>OX602137.1:235000-1475484 GCA_951449985.1 Falcaria lacertinaria | reverse complement strand
AATCAACATTAAGAAATATTATTCAATAACGCGTCTGTGTTACAAAGAAGTGTTTGAGCGAGAAAGGGATATGTAAGAACACATTGGCACTATAGTTTATGGTAGCGTTCCAATCCTAACAGCATTGCTATCCAGCGTAGCAATGCTGCCAGCATTCTTGGCACGCTACCGCATGATTCTGGTTTGGGTCAGATCTTTTATCTATAAGTAGGTGGGTGAAGTTCTGGTTTTTGTAAATAGTTTTATTTGGAAAATAATGTGGGCCAGGGGGATCCACAGCTTTGTTCCGACGTCGCCTCCGGACCTCTTTATCCGGCATTGCAAAGTACGCAAAAAGATATTAAAAAAATCCTTACATACCCGATTCAAGGCCGGCCACATTTCGACTTCATGATCATCTTCCCAGACTAAGAAATCAGGGTCCAAGGTCGTTAACCTCGGGTTGTAGGACAAATCTAGAGAGGCAAGGCTCTGTAGACCTCCCAGAGCATTAGCTGATATGGAATCCAGCTTACTGTTCCTACAGATGTGGAGCTCTTGCAGTCTAGTTAGGTTGGATATCGCCCTGGAATAAAACACAATTTAAGGCTACACAGTCATCGTAGCCTATAGCCGCTAGCAATACCAGGATCACTGACGGGGTGCCAACCATGTTGTTGAAGAACTCACTGTGCTAGCAGCAATACTACTAGCCCAGCGTATCCTCGTGGAGCACTGGCAACCTTCCTTACCGCAGAAACACAACACTACATCAAGTAGTGTTATTTCACTGCGGTCTTCTGTAAGGAACAGTCTCCAGTCGGTCGGCTCCAATTTAAATGGGAAAACTCACGGGAAATCCCAAATCGCCCTACCTCTCTTTTTAAAAGACGTTGCTTCAAACACAAGGCCAACGCGGCTTTTTAAATCTACTCTGAGATCGCACCAAGCCCCTCACGTGGTAGGCAGAGAGTAAAGAGCGCCATGTCACTGAGACTTGCACACCTCTTTTGCATCAATCGTAAACGATTCAGAGTTTTTAAATTTAAGGCAAACGCAAGAGAAAAATACAGGTTAAGAAAATGGCCAAGTGCGAGTTGAACTCACACAACGAGGGTTCCGTACTGTTCAAATAGTATAAAATTTGCTCTTTTTTAAAATATAGCAATTTACACTATATTAAGTTCATATTGCCGAGCTTCAGAAAAAAAATGCAGTTTTTTTTATTCGGCACTGCGCAGCGTTAATTTATCCTACTATTCCTACTAAATTATAAATGCGAAAGTTTGTGAGTATGGATGGATGTTTGTTACTCTTTCACGCAAAACACTACTCCACGGATTTGGATGAAATCTGGAACACAGATAGTTTATAGCCTGGATTAACACATAGGATACGTTTTATCCCGCGAAAATGTTTTTATCCCGGGAAAATTATAGGTTCCTCTGAGATCCTAAGCTCAACGCGGACGAAGTCGCGGGCAGCTTTTTTTTTTTTCTACTACTAAGGTAAGGCACACAAGCATACGGCCCACGTGTTCGTAAGCAGGCACCGTAGCCTATAGCCGCTAGCAATACTAAAGGCAACTGAGACCAGAGGTATCACTAACGGGTAAATTTATATTGACGAAATTGTGATAGAAAATAGAAATTATCTTACGTCTTTTCTTGCAAAGTTTGTATGGAGTTCTTGCAAAAGCTTAGGTAAAGTAGGTTAGAAGCTTCCCCGATAACGGAAGGAACTGCCGAGAACTTGTTATCACTTAACGTCAGTCTTTCCAGTCTTCTCAGCCTTCTGAAAAGACCTTCGGGTAAGGCCTCTAGCTCGCATGCGGTTAGTTTCAACTCCTGAAAAGTGCGTAAAAAAAAAAATGCCCTACAGTGCCGGTAACAGGAACAATGTCGACAACGTATTCGAAAACGTAACTCGCGAAATGTCAAAATTGTCATACTAATTTTTAGTTCCACTTTTCACCGCCGCAGCGCTGTTCATTTTTCAATACGAAAATAGTCGAAGGCGATACGAAAACGTTGTCGACAATGTTCCTGCTACCGGCACTGAATATATTATTGTGATGTTTTCATTTTGATTTTGACTTATACATCTTTAAACAAGATTGTGTGGGTGTGTAGCGACCTCACCGCTACATAAACCAATGTTAGAAATCTACTAACTAACAGGACAACATTCGACGGATGACAAACTACATACGTCCCAATCCTGCCACGCACTTGCGAAGTTTTCTACGCAATTCGACATATATACATGTTTCCGACTAGAACAGTGGGAGCCTTGTTCCCCAGGTAAAACACCCGCCTGGCTGGAAGATCTTACCTTTGCGGTGGCTGAGCATGATCACCTCAATCGCCCCACAGGTGTATGTGTGATGAAACCTTGCAATTAAGTTTGACTTGAGCTGAAATGAGCACTCGCGTTTGGTTCTTTGCCTACTTTTTGCCTCTTACCTAAATGCCGCCTTTTTTATCTAATATGGCAGCCGAAGTGACGATTTATTTCCACAGTTAACCCTATGGTGTAACAGTAAACCATATCAAATGAAAGGGCTTGATGAGCGAAACACGGTAAGTAAAGTGACGTCACTCTTAATCCAATATGGCGGACGTCACAAGATGGCGATTTATAATTTCCATTATAACCCTTATGATTTATGGGTATCAAATGAAGGGCTTGATGTCCAAATTAAAGCTCGTATTAAAATCGTTTAACCCACTTCTATATTACCTTCAGCTCCACGAGTTCAGATATGGCGGCCATTGTGACCTGATCTATGTATCCTAATGGGTTACCACTCAAGTCTAATGTGGTTAGCCTCTTCAGAAACATGAACACATCCTGAGGTAGCGAGTGGATGTCGTTGTATGCCAGACTGAGGTATGTGACGCTTAGGGGCTGAAAACCCTCGTTTGGTGCCACGTGGCCCTGGAATTTGAAAAAAATACTTTTGCCTACGACTATAATAACCATACCCATAAGAAGCAAATGAGGTTCACGATTCAAGAGTGAAATTTATTTATTATATATATCTATACTTCTATACTATAATAATATTATAAAGAGGAAAGATTTGTATTTTTGTGGGTTTGTATTGAATAGGCTCCGAAACTACTGGACCGATTTCAAAAATTCTTTCACCGTTAGAAAGCTATATCATCACTGATTAACATAGGCTAGCTGCCCGCCCCGGCTTTGCACGGGTAGACAACATATTTGATATAAATGTCTACCCGTGCGAAGCCGGGGCGGGCAGCTAGTATAATATATAGCCTATGTTAGTCAGTGATAATTTAGCTTTCTAACGGTGAAAGAATTTTTGAAATCGTTCCAGATGTTTTGGAGCCTATTAAAAACAAACATACACACAAAAATACAAATCTTTCCTCTTTATAATATTAGTGTAGATTGCACCTTGCTAAGTCGCGGGGAGAATGCTATAATTATATTCATACTTACAGCAAACGTGCCTCTGTTTATACTGGATGTGAGCAATTTGTTATGACTTAAATCTAACGTGAGTAAAGAGTTCAGGTTCACAAAAGCTATGTCTTCAATCGTGGCTATTTCACAGTAAGAGACATTGAGTATTTGTATGGAGAGGTCCGGTATACGAGTTAGTGATTTAATAGGATTCACACTGAGATCCACTGTTGAAATTTGAAGTTCTTTTAACCCTGAAATGAAGAAAAAAACGTATTTATTTATTTTATTAAAACAATCGTTAAAGCAACATAACTACTTATCTATCTTTAGAATTAATCAGAAATATAATTGTTACAAATTTCAATACGAATACTTTTCTATTATTATTATTAGTAATCTACTATATAAAAATAAGTCGGGTTTTTCTTCCTGACGCTATAACTCCAGAACGCACGAACCGATTTCCACGGTTTTGCATTCGTTGGAAAGGTCTCGGGCTCCGTGAGGTTTATAGCAAAGAAAATTCAGGAAAAATTCGCACGGGTAGACAAAATAACTGTCTACCCGTGCGAAGCCGGGGCGGGCCGCTAGTATTATATAAAGAAAAATAATAATACTAATTATAAGAAAACACTTGATTACTTTCACAGAATCTCAGACACTAACAATAGTTCATGGCATTCATCTGAAGAGTAACGTTTTCGAATACGAAGTCGAAAGCTGTTGTTGCTAGGGCTACGGGGCTTCAAGATATTCATATGCTAATTTAAAAGAGAGGTAGGGCGATTTGGAATTTCCCGTGGGTTTTCCCATTTAAATTGGAGCCGCCCGACTGGGGACTGTACCTCCGCCTTACAGAAGACCGCAGTGAAATAACACTACTTGATGTAGTGTTATGTTTCTGCGGTAAGTAAGGTTGCCAGTGCTCCAGGAGGATACGCTGGGCTAGTAGTAATGCTGCTAGCACAGTGAGTCCTCATCAGCAACATGGTTGGCACCCCGTAGTGATATTGCTAGCTGCTATAGGCTACGGTGACTGCTTACCATCAGGTGGGCCGTATGCTTGTGTGCCACCTTAGTGGTATAATATATATTTGTATATTAGGTCCTTACATATGAAATTGGCGTTTTGTATGGGAGGAACAAAAAGTCGAATATTTTTTAATATAATATATTTAATTAATCAAAGTATGAACCATTATTTTCTATGCACTTTTGCCATCTCATAGGTAGTTCATTGATCCCTTTACTAAAAAAACCAGTCGGACGGGAATCAATAAAATCTTTGAAGGCGATTTGGACTGCCCCATCGGAGTTGAATTTTTTCCCTTGCAAGAAGTTATCCAAATTTCGAAAAAAATGGTAATCTGTTGGAGCAAGGTCCGGGGAGTACGGAGGATGTCTTAGACTTTCCAATTGAAGCTCTTCTAATTTAGTAGCCGTCTGTAGCGCAGTGTGTGGTCTAGCGTTGTCGTGAAGCAGCAGTGGCGTGGAGCGATTGACCAGCCTAGGTTGTTTAGCCGCTAGCTTTTCCATCATGGTTTGCAATTCCTGACAATAGACATCAGCCGTAATAGTCTGGCCAGATTTGAAAAAACTGTAATGAACAATACCGGCACTAGTCCACCAAACGCTTACAAGTAACTTTTTTGGGGTTAATTTTCGCTTGGGGCAGGATTTGGCTGGCTGGCCAGGATCTAACCATTGCGCTGAGCGCTTCCGATTATCGTAAAGAACCCATTTTTCATCACAGGTAATGATTCGGCTTAAAATACCTTCATTATTGTGCCGGTTTAGTAATGTAACGCAGCAGTCGACGCGCGTTTGCCGGTTTGTTTCAGTCAATTCGTGAGGTACCCACCTTTCAAGCTTTTTAATCTTCCCAATTTGCTTCAAGTGAATTAAAACAGTTTTATCACTAACATTGCAGCCTGCAGCTAACTCGGACGTGGTTTGCGATGGATCCGCTTCCACAATAGCCTTCAACTCTTCATTATCAACTTGAGTCTCAGGCCGTCCACGGGGCTTGTTCTGCAGGTCGAAATTTCCAGAACGAAAACGTTGGAACCAAAAACGAACTGTGTTTTCTTTTGCAACACGACCGCCATACACATCATTCACCCTTCGAGTTGTTTCCGCAGCACTAGTGCCACGGCGGAACTCGTACTCGTAAATAATGCGATATTTAAGGTTTTCCATTTTGTAAAATGAGTGACGCAAACAGAAAAAAACAGAAGAAAAAAAACAAATGAATGACGATCATCGAAGCACAAATACATGAGTCTATAGCTGTACAAATTTGAATTTGGAATTCCTTACCAAAGAGGAGAAATTCGTGATTAAAGTGGCCAGTACGAAAAACGCCAATTTCATATGTAAGGACCTAATATATGCTTGTAAAATAAATACCTAATATAATAGTAATGAAAAGGCCTTGAGTTGTTTGATAATGGTTTGGATTATTTAAGTTTCAATAAATAATTATATACTATTTAATTATTTTTTTTTATAATAGGGTATCCTAGTTTATAGGTAATTAATCTATATATTTCTTCAATTAATATTGTCAATATGTTTGATATATGTATGTAATAACAGGGAATCGTAAAGGCCAATCTTTTTTTTTTAAATTAATTCAAACTCCAACTAAAATTCATGTTTATTTGACTAGACTTTACAAGTACTTTCAAATCGTTAGAGGGATTCGGAAGGTCGTTTTTTGCCGTGAAGAATCTCATCAATTAGTTACTCTGTACAAATAAAACACATAATTTACAATAGCGCTATAAGGCTTTTTAAGGAAAAAAGGTTAGTCAACATCACAGGAGACCGAAGAGCTGGCAGCTACCTCGGACAAAGATTTAGTCTAGCTATCCAGAGGGGGAACGCTGCCAGTATCTTCGGAACCTTGCCTAAAGGGACCCCTTTTAATAATATATTTTAATATTTATATTATATTTTTAAGGTTTTTAGTTTTAGGTTTAGTTTTTAATTGGAATACACGATTATATTTAAATTATTTACGTGAAATGAATATATCTCAAAAAGTTATCACATTAACTAGGATATTATGCCAAGCTAGTAGTCATTTATAACTACTATAATAATATTATAAAGAGGAAAGATTTGTATTTTTGTGTGTGTATGTTTGTGTTGAATAGGCTCTGAAACTACTGGACCGATTTCAAAAATTCTTTCACCGTTAGAAAGCTACATTATCACTGAGTAACATAGCTATATATTATATTGATACGCGCGCGAAGTAACAGTTAGTTAATAAATAAAAAGGCTTGATGTCCAGCCTTCACAAGCCGCACAAGTCATGTAATCCTATAAGGCGTTACGTTATGAGGCCTTTAAAGCAGACTAGACAAGAATAATTATAAAGTGGTCTTTATCTGTAGAACAGGATACGGAAGCATGATTACAATTTAAATCGGAAACCGATGTGATGTCATACGAATACTATTTTTATTGTCATAATGGTGTCGATTCTGTTGTTCAAAATTACTAAACTTAACTAATTTGACAGGCTTAAAAGTCTTGCTATCCCTTTCTCATGTGCGGGGTTAAATAAGGATGGCAATATTTTTAGGCCTGGCAAATTAGTTAAGTTTAGTGTCTCGTATTTAGCACTCTAAATGATGTGAAGTAAATAATTATAGATTTTCTCGTATTAATTGTGTTTTTATGTAGTAATTTGTTATAGTTAGAATAGAAAGAAGATATTGAGTGACATTTGACATTTGCATTAAAAAGAATTTAAATATAGAAAAAAGTATTTATATCAGGCGCGACGTAGGCGCGACAATTAGTATTTTGAACAACATAATTAGATGGCAAAAGAGCGCGGGGCCGATCCCCATCACGCTGGTGTGACCAATTAAACAAGCCACCTCCTCTATCAATATCCAACAAGCCGTGATGAAGTCAATGGACCGGAATCGATGGAGGCAGATCGTACAATTGAAACCAACTGACCACGATCCTCAGTAATGAGGGACCGACCTGAGAGAGAGAATTAGAAGTTTTGTAATTTTGAACAATAGATTTAGCACCAATGACGTTATCTCTATCGAAAAGATTTTTATGTACAGCACAGTGTTCTAACCTCTCCAAGCTGTGTCTTTAAACAATTGCAGACGAAATCGCGGATAACGGCTAGTTTTAATACACATAGATTACAAACATTTGTTTTGCGTACCATTCCAATCCTGCGTACTAAAGGGTTCTTTAACCTCCCGATTGGTGCAGTTAACTACACCGTTGAGACATTCACAGGTGGTGCATATGACATCAGTGCTGGCTACTGACGCCTCAGACGCTGTTTCCGAGAATTCTGTAATAATAATTAGGTTCTTGTATTATCACACAGCGTCATCTAGTGTCGAACTAAGTTAAGCTTGTACTATGAATAACCAGCTAGCCGACGCTTGTAATAAGAGGCCTACCACCTAGTACCTAGGCTCTTATGGCCAGTAATGTCACTAGCTACAGTGCCCTTCACACCGGAACACAGTGTAGTGTACGTACACTATTGCTTGGTGGCAGAATATCTGACACTGCGGTGGTACCCACCTAGCCGGACTCTTGCAATAAGAAGCCTACCACCTAATACCTAGTCTCTTATGGCCAGTTATGTCACTAGCTACAGTGCCCTTCACACCGGAACACAGTGTAGTGTACGTACACTAGTGCGTAGAGCTAATTAAGCACACCTTAATATTTCTTACATAATATTTTTCACGATTATTAATTATTTAATCATATCGTCAAATGATATTTTTTACATACCTTCGATCTGTGCTATACACAAGACTACCAAACTTAGCAACAGCACTGAAAAACCACTGAAATACATAATAAATAATAATAACACTACGATTTTATAATTGGTCAGCCAATACACATCCACAATTGGCAAGTCACACACAAAATATGAGCCAATCTTAATATATCAAGTCTTTTGATAAATATTGGTTGTCGATTTCTCGATAGCAAAGGTCCGTCATAGATTAAGGATTATTAAGAAAGATAAGCTGTTATATTATAAGACCCAAGCTCTAGAGGCTATATACATACTTATATGTTACTAGCTTTTTCCCCGTGACTTCGCCCGCGTAGTAATGTAATATATATAGCCTATGTTACTCAGTGATATTACAGCATTTTGTTGGTGAAAGAATCATTAAAATCGGTCCAGCAGTTTTTAGTTTAATCATTATAGTAGGGGAGCCCAAGCGGGGATTTCAGGATTTACTAAAGCGCGGCAGATTAATATACAGGGCGATACCTTGTATCCGGTTAAGTACCTCCACCAAATATGAGCCCCATATATAAGGCCGCCCGTGAAGGATAAAGGATCAGATTAGTAAAAAAAAATTGATCATTAGAAATTCTCGAGCGCGTCAGATTAAGGTAAGGTGAGTTAATTACATGCTAAAAAGTGTATATTCCACTAATCTGACAATTTGAGAGTGACGTAAAGAAACGGGAGGGCAGCAAAGTTGTAAAAAAAAAACGTCATCTCGACATTCTCGAGCGTAGCCAAATTTTTTTTATTTTGGAGGAAATAATTCAAGGATAACGAAAAATATATAATCTGACGATTTCCGTAAGCCGAAATAATAAAAAATCATCGATAAAGTTTAGTGCGTGCAGCTGGGTGATACCTATATTTCCCTCTCCGCGTTTCTACTCCTTTGGGCATTTTTTTAAATTATTTTCTTATAAATACAAGTATTCTACTCAAAAAACATATACTTATTTATTTGCATGCTAATTCCTGAGCTTCTCAATTAATTATGTTCAATGATTTATAATTAAAAAAAAAAGTTTTTTTATCAGATTAGGCGAATCCCTTTAGATAATCGTCAGATTATGAGACAGCACGTCTAGAACAATAAGATGAACAACATATATCTTAATCTGACGCGCTTGAGTATTTCAAAATGGCGATTTTTTTTTGCAAATTATAATAATGGCCGCGAGTTTGCGTCAAATCGAAATCGTCAGATTATTGAATGAGAGCTTTTTTTTGGTGCACTTAACACCCCCTTTAAAAATCTGACGCGCTCGATTAAATTTTTTTTTTTTCATTTTTAACCCTTACGTACAACCACCCGCATCATGTAAATGATCAGATTAACATACGTACATCATTAAAAATACGTAGGACATTGATGCTATCAATATCTGACGCGCTCGAGTATGTCCATGCAACAGTATTTTTTTACATATTTAAAAATCTATAGCCGCTTCCCCCACCGATGAAAAGGTATATATTATACTAGCTGCCCGCCCCGGCTTCGCTCGTGTGGACATTTTTTTTTGCATTTATTGGGATGAAAAATAGATGTTGGCCGATTCTCATAGATACCGGATAAGCACAAAAAATTTCATCAAAATCGGTCAAGCCGTTTCGGAGGAGTATGGCAACGAAAACTGTGACACGAGAATTTTATATATTAGATAACATTTTTTTCTTTTTATCATCTAAGCTTTGCAACCTAATAGGTCTCTATGACGCTCGAGTAAATCCCCATTTAGCATCGTGGGCTCCCCTACTATTACAAACAACCTACAAATAATTTTCTCTAAATAAAATTTCCATAGATTTATTGTCGCAAATAAAACATCGATTCACATTGTATGATTTTAAACTAGCTCATTCTACCAATACTCAGGAGTATGAACTCCCCGCCGTGGCTTTCCCAAAGGAGTAGGCAGCATGGGGTTCTTGAAGAAGGGTGTGAAGAGATGTCTGAAGGGTCGGCAACGCGCGAGTGATACTTCTGGTGTTGCAAGCATCCATAGGCTACGGTAACCGCTTACATTTAGGCGGACTTTTTTTATACCACTAAGCTAACACACACAAGCATACGGCCCACCTGATGGTAAGCAGTGACCGTAGCCTATAGCCGCTAGCAATACCAGGAGTATCACTAACGCGTTGCACACCCTGTTATTGATGAGAAATCACTGTGCTAGCAGCATTACTACTAGCGCAGCGTATCCTCGTCTTTTTGTCTGTATACTTGTTTCATGATGTCATTTATCCTACTATCTATTTTTTAATATCATGATTGTTACATGAAAAAAGACAGAACACTGAGTTTCTTGCCGGTTCTGCTCAGGTGGTTTTTTTCCGAACCGGTGGTAATTTAGACCTTCATAAGTGCCTTATAAGGGCCTAAGCTGAATAAATAATTTACGATTTTGATTTTAAATACTGACTTGAATAAAATTGCCTATCTTTTTAACTCTTATACTATCTACGGATTATCTATTCTTTGAATACTTTATCTCGGACTATCCAGATAAGCTTCTAACGGCTAAAAATGCTAACACATAAGATTCAAAATGCGGTGACTAATGGCAGCTGTTTTTTTACGTCTATTTTATTTATCTTTGCCAACAAATAGATATGGAACGAACCTTGAATTTACTTGAACCTTTAAAGTTAAAGGATATCGGAACATATAATTTTAATAAACATGCTTTTGTCCATATTATTTCGCCTAATTCCTTGCGCGGTAGGCAGCGCTATTTTACTCTTGACTGACACATCTTTTGATTCTGCTACATTCATCACTGTCTTCATACATGCCCGCCGGTTCCAAGTAATCTTTCAGTTCAGGCTTCGCTTTTCTGTCACTAGATGTCACTGTTTGCTTTCTACAACTCACATGACAGGTGGTGTTAACGTTCGATATAGTCTAACGAGAATATATCGTCTTCTCAAAGCAATCCATGCTATGCTATCCGCTATGTGTACAAAGAGTTTGTATATAATTATTAATTATTTTTTTAAATAATGTTTGGACATTATCACACAGCGCCATCTGGCCCCAAACTAAGCAAAGCTTGTACTATGGGAACCAGAAGCTGATATAATAGGTATTTTTTTTTTTTTTTTGTAAATACATACTTATAATACATACCAAACACCCAAACGCAAGGCAAACATATTTGTCACATAAATGTTTGCCCTGGCGGGAATCGAACCCGCGACCTCTAGCGTAGCAGTCAGGTATACTAACCACTAGACCAGCGGTCTCGTCAAATAATAACATAATATTAATTAAATCTAAATATATATAACTCAATCAAAGGTGACTGACTGACATAGTGATCTATCAACGCACAGCCCAAACCTCTGGACGGAACTGGCTGAAATTTGGCATGCAGGTAGATATTATGACGTAGGCACCCGCTAAGAATTTTAATTAATTCTACCCCCAAGGGGGTAAAATAGGGGATGAAAGTTTGTATAAAAATCCGTCATTTTTGAAGTTAAATCTATAAAAATAGGTAGCGGTGGGCAAAAGCTATAATTTTGAATTTTAGATATAGGAACATGCTGACTTATTTGCCACGCGTGCGAAGCCGCGGGAAAAAGCTAGTTATTATTATAGCAGTGAATCGTTCCTCAGTCTTGGTCGGTTCATTTGATAACATCAAGAACACCTCGGTTGGGGTTTTTGGGCATCGACGTTGTACACCTAGTATTAAGTCCAATATAATAATGTGTTTTTTTAATCATGTTGATGGTAAATAATCTTACGGCCCGGACATCACTAACGCGTGGTAAACACAAATTCATTACATGAAAAAAAAAACAAAAACCATTTATTCAGTTTCATCCCTAATAAGGACAAACAAACTCTATTTTTTTTATAATATGTCCTCCTTTTGATAAGATGATACAGTCGTCTAAAAAATAATATACATGTGAGGTATTCAATAAAAGTTGAATTATTTGTAATAAAATTTATTTACCTTATAAAATAAAACTTCAAATTAAAAATTTTGGTGGGACTATTAATATACAGTCGAATAGAACAATGATTTCGAAATCAATATAAATTTTTTGGAACAAATTTATAATAATAAAATTCTTAGAAAAAAAAGGTTGCACATCCTCAATTTTTTTTTATACCACTAAACTGATAAGCAAGCATACGACGCACCTGACGGTAAGTGGCACACCTATGGACGCTTGAAACACTCGCGCGTTGCCGACCCTTCAAAAATCCCTAAACACCCTACTTGAAGATCCCCATACTGTACTCCTTCGGGGAAAACCTCGGCGGGGAGTTCATTCCACAATTTGATATTGCGCGGGACGCTCAGACGGATAAGCTCTAACAGATTATACAAAAAAATGCGTAGGCACGGCACTTTCAGATTTGGACCAAATCTCTATGAAACATGGGTGATTATTTTGGTTAAATGTTTTAGTCGGGTTATAAACATTGGTTTAGTTATGATGGTAAAGATCACCGAAATAATTAACCTTAGTACGAACAATTTTCGACTACGTTTTCGAAAACGTAACTATCAAAAAGTCAAAATTTAATACTACAGATATAGATAATGACATGATGTTTCACACCTGCCAAGCAACGGAGTTCTTAGCTATAATTTTTAGAGGTTTTTGAGTCGATGGTGTTTAAAATTTTTAATTTAGGTTAATTCTTAGAATTCTTCAGCTGGTGCTCTCTTGTAGAAGGCCCTAGACACGTCCACTGGGCCCCTAAGGCCCATCCAGCCGAAGTATCCGTGTCTCCATAGCAGCATGAGACCTAACATTATTGGTACTGCTAATAGCACTCCTGTGAAAAAAAACGATTAAATTATTAAAATAGCCACTCAACGAGCTATGGAGAGGAGCAGAAATATGGAGATTCGCAGAAGAACTAAAGTTACCGACATAGCTCAACGGATTAGCCAATTGAAGTGGCAATGGGCAGGGCACATAGCTCGTAGAACGGATGGTCGATGGGGTCATAAAGTTGTAGAGTGGAGACCACGCACTGGAGCACGCAGCGTCGGACGGCCCCCCACTAGATGGACCGATGACCTGATAAAGGTCGCTGGCAAGCGTTGGATGCGGGCCGCATTGAATTGGTCTGCATGGACATCTATGGGAGAGGCCTTTGTTCAGCAGTGGCGTCTATAGGCTGATGATGATTAAAATGAAACCATTTCCTATCTAGCCTTACAGTAGTCGTATGATGTGTAATATCTGACATCTCTACCGCCGTGCGCGCTCATTGGTCAAATCAAACAGCGCGCGCTTCCCCGGCTTCCCGTTACAAACTTCCGTCCCTTTTCTCATCAAAAATGTGTCATACTAACCTTATACGAACACAGTTTAATTTAATAAGAGAACAAAAAATCATTTCTAATAGATTCAAGATATTTATTTTTTTACCAATAAGTGTTCCCATAAGAATAGCCCCGTCCCTCTCTGGCCTGTTGCCGTACTTGTCTAAACATCTCATTGTCCTGTGAATCTCATTCAGGTGTTTCATCGTGTATCCCATCATCTCTATCGGCTGGTCGCAGCTGAAAGGGATAGCAATACTTTATGACGTCACTAGGAAGTAAACGCATCAGGCATTATAGTTTTGTAAACAAAAAAAAAGCGCTTAAAATCTATTTATGCTGATGATCCTGGTAGGATATTAGGATAACGTTAGGAAATTTGCCTTAATACATGTGTGTGCAAATTATCAAAATGTTAAACCAATGTTGAAAGATTCCATTGCACAAATGCCTAAAATTGTTTTTAAAAGGTGTTTTTTCTTTTATTTTTCAAGACCATTTGATACCCATATATTTCAAGGGTTTTAATGTAGAAACTATAAATCGCCATCTTGCGACAGCCGCCATATCTAATATATAAAATTCTCGTGTCACAGTTTTCGTTGCCATACTCGGCTTGACCGATTTTGATGAAATTTTTTGTGCTTATCCGGTATCTATGAGAATCGGCCAACATCTATTTTCGTCCCCCTAAATGTTAGGGGTAGTCTACCCCTAAATTTTATATTTTATTTGTTAGACCGATTTCAAAAATTCTTTTACCGTTAGAAAGCTACATCATCACTGAGTAACATAGGCTATATATTATACTAGCTTCCCGCCCCGCTTTGCACGGGTAGACAAAATATTTGATATCAATGTCTACCCGTGCGAAGCCGGGGCGGGCCGCTAGTAGGATATAAAATGGCGACATTTAGGACATTCTGCATTATAATGGGAACCAAACACTGACATCTCAATCGGACACTAGGAAGTGGGTAATTAATTTGCAAGACTTGATTTCACACACACACCGGGCATGTGAAACTAAATAAAGGCTTGTAAAATTCTGATAAACTTACACCATATTGGAGCTGCCATTGCCCTTACTGTTGACTATTGGCACCAGAACGTCCACCATCCATTGAGTGGAGCAGTCGCAGAGGAACGGGTTGTTTGTGACATCCAGGTTCTGCAGAAGGTCCCATCTGGACAGCAAGCGGGAATCCACCTCCGATAGGTTATTGGATTGAAGGTACAGCTGAGGAACACAAGGTCTTTAGGCTAGGAGAAGGTCACCTCAGATAATTGTGACGAATCCTATCATGACAATCTACTTTTATCGAATTTTGCCACTTTAAATACAGGTCTTACTTAAAAGAATAGGCCCCAAACCATATAATCAACGAATAAAGGATTATTATTATTGTATTAAACTAGTTTCATACCATCTATAGTATTTTTTTTCATACCACTAAGGTGGCAAGCACGGCCCACCTGATAAAAGCTGTTACGTAGCCTATAGCCGCTAGCAATACCAGGGGTATCACTAACGCGTTGCCAACCATGTCGTTGATGAGGACTCACTGTCCTAGCAGCATAACGAGCACAGCGTATCGTCGTGGAGCACCGTTAGTTAACCTTACTCACCGCAGAAACACAACACTACATCAAAGTAGTGTTATTTGACTGCTGCTATTCTGTATGGTGGAGGTACAGTCCCCAATTCGCCCTACCTCTCTTTTCAAAACATCTTCTTTAAAAAAGAAACATCTACATTCTACAATTGTCTTTTAAGGATTCTAGTTGCTTGGGTTAAAGACTAGTGCTCATGCTGACCTCTCGGATGGGTGGCCAGTCGTAATTCTCCCCAATATCGTCAGGCCTAGCCAAGGCTTTTGGATCAATAGCCCTCAGTGACGGGTTGAAGCTCATGTGGAGTTTAACCAAATTCTCCAATCCGGAAAGAGAGCCCGCACCAATGGTCTTTAGGACCGGCATGTTGCACATATGTAGCTCTTCCAGGTTGCGGAGACGAGGGAAGCCACTAAAAAAAAAGTTAAAAAGTATCTTTAGGTTTTAGTAATCTACTTTTTAATATGTGCTAATATAAGTATTTTTATACCACTAAGGTGGCAAACAAGCATACGGGCAACCTGATGGTAAGCGGTCACCGTAGCCTATAGCACTCGCGCGTTGCCGACCCTTCAAAAAAGAACCGCGGCGGGAATTCAGTCCACCATATGATCGTGCAAATGTAAATATTTTTTGTTATAAAAGAAAAAGGCTATCGGTTTTCGTAATGTGTGCATGTTTTCTATATAATCAGAAGTCCTGTAGCCCTAGCAAGAATAATTTGCGACTACATATTCGAAAACGTATCTCCCAAAATGTCAAAATGTTCGTAGTAATTTTTTGTCCCACTTTTCAGCGCTGTTCTTTTTCCCATACAAAAATAGTCGAAGGCGATACGAATACGTAGTCGAGATGTATTTGCTACCGGCACTTTCAGATTTGGACCAAAATAGATAATGTCCTTTGCGGCCCCTAAAATATAGTCCTAGGTCCAAGTCTACTTATCCTATACTACTGGTAAATCGGACACTGTTAGTTATACATACAGGAAGTCTTCATCTTTCATATCGAGTTTTTCAATGGGATTCTGGTTCAGATTGAGGAACACTAGGTTCTTGGTCTCCTCCAGCTCTTGGGGAACTGCTGTCAGGAGGTTGTCGCTTATATCCAGCCGTTCTAAGTACCGGGGGGTGTGGAGAAACTTCTCCGGGATCTCTGTCAGCTGACAGGATCGCATGCGCAAGACCTGAGTAGAAAAAAATCTTTATACTGGCCATAAGAAAGGCCGGTTACCTTTCTTATGGCTAGTAATGTCACTAGCTACAGTGCCCTTTACACCGGAACACAGTGTAGTGTACGTACACTAGTGCTTGGCGGCAGAATATCTGACACTGCGGTGGTACCCACCTAGCCGGACTCTTGCAATAAGAGGCCTACCACCTAGTACCTAGTCTCTTATGGTTAGTAATGTCACTGGCTGCACAACTTACCTTCAACATAGGGAGGCTGGATATGGCAATGAGTGTGACGTGGTCAATGGTGGTCAGCGGGTTTCCGCTGAGGTCTAACTCTTCAAGCTCCGGGAGATGTTCGAACAGGTCTTGGTTCAGGGAGTGCAGATCGTTGTAAGCCAGGTTCAGGATTCGCATGGAAGCCAGGGGCTCGTACTCTTCAGGGGAGAACTTGCCCTGAGAGGAGAAAACTACTTTAATTATTTAAAAAAACAAGCATACGGCCCAACTAATTGTAAGCAGTTACCGTAGCCTATAGCCGCTAGCAATACCAGGGGTATAACTAACGAGTTGCCATCCATGTCGTTGATGAGGACTCACTGGTCTAGCAGCATTTCTACTAGCGCAGCGTATCCTCGTGGAGCACTGGCAACCTTACTCACCGCAGAAACACAACACTACAATAAAGTAGTGTTATTTGACTGCGGTCTTCGGTAAGGTGGAGGTACCATCTCCAGCTGGGTGGCTCCAATTTTAATAGGAAAACGCACGGGAGATAGATAAATCCGTTAAATAGGCAACAAATATAAAAATAAGTTCTGTAAATAATCTCTTGTTCTGTTACTCGTTTTTACAAATGCGCTTAATTAATTAAACAAAAGACGAATAACATATTCAAATCTCGCGCCATAATGCATCTATGCCCGCGCCGGTTTTTACGACATATGTGTATGATACTGGCCGTCTAGAATCGATACACAGCACTATATCACCCTACCTCTCTTTGAAGATGTGCAAACAAAAAGGTGAGAAAAAGTCTTACCTCAAATGCATGTGGACTCAATTTGGCTGAAGTCAACTTGTTATAACTCAAGTCCAGAACTCTCATCTCCTGCAAATCCTTGAAACTGGCGTTCTCAATGGTCTCAATACTATTCCTGGATAGATTTAGAACTTCTATAGACAAGTCTGCCATCACTGTTACGTTAACTATCATGTTTTCACTCAAATCCACCTCCGTCGGTTTCAGCTCCAACAAATCTGTTGAGTTAAGTTATTAAATTATTTGGAGCCTCAAAATGTGTGTGAACAAGAAGTCTTAGGGCAACCCGGGGGCCTTGGGCGCACAAGTAATTGGGGGCCCTTAGTAATTAAAACGTTTACGTCCGCGGTCTCCCTGCTGGACCTGGTATCCTGGTATTTCAAAATAGAATTAACGAAAAACAAGCTTTTGTCAGTTAACTGGGGCCCCCGTGAGGTCGGGGGCCCTGAGCACGGGTCCCGTCGCGTGGGAAAGACGACACTGTGTGTGACTGTGAACATGGTGAGGAAACCTGCATACGTGTGAGAAAAGTATCAAAGCCATGTGTAATGCGAAAACTACTGGACCGATTTAAAAAAAAAACACCAGCAGAATGCTATATGAACAGTGAGTAGCATAGGTTATATTGTATTGCTACGTGGGCGAAGTCGCGGAGATAAAGCCAGTTTGCAATAAATTAAATATTTAATTTACCTGCCCATTCTTCTTTACTGAAGAATGTAGTTATTTTTTGATCATAACAATCTATTTTACCGCCATTGCATAAACATGTCCTGCATATGCCTGTTTCTTTGACAATACTGTTGGAGGACTCTGTCGCTGAAATTACATTCACAATTAATTTTGCTACTCGACGAAAGATGGCGCTAGTAGATATTTGAGTAAAAACTGTGAATTGGGTATTACCCGTATAATATACACATGTTAAGCATTTTTGTTAACATAATATTTGTTTACATATATAATGTGTTATATCATTACAAAACAAAAGAAATTTAATTTAGTTTGTGTAAAAACTTCAAAAGATGTCGCTACTTACGCTCTTGGCAATTAACTCCTATTAGAGAAATGAGTAAAAGAGACCAGGATATGAAATTCCTAGCCATTTTCCTGAAAATAATATATAAGTTGTGAGTAATTACAAGAAATACATTGAAAGACTAGGTTATCAGTTAGATAATACAGTCCGGTGATAGGTTATCAAGTTGCGACTATAATCTGTGCTAGCCAGGTAGGTGTGGTGTTTTGTAACCGGATTACATAGAATTTACAATATCTGTTTTGTTTTATACCTCACATTATAGCACACCACCTTGCGGCCTTCCTGATGGTAAGCAGCCTGTAGCCTATAGCTGCTAGCAATACCAGGGGTATCACTAACGAGTTTCCAACCCTGTTGCTAATGGTGCGTAGCGTGTCATCGTGGAGATCTGGGAACCTTACTTACCGCAGAAACACAACACTATATCAGAGTAGTGTTATTTGACAGCAATCTTCTGTAAGCTGGAGGGATGGTGACTGCTTATCATCAGGTGGGCCGTATGCTTGTGTACCACCTCAGTGATATAAAAATACATTTTTATTTTGTCATCAAGTGCTTTTGTGTCATCGTTAAGTATGGTTTTAGTTTTTGGGCCAAGCGTCACTACAACTACATTAATGATTTTATTACAAGCTTCAACTTAACATTCCAATCACGATCATCACTCCAATCTGACCAGCATGGCGATAAAAATTGTAATTTTGAATTAACATGATTCACCAACTTTTTTTTTAAAAATAAAAAATAAAAAACACATCACCGTAACAAAATCATTACCCCAATCTGACCTCCCAAGAATGGCTATGGACTTTTGTTGAACTAATTTGGTTACAACTAATAGTTTTGTTCGGTTAACAAATTATATGATTCAGTAGTAGTAATAAAATCACCTACCACCGATCAAAAAAAAAAGGTTGATGTAACTTAGCGAACATCGTAGTGACCCCAGTATAAACTACGCCTTGCAGTGTACACACACAATAACACGCAACGAAATTACGCCTTGCCTACCCACTATATGTTAAAAAACCGTTACATCCACCTTTTTAATTTGATCTGAGCATACAACAGACAAAAAGGCAGAACCACACCTCACAATACAAAAAACTCTTCACCTTTACACTAAGCAATGATCCTCACAACACAAAAACTGATTAAAACTAAAATATTTTAGTCGCACATTGACAGACGCTTGGTTGTGTACTAGACGAAATCAAGAACACTGTACTCGTTGGCATTCGTATCTTATCTTTTATCGTGAGATAACAGATACCACGGTAAGGTATCGAGTGGTAAGGTACACGTCACCAAGTTAATAGGCTAGCCATGTCATTATCTTAACGATTAGTTAACAATGTCGGTGTAAAGGAATGCCTCGCACTAGCAAGTATTCTCTTAACACATAAATCAATAACTTGACGAGATTTATTTACGTATTTATTTATTTATTTAAGTAAGTTTTTTTTAATACAAGGTTTTATTGCTTGTTAAAAAAATATTATGGTTCACTGATAAAACCCGTCCATTGCATGATGTTTCGTTCATGAGTTACTAGCTTCTGCCTGCGACTTTTTCGCTTTGAGCTTAAAATACCAGAGGAACCAAACTTTTTTCCGGGATAAAAAAACATCCTATATGTTAATCTCGGTTATAAACTGCACGTGTACCAAATCCGTTGAGCCATTTTTACGTGATTGAGCAACATACATCCATCCATACAAACTTTCAAATTTATAATATATGTAGGACGTGTGTAGCTTTCAATACTCCGTCAACGTTAGCCAGTATATCTATTGATTGCATTATCAAGCGTTACTCATGTTGAGATAATAAAAAACATTATATTTCCACGAAGGAAATAATCATGTTTTATCACAAGGATACGGAGTTAAAGGTCTTGTATCCGCATGTGACAGACAGAACAATCTGTACTAATATTTGTACGTAGTATATTATCTGCTCTGAGCTAATATTATAAAGAGGACTGATTTTTGTATGTGTGTATAGAATAGGCTCCGAAACTACTTGACCGATTTTAATAATTCTTTCACCGTCAGAAAGCTTTATTATCACTGCGTAACATAGGCTATATATTATATTGATACGCTGCGCGGGCGAGGTCGCGGGGAAATTAATAGTAATGCTACAACGGATATTTAGCTTTATTTTCTCAGAGTAGGGCATAAAATTCAATAAAAACAACGATAAGTTGTAGATAAATACCCAATCAATTTTGAGTTTTATAGCCTCGTGTTAGAATTAGAAATCCAGGGAAGTGTTGCTGTAAGACCATTTTATAAAGATCCCTCAACGAATGACAGAAGAGGGCAATGAGATAGCTCCATTTAAAATTTGTAACCATTGATATCAGTCAGAAACTAGATGCATGTTGCAAAACTAAAAAAAACTTATTTATTCAAGAACAACAATTAAATCGTATACTAAAACTATTTTGCGATAGAATCTCCAAAGAAACCATTAGATAAAGTAACATTATACAGTATATTATATTAATACTATAGTGTTAAAAAAACCATTACAATATTTGTTGATTGAATAAGACAAGGTGACGTATTAGCATATTTCTTTGTTAGAAGATTAGTTTTTTAAGTTTTATTATTTTCTTATGACCTGTCTCTGTCTAACCTAGAATTATTGTATTATTCTATAAAAACATCTCAAGTATTTTTCTCTTTTTTACTATTTTATCCTAAAAAATCTAAATAAATTTCGTTACAAACATCTTCTTCACAAATACTACATCATTTTAACTCCCTACGGACGTTAATCCCAGTCTGCGCCATCTAGCGTCGAATAGGATAATCACTTGTTAATTGACGTTGATGCGTATTTGTCGACGATTGCCGAGGAATTGCCGGTAATTACCGATATTTTTATAGAAGTTTCTGATAAGGACTATTTACATCGTAATATTGATAAATATAAGTTTAAGCTACATACCTATACTAATATTATAAAAAGGAAAGATTTGTATTTTTGTGTGTATGTTTGTATTGAATAGGCTCCAAAACTACTAGACTGATTTCAAAAATTCTTTCACCGTTAGAAAGCTACATTATCACTGAGTAACATAGGCTATATATTATACTAGCTGCCCGCCCCGGCTTCGCACAGATAGGCAAAATATTCGATAAACGGGCCGCTAGTCATCAATAAATTTAGCGAAATAACACAGGATTTTAATTATTTCCAGTGTTCAACAAAGGCTGTCACTTATGGAAAACACAATAATATTTAAGCACCATTTTAAAGGAAACTCATCCTTATGTCTTTACTTTAAGTTACAATAACCCGAAGCAAATAGGAACCTTTGTACTAACTGAAAGGCTAGGCAACTGGTTTTGCCGTTATTCTACGGGATATTCGACCTTATGTTAATGCAGTTAAGAGTGGAGGGTAGTGCTTTACCATGTTGGTACTTAGACAAAACGTTTTGTCCGGGTTAAGGGTCGCTTATGCTTGGTGACAGCCCTTAACAAGCGCGCTAGGGTTGGCAAGAATAGATTTTTTTACATCATTAAAATAACTCACACAAATCGATGAACGTGACTTACATTCGATAAATAAAATTCATACTATCGAACCAAGCTACTTTCTTTTGTGATACTTTTTTCTCCCATTTCAGTAGGGCTAGCATGAATAATTGCGACAACGTTTTCGTATCGCCTTCGACTATTTTTGTATTGAAAAATGAAAAGCGCTGCGGCGGTGAAAAGTGGAACTAAAAATTATTATGACAATTTTGACATTTCGCGATTTTCGTTTTCGAAAAAGTTCGTGCTACCGGCACTGTACCTAAGCATTTTTTTTGTAACATGCAGAATATATATTTTTATTAGTTGTTTAAAGAAACTTATTCAATATATATTACGAATAACCTATTAAAACAAGAATCTTAAAATAAACTAAGAAGTACAAAACATAAATACCAACTGGCAGAAGTGTTACAACACCCACTTTCCACCCAAGATAATTTGGTGCCAACGTGACAGACGGTGAGTCCGTCGCCATCTCTTAGGCACTACATACGTCCTTGAATTTCTTCTCAGACGTATGCAGGTTTCCTCGCGATGTTTTCCTTCAGCAAACTTCCTGCTTTATGTGGGACTGTCCCGATTTTCAGAAAACCTGAATCAGTAAAAGATTTCAGAATCCCGCTTCACCCGAAATAAATCAGCAATGCTTGTGCCAACCCTATTACCAAGGGCGCTTCCACAAACTATCAGATTACAAGCCTGTGCCAAGAGACTCTCCATCACAGACTAAGGATCTACAATGAACCGACGCTGTTTAGCCGACCTAGTTAAATGAGGATTATGCGTTGTTACGACCATCATTGCTCTAGCTATGTTACTTACAATAAACAAACAAATGACGAGACCGCTGGTCTAGTGGTGAGTATACCTGACTGCTACGCTAGAGGTCGCGGGATCGATTCCCGCCAGGGCAAACATTTATGTGACAAATATGTTTGCCTTGCGTTTGGGTGTTTGGTATGTATTATAAGTATGTATTTACAAAAAAAAAAGTATATAAGTATTATATCACAATGCCAAATTTCATTACGATCCGTTCAGCCGTTTAGTCGTGAAAAGGTAACAAACAAACAGAGTCACTTTCGCATTTATAATATTAGTATCGATGAGTTGCCAAGCGGGCGAGATCACAGATGTTCTATAATATGTAGTGTATATTTGTAGTGGGTTTGTAGTTTAATTATCGAAATCAAACGTATATCTTAAAGATATATTATATTAATTTGTTTACCGCTTATAACTTCGGAACTGTATGTCACAACATTGTAACCGTATTTGCTAATCGTTGAATGGTCTCCTGCGATACAAGCTGCGCTTAGTGCAGGGACCATCGGAACATGTATGCACTGCAATCTTTATCACTCAATAAACGATATTTTTTATTGTAAGAAAAGTAACAGAACATATATTGACTTAAGAAAATCAAAATTAGAACTACTTTTTCTAATGTGCCAGTACGCGCACAACGGAGAAAAAGCTAGTTAGTTGCCTATAAGCTGTACCTAGTAAAACTCCTTCAATAAAGGGGCCGTCCAAGTATTACGTCAGCAGATTTATTACAAATATTTACCCCCCCTCTGTCATCAAAAGTAAGCAAAGCTCTTACCCCCAATGCTTACGTAAGCATTGTATATGCATGTTTATTTTAATGCTAGAATTATTTGTGGGAATCCCTGAATATGTATTTCGTTTTCAAGCATAGACAATGTGTGGGCTGCCATATGTGTAAAAAAGTAAAACTACTGCTGACGTAATCCCCATCTAGACCTCCCCACCCCCATGTCATCAAAATAAGCAAAGTATAGACCCCTCGCCCCCCTAGAGTGCCTACGTAATACTTTAACGGCCCCAAATCAATTCACTCCACACTCTAGCATATCTCCCCTCGATCACAACAGAATGATATGTCTACAGCTACTATTAGACCATTTAGCCAAAATGTCATCGTGTCCCTAAACACAGATTGACATTTACTAACGTCATTTGACTCCTAAATGACGCGATTACAAGGTATAATGCTCACGGGAAATTGATGCGAGTAACTGTCATTATAAAACAATTAATGGTGTCGATTCTGTTGTTCAACGGACACCATCCATTTCGGTCCAAATCTGAAAGTGCCGGCCAACGATTTTTTTTTTGTATATTCTGTTAGAACTTGCCCGTCTGAATATTTTTTTACTGTGGCACCAAACATGTAGGATCATTGTAGTTGATTTTATTTGAGTTCGAAAAACTTAAAATAAACTAAACTAAGAAGTACAAAACTAACCTAAACGTAAAATAAATGTCCCGAACCACTGTCACGGGGAAGTGTGCCAAGAAGGCTGGCGGCATTGCCACGCTGAATTGCAATGCTTATCCTTTGGGCCAAATATTCGCCAGCCCTCTTGTCACAGGAGGCCTCGCGTAATTTGTTTGAGGTCTCCTTAAAAAGGGTATGAGCCTCTGGCCCCCACGGCCCAAGAGTTTCGACCCCAAACGCCATAAATATGTACCCGTCCTTCAGAGATAAATATTTACGGCGCTTGAGGCACTCCTGCCGAGCGGCTGCCGCACCAGCCACCACCGAAGTGTCCGGGAGGTGGGACGGCGCCAGAGTGTCGACGCAGGTAGCGTCCCACACCAAGGTCCGCCCCAGCCTCCAGGGCACCAACGTCATACCATCGGGCCTCTTGCCATCGTCACGAGCCAGACCACAAGGCTCCAAGCCAGCTGGCACCCCCGCGGTGGCAAGTGCCCGACGGATAAGGTAATTAATTTAAGTTTATTTGAGTTCGATAATCTGAATTTTAACACATTTTGTTGAGAATAGGAATTCAAAATAACCAAATCAAATTAAATGTCCTGTAATGTCCAACTTTGGTGTCACAGTAATAAATGCTCAGACGGACAAGCTCTAACAGAATATACAAAAAAATGCGTTGGCCGGCACTTTCAGATTTGGACCAAATCTCTATGAAACATGGATGATGTCCTTTACTAAACTTAACTAATTTGACCAATTAGTTAAGTTTGGTCATTTTAACAACAGAATCGACACCATATTATATGTAAAATTGAATTTGACAGGTCCAAAAGTCTTGTTATCCCTTTCTCATGTGCGGGGTTAAATATGGATGGCAATACTTTTAGACCTGTCAAATTAGTTGAGTTTAGTCATTTTGAATAACAGAATTGGCAATATCTATATTGCCCGGTCAAATTAGCCCAAAAATAGGGGTACCCTTGCATTAATTCACAACAAGCTGAAAATTTACAGGCACTTAAGGGATACCACTCCAATGAAATCCTGAAAAATCCCCATTAATCTACTAAACATTAATTTACTAAGAAATATTCCTGAATCGCGCTGTTGAGATTCACTGATGAATACTGACCTCATTTGAAGCTCGCCTACTTTTACCTTACCTACGAGTGTGTACGGAACCCTCGAAGCGCGAGTCCGACTCGCACTTGGCCGGTTATTTTATATACACATAGTAACTAATCCCTTGAACTACTACTGAACCGTTTTATAAAAAAAAATTCACCAGTTGAAAGCTACGTTATTCTTGTGTGACATAGACTATTATGCACTGCGTAGTAAGCAGGCGCGAAGCCTGCGAAAAAACTAGTTTATTGTTTGTTCGCATTGACGTAGACACAAATAATTTTCCTACCCTCATATTCACTAATATATTTTGGCGACTATGTCGAAACGTAACTCGCGGAATGTCAAAATTGTCATACAAATGTTTAGTTCCACTTTCACCGCCGCAGCGCTGGTGCATTTTTCAATACAAAAATAGTCGAAGGCGATACGAAAACGTTGTCGCAAATTATTCATGCACGCACTACTGTTCTGTGAGTATAGGTAACTACATCAGTCAGCAATAATTCTAAATCAAAACACGTGTCTCCTCTATTAGATAAAATAAACAGTTTAGGTCTGTAATTATATCGCCCTTTGTTGGTTATATTGAGTATAATATTAGGGGCGATGCTACAAGCTCAGTTGATTGCACGTAATGAACAGCGTTAGAGTGGGGTTGATAGAAGACTTATTAAGGGTTATCATCGGTGGATGGTGTATAAGCGAACTGATAGAATTCTCTTTCGCTTGATTTCGCAAGTCGCAAGTTACAAATACAAATACTCTTTATTGCACACCACAAAAAAAAAAAAAAAACATACAAGAACAAAAAAGATACGGTGTAGTGAAGACAACAGGCGGTCTTATCGCTAGAGCGATCTCTTCCAGACAACCTTAGGGTACAGGAAAAAGTGAAAGAGAAATTAAAGATAGGCAGGTGTGATTGAAGGGAAATATTTGTGATAAATAGTACTAAATATAAATATGTAACAATAATATATATATATATATATATATATTTACCTATCGTAGTTTATATCGTATCGATGTAGTATATAGTACACACACTACATAGATAAATAGGTAAATACAATTTATAAAGATAAATAATAAGACAGCAGTCTTTTAAAGGAGTCCAGTGATTGAGCTTCCCTGATGGTTTGAGGCAAAGAATTCCATTCCAGAATGTATCAAAATTTCACCTCAATTTTTTTTATACAAGGTGGCACACAAGCATACGGCCCACCTTAGTAAGCAGTCACCGTAGCCTATAGCCGCTAGCAATACCAGGGATATCACTAACGAGTTGCCAACCATGTTGTTGATGAGGACTCATTGTAGCAGCCTTACTACTAGCCCAGCGTATCCTCGTGGCAACTGGCAAGCTACTTACCGCAGAAACACAACACTACATCAAAGTAGTGTTATTTCACTGCGGTCTTCTGTAAGGTGGAGGTACAGTCCCCAGTCGGGCGGCTCCAATTAATGGGAAAACCCACGGGAGATCCCAATTCGCCCTACCTCTCTTATTTAGCTCATGGTGTGAGTAATCACTGTTCTTAAGCTAAGAAAAACTCATTGGTACAGGTCGGGATTTGAACCTGGGCCCATCAGATGATAGGCCGTTGCTTCAACCACAAGGCCACCATGGCTTGTTAAATTTGAGGACGATTGAGGAGGCTTTATTTCCCCGGCATAAAAAGTACCCTATTTATTAATCCAGGTTATAAACTATCTGTGTTCCAAATTTCATCCAAATCCGTTGAGTTATTTTTGCGTGGAAGAGTAACAGGCATCCATCCATCCATACTCACTAACTTTCGCATTCAGAATATTAGAAGGATTTTATCTACCTTTCGTTTAGAATGCCATACTGTAAAATAGTTTTACAATAAGCATTTAATCTAATAAGAGGTAATAAAGGACTTTAAACTCCTTTCAGAAAGCCCCAATACAGTCGAAATCCCTCACTCTGGATCAAAGCAGCGTGTCGACTTGTAATATCTGCAAATTACGGCGTTACCAGCTTATAATATTTTCGTTTGTAGATTCTAAGCCTTCTGAATAGGATTCAATTCGGCTTGTTTGCCGGTATCGTTGGGGGCATATTGAATTTGGTGGCGTTAGAAGAGGAGTGCTTACAACTCTTTTAATTTTGGCCCTCCCAATATGGACGTGATTTGATTATATTACGGCTGGTGTTATGCAATATAAGAAGAGATTTTATTTTTATTTTCGTGGTAATTTAGGCCTTCATAAGTGCCTTATTAGGGCCCTTATCACTTTTGTCTATATGATGTTTTACCTTTTATTCTTCTTCTTCTTCTTCCTAAGTATGGCAATCAATCCCTTCAGGGACTATTTTTGCCAGTGTCGAGTGTTAGAGATTTTTCATGTTGCAAAATTTCTCGTGTTTGCCGCATTAAAATGCCTAGTGTCATGCATTCTAACGCCCAAATGAGTTTCTGGAGACAACCCACGGCAGTAGCAGATCGTAACACGCCTTTGGATTAGAGGTAACCTATTGACCAAAATGATAAATCACTTAACCCAAAAGTCGTATTATGGCATTATTTCCAATGCTCCTATAAATCAGTCACTAAATGAAACTTTACTGCACATATCGACACCGAAAATACACATTAAAGATCACTATAACACAATTTACGACACACTGGAAGAAATCTCAACCGCTCCGCCTGATTCCCGCCAAAAACTCTACCTTTTATTAATATTTTTACTACACGCTGCCACTACTTACAAGTATAGTGCCACTTACATGTATGCAGGTACACTGTACGAGACCGCTGGTCTAGAGGATATACCTGACTGCTAAGCTAGAGGTTTCGGGTTCGATTCCCGCCGGGACAAACATTTATATGACAAACATGTTTGCCTTGCCTGGGTGTTTGGTATGTATTATAAGTATGTATTTACAAAAGTATATAAGTATTGTATCAGCTGCTGGTTCCCATAGTACAAGCTTTGCTTAGTTTGGGGCCAGATGGCGTTGTGTGGTAATGCCCAAGCATTATTTATTATGCTTGGACATATTATTTAAAAAAAAATACCTGTACCAAAGAGTTTTTCTAAGCTTAAGTACAGTGATTAATCACACCATGAGCTTTTAAAAAGAGAGGTAGGGCTACTTGGGATTTCCCGTGGGTTATCCCATTTAAATTGGAGCCGCCCGACTGGGGACTGTACCTCCGCCTTACAGAAGACCACAGTGAAATAACACTACTTGAAGTAGTGTTGTGTTTCAGCGGTAAGTAAGGTTGCCAGTGCTCCACGAGGATACGCTGGGCTAGTAGTATTGCTGCTAGCACAGTAAGTCCTCATCAGCAACATGGTTTGCACCCCGTAGTGATACCCCTGGTATTGCTAGCGGCTATAGGCTACGGTGACTGCTTACAATCAGGTGGGCCGTATGCTTGTGTGCCACCTTAGTGGTATAAAAAAAAATGAATTAGTGTCATTTATGTTAATAGCCTTATTAAATGAATAAATAAATAAAGGAAGTTAAGAGGTAATATTAAATAAAACGCAATCGATGAATTGCATTCTTGCATAATCCCATCCGTACCTTTCAACTCTCACGGCGCGAATTCTTTTGATCTGCATCTTTGAACAGGTGATCGTAAAATCTTTTTTGTATATTGTAATGGCATAAGCCTATATCACCTATATGATAGTAAGCTACCGAAGCCCTATTATGAGAAATCAGGGAGGTTTAAGCAAGAAAAAGAAAAGCATAACGTTCTTACATTTTATTCCAAAGGACACTGTCTAATGATATCTTAACTAGTTTTTTTATATCATAATTTTACAATATAATATAATCATATACGACTTCCTTTAGCGGTATCTTTAAAGAAATCCTATTGGTTAAATTAGCACCGGAAGAGCGTATTAAAAATATTTAATACATTTATCAGAGGAAGCAACTTTTAAAACAAACCTATTGGTTGAATTATAACCCGAAGCGAGTTACTACACATATTGAATACATTTATCAGCGGAAGTACACAACTATTACTCAAATATCTTTTAAATAAATCCTATTGGTTAAATTTGCACCGGAAGTTAGGTAATACAAATATTGAACACATTTATCAGTGGAAATGGACAACCATAGCTTAATTAAATACAAGATTGGTTGCCTAAAAGAAAGATGCTAACACTATAGACGCAAGCAATACTAGGGGTAGCGCAAAAATCCTATTTCGAGTGAATATCCAAAAGTATATCTATTTATAATTCAAGCATAATATCCTTGTTTATGTCTTTTTACGGTGTATTGTTGTCACGTAGGTAATTGCAATGAAAATTATATATTTTATCAGAAAAGAGTAATCCCATCAAAACATAAATGTGAAATGAGAGCCAAGTTCAATGTTATGATATATGCCTTGGTTGTTGACTTTAACGACAAAACAAGTGAGTACTAAATGGGTGCCAAGTACAATGGTCAGTCCTGAAATGTATTTATAACAATATAACTTAGGATAATATATTGAAGCCCAAGGCCAGACTTTGCTGAGTTTTTGAGTTATGTGGGGGTCGAAAGTGGCTTCAAGTAGTTCGTGTAATATTACACACGGTGCTGCTCGCCTAGCTTGAACTTGGCTTGACACGTGACCGCGTTTCTAGATTGCTGAGTATCTTGTCCGATTCTTCTCAGCAAAAGCGACCAACCGAATCCGGTGGTAGATTCTGAGGATTTGGAAGTACTTAATTGTAAAACTCTCGAGTGTCAACACAGCGTACCTCTCAGGTCCTGCCTGTACTAACTGCAGGAACAAATCAAAATATTCTATTAACTTTAGCCCCTTGTAAGGCATTTATAAACGTCTACTTTACTCCCGTTCCGAAAAGCCACCTGAGAAGAACCGGCAAGAAACTCAGTGCTATGTGTGCAACTTGAAAAGAACACCACATCAGAGTAGTATTATTTGACTGCGATCTTCTGTAAGATGGAGCTAATATACCTACTGAATAGGGTCGGCAACGCGCGAGCGATACCCCTGGTGTTGCAAGCGTCCATAGGCTACGGTGACCGCTTACCATCAGGTGGGCCGTATGCTTGTGTGCCACCATAGTGGTATATAAAAAAAAAACTGTGCCCAGTCGGACGGACATACGGACGAGACCCTAAAAGCCGGACAAATACGGACACATGTTAGGTAAAGGGCCGTAATTCAATCGCTTCTAATAAGTTCACTTCACACCGTCCGTCCTATAACTTTGTTATCGAGTATTTCATACCTCACACAAATTAAATTGATATTGTTTGCCTTTTACCCGACTGCTAAAGGAATTGGGTTATGTTTTTAGAGTGTATCTGTAGGTATCATTATCATCATCATTCTCCTGCCCTTATCCCATGTGGGCGACACAATATGTGTTCCTCTTCCACTCCTCTCTATCAGCCATCTCTGTATTCACTTCCCTTCTGGCCATGTCATCTTTCACACAATCTATCCATCTTTACTTAGGTCTACCTCGACCCCTGTACCCGTCCATTTGGACTCCAAGTCCTAAACAGCTTGAAGTATGTTTTAGACGCTGAGTCTTCTGAGGAGGCGATTGAAACTTGTAATGTGGGGGCACTAAATAAAAATTGGCGGACTGTGAAAAGTGTAACGATATGTAAAATATATAAAACTAGCGGCCCGCCCCGGCTTCGCAAGGGTAGACATTTATCAAATATTTTGTCTACCCGTGCGAAGCCGGGGCGGGCAGCTAGTATAATTTAATTTTTACTACATCATAAGATATAACGCATGCCTAAATAAATGCTTTAGTGTTAACAGCTTATAATTACCTGTAATGCTACTATAAGTGAGAACCTTTAATTTTTTTAAAACCTTTTTAATTGGCTTTATGTCAACAATCCATAACTTATGTCATGCTAAATTAGCTGTTGTTTTACCAATAAACAAATATATAAATATAAATAAAAATCCTATTATAAAAAAAAACTACATATTTATATAAAAAAATAAGAATTTCGGGGGGCGTTGACTTTTTGTTCTGAACATAGCGCCGTTCGGTACACCCAAAAAAGACAAACACTGATTAATAGTATCATAGTATCTCTGCATAGTATTGATAGATATACTATGTACGGTAAATCACTATGGTATTTAGAAATGATAGCCAGGTTACTTTTAATATTAATTTTATTTAATAAACACCTTATAATCTAGATCACAAATTATTTTTCTAATATCTACATAAATCCTTATTTACCTAAATAGTTAAACAGTAGCGCAATTCTGGGAATACGACTAGAGTCGGACGCCTTTAATGTACAGTTGTTGGCGACAACAAATACTTTTCGGAATTCATTAGTCTATATTCAAATTAAAAAATATTTGTGATATTTTTATATTTTGTTTTTTACATACTTTTGTTTTTTACTCATATTTTCGTCATGTCATCAAAAACTAGTTGGTTAAGTGAGCGTAATAAATTGTGCGCTGTCAAATATCCCCTTTCCTTCAACATCATACCCCGTAGTCCTCGTTACTCATTACCATTACCATCCTTTTCAACAGTATTTAAAAATGATTTTTAAATCAAATTTTCATTGCTCATCAAGCCCTTGCATTCGATACAATTACTGTAGTTATAAATCTCCATTTCGTTACGTGCGTCATTTTGGATTAGAAATTGTATTAGGTAATAGTGCATTGTCAAATATCTATAACGTAAATAAATATAAAAAAATGTTGTTTTTAATCAACCTTTAATTGCTCATGAAGCCCTTTCATTTGATACGCCATATCATATACTGTGGAAATTATAAATCCCCGTTTTGTGACTTCCGCCATATTGGATTAAAAATTGAGGTGAATGTCAAATTTCAGCTCAATCAGACACCGAGAAGAAGGTCAAATTTAGCTCAAAAGATTTGATTACACACACCGGGCGGGAAACTATAAAAAAGCTTTAATTAAATATGCTCTGAACCACTGGACTGTATGAAAGAAAGATGATTGAGCTAGATTACTTCCTGACCTATCTTCCACAAAGTCAAGATATACAATGTTTGCTATATTACATGAAAGCAGTGACCAAACTTGGTAGCTTTCACTTTGATATTTGTAAATACCTTCTTATGTCTAGAAGAATTTTAGTAAACATAGTTATATCATGATTGTTACATAAAAAAAGACAGAGCTATGAGTTTCTTGCCGGTTCTTCACAGGTGGCTTTTATTCCGAACCGGTGGTAATTTAGACAATTATAAGTGCCTTATTAGCCCTAATCTGAATAAATGACTTTTTGTTTTTGATACTTACACACACAGAGACAAATTAATATAACATAAAGATGAACAATTCCGTCGCTATTATAAATTACCTTACAACAAAGTACTACTAATTATAGACTTATAACAATAATTATTGAGCTTTGTAACATTTAAATTATTTACAAATAACTGCTTCATCTTATGACTAGACACACTAAGGTAACTAGAATTTACGTTACGGGATTCCTTTAGATATGTTAAAAAGAAAAACTAGCCTTACAGTGGTCGCATATGATGTGTAATATCTGACATCTGACGGCCAACTCTAATGGGGCGTCCATTAAATACGTGAGGTGTTCTAGGGGGGAGCGGATCAAGCTAAATATTTCTAAGTCTCACAAAGGCGGGAGGGGGGGTCTTAGCAAATATCACGTAATTTTTTTTCTAGCAGAAAACGGTGAAAAATTGCGTGAAAAATCACTTGGATATGTTGGTTCCAGTAGTCACTCTCGAGGCCATGCACGACTCTCCATGGACTGATATAGAAATATATTTTCAAATTTTTTGTTGAATATTTATTATTTAATAGTGATTGCCGATTGTGATTTTAAACATACACTTTGAACCTCTCCCCTAATCTCACGCGAGATTCCTAAAGCAAAGCTTCCCAAACTTTTTTCATGTAGACCCCTTTCAAAATTGTACTGCAATCAGTGGACCCCCTGCTGCTATATTATTACCATATTCCCAAAACTGGTCTACCGATGGAAATTTTTGTTCTTCAACATCGAAACCAGATACATTTTCGTGGACCCCCTCTTACAACTTGTGAACACCCCCATTTATTATTAACGCCAACGTAGACCCCATCTAGTCTCCCGTGGACCCCTGGGAGTCCATCTGGACCACTTTGGGAATCACTGCTCTAGAGTAATATAGATGGCGTATAGAAGTCAGTTTGGTTGAAAATAAATCAAAGTTAAGGTAACGGTAAAAGTTAATCTCTAATATTAAGTACTAAATAATATCATACAAATTTTACAAAGAACACACTTGAATTATTAAACTATGTAGCTATTATTGCACCAGGCCTGTTTGAAACTATCATATTTATTAATTGTGTGAAATATAGAATACAGTTTATTCTTTCGTAAGACAAAAACACCACGATCAAAATTATATTCCACACAGAACTGTATAAAGTTGTAATTGCTATGATTTGGCTATGAAAGACTATTTCCTTAAGTAATGACTTTATTGTACTGTACACACACACAGCTAAACCTACTGTATTGAGAAACAAAACATATTCTGTACTAGCTGTTTTCCCCGCGAATTCGCCCGCGTATCAATATAATATGTAGCCTATGTTACTCAGTAATAATGTAGCTTTCTAACGGCAAAATATTATTTGAAATCGGTGCAGCAGTTTCGGAGCCTATTCAATACAAACAAACTATTAATAATATTTGTGTTGATGTAGCTTGTATTTATTTCAATCCGATGTAAGAAAAACTTTTTTTATATATTTTTAAGGTGGCAAAAAAGCATACGGCCCACCTGATGGTAAGCAGTCACCGTAGCGTATGGACGCTTGCAACACCAGTAGTATCACTCGCGCGTTGCCGACCCTCTGAAGTAAATCTTTACGTAGCTGTATGAATGAAACTTACTGACTGCTGATAAACGGCTGGGGTTAGAGACTTGAAATTTTGACAGTAGGTACCTTTTATGACGTAGGCATCCACTAAGGAAGGGTTTTTGGAAATACCACCCCTAAGGGGGTAAAATAGGGGATGAATTAAGTATAAAAACATACATTTGTTATCGATATTAAATTCCACTGGAATAAGGTTTACAAGCGACCCACCCCGGCTTCGCACGGCCAGCGTTAGCCATATAAATTAAATACCTACAAAACACAAATTAATTATACATAAAAACCTTCCCCTTGAATCACTCTATCTATTAAAAAAACCGCATCAACTACCGTTGCGTAGTTTCAATGATAGCATACATAGGGACAGACAGACAGACAGATAGACACGGGAAGCGACTTTGATTTATACTATTTAGTGATAGTCTACACATAAGTATGTAGCTATAGTAGATACATATTTCGACACCAAACCGTCTAAAGCGGGCTACATACCTTCAGTTTTTACTTCACAGTTCGACTGTACCGTTAAAACTGTCCAGTTAAATCCTACCTGTGTAGGCAAAGCTGACAACTGTGCAGTTGAACTGACGATCTAAACAGAACGTGTGTAGACACTATGGGCGTCAGTTATAACTGTACGGATCGACTGTGCAGTTAAAACTGAAGGTATGTAACCCGCTTTATAAAAGTATTCAGGCGGGCGGAGCTGCGATGGAATGCCTAGTATTAACATAAAACTACTTCTTTCTTTTCAAAGAGGATTAAAACATGAATAATTCCCTTACGTATTGGAATAGTGATGCATGTAATTTGTTTCGCCGACAATGTCGATGTCGCTGTCGCTATGTTCCGTATCGGAGTCTGACGTATGTGTTGTCGATATGCGAGAGTCATCCGTCTGAAATAAAGTCACAAGTTTAGTGTCTGGTTAAGAGGGAGTAGGAAATAGACGCTATATAAACTTCTGCTCTCCTGACACACATTGAGTAGGCTATATACGGTACTAATTGTTGAGTTTAGGTACGTAACTTAAACAACCATAGCTATAAGCGCACTGCCGCGCATTTATTTGTCACGCGCCATTATTGCAGTTTGTACGCTTAGCCTTCTGACAATAACAAATAAAAACAGAATTAGCGAAATTGGTCTAGCCGTACGCGTGATGCCGTGACCAAGGGAAATAGGCATTCATTTGTATTTATATGTAAATATATATATTGAGTATACCTAGTATGTAGTATATGTAGGTTTATTGTGATATGTAAACCTACGCACACTATGCCTGTATTTCTTTTCATTTCTCCTCTCGCGGGTCTGCTGGAAGAGATTTCTTTTGAAATAAGCAGTGCCCTTGTACTATCTATTTCTATTTGTGTACATGAATTATTAAATATATATATATATATATAAGTTGCCTTACCTTTCGACTGTCGCACTGTTGCGTTGAAGGTTTAGTTGAGAAATCCACAGCCGCGGCACCTTTAGACAAAATCAAAAATCATTTATCCTGTTTAGGCCCTAATAAGGCACATGTAAAGGTCTAAGTTACCACAAAATATATACATATCTATAATAGAGATACTATATGATATAGGAGGCCTCACGTCGGCTGGTTGAGGCCTCTCGTGACAGGCGTGCTGAAATATATGTCACTCAGAGAATCAACATTGCTTTTCTTATACCACTAAAAGATGGCACACAAGCTTTCAAACGAGTTGCCAACCCTGTTGTTGATGAGGAGTCACTGTGCTAGCAGCACTACTACTAGGGCAGCGTATTCTCGTGCACTGGCAACTTTACCGCAGAAACACAACACTACATCAAGTAGTGTTATTTGACTGCGGTCTTCTGTAAGGTGGAGGTACAGTCCCCAGCCGGGCGGTTCCAACCTAAATGGGAAATCCACGGCGATCCCAATTCACCGTATCTCTCTTTCTGAATCTAAACTCAAAAACTACTGGACCTGGCTTAAAAAATTTATCACCAACAGATTATCTATGCTATATTTTCACTGAGTAACATAGGCTATCTATACTTAATTAATATTATAAAGAAGAAAGATTTGTATTTATCTGTGTTTGTATTGAATAGGCTCCGAAACTGCTGGACTGATTTCAAAAATTCTTTCACCGTTAGAAAGCTTCATTATCATTGAATAACATAGGCTATATATTATACTAGCGGCCCGCCCCGGCTTCGCACGGATAGACATTTATCGAATATTTTGTCTACCCGTATGTTATATTCCTAGGCGTGCAAAGTCGCAGTAAAAGAGCTAGTTTTATATATAAATGCTAAGAGGTGTAAATCAATAAAAGGAAATGTGTATATGATGCCACCCTTACGATCTTTCACCAACAAAAATCAAAGCAAGAAACATCACAAATCAAATTACCGACCCCCACCGTAAAATAAACTTTAACTCACATCACTAAGAGTTATTCTACTCTAAACCATTCTCATCTGACAACCCTCTTCGCAAAATTCGTACCACGCATATGATTTTCAACTCTCCAGCTTATGTAATAAGGTGGGAGTTTAAGTGGGTGGTGCCGTAAGACGTTCGCCGGTTGCCATGACAACCAAGACGGCCATCTTGGCGACGTAATCGAGTTAGCGCAACGTCTTGAGTTGCGGCGCGAAAGCGGCGCCATTGTGAATTTAATTTGGGAATCTTTGGGGTCGGAGGCAATTAGAGATGGGACGGTTCATATTAGTCGACGGAAAATGGCTGGAAGCAATTTTGTATGCCTATTTATAATAATAATAATACTTGGATATTATCACACAGCGCCATCTGGCCCCAAACTAAGCAAAGCTTGTGCTATGAGAACCAGCAGCCGATACAATTTATATACTTTTTTTGTAAATACATACCAATCACCTAGACGTAAGGCAAACACAAATGCTTAACACATAACCTTTCGCCCCGGCGGGAATCGAACACGCGACCTCTAGAGTAGCAGTCAGGTATACTTACCACTAGACCAGCGGTCACGTCCCTTACACAGATACTATAAATGCAGATGTTCTATTTTTTTGTAGTGGTATTATAAGTGGCCTACCTACCTATATTATAAGAACAAAATATTAGTGCTTAATTTGCAATGAATAAACAAAAAAACTATGGGTTTTTTTTTTAATTCCTTCACCAACACAATGCTATGTTATCGCTGAGTAACATAGGCTATTTATTTTATTGCCACGCGCGGGTCGCAATGAAAAAGCTATTGATAAACAAAAATATATTTTTTTAGATTTAGATTTGTTGCTTGAAGAATCTTTTTGTAGGTATATGATATTTAATATATAATACACATTGAAACCACCTGCTATATGAAGTTCTTTGAAGTCTATGAAATAGAAATCACAACACAAAATATAATAACAAAAGTAAATGTCTTTTACTCAGAAATCCCGTCGCTACGGAATCCCGTAGCATCGCGCGCTACGACAATCGTAGTTTTATGCTACGAGACATAGGCCGTAGCTTTCTTTGATGAATGAATCCCTATTTCCCTTGGTCACGGCATCACACGTAAATGGCTTAGCCGATTTCGCTAATTCTTTTTTTTGTGTTCGAAATTGTCAGCAGAAGGTTCTTATTAAAAAAAAATTAAAAAGAATCGGAATATTTTTAATATCGAGATAAACTAAAGGACCTTTTTTCTATGGTGTATTTGTCATATTAATACAAAGCTAAGACAGGACAACGTCTGTCGGGACAGCTAGTGATAATATGATTTTCAATGTGGTTTATGACTTTTATTAATTCTTGTTTCACTAGGAACTTGCACACCTCTTTTGCTTCTTTTACATTCATCAACCCGTTTTGTTTACTTTGTCAATCTTTCAATATTATATGAACCAATTCACCACCAACGTCAATGACCAAATGTTCTCATAAGTAGCTCTAGCTACTACATTGATAGCTATTGTTTATATATATTGTTTCAAACTTCCTGGAAGCTCTGAAAGCAATTTAAGTTCAATTTGTAACTTGAGTCTTAGGTAAGACTTGAACATTCCCACACAAGAACTTGGAACAAGCGCCGACTAAACTTAGATAATAGGAGTTGGTAACGAATTGATTTAATTTATTTTATGTTTTTGTTATTCCATACCCATGTAAAGTCTTCACCTGGCGGGGTTACTTTGTAACATTTCTAACTGTGAGTATTTTTTGTTAACTTACGACGTTTCAGTGATAATAGTATCTGCGACGTAATCCAAAACAATAAATCTTTTTTGTTTAATTTCATCATCAAGAGTACAATTTTCTTATATTGCCCGTGTGAAGCCGGGGTGGGCAGCTAGTATAATATATAACCTATGTTATTCGGTGATAATGTAGCTTTCTAATGGTAAAAGAATTTTTGAAATCAGTCCAGTAGTTTCGGAGCCTATTCAATTCAAACATACACACAAAAATACAAATCTTTCCTCTTTATAATATTACTAGTATATTAGTATAGGAGTATAGATAGTATAGACTAGTGACCGGTGACCCTCCCCGGCATCGGACATGTGCATTAATAAAGAAACATTATCATATAAGCTATGATCTCAGAATAATAAATAAAAGCTCAAAGTATCGATACTTTATCGATAATATCCAAAAGCTGACGCTACAAGCGTGCGTGACGTGAGCTGTCAATTGCGTAAAATGGTGAGTTGCCAGACCTATTTGTTTTGAAACAACCTTATTTTAATACTTATCGAATAAATTCAATAAATCAGAGTAAATTAAAATCGGTCCGATTCTTGAATTATAAATGGTGGACCCCCTACTTGTAATATATATATTTACAAAATCAAAATCATTTATTCAGTTTAGGTTCTAATGAGGCACTTGTGAAGGTCTAAATTACCACCGGTTCGGAAAAAAAGCCACCTGAGAAGAACCGGCAAGAAACTCAGTGCTCTGTCTTTTTTTTTTCATGTAACAATCATGATATAACTGTTTGTAACACAATTCTTCTAGACATGACGCTGACTGATTTAAAATATTCATAATTGAATTGATGTCATATAAACTCCATTACCTGTCTTATGAGGGCTAAAGTCAAAAAACTATTTTTATTTGTGTTTGGTATTTCCACATGGCAACGTTACTCCAGACTATCTGGGTCGTAAAAATGAGAGAAAGATATAGGTTTGCCCAAAAGAGTACAGCATGGGGCTCTTCAAGAACGGTGTGAAGAGATTTTTGAAGGGTCGGCAACGCGCGAGTGTTACCCCTGGTGTTGCAAACGTCCATAGGCTACGGTGACCGCTTACCATCAGGTAGGCCGTATGCTTGTTTGCCACCTTAGTGGTATAAAAAAAAAATGCTGTCTCACCTCTCTGCTGCTTCCGAAGCTGTTTCTTGTGCTTCATGCGTCTGTTCTGGAACCAGGTCTTGACCTGAGTCTCGGATAAGTTGAGAGCCCCAGCCAGCTCCACGCGTTCAGGAGTTGATAGGTAGCGTTGGGATTCAAATCTCTTTTCTAGACCTAGGACAAGAGTATGCGTTTCTTTACAATACATGCATGTTACTTTAGAAGCCGTGGTTGAAGCAACAGCCTGTCATCTGATGGGCCCAGGTTTGAATCCCGGCCTGTACCTATGAGTTTTTCTAAGCTTAAGTACAGTGATAATCACACCATGAGCTTTTAAAAAGAGAGGTAGGGCGATTTGGGATTACCCGTGGGTTATCCCATTTAAATTGGAGCCGCCCGACTGGGGACTGTACCTCCACCGCACAGAAGACCGCAGTCAAATAACACTACTTGATGTAGTGTTGTGTTTCTGCGGTAAGTAAGGTTGCCAGTGCTCCACGAGGATACACTGGGCTAGTAGTAATGCTGTTGTGTGTCCTCATCAACAACATGGTTGGCAACGCGTTAGTGATACCCCTGGTATTGCTAGCGGCTATAGGCTACGGTGACTTACCATCAGATGGGCCGAATGCTTGAGTGCCACCATAGTGGTATAAAAATATATCTTACTAAATTATGTGTTTTATCTTACCCGTTAACTGTGGATCGGAGAACACTGTCCTCGCTTTTCTTCGACGGCAATGCTTCAGGGCAGATAGAGACAGCTCTGACGGTGAGAATAAAGCGTGGTACGGGACTCCTGCGCAATGGAAACAGTCATACAGATTACATAGCTGAATCACAAGGGTGATTTTTCTCTAGGCATGGGTGTCAACATTTCAAAGTTGACCGAAAGAGTCTCAGCGTCAATTTCCATAAAACGATAGCAGTTTTTTTTAAAAACATCTTCATAGCGGCAAGTTTTTTTAATACCTTAGTGGCAAATCATAAGCTATCATCTAGTGCGGCGGCGGGTCGAAATGCGCCCCAGCGACCTTTCCATCAGTGCGTGGCAGGTCTTTTTCGACCCACCAGTAGGTTAGATTCAAGTGCTAGCTAAAATTTTAACCAGAAGCCGAAATATATATTTGTCTCTGCCGATCTCTTAGATATAAAGATAGATAACAAATGTATTCACCAAAAACTGCAAACACAAAAATCTTTACACAGACAAAAGAACACAAAACTAAGTAAATTAAGACAAGAACGGAAATATTTAACGGGTTAGTTACAATTGCAAATTAAAATTATAGTATCGACACATGGTCGTTGAACTAAATAAAATTAACGTTTTCAGTTTCCTGCGTGTTGCAGCAATGGGCAAGGGCCACGCGAGTAGCATATAGCTGCAGCAGCAAAGCACAGATTTTCAGCAATTTTTCTTTATACCACTAAGGTGGCATAGCATGGGTGGTATTTTGTAATATAATGATTGCCATTGATTTTAAAGTTAACAATGAAATGAAATATTTATTGAATATTTCAAGAAAAAATTGGCTAGAAACTAATTGAGAAACGATGACATCCACCAGAGTATTTAAACTGTGTCGTATATGTCAACTTCCTCCAATAATATTACATTGTTTATCTAGGGAATCAAACCAAGAAGCTATCTATGGAGAAGTCAACTTGTTATTGTGTGAACAAGCATCAGGATTTGTACAAAGTGTTAAAATCCCGAATTCTAATGCCAACAAAAAAAAATGCGTAAATAAGTAAAAAAATAAAAAATAAAAAGAATAAAAAAAAATTTGTCGCAAATTATTGTATTATGTAATATATAATGTTTCTGTAATGTGTTAGAAGTCTACTTTTGTTATGTCAAAGACGTGGTAGCCTTGTCACTTGTGGTTGAAGCAACGGCCTGTCATCCGATGAGCCCAGGTTCAAACCCCGGCCTATTCCTATGAGTGTTTCTAAGCTTAAGTACAGTGATTAATCACATCTTGAGCTTTAAGCCGGAGCTGGGGACTGTACCTTACAGAAGACCGCAGTCAAATAACACTACTTTGCTGTAGTGTTGTATTTCTGTGGTAAGTAAGGTTGCTAGTGCTCCACGGGGATACGCTGCGCTAGTAGTAGCAGCTAGCACAGTGAATCCTCATCAACAGCAGGGTTGACAGCTCTTTAGTGATATCCCTGGTATTACTAGCGGCTATAGGCTAAGATTTTTTAATGAAGTTTACTTCAATCCGATTTAAAAATAAGCTACCAAAGTGAAATCTTACCTTGTGACAAAAAATAAGGAGCGTCAACGGCCTTATAAGCATTTGGTGTGTGTAGGTAGGCCCCCAGAGCACCCATAACTTGAAGATAAGACCCCTCCCTAGCTGGCACATGGGGCCTGATGTCACCAGCGACCGGGAAATAGGGCTTCGGACCCTCAAATTCATTTCTCCGCTGCTCAAAGTTTGGAACTTTGAAATTCCTATTTTGTTGACCTCTGTACAAAATGTCTTCTATTAAAAAAGAGGTTTTCGAATTTTCCTGTTTATTGCTATCTGTGGGCGAGTCGCTTCGGGTCTCGTGTTCCATTTTTGAACTGCGTTTTTTTTAAAGATTATTTTTAGTTTTTTATTTCAATTTAGTTTAAATTGTTCACGATATGTTGGCGTGACATCCTCGTTTCGTGTTTTTATAAAAATTCAAAAATAGAAGTTCTTCTTTCAAGGTTTTTCACTATTTCGTTGCGTACATGGCACAAAATAATCTACTTGAATCATTTTATTATTATTATTTTTAGAATTATTATTTATTGTAGGTTTGATTCAATCTTATATCGAATTAAAACACAATTTTATTCCACAAAAACACCAAACATCACGTCAATTAAAAAAAAACAATATAGCACGTAAATTGTATATTTAAGTCACAGTGCACTGATAAACTCTCAATTGTCTATAATAATCCAACGGCGATTATCTCGTAATGTCAGTTTGTTTGTCCGAAACGAGCCGATTTGCTCCGCTGGTCGGGATAAACTGTCGTAAATTGGGGTGGAGACCCGCTAGGGTGGTCCCGCCCCACGCGGTGGGGGTGGATAGGTATGGTGTACTTAAAACGATTTTTAATAACGTACTCCAGCATTGGCTGGAATTTTCATATTTTTGTCTTCCTTTTTTTAAAGCGAATTTTCTTTGTTTCCGTTTGATTTCTGTTTTTAAAAAATATACCGTCGTATGTTATGCTTTTTTCAAGAATAGTTTATTTTATTTGGACCGTGTGGCAATACGTATTTGTTTTTTTTTTCGAAATTATTTTTTACAATCACTCTCACAAGTTTCTTCGTCGGATTAATTTTATACGAGACAATGGGACATACAAAATCATTTTATGTATATACTAGCTGTCCCGACAGACGTTGTCCTGTCTTAGCTATGAATTCATATGACAAATACACCATAGTAAAAAAGAACCTTTAGTTTCTCCCAAAACTAAAAATGTTCCGTTTTTTTTTAATTTTCCTATTCTTGTCAGGAAAAGGTGCTTCTCCTTTTCCTGACAACAACAAACACAAAGGAATTAGCGAAATCGGTCCAGCCGTCACGCGTGATGCCGTGACCAAGAAAATAGGGATTCATTTTTAAATAAATAGATATATATCGAATATAGATTACGAAGTTCTCAAAATGTCAGTAAGGTAATCCAGTAACCACATCGTATTTTTCATAACACTTGTGGCACAGGCACAGGTGGCACACAAGCGTACGGCCCACCTGATGGTAAGCAGTCACCGTAGCCTATAGACGCTAGCAATACCAGGGGTATCACTAACGGGTTGCCAGCCCGGTTGTTCATGAGGAGTCACTGTGCTAGCAGCATTACTGCTAGCGCAGCGTATCCTCGTGGAGCACTGGCAACTTTACTTACCGCAGAAATACAACACTCCATCAAAGTAGTGTTATTTGACTGCGGTCTTCTCTAAGGTGGAGGTAAGTACAACACATAAAATTGATTACCTACGGCACCTCTAGAGGATAAACTCTATATTTTTTTATTGTTTTGGAAATAAAGCTCACACGCAATTTAGGTAATCAGAGTTTACAAAAAAATATTTAAAATTATATTATTCTTTTCACATTCAACAACATAATATAATGGTTGTTAATTTAATCTATCGCAAGCACAATGGAAGATACTGAGCTAAAAAAACGTTTACCTATACATTAACCTCTACGTAAGTTTATACAATAAAATAATTTTATAATTAATAATTTAGGATATGCTCTAATAAATTTTCCCAAAGCACACTCGTCACTTCATTTGGAAAATATTTTTCAGTGCAACAGAGACAGATATACTAAAGCTATCCGTCTCCTTCCATCGTGTCTAATAAAAACGTTCCTAAGCACCCCCATTCTAAGGAATTTCTATCAACTTAATTTCAATAATTTCGCGAATATTCTCAGACGAACATACCAACATATACAATTATACTACTATGTATGCTAGAATATATGTATGTTTAAACTTAACCGAGATGGTGTAACTCGTGCGGATCATCTCTGAATGCAAAGCGAGTGTAGTGCGACCTAACGGTTTTGATATTTAGTTGAGGTAGGCAGACGTTACAACACCCACTTTCCACCGAAGATAATTTGGTGCCAACGTGACAGATGGTGAGGCCGTCGCCGTCTCTTAGGCACTACATACGTCCTTGAATTTCTTCTCAGACGTATGCAGGTTTCCTCACGATGTTTTCCTTCACCGTAGCTCGTGGTGTGACTAATCACTGCACAAACTCATTGAAACAGACCGGTTGGATTGGAAGTTGCGTCGCTAGAATATCTGCGCTTCATACCACACTGCCACCACGACATAACTATATGCGACTACGATTCGGTGTGGCGAAAAAAGTCTGTATCACACACAGTATTTGATATGTAAGCTGACTTCCTGTATTGCTATTCCGCCCCTAGACATGAAATAGCACCCACAGATTACAGGAAAGTAAGAAAAAAGATTTACCACATAGATAAATCGTTAATCTGTAAGTATCAAAACGGTTCTCCCTCGCAACCCCTCATCCCCTGTCTAATCCCCCTAGGGGCGGGGCCAAACACACTCCACCAATCAGGAGCCAGAACAGTCGCACCTTTCATCTCTCCACCAATCAGAGCTCGCCAATAACGGATCAAAGCGTGCAGATTTGAGGTCACTTTGGATCATTTGTCGCTATGACTGTCTGTACGTACATTATTATCTGTCATTGACTTCAGTACAGTAGGGCTAGCATGAATAATTTGTGACAACGTTTTCGTATCGCCTTCGACTATTTTTGTATTGGAAAATGAACAGCGCTGCGGCGGCGAAAAGTGGAACTAAAAATTTGTATGACAATTTTGACAATTCGCGAGTTACGTTTTCGAATACGTTGTCGAAAAAGTTAAAGCTACCGGCACTGGTAGCAAGAACATCATTCGACTACGCATTCGTTTGGCTTTCGACTACTTGTGTAGGAAAAAAACCCTCAGCGCTGTTAATAAAGCGCTGCGCCAGTGAAAAATGGAACTAATTATCAGTATGATTGTTTTACATTTTGCTATTTGAACATCTTTCGACTTAAAAACAACACCAGTGCCGGTAGCAGGAACATTGTCGACAACGTTTTCGTATCGTCTTCGACTATTTTTGTATTGGAAAATGAACAGCGCTGCGGCGGCGAAAAGTGGCACAGATTGTTTGCATGGGAATCGCCTTGGTCAGATAGTACTGAGTGAGTTTCCTTTAATTAATCCATACATTATCATCAAGTCGCTCACGGGGTAGGCAGAGAGTATAGAGCGCCATTTCACTAGTTGCACAACTCTTTTGCTTCTTTATACATCAATGTCTGCATACATCTTAACGAAGTACAATACATTGTCGCTTCCCGCCGTCTTTGAAACTACGTAACGGATTTCATATAGTACATATATAATTATTATGGTAGATAAAATACGACCCCAGATGCACCCGTGCGGAGCCGGGGCGGGTTTCTAGTCTTTTAATATTGGAGCCGCCCGACTGGGGACTGTACCTCCGCCTAACAGAAGACCGCAGTGAAATAACACTACTTTGATGTAGTGTTGTGTTTCTGCGGTGAGTAAGGTTGCCAGTGCTCCACGAGGATACGCTGGGCTAGTAGTAATGCTGTCAGCAGAGTGAGTCCTCATAAAAAAAAGGGTTGGCAACTCGTTAGTGATCTGGTATTGCTAGCGGCTATAGGCTAAGGTGACTGCTTACCATCAGGCGGGCCGTAAGCTTGTGTGCCACATAATTGGTACAAACAAATAGTTTGTAAAAGTCTAACCAGTCTTGCAGTATGTGAAGTTCGTTGAGGGAACACAAGTGCAATTAGCGCCAAGGGCTCGGGCCCAAAGACTAATGAGGTCGTGCCTTATCAGCCTCTCTGCGGCGTGCTGTTTACACACCCTACAACTCAAACTGTCATGTTGAATAACACGGAAAACATTGTGCTAATAAATGGAAAGTGGTTGCATATTAAACGTTTATTCTCATTCTCATTAATTACCTATTAGCTTTTCTTCATTTATTTTAATCTTGGAAAAAAATGATTTTACTTTAAAACTTCATAGCATTAAAATGTAAAGCAGCTTTTTTAAAAGTATTCGCTTATAGAGTATTTTTCAATGTGATCAGATTTATTTTCTTATAAGAAACAGCTACATTTCACTTACTGAGAAAAAGTATTGGATTATAAATAGGAATGGCGGAGGAATTATTGCAGTTAGGTATACTAAAACAATTAAAATATTTATTATGACTAAAATACAAAGTACTTTTAGATCATGTGGGTAGTTCTCCCATCTTCTTGCCCAGTATCCTATTTTTAGTAGGCAATGGTGTCGATTCTGTTGTTCAAAATTACTAAACTTAACTAATTTGACAGGTCGAAAAGTCTTGCTATCCCTTTCTCATGTGCGGGGTTAAATAAGGATGGCAATATTTTTAAACCTGTCAAATTAGTTATATTTATTGAGTACTACCTTTTGCCCGTGGCTTCGCACGCATAGTAAATTAAATAAGTCAACATGTATACCTATACATACATTTCTTTATTTATAACCCGATAGGCCATATTTTTTTGTACATATTTTTCAACAATTTAACTTTAAAAATGACGGATTTTCACTCAAACTTCCATCCTCTATTCACCCCCCTAGGGGTGGAATTTCCATAACCTTTCCTTAGTAGATGCCTACGTCATAAAAGGTACCTTACCAATTTCAAGTCTAACCCCAGCCGTTAAGGATTTGCAAAATCAAAATAAAAACATCAAAAATCATTTCTAATTCAGTTTAGGCTCATTTAAAGACCTAAATGTGTGTAAATTTGCGTTGATATGTCCGTCAGTCAGTTTCTTCATTTATACATGAAAAAAAGACAGAGCACTGAGTTTCTTGCCGGTTCTTATCAGGTGGCTTTTTTTCCGAACCGGTGGTAATTTAGACCTTCATAAGAGCCTTAATTGCGCCTAAACTGAATAAATGATTTTTGATTTGATTTGATTTGATTTGATTTGATTTATACAATTTTGAAAAGGTTATTCACTTCACCACTACACAACCCCTATATGATAAAGGTTTAGAACTCACGTACAAGTCGATAAGCAAGCCATCTAATTAGGGATCGAGAGGATGAATAGATCGACAGATAGACCACGATTCACGTGTGAGCAAGGTAATGTTATGTCAACACATCGTGTGGGAAATGAGGGGTGCCGTGTGATGTTTTTTTTATACCACTAAGGTGGCACACTAGCATACGGCCCACTAGCAATACCAAGGGTATTACTAACGAGTTGCCAACCGTGTCGTTGGTGACTCACTGTGCTAGCAACATTACTACTAGCGCAGCGTATCCTCGTGGAGCACTGGCAACCTTACTTACCGCAGAAGCACAACACTACATCTAAGAAGTGTTATTTGACTGCGGTCTTCTGTCAGGTGGAGGTACAGTCCCCACCCCAAACCCATGGGAGATCCCAATTCGCCCTACGTCTCTTTGCAAATGTGTCACGGCAAGGGATAAACGTAAGCCTAAGTTCTTATTCAAAATTAAAATCAATATCATCTTTATTTGACTAGACTATACTTTTATAACACGTCTCATTATTTTAGAAATATGCATACGTTGTACAATCTATAAAATAAAAATGAATCGTGTTACTAAGCGCAAATGTCGAGAGCGGCTGATCCGATTTCGCTAATCCTTTTTTTACAATATTCCTTGAAGTACGAGGATGTTTCTTACGGAGAGAAAATTTTAAAAACCTGCGTAAAAAAGTCTAAAAACGGGTAGACAAATATTTGATAAATGTCTACCCGTGCGAAACCGGGGCGGGCCGCTAGTAATTTCATAACATTTTCCTAATTTTCCATTTTGTTTGAACGCCTGTGTTTGCTTAGAAATCCATATAATATAGTAAATGAACACATGGTTTCCTTCACCTAAAAGCACTAGAGGTAATTCCAAAGTAAAAACCGACATCCTATCTCCCTATTCCACCATCAATACCTCCACCCCTCAATAATACAAATTTCTCATCCCACACTCAATAAAATCACTTTATTCGCATCCATAATAAACTTAGTTCGTAATAACACATTGTAGTCTTTGAAGTAACCCTTAAATTGTTCGGAATATTGAATTATAGTTGTCAAAGCACATTACGCTGACGGCTATGCGCTATGGTACCGTTTAATTGAGAGACGTGTGTAGATAACGGTAATTTTATAATTGCAGTCGATATTTTATAAGCTAAGCTACTTTGTTTTTTTATACCACTTTTTACACACACAAGCATACGGCCCACCTGATGGTAAGCAGTCACCGTAGCCTATAGCCGCTAGCAATACCAGGGGTATCACTAACAGGTTGCCAACCCTGTTGTTGATGAGGACTCACTGTGCTAGCAGCATTACTACAACTTAATCCTCGTGCAGGACTGGCAACCTTACTTACCACAGAAATACAACACTACATCAAGTAGTATTGTGTTTCAATCACTGCGGTCTTCTGTAAGGTGGAGGCACAGTCGGGTGACTCCGATTTAAATAGGAAAACCCACGGGAAATCCTAAATCGCCCTACCTCTCTTTTTCAAAGCTCATACTGTGATTAATCACTGTACTTAAGCTTCGAAAAACTCATTGGTACAGGCCGGGGCTTGAACCGGGCCCATCAGATGGCAGGCCGTTGCTTCAACAACAAGGCCATCACGGCTTTTGAATTCCGTCTGATTCCCGCCAAAAACTCTTGCTATAGAATTATCACCACTATCTATCGATAGTTAAATAACACCTTAAAAACGTTGTAAGCTGCCACTTCTGACTTCCTCTTCTTAAGCCGTCAACTCGACGTCAAGACGTTTGACAGGATGTAAAACAATGAGGGTAGGAGCACGCGCGCGCCACGCGCCGGATCTACCCACTTGTTAAATTTTATTGTGAGGTAATACGATATTGTGAGCGGCAATTACAGCTAATTTTTGTGGATTAGATTTATGCGCTCAGATTGAATAGTTGTTTACAATACATAAGTCTATGTTTTCATAAAATTATATAAAACAAGGTTTTTCATCGCGATTTCGCCCTTGTCACAATATATTATATTATACTGGCTTTTGTCCGCTACTTCGTCAGTGTAGAGCTTAGAAAAGTATCCTATGTGCTAATCCAGGTTATAAACTACTAGCGGCCCACCCCGGCCTCGCACTGGTAGACATTGATATCAAATATTTTGTCTACCCGTGCAAAGCTGGGGCGGGCAGCTAGCCTATGTTACTCAGTGATAGTGTAACTTTCTTTTTTGAAATCGGTTCAGTAGTTTCGGAGCCTATACACATTTATCAAATATTTTGTCTACCCGAGCGAAACCGGGGCGGGCAGCTAGTATAATATATAGTCTATGTTACTCAGTGATGATTTAGCTTTCTAATGAAAAAAGAATTATTAAAATCGGTCCAGTACTTTTGGAGTTTATTCGTTACATACAAAAATACAAAACTTTCCTCTTTATAATATTAGTGTAGATACGTATTCCAAGTTTCATCCAAATCCATTCATTAACTTTGGTTGAAAAGAGTAATAAGCATCCATCCATATATCCACATATCCATTGTAGGATAACAGCCTGTTACTCCATGATAATGTTGCACTCTACTAGTGAAACAAACTCCTTTCTTTCTTAATTCTTCTCCTAAACAGTTTGACCTAAGTATTTTGATATTATTTTGTACTTATGGAGGCTACTGTACAGCTTTTAGCTAAGCTTACCGGTAGAAATCGGTGCATTATGAAATTAATTTCAACACAGTATAAAACAAAATCGCTTCCCGCTCCCTGTACGCTTAGATCTATTAAACTACGCAACAGATATTAATGCGGTTTTCACTAAAAGACAGAGTGATTCCCGAGGAAGATTTTTATGTATAACTCAATTAAGTAGGTTTTGTGTAAGCCCATGCGAAGCCGGGCGGGTCGCCAGTATGTATAAATCCTTAGCCAAATGTAAACAAACATGTATTGAAATTGTGTAACAGCCACGCGACCCGGCTCAAACGTACCGTAACCCCGGGATAATAGCCGGATAATTGGTGGCGGGCAAAAAACTTGCAACCAGACACCTTCGGTCCCTACGCTACTGAGACCCTTTGTTATACCACTAAGTGGGCAACTAAACAATTCAAAGCAATTCCTTCTAAAAATACTCTCAAGAAAAGTACGTAGGTACACTACACTGTGTTCCGGTGTGAAGGGCACTGTAGCTAGTGACATTACTGGCCATAAGAGACTAGGTACTAGGTGGTAGGCCTCTTATTGCAAGAGTCCGGCTAGGTGGGTACCACCGCAGTGTCAGATATTCTGCCGCCAAGCACTAGTGTACGTACACTACACTGTGTTCCGGTGTGAAGGGCACTGTAGCTAGTGACATTACTGGCCATAAGAGACTAGGTACTAGGTGGTAGGCCTCTTATTGCAAGAGTCCGGCTAGGTGGGTACCACCGCAGTGTCAGATATTCTGCCGCCAAGCACTAGTGTACGTACACTACACTGTGTTCCGGTGTGAAGGGCACTGGAGCTAGTGACATTACTGGCCATAAGAGACTAGGTACTAGGTGGTAGGCCTCTTATTGCAAGAGTCCGGCTAGGTGGGTACCACCGCAGTGTCAGATATTCTGCCGCCAAGCACTAGTGTACGTACACTACACTGTGTTCCGGTGTGAAGGGCACTGTAGCTAGTGACATTACTGGCCATAAGAGACTAGCTACTAGGTGGTAGGCCTCTTATTGAAGAGTCCGGCTAGGTGGGTACCACCGCAGTGTCAGATATTCTGCCGCCAAGCACTAGTGTACGTACACTTGTAAACAGCTCCATATTTGGATTCCTTTTATCGTTGGTACATGCATCTATTTTATATGCGCTATCTAATAAGTCGCATGTGGTGCGGTGAAAAGATGTATTCGATTCTCTTCTGCCATCTAGCGTCGAATAGATATTGGGTCCGCCATCTTCTGTCAAGTAGAGGAACTGTTGTAAGCAAGATACTAGCGACATCTTTCGGTAGGTTTAGGTTTGAGTATTACAAAGGGAACTTTGTAGCAGCTCAGAGTAGATAATTTACTACGTACAAGTAGCAGTTTCCCAGCACAGTATAACCCTTTTAGTTACCGAAACTACACTGTCACACATGCTTGTGGACGGGTCATGAAGGTCATTCTAAGCATTTTACACCGTATAACCGTCATCTCTCTCATCGTCTCTTTTTTTCGCATACAAACCTCAGATGTAGAAAACAAGAAAGCAACACAATTGATTGATTTTGAATCGAATGACACGGACATTTAGGAGCACATTAATGTGATCCACGAACCAGTCGGCCAAGAATTCTATAATATTTTTTTGAAAGGAAATATTTGTTTTTTTTTTTATCTGTGAGGGACAGCGTTATATGTATGTACATGTCACCGGAAGATAACAAGAATGGCAAATTTATAAATTTCCTAGTAAATTCTAGGAAATTTATAAACCTTCGTAGGATGCTAAAGGAGAGATTAATTGTATTAATTTACGTTCACCGTTTGTAGTCCGTGTAGGCCGTGTTTTTTTTTTGTTCGGTAAGTTTATTAATTTGCGAAAATTTGGGTGTAAATTAATACAATTAATCTCTCGTTAAGAATCCTACGAAGGTTGATAAATTTCCTAGAATTTCCTGGGAAATTTATAAATTTGCTGTTCTTGTTATCTTCCGGTGACATATATATTTTTTCTGACAAATTGAATTTATCCCAAGCAAGGCACAGGAATGTTTCTGATTAACAACCATCTTCTTAAAACTGGTGTAAATAAAACAAGTATGTACGAGAAATTATATATTTCAATATATATTTTTCACAACACCGTCTACTTTTCATTCAACCACTAGAATTGTCAAACTCACACACACATAGCACACACTACATAAATAAATAATAATATTTAGGTGTTTTAAGCCAAAGCTGCCATTAGATAAACTACATTTGATACTCTTACATTTATATTAATTATTGAAAAAAATATCAAAAAGAGTTAGTTATTTGTAATTTTTGTTGAGTAACTTACAGAGCTGGTATGAACGTAAAATAATAATTTAAAAAACAATGGTGTCAATGTTGCACAAAATCACTTACCTAGACTAATCAGACAGGACTAAAGTCTTGCTATCTCTTTCTCATGTGCGGGGTTGAATAAGGATGGCAATACTTTAAGTCCTGGCAGATTAGTTTAGTTTAATAGATTTCGTACAACAGAATTAGCACCAAAAAGAGGCTCAATCTTGTCAGAATGGGGTCATTGACTTACAATCTCACAATATTTTTTTTTTACTTAGATATTGGTGTCGATTCTGTGCCGGTAGCAGTAACATTGTCGACAACGTTTTCGTATCGCCTTCGACTATTTTTGTATTGAAAAATGAACAGCGCTGCGGCGGTGAAAAGTGGAACTAAAAATTAGTATGACAATTTTGACATTTCGCGAGTTACGTTTTCGAATACGTTGTCGACAATGTTCCTGCTACCGGCACTGTTGTTCAAAATTACTAAACTTAACTAATTTGACAGGTCTAAAAGTGTTGCTATCCCTTTCTCATGTGCGGGGTTAAATAAAATAAGGATGGCAATATTTTAGACCTGTCAAATTATTTAAGTTTAGTAATTTTGAACAACAGAATCGGCACCAATGTTATAAGGTAGGTTAGTAAGACACAGTTTCCAAATATAATTTGCCTAATGTGCAGTTTAAATCGTAGTAAAAGTCGTGAGACTTATTTGAAACTATACGCGATATCAAACTCTATACCAGAGCATATAAAGTGTATATTTGTTTGCATAAACGAACAATGTCATTTTTAGCACTCAAAAATCAACTTAACGCAGATAAGCGTAGGTTATAATTTAACTTACTTGTGATTTGGTGCTGACAGCGTTAATTTTAGTTGGCACGAAAACTCAATATCACAATAATTTTATGACATCACTTAAGACTCTCCATAAGATTGGTAAAGTACAGTTTTTTTTTTACAAATTATCTTCAAGAATGGTGTGAAGAGATTTAGGAAGGGTCGGCCACGCGCAAGTGACACTCGTGTTCTAAGCGGTTATCAGCTACGGCAGGGTTTCTCAAAGTGGGGTACGCGAACCCATAGGTGTTTTACAAGATTTATGTAATGGTGGCTTGCTACGGTCAAATTACTACTAAAATAGACAATTTGCGACAAGAAACAAGCCCATCCATCACATTAATATAAAGTTCGTGCTGTCAAAAGTTTGAGAAGCCCTGGCCTACACCAAACGCTGACCCTCAGGCGGGGCATGCTCGACATTTCAGTGAATAAAAAAAAATCAAAAGTAAAACCTTAGGCATATAATAAATAGATACAACCTTATACAAATGTCAATAAGGATTTAATTAACACCAAGTGATATAAATATTTCATCTCAAACTCATCGATAAATAAGTTTCTTCGATCATTTCATTATATCGATTACAAATAACCACTGAGCTAATAATACTTGGACTTCGGGTCTACGCTCAAAATTGTCCGGAGCTAAAACACTATTAAATGCGAATACAATATAATCGCACGCCAGTCTCCGTTTGGTCGACTGTATTAAACCGATAAACTGTTTTAGTGAAGACTTTACATATTTTTTATTTTATAATAATAAACCTACATCTACAGACACTTATTTCGTGAATTTTGTATTAGACCCGACGTCCATCTATCATAAGTTCAGTATATCACTAACTTCATTAAATTATGATTACCGTTTTATAAGTATTGACTGGAACATAGCAAGAATTGATTTGTGAAAGACATCTTCTCACCGAAGTACAATTCAATTAAATAATTGTATAAAGCACAAACATCACTATATTATATTTTTGACATCAAATAATACTAATCAATTTATTGATTTAGCCTCAAAATATGACACAAAAATAACACTTCTTTTGTTTTTTGTCCGGGAGTAAAATTACTTATTGATAAAAAGACATAAGTCAATATTTTTTTATCCGAACAATCGGGTTTACACATTTTTTGATTACAATAAATACTAAAGAACACAGAAGTAATTTAGGTTAAAACATTACTTATTAAATTGCTATAATTTGACTTTAAAAGTATTATTATTTTCTATGGGTTCCAATTTATAGGAACGCTACTGGAAAGTCAGATTTTTCGTTAAGTTGCCCCCTAGCGAAGCCTAGGGTCGCTAGTTAATTGTATTCCTCACGGGGTCCCCCGACCATGTATATTTAACCGACTACAAAAAAATGTAGGTTTTAAATTCGGCAATATTTTTTCTTCTTACATTTGTTGCCCCAGAACTCTATCATTTATAAACCGATTTGCTGATTTTTTTAACTATGTCTTTGTCAACTAAGTACCCACCAACCCAAAAAAAAACCCACTTGTTCAGTCAAATGAACTGAACAAATTAGAAAATAATTCCTGCTAGTTCAGTCAACTGAACAAGCGAGAAAAAAAACCCACTAGTTCAGTCAACTCAACTGAACTAGTGGGAATAGACCAATTTAATTCCCAAGCATACTTAGTATAGCATACATACACACAATAACCAATCACTCCAAAGTATCTTTAAATAACGCTAATAATTCAGAAAATCTAACACATCCACTAACCACTGAGAATTTTTTAAATTCTAGCAATTTTTTTCGGTTACATAGTTAATTTTTAGTTTGCGCTTTAAATACGTAACGTAAATATTTATACTATATTTTCGTTCGTTTTCTCTTAATTAAGTCTTTTAAATACATTAAACTAATGAGTAGGAGTAGTTATTTATGCTTTTTTACAAAAACATTATAAATTAAACTAAAACTAAGAATCGAAGATACGAAAAACCTCTCCGTTTTAATTTTCACGTTTATTTAAATTCAAGACATTTTATTTCTGAGAAAAAAGTCTGATTTGATTTTGTTGAAATTTGAAGTTATATCATTTCTTTACAGTGGTGAACTTACATCATCATAATAAATATAACGGCGACATAGCGTTCCTTATTTCTAGAAAAAGAAAGCTAGTGCTTTTTTAAACTCGATCGCTTATATCATTTGTTGCTCACGTCGATTTCAATAACCTCCAATTAATTCCACTATATATATATATATGTGTATAAAACTCTGTATATAGAGTTTTATTTAAGTTATCATAACATGCTCCTTGCATATAATTATGTTCGATCGTTTTCTATCTCCTTCTTACTAATAGTGCTATCCTTCTCTCTTTAAAGAACACTACCCTACAAATAATAAGTTATTTTTGCCCCTGGGTGCATATTTTAATTTAAATATTAAAAAAATCTTTATTTTGATGTAGCTTCAAATCTGTACAGGATTATGTTTTAAATATATTGATCTCAATCTTAGAAAAAAAAAATGATGCGCTTACAGCCAAGTTAATTGCATTCTTACACGCTTTTATTTAGTTCCACCTGTCCGTGTGTGTGTAATCAAATCTTGCAAGCTAAATTTTACGCACGTTCCAGTGTCCGATTGAGCTGAATTTGGATTTAATTTATTTATTTTAATTGATTAGAACGGATTCAAGCCAATTATACTGATTAACAATCAACCCACAGTCATACACGGTTGGGTCCCGTGACAATTACCTAAATGCCGCCATTCTTGATTCAATATGGCAGACTTCACAGAATGGAGATTTATCATTTCCACAGTAACCACAGGAACCATGGCTTGATGAGCGAAACACATTGTTTTTTTTATTAACAACTAAAAAATATTGAGAAAAAATGATTGAGAGTCACTTTTTATTTGAAGTGTAATGTTCTTTAACGAGAGAAGGATAGCACTATTAGTAAGAAGGAGATAGTTAACAGCCGAAAGCAACATCAAGGAGCATGTGACGATAAATTGAAAACAGTTCTAAACGTAGGCCATAAGGTATATTTTTGTACACAACTCATTTCATTATTTTGTGTTTTAATTTCTTAGTATACACGATTTATGAAAAATCCTAAAAGACTAGTTTTTAGATATATATTTTTAGATATATGTATATTGATTACGTATAAAATAAATGCGTTATTAATAAAAAAAAAATTGTTCAACATTCTTGAGATCAACTTTACTATGAGGGGACTTAAATTGTAAAAAAAATTATACTTTTATGGTGACAAACTAGCATACGGCCCGCCTGGTGGTAAGCGGTTACCGTAACCTATGGATGCTTGCAACACCAGGGGTATCACTCGCGCGTTGCTGACCCTGATCTTAATGTTTAATTTTATAAATAGGATTCTATAGGCGAAATGATCCCGTGGGATTTCCCATTAAAATTGGAGCCGCCCGATTGGAGACTGTACCGCCATCTTACTGAAGACTAACACTATTTTGATGTAGTGTTGTTTTTGCGGTGAGTAAGGTTGCCAGTGCTCCACCAGAATATAGTAATGCTGCTAGCACAGTGAGTCCTCATCAACAATATGGTCAGCACCTCGTTAGCGATACCCCTGGTATTGCTAGCGGCTATAGGCTACGGTGGCTGCTTACCATCAGATGGGTAGTACGCTTGTGGCACACCTTAGTATAAAAAAATGGTTGGTTTTTAAGTGCGTTTCACCCCTCAAAATTAAGTTTTAGTAAATAATTCGTATAAAAATTTGTACTACATGATTATTTTGATCAAAACAAATGCAAAAGACAGTGATCCCAGGTTTAATTAAATAATACTGACATTTTTGAAGATTAACGCCACTTTCAAAACGGTTTTATAATGAAAGGCAAAGACAAGAGTTAAGTACCCATTTTTCTTCAGCAGCTTTAGCAAGAAAAACATATCCGTATCGCCTTCGACTATTTTTGAATGAACAGCGCTCTGGCGGCGAAAAGTGGAACTAAAAATTCGTATGAACATTTTGACATTATAAAGTTTTCGAAACCATGTCGAAGAAGTTTCCGTAGTCCTAGCAAAAAGAATTTGAGACTACGTATTCGTATCGCTATCGACTGTTTTTGTAGGAGAAAAATGAACAGCGCTGTGGCGGCGAAAAGTGGAACTAAAAATTCGTATGAACGTTTCGATATTTTGAGAGTTACCTTTTTGAAACCTAGTAGAAAGAAGTTTTCATTGTCATAAATATATGATATATAATTATAGCACGTATATTTTCTATCTCACTCGCACGGAAGCTAACCTCTACCTATTACGAGTTATAAACTAAGAACGGAATTATAAAACCGCCATCTTCCATCCTTGTCATTCCCAGGAAGCGTGAGCGAGACCGAAATATAAAATGGCGATATTCCACTCGAAATGTAATTTGTCTGTTCTCCAATATAATATCACTTACTATAGTTAATTGGTTATCTTTCTAAAACACCCACATTTATTTAGCATACGAATATTGCTGTATCCCTCTAACATAGCCTATCAATATAGCGGCGTCTCTTTCCTTATCCAAAAAGCATACACATAGTAAATTCTAAAAGCCTTATTGCTTTAGTGTTAAGATATTGCTTTCTCTCTCACACCCAACTAGACATACACAAGCATACGAACTAGTGTACATCACTAGCTCCCTCGCACCCTTGCTAGCGGTAATAGTGTCATCTGTCTCACTCCAAAGCGTTACATTTTAATTCTCAATAAAATAATGCGCTTATGTTTATTGGTGTTATTCATATGGTTGTCTCGCTCGCACCAAGGGTAGTCATTATAGCGGCGTCTCTTTCCTCCATTGGAACGCGTTAGTTTTGACGGCTGGGTTGGCAGAACTGGCGCTAGCTGCTAAAGCTACGCCAGTTCGTCGGATATTGGCGGCTGCACTGTCTGTAAAAACAAAGAATAAATTTACATACATACATATCATCACGCCAAGTCCCTCACGTGGTAGGCAGAGACTTGCACACCTCTTGCTTCTTCTACATTCATCAACATCTTCATACATGCCCGCCGGTTCCGAGTAACTGGCCCACCTGATGGTAAGCAGTCATCGTAGCCTATAGCCGCTAGCAATACCAGGGATATCACTAACGCGTTGCCAGCCCTGTTGTTGATGAGGACTCACTGTGCTAGCAGCATTACTACTAGCCCAGCGTATCCTCGTGGAGCACTGGCAACCTTACTTACCGCAGAAACACAACACTACATCAAGTAGTGATATTTGACTGCGGTCTTCTGTAAGGTGGAGGTACAGTACCCAGTCGGGCGGCTCCAATTTTAATGGGAAAACCGACAGATCTCAATTCGCCCTACCTCTCTTAAAATCCCTCATCCATTGATCTACAAAGTAAAAACTTTGCTTTTTATTTTCTTACCAAGTCCATTGCGAACGTTGGCGACCAATCTCATGGCTGGATTAGTTACGATGCCGTTCCTCTTGCCTTTACTGTGGAGAAACATACAATACAATTACATACTACTTATCTGTTAAGGATATTAAGGCTGGTAGAAATACACACAAACACTGTTCACTCACTAAATCGTTTATTTGCACTGTATACTTGCCCTAATGTGATACAAGAACTCAAGAATCAACTAATATTGTGAGGAGCACCTGCACACAGTTAGACTGCCTACGGTAGAGAGAGAAAAAGGAAAGAGACAGATTTAGTATTACAGATATACTAAACATTATCTATACTAATATTATAAAGCTCAAGAGTTTGTTTGTTCGAACGCGCTAATCTCAGGAACTACTGGTTCGATTTGAAAAAAAAAAATTGTGTTGGATAGTCCATTTATCGAGGAAGGCTTTAGGCTATATAATATTTGATAAATGTCTACCCGTGCGAAGCCGGGGCGGGCCGCTAGTCATCCATAAGGTCTATACACATTGACGGTGGTAAGAACAAACAAATTAAGCGCCATTTGGCCAATTGTCCAGCAGTACTCTTTAAAATTTGAATAAAATGATAATAGATTTCATTTTAATTTTTTTGAGCTTCCGTTTGGCTTATAATCTAGACAGATCGATAGTAGGTGTAAAGCGTGGTGCGTTATGAAAAGTTGCAAGCATGTTGCGCGACAACTGTTGTCCACCAAATATTTAACAATGTTTTTTGTTATACAACTAAGGTGACACAAGCATACGGCCCACCTGATGTTGTCAACCATGTTGTTGATGAGGACTCACTGTGCTAGCAGTATTACTTCTAGCCCAGCGTATCCTCGTGGAGCACTGGCAACCTTACTTACCGCAGAAACACAACGCTACATCAAGTAGTGTTATTTCACTGCGGTCTTCTGTAAGGTGGAGGTACATACCCCAGTCGGGCGGCTCCCAATTTAAATGGGAAAACCCATGGAAAATCCCAAATCGCCCTACCTCTCTATTTAAAAGCTCATGGTGTGATTAATCACTGTACTTAAGCTTAGGAAATCTCCTCTATACTAAGATAATACCTCTACGTGTTGGATATATATCCCCACGCAAGCCTAGATAAAGGACCGGACCTTACAAGGCTCCGTGAATTTAAGAGACATAATAATAAGAATAATAGCCGTGGTGGCTTTTGATATGAAGCGTTGCCTGCTATTCTAGCGACTCAAATTCAAATCCCATCGGTCTTCACCGGCACTTCCAGATTTGGACAAAAATGGATGATGTCCTTTATCTAATGAAAAAAGCAAATGAAATGAAATGACAAAGCAAGTTATTAGAGAGCCCGTATTAAGCCATACCCAGAATAATTTAGAACGAACGCGTGTTGTGACCTTTTTGAGATTTTAAATTATATATTTCTTCTTCATCCTAACTATAGCAATCAATTCTCTTTAAGGACTATTTTTGCCAGTGTCGAGTGTTAGAGAATTTTCATGTTTGTTGCATGAAAATGCCTAGTGTCATGCATTCTAATGCTTAATGGAGTTTCTGGAGACAATCCACGGCAGTAGCAGATCGTAACACGCCTTTAGGTCAGAGGTAACCTATTGACCAAAATGATAAATCACTTAACCCAAAAGTCAGATAATAGCATTATTTCCAATGTTCCTATAAATCAGTCACTAAATGAAACTTGACTGCACATGACGACACCAAAAATACACATTAAAGATTACTATAACACAATTTACGAGACCCTGGAAAAAATCTCAACCGCTCCGACCTGATTCCCGCCAAGAACTCCCATAATTATATATTTCAATCTTAACACAGTATAAAGATAGATAAACTAGACTCTAGAGCATTTTCTCGAGCATTACTATGCGCGACGTTCTTACGAGTTGTACAATACAGTATCCCTAGCAAGAATAATTTGCAATTACGTATTCGTATCGCCTTCGACTATTATTAGCGCTGCGGCGGTAAAATGTGGAACTAAAAATTTGTATGAATAATTTTTAATAATTCAAAATCAGAAAATCATTATTCAGTTTAGGCCCTTATATGGCACTAAAGAAGGTCTAAATTACCACCGATTCTGAAAAAAAGCTACCTGAGAAAAACCCATTGGACTAGACTTTACAAATGCACGATTTACCACCGGATTCGGAAGGAAGAATCCGGGAAGAAACTCGGCAATTGCTCTTTAAAAAAAAACACAACTATCACGTATTTACATTTCAATAAAGGTCACAACATCGCCAAAGAGTGCCATCCCGCTCACTCACGTTTTCTTTAATATCTTCCCTCTCGCTCTGCCTAGGCTGCCCACAAGCCGGGAATACGCTAGTCGCCCCCTCGTCTTCCACACCTCGCTACATTGTGGTACTATATTACTTAATGCTGATATTCAATATCATAAAGTAAAAATGATTTGACAGGACTAAAAAGTCTTGCTATCCCTTTCACATGTGCGGGGCTAAATATGAATGGCAATACTTTTAGTCCTGTCAAATTAGTTTAGTTGATTTCGTACAACAGAATTAGCTCCAATAACTGACCGACTAATTGGCAACACATACGTCGAATTAAAGGGATATTTACTTTTATTTATTTATTATTAAAATAAATAATTCAAAAGACCAAATATTTTATTTCAATTAGTCACAGTCTTGATTGCGTTTATAGATAGGGCGACAGTCGATTCGGTGGGTCGGTCGGTCGGTCGATCAGTGGGTCAGTAGGGGTCGGACGTCGGTCGATCAAGTTCGGTCAGTCAGTCGATCAATGGGTCGGTCCGTAGGTTATTGAATCAGTAGTTTGGTAGAACAGTGGGTCAATGGGTCAGAGTGGGTCATTCGGTCGAACCATGGTCGATGGGTCAGTGGGTCGGTCGATCAGTGGGTTTAATGGAATGGTCGGTTGGTGCGTCGGTAGGCGGTCAGTGGGTTTTCGGTGGGCCGGTCGATTACTCGATCATTGGGCCATGAGTCTGTGGGTCGTCGTTGGGTCAGTCGATCGACGGTGGGTCAGTTGATCAGTCGAACAGCGTGGGTCATCGGTCGGTCGATCAGTGTTATGTTGCCAGGAAGTTGAGCATCTCATGCTGCGGGACATCTGTTGCCTAATAAATACAAAGCTTAAAGCAAACAATGACATAAGATTGTTAAAACAAAAAATCTAATTGAGTACGACTCAAGCACATCTATATAAAATAAAAGATACAGGATAAATAAACCCGAGGGATAGTAGAACAATGCGGACGAAGTCGCGGGTGAAAGCTAGTTAGTATATATCACCTGTCATTCCGATCGTGCGCCTGCTTGGTGTCCCTGCCAAGTATGATGCGCATGTGTGTGTCGCGGTTGAAGTGGGTGTCCGCTTGCTGCGGCTGTACTGACGACAGGCTCGGAGGCTGCGACACTGTATCAACACAATTACATACATCACTGATCTACAGAAGACCGCAGTCAAATAACACTACTTTGATGTAGTGTTGTGTTTCTGCGGTGAGTAAGTTTGCCAGTGCTCCACGAGGATACGCTGGGCTAGCAGTCATTTTTTTGTTTATAGATATGTGACAAACAAGCGTTCGGCCCACCTAATGGTAAGCGGTCACCGTAGCCTATGGACGCTTGCAACATCAGGGGTATCACTCGCGAACGACCGACCCTAAATATATTTTTTGTCAAACATTCAAACTCCCAGTTCAAATTCTCAGTGTCCGATTGAACTGAAATTTGGCATACACGTTTAGTTCCCGTAACAATAGGGCCTTCCTAGTATTACGTAAGCAGATTTATTATATTAGGTCCTTACATATGAAATTGGCGTTTTTCGTACTGGCCACTTTAATCACGAATTTCTCCTCTTTGGTAAGGAATTCCAAATTCAAATTTGTACAGCTATAGACTCATGTATTTGTGCTTCGATGATCGTCATTCATTTGTTTTTTTTCTTCTGTTTTTTTCTGTTTGCGTCACTCATTTTACAAAATGGAAAACCTTAAATATCGCATTATTTACGAGTACGAGTTCCGCCGTGGCACTAGTGCTGCGGAAACAACTCGAAGGGTGAATGATGTGTATGGCGGTCGTGTTGCAAAAGAAAACACAGTTCGTTTTTGGTTCCAACGTTTTCGTTCTGGAAATTTCGACCTGCAGAACAAGCCCCGTGGACGGCCTGAGACTCAAGTTGATAATGAAGAGTTGAAGGCTATTGTGGAAGCGGATCCATCGCAAACCACGTCCGAGTTAGCTGCAGGCTGCAATGTTAGTGATAAAACTGTTTTAATTCACTTGAAGCAAATTGGGAAGATTAAAAAGCTTGAAAGGTGGGTACCTCACGAATTGACTGAAACAAACCGGCAAACGCGCGTCGACTGCTGCGTTACATTACTAAACCGGCACAATAATGAAGGTATTTTAAACCGAATCATTACCTGTGATGAAAAATGGGTTCTTTACGATAATCGGAAGCGCTCAGCGCAATGGTTAGATCCTGGCCAGCCAGCCAAATCCTGCCCCAAGCGAAAATTAACCCCAAAAAAGTTACTTGTAAGCGTTTGGTGGACTAGTGCCGGTATTGTTCATTACAGTTTTTTCAAATCTGGCCAGACTATTACGGCTGATGTCTATTGTCAGGAATTGCAAACCATGATGGAAAAGCTAGCGGCTAAACAACCTAGGCTGGTCAATCGCTCCACGCCACTGCTGCTTCACGACAACGCTAGACCACACACTGCGCTACAGACGGCTACTAAATTAGAAGAGCTTCAATTGGAAAGTCTAAGACATCCTCCGTACTCCCCGGACCTTGCTCCAACAGATTACCATTTTTTTCGAAATTTGGATAACTTCTTGCAAGGGAAAAAATTCAACTCCGATGGGGCAGTCCAAATCGCCTTCAAAGATTTTATTGATTCCCGTCCGACTGGTTTTTTTAGTAAAGGGATCAATGAACTACCTATGAGATGGCAAAAGTGCATAGAAAATAATGGTTCATACTTTGATTAATTAAATATATTATATTAAAAAATATTCGACTTTTTGTTCCTCCCATACAAAACGCCAATCTCATATGTAAGGACCTAATATTTATTTACTCACCCCTGCCCCTTGTCATCAAAAGTAACCAAAGCCCCCCCCCCCCCTTCCCCTGGACATCAAAAGTAAGCAAAGCTCTTACCCACCCCCTCCCATGCTTACGTAAGCATTGGTTTATGCATTTTTCGTTTAATGTGGGAATTATTTGTGGGAATCCCTGAATATGTATTTCGTTTTCAAGCATACACAATGTGTGGGTTGCCATATGTGTAAAAAAATAAATAACTACTGCTGGCGTAATCACCATCTAGAGCCCCCCACGCCCCATGTCATCAAAAATAAGCAATGTATAGACCCCCCGCCCCCCTATAGTGCTTACGTAGTACTTGAACGGCCCCCAATGTAGTGTTACCTAAATGGCGCCATATTTACCACAAAATGGCGGACGTCACAAAATGGACACTTAATATTTCCATAGCAGCTAATAAAAGCTTGTACTAAAAAAAAACATTTCTCAACCCACTAATTATTATATCTATCAACTAACCAGAAGTGGTAGGGCTGGGTCTCACAGCCGGCGGCGTCCGAGGCGGCGACGCGTATAGAGGACTAGTGCTGTCTCGCTCGCCCACGTACCCGTGCCGTATATCGCGCTCCCTGTCCCTCTCGCTCACGTAACCACGTATGTCTGCGTCGCGCTCGTTCGCTGCGTAACTTCTGAAGGTAGAAAAGAAATGTTTCACATTTATACCACTAAGGTGTCACACAAGCTTATGGCCCAAATGATGGTAAGCGGTCACCGTAGCCTATAGCCGCTAGCAATACCAGGGGTATCACTAACGGGTTGCCAACCCTGTTGTTGATGAGGTCTCACTGTGCTGGCAGCATTACTACTAGCTCAGCGTATCCTCGTGGAGCACTGGCAACCTTACTTACCGCAGAAACACAACACTACATCAAGTAGTGTTATTTGACTGCGGTCTTCTGTAAGGTGGAGGTACAGTCCCCAGTCGGGCGGCTCCAATTTTAATGGGAAAACCCACGGGTGATCCCAATTCGCTGTAGATAAGCTTAGTAAAACTTATTAGTACAGGCCGGGCTTTGAGTCCATCAGATGACAGGCCATTCTTCAGCCACAAGGCCACCACGGCTTTTTATATATCTTTAATACGCACCTCAATTTGCTGTCCTTTTCCACGACATGGTTTTCGGGTATAGTGCTGTCTCTATCTTTATCCCGTCTCTGTCTCCCACACCTAACAACTTGTTGTGCGAAAGAGAGGGAAAGATTTGTCCGGTTTGGCTGAAAAATATTTTTTCAATATATATCGAAAGTATAGCACTTTAAACACTGTTGTTCCGGGTATCACTATATAGTATAAAACAAAGTCGCTTCCCGCTGTCTGTCTGTCCCTGTGTATGCTTAGATCTTTAAAACTACGCAACGGATTTTGATGCGGCTTTTTTATAGATAGAGTGATTCAAGAGGAAGGACTATATTTATAGACAAAGCCGGGGCGGGTCGCTAGTAAACATATCATCACGTCAAGTCCCTCACGGGGTAGGCAGAGAGTATAGAGAGACATTTCACTAGAGACTTGCACACCTCTTTTGCTTCTTCTACATTCATCAATCTCTTCATACATGTCCGCCGGTTCCGAGTACTCTTTACCTTTCCATCATTGAGTACTTTGGTGATTTCTAGTTATATATTTGTTTTTCAAGGGACTTCAAAAACGAGGTGGTTCTCAATTGGGCTTTGTTTTTTTTTTGTATATTTGTAAACTGATTACTCCGCCAATTGCTAATTGATTTTGATGATCCTTTTTTGTTCGGTACGTCATACATCATACATCAAACTTGGTTTTTATTAAAATCGTTACAATAATTTGTTTTTTTAATCAAAATACAAAAAAAATGACTTCCAAATAAACGAAATTGCGTTTATACTTTTTTTTCGTTCAAGTTTGTACATACAGGTACAGCCTAGAAGTCGGTTTTGATTTTTTTTTAAATTATAATTGCTATATATTACCTTATCGTGTAGTACCATCAAATCTGGTGGTTCTGTGTGGTCGTGCGAACGACCCGACCCTCCAGTCAAGTTGGACGATGACTTTGTTGAGTTGGAACTGTGGACGCTGCGCCGCTTGTATTCTGGTGACCCTGACAAATAATATTATATATACTAGCTGTCCCGACAGACGTTGTCCTGACTTAGCTATGAATTTATATGACAAACACAAGAACCTCTCGTGACAATAAAAAACAAAAAAATAATTTGGTCGGTGGTGGAATTTGGTGGACTAATCGGTCATAGGCACTTACACAAACATACACACAGAGACAGACACACACAGATATACAAACACACGCTTTATTTAAACGTATTTATAATGAATAACGACGGGACTTCCTGTAGCCCGAGCAAGATCAACTTGCGACTACATATCCGTATCGCCGTCGACAATTTCAAAATGGCAAAATGTTCATACCAATTTTGAGTTCCACTTTTCACCACCGTCATGTTACCATACAGTAGTAAACAATAGTATCAAAATCTTGGTAGACCGTTGTTATTGGTAGCGCTACAGTACTGTTTAAACAATCTAGGGATGACATTTTTTTTTATACCACTTAGGTGTGTGTATGAGGCACCTCTCCACTGTATATGCTATGTTACAACAGACAAGGCATCCTCAAGGGAACGGTCGTTTCATTTAAACCTCACTACTGTGCCGGTAGCAGGAACATTATCGACAACGTTTTCGTATCGCCTTCGACTATTTTTGTATTGAAGAATGAACAGCGCTGCGGCGGTGAAAAGTGGAACTAAAAATTAGTATGACAATTTTGACATTTCGCGAGTTACGTTTTCGAATACGTTGTCGACAATGTTCCTGCTACCGGCACTGGTCACGACATCGCATGGCGACCCTGCCAGGAGAGAATATGTGGAGAGGTGCGTCAAATATCACAGGTGGCACCTGATGGTAAGCAGTCACCGTAGCCTATAGCCGCTAACAATACCAGGGGTATCGTTAACGGGTTGCCGACCATAATAAGTGTTTGTTTACCGGCGCTGGGCGGGCGTGGAGCCTCTGTGGGTCGAGGCGGAGCCTCCGCCAGGCGGGGCGCAGCCCCCGGTGGGGCGGAGCGCTCCAGCAGGCGGCAGATGTTGGCGTGGCCCGCTCGCCACGCTACCTTCGCTGGGGTACGACCTGCAATTCAATCTTGTTAATCATTGTTGTAATTTGAGGTGGCACATAAGCATACGGCCCACCTGATGGTAAGCGGTCACCGTAGCCTATGGACGCTTGCAACACCAGGGGTATCACTCGCGCATTGCCAACCCTAAAAGCCTACCCAATATGCACACAAATTTCATGAGAATCGATCAAGCCGTTTCGGAGGAGTTTAACTACAAACACCGTGACACGAGAATACACATATAAGATTAAGTATAGAAGTAGTATAGTACCGCAATGGTCGGCTTGTGTAGGATCGGCGCCATGTTGTAACAGCCACAACACACACTCCTCGTGACCTTCCTGAGCCGCTATACCTGTTCCCAACACAACCAATCAATAATAGTGAGGGTAGTTATGATATGTGAAAATATATGATAGTCCGCAACTGAAGCTTGATAGGGGGATGCTAGGGTCCAATAAAATTCAGTGCCGGTAGCAGGAACATTGTCGACAACGTTTTCGTATCGCCTTTGACAATTTTTGTATTGGAAAATGAACCCCAGCGAGAATCGAACCCACGCCCCCTAGAATAGTAGTCAGGTATACTAACCAGTAACCATTAAACCAGCGATCTGGTCAAATGATGTCGATTGTGGAAAGGAAAAACAAATGAAGTGCCATACCGCCAATTGTTCAGCAGTTTTCAGCAATATGTTAATGGGTTTTTTTTTATGTTGTGAGCTTCCGATTGGTTCCCAACCTAGACAGATCGATAGAGAATTAAAATCTTATTTTATTTAGTTATTCCTTTCCACCGTGTAATGTGTGTATATTTTTTTTTATACCACTAAGGTGTCACACAAGCATACGGCCCACCTGATGGTAAGCAGTCACCGTAGCCTATAGCCGCTAGCAATACCAGGGGTATCACTAATGGGATGCCAACCATGTTGTTGATGAGGACTCACTGTGCTAGCAGCAATACTACTAGCCCAGCGTATCCTCGTGGAGCACTGGCAACCTTACTCATCGCAGAAACACAACACTACATCAAGTAGTGTTATTTCACTGCGGTCTTCTGTAAGGCGGAGGTACAGTCCCCAGTCGGCTGCAATTATAATGAGAAAACTCACGGGCTACCTGTCTTGTATGTATGTGTGTATGTACCTAGGGGCGTGGCGCCCTGTGTGCAGACGGCGGAGGGCGAGGCCCCGAGCGCCAGCAGGGCTCGCAGGGCTCCGCCCCGGCCGCGCCAGGCCGCCGCGTGCAGCGCCGTGCGGGAGCACCGGTCGCGGCCCTCCACACACGCACCTCCTAGCACAATACACGTACCACATATAACGTTAACACATAAAGCGTGGAGTTATCAAATTGAAATTAATATCAAACACCCGGGACTATGGTCTCTTTCGGCTGTAAAATAATCAAACCTGTAATTCAATATGAAGGAAAGATATGACCGTTTAAAATTTCGCATATTTTGCGATTTCACAAGTAAAGGAAGAAATCAGAAAAACCTAAATATGTAATATTTTTTTTATGCGAATTTACCAAAAAATATTTCTGATTCGCGCAGTTGAGCGTCACCGACGAATAATGACCTCATTTGAAGTTCGCCTACTTTTAACCTTACCTACAAGTGTGTACGGAACCCTCGGTGCGCAAGTCCGACTCGCACTTGGCCGGTTTTATTTATATATTTCCTAGCTTTTACTCGCAGCTTCGCCCGCATAGTTCCACTATCCCTCAGGAACCACACAATTTTCCTTGATAAAAAGTATCCTATATATTAATCCAGTTTATAAGCAACCTCCACTGCAATGTCATGTAAATCCATTCAACCGTTGAGGCGTGAAGACGACTCAAACACACACAAACATTCGCATTTACAAAAGTGGTTGTGATTTTATTATATTTTAATCACGGGAAACAAACGACTTTCACAATAAATATAATTTTATAGCATAAAAAATGTAAAGCACTTAAAGCCTTCAAATTATTCACTTATAGAATATTTTTAGTACAATCCAGTAGGCTATATAGATAATATTTTTTTTTTTTTTTGATACCACTAAAGCGCGCTACACACGTTCAGTTTTAACTGTACAGTCGAACTGTGCAGTTAAAACTGAAGGTGTGTAGGCAAAGCTGACAACTGTGCAGTTGAACTGACGATCTTAGATAGAACTGTACAGTCAAAACTGTGCAGTTAAAACTGAAGGTGTGTAGGCAAAGCTGACAACTGTGCAGTTGAACTGACGATCTTAGATAGAACTGTACAATCAAAACTGTGCAGTTAAAACTGAAGGTGTGTAGGCAAAGTTGACAACTGTGCAGTTGAACTGACGATCTTAGATAGAACTGTACAGTCAAAACTGTGCAGTTAAAACTGAAGGTGTGTAGGCAAAGTTGACAACTGTGCAGTTGAACTGACGATCTTAGATAGAACTGTACAGTCAAAACTGTGCAGTTAAAACTGAAGGTGTGTAGGCAAAGTTGACAACTGTGCAGTTGAACTGACGATCTTAGATAGAACTGTACAGTCAAAACTGTGCAGTTAAAACTGAAGGTGTGTAGGCAAAGCTGACAACTGTGCAGTTGAACTGACGATCTTAGATAGAACTGTACAGTCAAAACTGTGCAGTTAAAACTGAAGGTGTGTAGGCAAAGTTGACAACTGTGCAGTTGAACTGACGATCTTAGATAGAACTGTACAGTCAAAACTGTGCAGTTAAAACTGAAGGTGTGTAGGCAAAGTTGACAACTGTGCAGTTGAACTGACGATCTTAGATAGAACTGTACAATCAAAACTGTGCAGTTAAAACTGAACGTGTGTAGCGTGCTTAGCCAAAACTGTGCAGCTATCAGTTCTGTGTGTAACACTCTGCTTTTCACTATCAGTGCGTGAAAATCAAATAATCCAGTACAATATAAATATTGTTTTTATTTAAATAAAAATTATGTATAAAAAAATACTAAATAATGTATGTCTGTAGACACTAGGGGCGTCAGTCTTAACTGTACAGTTAAAACTGAACGTGTGTGAAACAAACATACGACCCGCCTACTCTTAGCCCGCCAGAAAGTAAGCGATCACCGTAGACTATAGACGCTTGCAGCTTCAGGGGTGTCACCCTAAAACTTCACTTCACAGTCGACCTATAATGCCACGAAAGGTTCCCGGTATGAATGGGTCAAAACTAATATGATGTGCCACAGACATCCGGTGAAAACATTGAAAATGAAAGCTGGATGACTCACCAACTTTCACCAATAAATTGACCATGTCCGTGTGTCCTTGCCACGCCGAGACGTGTAGCGGAGTCCGGCCCTGCCGACAAATAATAATCATAAGGAAACAGACAGACAGGAAGTAAAGGACATCATACATTTTGGTCCAAATCTGAAAGGTCCGGCCAACGCAATTTTTTGTGTATATTCTCTTAGAACTTGCCCGTCTGAACATTTTTTACTGTAGCACCAAAGCTGTAGGACCCTTGAAGTTGATATTATTATAAATCTAAATTTTCATACATTTTGTTCAAAATAGGAATACAAAATAACCAAAACAAATCAAATCCTGTAATGTCCAACTTTGGTGCTATTGTGCGTGCGTGTGTGCGTGCGTGTGTGCGTGCGTGCCTGCGCGTGTGTATGTTAGTGTGTGTGTGTATATGTGTGAATGGTAGCAGTCGGTGTGACCTCGTTGTCGGTGATGTCGACGGCGGCCCCGCAGTGGTCGATGAGGAAGCGCGCCATGGCGAGGCGGTTGTCGAGCGCGAGCACGTAGAGCGTGCTGCGCCGGTCCGCGTCCAGCGCGTCCACCGCCGCGCCGCGCGCGTGCAGCGCGCCCACCGTCTCCATGTGGCCCTCCAGCGCTGCCAGCCTGGACAACACAACCCCATCTAAAGGTATGACGATTTTGAAGCTTTCCCATTTAAATTGGAGCCACTGGCAACCTTACTCAACGCAGAAACACAACACTACATCAAAGTAGTGGTATTTCACTGCGGTCTTCTGTAGGGTGGAGGTACATACACTATATATACATACATATCATCACCCCGAGTCTCTCGGGGTAGACAGAGATTTTAGTTACTCAGTGCACCGTCCAGTGGCACTGCCTACCTGAGCGCAGTCTTGCTGTCGTGAGCCCGCTGGTCTACGGGCGCCCCCTATAGTCTAGTAAGATGTACACTAGTATATCTTCGTCTGTCATTCCAGTAGGTAGATGCATTTATAAATAATTAGTCCATAGCATCTTCTGCTCTCCTCTCATACAAAGAGAAAGCTATATACGGTACTAATGTACAAGACAAGGACATAGCTATACTATTTTTATCCCTTACCGCGTGCAGGGTTTTTCACGTTTCGTAAAATACTTTATGTTACATAACATATCTTGTAGTTCAGCTAAGCGGGTGAAGTCACTTGTGTGTCATCACTTTACGCACACGGACGCACACATTGATAACTATCTCCAACACTTTCTAGCACGCGGTACTTTCGTCTATTAGGTATTCAGTGTACCGTCAGGTGGCACTGGCAACCTTACTCACCGCAGAAACACAACACTACATCAAGTAGTGTTATTTCACTGCGGTCTTCTGTAAGGTGGAGGTACATACACTATATATACAAATCGTCTGTATTTTCTTTCATTCAACTCTTTTATTTTTCTTATTACAATTCTTTTCTTAATTCATACCGTCCTGTCCTGTATCCGTCGTCATCCTCCTTCTCGTCCCCTCCCTCTCACTCTTCCTTCCGTCCCTTTCAATTCCCCAACGTTCTGTTTTCGCTTTGTACTCCATACGTTTCGTTACCTAGCATGCATCTTACGTTTCGTTCGCTTTAAAACACAATCCCACATACATATCCCCACGCCGCCTTCCTCACGGGGTAGACAGAGATGATAGTGAGTGAGTTTACCGCGAGGTGGCACTGCCTACCTGAGCGCAGTCTTCCCGTCGTGCGCGCGCTGGTCTACCGGCGCCCCCCAGCGGTCCAGCAGCAGCTGCACGAGGCGCGCGTGGCCCTCCTGCGCCGCCAGCAGTAGGGCTCCCTTGCCGTCGTTGTCTGCTTCGTCCACCTTCGCCCCGGCCTCTAGCAGGGCTTCGCACACTTCTATGTGACCTGTGCCGATATCAGGAACATTTTTGGACAACGTATTCGAAAACGTAACTCGCGAAATGTCAAAATTATCATACAAATGTTTGGTTCCACTTTTCATCGCCGCAGCGCTGTTCATTTTTCAATACAAAAATAGTCGAAGGCGATACGAAAATGCTGTCGCAAATTATTCATGCCCGCGTTACTGGACATAGATATATACATAATTGTACAAGCCTTTAAGCTTGTGCATAGCGGAACATGAATCAAGACTAATTGAATATTGTAGTACTATCTTGGACTTGACTTGAAATTCTTTGTCTGTCTGTTTGTTACGGCTTATTTCCGAAACGGCTGGGCTGATTTTGACGGGACTTTCATTGGCAGATAGCTGATGTTATAGGCAGTAACTTACGCACTTTAATTTTTGAAAATATTATAAATTAAATTGAACAAATAAAATTAATCCACGCGGACGAAGTCGTAATACGGCCTTTATGACCAGTAATGCCACTGGCTATGGCTAGTATTATAATGGTGCCAATTCTGTTGTTCAAAATTACTAAATTTAACTAATTTGACAGTTCTCAAAATATTGCCATCCTTATTTAACCCCGCGCACGAGACAGGGATAGCAAGACTTTTCAAGACGTGTCAAATTAGTTAAGTTTAGTAATTATGAACAACAGAATCGACTCAATGGTTACCTTCAAAGGCAGCGTAGTGCAGTGGAGTCCAGCCAGAATTGTCCCTGTGATGTTCGTCTAGGCCTCTGTCAAGCAGCTGACGAACAACTTCCACGTTACCTACACACATCAATAAATTTGTAGCGACGTCACAATCCTGCCACGCGCTAGCGAAGTTTTCTACGCAATTCAACATATATACAAGTTTCCGACTAGAACAGTCGGAGCCTTGTTCCCCAGGCACAACACCCGCCTGGCTGGAAGATCTTCCCTTTGTGGTGGCTGAGCATGATCACCTCGCTCGCCCCACAGTATCATACATACAGTCTCCGACTGGAACATTTGGAGCCTTGTTCCCCAGGCACAACACCCGCCTGGCTGGAAGATCTTCCCTTTGTGGCGGCTGAGCATGATCACCTCGCTCGCCCCACAGTATCATACATACAGTCTCCGACTAGAACAGTGGGAGCGTTGTTCCCCAGGCACAACACCCTCCTCGCTGGAAGATCTTCCCTTTGCGGTGGCTGAGCATGATCACCTCGCTCGCCCCACAAATTAATTAAAATACAAGTTACGTTACGTCGGGGTTCCTTACACACATTCCCTAGGATTGCTCATCTTGTTGTTTACAATTCCATATCCATACACTGTAACCTAACCAATTATACTCTCAAACAAGCTAAAGTTAAAATCAAAACTATGCTATCGAATTTCAACTGCGATGACACTGAAAAGTTGCTTCACCCTTACAGCAGTACGCAAATATCCTCGGGCATTATGCGAAACCTTCCCTAAGACACAGTCACTTGCTTACACAGAACCATACAAGCAACACACTTACACGCACACACATACACTCTCTCAAACACACACACACACACACACACAACTAAGGCAAAAATCTTGTGACTATACTGTAAATGATAAGTGGTTTCTCAAGATACAGGCTCTGCCTAGTTTGAGATCCCCTGGAAATTTTCCCATACAGTTTTACATCCGATGTCCACATATTAATTGAAGCTACATGTCAAATTCACCTGTTACTATAAGCCTGTATAGTGTAAGCAACTATATGTAAACTGTACCACTCTCTCTTTTAATAAATACATTTTCATTTCATTCAGTAATAATAATAATAATTTGCCCTCACTAGCAGCTATCGACTTATCGAGTCACCGTCTGCCAAATTTTATCCAATATTGAGACACATTGCATGGCAGACGTCCGGAGTCTCATCCCATAGCCCAGATATCCCAATCCTTTAACAGTTCACCATAATAGCCCAATTTTAGTTTTCCATCCCCATGAAATAATCTCATCACTCAGCGAGGATCATCCCCGGGTGCATCACTATGCATTCCGGGGACGATACTCGCCACGTGTATCCCTTACCAAATATTACATTTCTCGCACGGGCCTCTACGTGTTGGATATATATCCCCACGCAAGCCTAGATAAAGGACAGGACCTTACAGGGCTTCGTGAATTTAAGAGACATAATAATTTCAAAATTCTCGAACGGACTACGATTTGAAAATCCCAACGTAATCTTAGAGTAAGGACCAGTAGGTTCGGTGGATTGGTATCTCCTAAATGATATATTACCAGCGACCCGCTCCGGCAATGCAAGGCGTACAATCCTAAATTAATTATACATGTTTTTATGTATAATTAACTCCTCTTGAATCACACAATAAGCCTCCTTTTGAATCACTCTATCTATTGGTGAAAACTAAATTAAAATCCGTTGAGGATCAGGAACAGGAATGGACGACGGAAGCGACTTCATTTAGTACTATGTAGAGAGATTACAATGAGATTATCTGTAGTTTGTCAGTCGCCATGTCCAGGTGTTCCGGGTGTGTCCGGGCGTGTCCGGGCGTGTCCGGGCGTGTACAGGTGTTCCGGGTGTGTCCGGTCGTGTCCGGGTGTGTCCGGTCGTGTCCGGGTGTGTCCGGGCGTGTCCGGCACTGACCTTGCGCGGCGGCGGTGCTGAGCACGGTGCGTCCCTCGTGGTCCATGGTGTCGACGCAGGCTCCCCAGAACAGCAGCAGCCGCACTGTCCGCGCGTGTCCGGCGGCCGCGGCGGCCCACAGCGCCGTCCGCCCGGCCGCGTCCGACGCCTCTATGTCCGCCTCGCCCTCCAGAAGAATTTCGCAGATTTCCCTAAAAGTTTAAGTTAATTCCCACTAAAGGTTATTTAGACCTTCATAAGTGTATTTTTGGGGCCTAAAACTGAATAAAATGTTTTTATGATAAAGATTTTTTCAGTCCGTCCTTTCTCGTCGTAAACACCCCACAAAAAAAAAACTTTTACTTGAATCCTATTCAAAATTGAGCTCCCTATTACCGGCACGAAAAAGCTAGCACACATATATGCAATGAAAATTAATCATTATATTATGTAAAGCATGATTGTGACGGAATATTTTTTTTTACACGACGTCGTCTGGCCCCAAACTAAGCAAAGCTTGTACTATGGGAACCAGCAGGTGATACAATAATTATATATTTTTTTTGTAAACACATACTTATAATACATACCAAACACCCAAACGCAAGGCAAACATATTTGTCACATAAATGTTTGCCCTGGCGGGAATCGAACCCGCGACCTCTAGCGTAGCAGTCAGGTATACTAACCACTAGACCAGCGGTCTTGTCAAATGTATATATGTTAAATGGTGTGTGTGTACTAACGTGTGTCCCTCGAAGGCGGCGACCAGTAGGGGCGTAGCCCTGTCTCTGTCGGCGGCGGCAGGGCTGGCGCCCCTCTCCAGCAGCAGGGCTGCCACGGCCGCGCCGCCCGCACACAGCGCCGCCACGCCCAGGGCTGTGCGACCTGTGCCCGACCAGGATAACTAAGTTTACCAGTGCTCCACGAAGATATGCTGCGCTAGTAGTATAGTAATGCTGCTAGCACAGTGAGTCCTCATCTACAACATGGTTGGCAACGCGTTAGTGATATCCCCGCTAGCGGCTATAGCCGCTAGCGGGGGCCACTTGATAGTAAGCAGTCACTATAGCCTATAGGCTATAGTGACTGCTTACTATACTTAGCCTATAGGCTATAGTGACTGCTTACTATCAAGTGGGCCGTATGCTCGTGTGCCACCTTAGTGATATGAATAAGATAAAAAAGTATAGCGTGAAGTTTTATAGTAGACAGTGTGTAGTACCGTCTTCGTCGGCTGGTCAATGGCAACTCCTCGGTCTAACAGCAACCGAACAATGGAGGCGTGTAGTATAAAGTGCAGAGTATTGTAGTATAGATTGTAGAGTAGTGCAGTACACAGTATAGAGTGCAGTGTATAGTGAAGTGTAGTGTAGTATAGAGTGAAGTGTAGTGTAGTGTAGTATAGAGTTAAGTGTAGTGTAGTATAGAGTTAAGTGTAGTGTAGTATAGAGTTAAGTGTAGTGTAGTATAGAGTGAAGTGTAGTGTAGTGTAGTATAGAGTGAAGTGTAGTGTAGTGTAGTATAGAGTGCAGTATGTATGTACCGTCTTCGTCGGCGTGGTCAATGGCGGCGCCCCGGTCGAGCAGCAGCCGCACGATGTCGGCGTGCCCCATGTAGGCGGCGGCGATGAGCGGCGTGCGGCCCTCGCCGTCCGCGCGGTCGGGCGCCGCCCCCGCCGCCAGCAGCCGCGCCACCACCGCCGAGTGGCCCGACCACGCCGCCGCTCTGACCACCACACACCACACACCACACACCACACCATTAAACTTTAACTCATCTTTATTTGACTACACTTTACAAGTACTTTCAAATCGTCAGAGTCTACCACCGGATACGGAAAGTCATTTTTGGCTGAGAAGAATCCGGCAAGAAACTCAACAATTACTCTTCACAAATAAAATACAAAATTTAAATTTAAATTAATTTCTTACATGACAAGAATAAATCACAAAAAGTTATCACATAAGCAAGGATATTATGCATTATATACAACACTAGATCTTACCCCGCGAACTGAACCGTGTAAATCAAAATCAAAAATCATTTATTCATTATGCCCTAATAAGGCATTTATGAAGGTCTAAATTACCACCGGTTCGGAAAAAAGGCCACTTGAGAAGAACCGGCAAGAAACTCAATGCTCTGTCATTTCTTTTTTTTTCATGTAACGCACGTAACAACCTTCTTTGTGCCTTCTTTAAAAAAATACCGCATCAAAATCTGTTGCCTGAAATTTGGCAATGAGGATAGATTTGATATAACTTGGGGAAGGACATAAGCTATCATTATGTAAAACCACGCGGCAAGCCGAGGGCAAACGCTTGTAGGGCGAGCGAGGTGATCATGCTCAGCCACCGCACAGAGAAGATCTTCCAGCCAGGCGGGTGTTGTGCCTGGGGAACAAGGCTCCAAATGTTCCAGTCGGAAACTTGTATATATGTTGAATTGCGTAGAAAACTTCGCTAGCGCGTGGCAGGATTGTGACGTATGTAGTTGTCATTCGTTGAAAGTTGTCCTGTTAGTTAGTAGATTTCTAGCGTTGGTTTATGTAGCCGTGAGGTCGCTACAAGCTAGTAATATTATAAATGCGAAAATTACTCTATTTGTTTGTTTGTTACCTTTTCAGGACAAAACGACTGAACCGATTGTAATAAAATTTGGCAAGGAGATATATTATATAGTGGGGAAGCACATATACTATCATTTCATGTATGTGTCATGCTGTTTACACATTATTTGGATTGCTATAATAATAATAATAATAATAATAATGCTTGGACATTATCACACAGCGCCATCTGGCCCCAAACTAAGCAAAGCTTGTACTATGGGAACCAGTAGCTGATATAATACTTAGATACTTTTTTTTTTGTAAATACATACTTATAATACATACCAAACACCCAAACGCAAGGCAAACATATTTGTCACATAAATGTTTTCCCTGGCGGGAATCGAACCCGCGACCTCTAGCTACTAGACCAGCGGTCTCGTCGATGCTGCTATGTAGTTCATACAAGTTTATCTCCATGTTTATGTATTGTCTATTGATCTCAATCTGTTTGTGTAACATTAATAACTAAATATCTTTTGTGATAAACAAATGCAGACGAAGTCAGTCAGTGAGCTAGTACTAATATAGATAAATAATTGTAAATACCTCAAAGCAGTTCTGTTATCAGCATCTACGCAATCCACATCGCAACCGAACTCCAGAAGGACTTCCACAACCTGCAAGCAAAGACAGGTATATATAAAGGTATTCATAAACAACACTATTATACAATCAGTGCCGGTAGCACGAACATTTTTCGAATACGTATTCGAAAACGTAACTCACGAAATGTCAAAATTGTCATACAAATGTTTAGTTCCACTTTTCACCGCCGCAGCGCTGTTCATTTTTCAATACGAAAATAGTCGAAGGCGATACAAAAACGTTGTCAGGGGGCTCCAGCCGCCAGTAGGGTTTCACATGATGCTCGTCTAGCGAGAGACCAAATCTCCACTTCAATATACCCTGCCTCATCCTCCTTTTTTTTGGCTGACGAAGGAGAAACCTTCAAAAGGTACCCGCCTGCTTAAGGGGAGTAGACGGGTATGTGATATTTTGCGCACAAGCATACGGCCCACCTGATGGTAAGCAGTTACCGTAGCCTATAGCCGCTAGCAATACCAGGGGTATCACTAACGGATTGTTGATGAGGACTCACTGTGCTATCAGCATTACTACTAGCGCAGCGTATCTTCGTGGAGCACTGGCAACCTTACTTACCGCAGAAACACAACACTACATCAAGTAGTGTTATTTGACTGCGGTCTTCGGTGAGGCGGAGGTCCCCAGACAGGCGGCGAAAACCCACGGGAAATGCCAAATCGGCCTACCTCTCTTAGAGCTAACCCTATTCTCAATATAGGCAACCTGTAGTTGTTCCCTTACCTCAGTGTGTCCAGCCCACGCGGCGGCCCGGAGGGGGCTCCAGCCGTCGCCGTCGGCCGCGTCGGGCTTCGCCCCGGCCGCCAGCAGCGCCGCGCAGCAGCCGGGCCGGCCGGCGCGGGCCGCCGCGTGCAGCGCGCCGCCGCCGCTGCTGTCCGTCGCGCTCGCCAGCTGCGGCCGACGCTGACACACAGACAACACTCGCATACAATCACACTGTGGTTTGACCAAAGGAGTACAGCGTGGGGTTCTTCAAGAAAAGGTTGTAATTTAGTCCTTCATGAGTGCCCTACTAGGGCCTTAAGCGGGCTACACACGTTCAGTTTAACTGTAAAGTCGAACTGTGCAGGTATAACTGACGCCCCTAGTATCTACACACGTTCACCTTAGAGCTGCACAGATGTCAGTTTTGCCTACACTCGACTGTACAGTTAAAACTGAACGTGAACGAAACTGAACGAAATATCATAGAGGGGAAAACGAAGGAAAGCGTGGTAGAGGAAGGCCAAGGATAAGTTACCTGCAACAGATAAAGACGAAGGCTAACGTTATGTCGTACCAAGAGGTCAAAGAGAAGAGAAGGCTAACGATAGAACGGCTTGGCGATTGCTCCACCGACAAGAGCCTAGCTCTTAAATAGATTATGATGCGATCATAACCACGAATATTTTTAACAATATATCGGACGATCAACCCTACCGCCGCGCTCGCTCATTGGTCAAATTACATAGCGTTCCCCGGCTTCCTGTAAAACACGCTACACACGCGAAGGTGTGTAGGCAAAACTGACAACTGTGCAGTTCTAAACTGTACATTTGGGGCGTCAGTTATAACTGCACAGTTCGACTATAGTTAAAACTGAACGTGTGTAGCCTGCTTAACACACTTCGGACGCTTTACGAAACCTCTCCCACAGATTTCGGGAAAGCACAAGCAAAACCTACCTTCAACAAAGCAATCAAAGCTTCATCATCGCCCTTGGCAGCCAACTCGTGCACAATGTTAGGGTCCAATAGTGAAGGGTCTTCTTCCTCCACGCTAGGGTCTATGGGACCCTCGGCGTCTGAAGGAACGTCTGCCGTTAGCTGCGGATAGAGAAATACAAACGGCTCAACTAAAACTTTTATTTTAAAACGGATTACTCTGGAAGTAGAAGAAGAAAGAAAGAAAAAAATAATGTTAGCTTTTCCACTCATACACGACAAAAGAAAAAAAACATACCATTACCAGTTAATAACAAAAAAACAATAAATATATGATTAAATTAAAGACTATTGAAGATTATGGTCTTCACAAAATAATCACAAGTCTACTCTACACGTCCTAACTTCTAAACGTAGCGATTGTATTCTCTTGGTTCTAAACCATAGAGATTTGCAAACGTCTGCAGAGTAAAGAATTCGAATTTTTCAAAATCTTTCATTATTTCGCAGTTTTTTATTCGTTCATCAATCCATATCATTTGATACCCATATCAGAGGTTTCTGTAAAAAATATAAATTACTGTTTTGTGCCGTCCGCCATATTGGATTAAAAATGGCAGCATTTAATCTTGCATTGTCACGGGAACCAAATGTGTATGCCAAATTTCAGCTCAATTGGACACTGAGAAGTGGGTCAAATCAAACACATCGTACAGGTGACACGAAACAAAACTTTTTTTTATACCACTAAGGTGGCACACAAGCATACGGCCCACCTGATGGTAAGCAGTCGTCGTAGCCTATAGCCGCTAGCAATACCACTAACGGGTTGCCAACCATGTTGTTGATGAGGACACACTGTGCTAGCAGCATTACTACTAGCCCAGCTTATCCTCGTGGAGCACTGGCAACCTTACTTACCGCAGAAACACAACACTACATCAAGTAGTGTTATTTGATTGCGGCCTTCGGTACGGCGGAGGTACAGTCCCCAGACAGGCGGCGAAAACCCACGGGAAATGCCAAATCGCCCTACCTCTCTTAAAACTTGTAAAAATGTAAAAACACAACAAACATAACTCACAAGTCCCTTCCCATCGTCACTGGGCACCGCATCCCGGCTCAACTCGAGCAGAGCTCTAAGCACCTTCCGGTCCTGAGGCCACCGGGGGGCGCCGCCAGTCATCAGCTCGGGCAGTAGAGAATCTAAGGGAGATTGGGGACCTGTTGGAAAAAGGATACAGATTTGTCAGAACCGACCTTCACGTTGAAAAGGACATGGGCAAAAAATGCATATGTGAGAACAAAGCACAAATCGTGTAGGAAACGATTGATGAATTTAGAAGAAGCAAAAGAAGTGTGCTAGTCTCTAGTGAAATGTCGCTCTATACTCTCTGCCTACCCCGTGAAAGATTAGCGTGGATATTTTTTTTTGCGGCAATCAGGTGGAGCGGTTGAGGTTTTTTCCAGTGTCTCGAAGTGATTAATCATTTTGGTCAATAGGTTACCTCTGACCTAAAGGCGTGTTACGATCTGCTATTGCCGTGGATTGTCTCCAGAAACTCCATTAAGCATTAGAATGCATGACACTAGGCATTTTAATGCGGAAAACACGAGAAATTTTGAAACATGAAAATTCCTTACCACTCGACACTGGCAAAAATAGTCCCTGAAGGGATTGATTGCCATACTTAGGAAGAAGAAGAAGACTTAGCGTAATGATATGTATGTATGTATGTAGCATTCATAACATAAGGTGGATATATAGGTCAATGCATCCACAACTAAGTTTGCTGCGCCGGCGCTGAGCTGATAAAACGTGAATCATGTGAGGTATTCGTAGCAAATTATGAGTAACAGGACATAATTTACTTTTCAGGACGCTTATTTCATTTATTTACTAAACAGATAAATACCCGTGGTACAGTTGCGAAGTTTTTTTATATAACTATGGTGGCACACAAGCATACGGCCCACCTGATGGTAAGCAGTCACCGTAGCCTATAGCCGCTAGCAATACCAGGGATATCACTAACGAGTTGCCAACCATGTTGATGATGAGGGCTCACTGTGGTGCAGTGCATTACTACTAGCCCAACGTATCCTCGTGGATCACTGGCAACCTTCCTTACCGCAGAAACACAACACTACATCAAAGAAGTGTTATTTCACTGCGGTCTTCTGTAAGGTGGGGGTACAGTCCCCCGCCGGCTTCAATTTAAATGGTAACACCCACGGGAGATCCCAATTCCCCTACCTCTCTTTTTATTAATTACATTTAATATATAAAAAGAAACCTATAGATCAATTAAATCTACAACATACCCAAATTCCAATACCCCATAACTCTCAAAGTTTCACGTGTGATTTTAAATGTAGGCATAATAGCTGAATATTTCCTCAATAACTTTATCACACTCCTTTTAAACTTGAAACTAGCGTTTTTTTTTTTAATATATGGCAATCAAACACGTCTACACTCTATGCCAACATACAATATACTAGCCACTAATTCTTATACACACATTACAGCAATATTTGGCAGCGAACGATTATCTACTTTACTACTGTCGCGATAAGGCTCATTGTTTTGTTGTTTCGAGAACTAGTGCTTGCATGTGGGCATGTGTATGGGAAACTAAACCATATGGCGATAGAAATATGATTGCTTTTAGGTAATAATGATGATGATGAATTAATTACATGTAATTTGTTTGTTTTTAAATGTAATGTGAAATCTTTACGATAATAATTGTAACAGCATAAACTAATTTGGCAGGACTTAAAGTCTTGCTATCCCTTTCTCATGTGCGGGATTCAATAAGGATGGCAATATTTAAGGTCTGTTAAATTTGTTTAATGATTTCGTAAAACAGAATTGAATTGGCACCTATAGATAACTTGTACGCGATTATGAGATCCAAACCCAGTGTTCATTTCAGTGATTTCGCATTAAAACGGGAGCTGCCCGACTTGGGACTGTTACTCTCTCCCCCTTACAGAATATCGGTGTTAAAACACTATTCTGAGGTGTGCAAGTCTCTAGTGAAATGTCGCTCTATACTCTTTGCCTACCCCGTGAGGGACTTGGCGTGATAATTTATGTATGTATGTATGTAAAACAGGACCTTTAATTTATACCGAAATGAAAATTGTACCGGATATTTTTTTTTTTCATGAGCGACATCGGTCTAGCCGTTCACGCGTAATGCCGTGACCAAGGGAAATAGGGATTCATTTTAAATGCATATATAGATTTTGTTTTGTCTGCAATGTTCAGTTGTGTTGGAGCTATATAATAATAATAATAATAATTCATTTATTTCAGACTAAAGTGTCCATACATTTACATAGACAAGAGACACATTGTTAGTAAATATATCAACTAAAGATATATGTATGTTAGTAAGAAATTATTCATATAATATAATATTTCAATATATATATATGCAAACTGCATGTTGTATTGATAAAAAAAAAGTATTCAGTTTTCCTGCCATATAAGTATCTCAAAACTCAAAAAGACAGTTCTTATCATTCTAATAATTCTCCATAATATACCGATATACGGTTCTAAGAATATTTGAGAAAGTAAATAAGTCAAACGATGATGAGCATTTGTTTTTCTATGAGTCAAGGTTTATTCACTGGCCATTTTCCTGCGCATACTTTAGGTCGGTATTCTAAAACGAAGCTCTTCCACAAATCTCGACTTCAAACTATATTAGAGTGAAGATTAATTCTACAAAGTATAAATTTTTATACTTATTGGTATAGCGGCAACAAAAATACACATTCTGTGAAAACTTCAGCTGTCTACCTATTACGGATCATGAGATACAGCCCGCTGACAGACAGACAGACGGACGGACAGCGAAGTCTTAGTAATAGGGTTCCGTTGGTTACCGTACGGAATCCTAAAAAGTTATTTTAACACGCTTTATTAGCTGTATCTGTATGTATGTATGTATGTATGTATGTATGTATGTATATGTATATGAATGTATGTGTGTATGTATCGATGGAACGGAATCATTCAATGTAATTTGTATTGACTTCAAAACGACTGATCATTTCGTTAATTTGCACATGTATTAAGTACAGATGACAATACAATAATAGCGAAGTCGCGGGACAAGCTAGTCTGATATAAATGACTCTTCAACGATACACACTTAATGAACGTCGCAGTAAATTGTTAGTGTTAGTATTTCATATAGAAATGACCACATTAGCTTTAATCTAAGATAAGATAAAACCGATCAAATATTTGGCTAGTAAATCACATTTTGATCACACGTCTTCATCGGCAACTCGGGTGATACACGTGACCGTCGCAAGCGTCCATAAGTTACGGTAAGCGCTTACCAGCGGGCCGTACTCTTGTTAGCCACCGTATCTACACTAATCTATACTAATATTATAAAGAGGAAAGATTTGTTTGTATTGAACAGGCTCCGAAACCGACTGATTTCAAAAAATATTTAACCGTTAGAACGCTACATTACCACTGAGTAACATAGGCTATATGTATAATTATTATATATACGCGGGCGATGTCACGGGGAAAACAGCTAGTTGGTTATAAAAACAAAATCTATCTATGACTATAAATATATATTAACGGGTCTTATAAATTAGCTAAAGCCGCATTGCAAACGTTGCCAAGAATTTTTCCCGGGATAAATTACTGGGGGAAGTATCAATGAGTCGCATGAATCAAATCAGTAGGATATTAATTAATAAAACAATAAGAACAGAGAACAGCCGTGGTGGTCGTGGGGTATGAAGCGTTGCTTGCTATTCTAGCAACGCAAATTCAAATCCCACCGGCCTATACTTTGATTAAGAATCATGTCTCTAGGTCACACCACCAGCTTTACGGTGAAGGAAAACATCGTGAGGAAACCTGCATACGTCTGAGAAGATATTCAAGGACGTATGTAGTACCTAAGAGACGGCGACGGACTCACCATCTGTCACGTTGGCACCAAATTATCTTCGGGGGAAAGTGGGTGTTGTAACACCTATGCCTACCCCTTCGGAGACCCTTGTGGGAAGGCGTGAAGATATATTAAACAAAACATACTAATAACGTGACCGTAACATACCACTAAATCGCAAACAAGGAAACAATTTATTCTAGTGAAATTATTGTGAATTGGAATTCAAACACGACAGGAAATATACACCTTAATATCACGCTAATATTATAAACTAGCGTCCCGCCCCGGCTTCGCACGGGTACATTTTATTCTTCTTCTTCTTTAAGTTTATGGCGACAAGCTTTTAATACAGCTATTCCACCAATGTCACGTGGTAGGCACAGAGTACATAAATTTAACCGCAACTTTGTACGCGTCAAATAGAACACAATTTTGTACACAATATCAATTGTTTTAATTTTATTGCGCTTTCTTCTTCTTCTTCTTAACGATGGCAATCAATCCTCATCAAGGTTTTTTTTGCCAGTGTCGAGTGTAAGAGAAATATCAAATTACTCAATATTGTCATGTGAAATAAAAGTAGCCTTAGTCACTCCTTATAAACTCAGCTATCTACCAGTAAAAGTCTCGACCGAATCAGTTCAGTCATTTGGAATAGCCGGATCAAACAGACAGTTTTTTTAAATAGTTTTTTATTAGTATTGTATTTACGTACTTGCTGCTTTTGGTAAAAAAAATGTAGTTTTGACATTACCAACAGACTCCCAAATGTTATTTCATTAAACATGTCTGTTGCGAAACGGGAAACGTCTGACTTTGTAGCTGGCAATACATATGCCAAAACTCGCAGAAACCGTCAGAAATTATTTAGAATTTCAACAATCTACACTAATATTATAAAGAGGAAAGATTTGTATTTTTGTATGTATTGAATAGGATCCGAAACTACTGGACCGATTTCAAAAAATCTTTCACCGTTCGAAAGCTACATCATCACTGAGTAACATAGGCTATATATTATACTAGCTTCCCGCCCCGGCTGCGCTCGGGTAGACAAAATATTTGATAAATGTCTATAGGCTTCGAAACTACTGGACCGATTTCAAAAATTCTTTCACCGTTAGAAAGCTACACTATCACTGAGTAACATAGGCTATATATTATACTAGCTTCCCGCCCCGGCTTCGCTCGGGTAGACAAAATATTTGATAAATGTCTATAGGCTCCGAAACTACTGGACCGATTTCAAAAATTCTTTCACCGTTAGAAAGCTACACTATCACTGAGTAACATAGGCAATATATTATACTAGCTTCCCGCCCCGGCTTCGCTCGGGTAGACAAAATATTTGATAAATGTCTATAGGCTCCGAAACTACTGGACCGATTTCAAAAATTCTTTCACCGTTAGAAAGCTACACTATCACTGAGTAACATAGGCTATATATTATACTAGCTTCCCGCCCCGGCTGCGCTCGGGTAGACAAAATATTTGATAAATGTCTATAGGCTTCGAAACTACTGGATCGATTTCAAAAATTCTTTCACCGTTAGAAAGCTACACTATCACTGATTAACATAGGCTACCTGCCCGCCCCGGCTTTGCACGGGTAGACAAAATATTTGATATAAATGTCTACCCGTGGGAAGCCGGGGCGGGCAGCTAGTAATGTATATAGTTAAATTAAAGTTTTTTGGTAAATTTTGACAGTACATTTAATATGAGTGTTTAGTGTACATATACATTTAATTATTATCTTATGTAATAAGATATATGTTAATTTTTAAGCATCTTAATTTTACATTTAGCATCGCTTTATTACTTTAATGTCGATTCTGTTGTTCAAAATTACTAAACTTAACCAATTTGACAGTTCTAAAATTCTCGCTATCCCATTCTCATGTGCGGGGTTAAATAAGGATGGCAATACTTTTAGACATGTAAAATTTGTTTAGTTTAATGATTGCGTACAACAGAATTGACACCAATAATGGTTGTAAATAAATAAAAACTAAATATTTACCTGCATTGGATTCGTTGCCATCTGACACCAATTCAACATCTTGATAATCAGGTAGTATGTCTTCTTTCTGTAGCAAACAGAGAAAATATACTCTATTACCATAATCGTCATTCCATACATATCTGTACAATTTTGTACATAAAAACTTTTTATTTATAAAGGACACCATCCATTTTAGTCCAAATCTGAAAGTGCCGGCATTTTTTTGCATGTTCTGTTAGAGCTTGCCCGTCTGAATTTTTTTTACTATGACACCAAAGCTGTAGGAACAATGTAGTTGATTTTATTTGAGTTCGAAAATTTGAAATTTCATACATTTTTGTTGAAAGTAGGAATTCAAAATAACTAAAACACATGAAATGTCTGGACTGAGTGATGGTATGTATGCATGGAGGCGTATGTGTGCCTACACTGGGGGCCTCCTGTACCTGTGCTCGGGGCCTCCTGTACCTGTGCTCGGGGCCTCTTGCACCTGTGCTCGGGGCCTCCTGTACCTGTGCTCGGGGCCTCTTGCACCTGTGCTCGGGGCCTCCTGTACCTGTGCTCGGGGCCTCCTGTACCTGTGCTTGGGGCCTTCTGTACCTGTGCTCGGGGCCTCCTGCACCTGTGCTCGGGGCCTCCTGCACCTGTGCTCGGGGCCTACTGTACCTGTGCTCGGGGCCTACTGGACCTGTGCTCGGGGCCTACTGTACCTGTGCTCGGGGCCGGAGCGCGGCCTCCACGTCAGCTCCCGAGCCCAGCACCCACAGCACCACCAGCGTGTGGAGGTCTACCTCCTCGGCACCCGCCCTGGGGGGAGATTGGCTTACTGTTACACTTGTAGCGACATGTAATAACTATGTTAACTTAGGTATATCGTAATACGATGTGTATGCGACCGTTCCCGATCACCCCTCAGGCAGTCGCCTAGTAGTGCCTCATCCAACACACGAATATGTAATTGTAAAGCCAATAACTTTCCGAGAATAAAAGGTATCAGTGATTTTGTGACTTTTTCTTTACACAAACAGTGCCGGTAGCAGGAACATTGTCGACAACGTATTCGAAAACGTAACTCGCGAAATGTCAAAATTGTCATACTAATTTTTAGTTCCACTTTTCAACGCCGCAACGCTGTTCATTTTCCTATACAACAATAGTCGAAGGCGATACGAAAACGTTGTCGACAATGTTCCTGCTACCGGCACAGTGCGGGTATTGAGCACACTTAATTAACTTTATACCAGAGACTTGAGTATATTAATGTATATTTAGTAACCCGTACACGCTCATTGTACGGGAGATGCTTTGTATTACTCAGTGTTTTTCAACCCCCCTGGGGGGTCGCGAAGCCTCTTTAGGGGGGTCGCAATGGTTCTATAGTGTAATGTAGGTAGTCAGTAGTTATTAGTTTAATTAGAAATAAAAGGGTAGCTTCGTGCACCGATGCACCATGGCCCGTGCCACCTCGTCAGTCTGAATACAGCTTGAATCCTATCAGATGTGTTTCTATTTATCTCTCGCTAATTTACCCGAATATAGTTCATATAGGGGAGTTGCAAAAGGTTGAGAATGCTATTTCAGTGGAAAAACAGTTTAAAAAGTATAATTAAGAAAAATTTCAACTAAATGACATTGCCATTTGTAAAAATAATTTATTAAGAATAATGTTTACTAAAGGACATTGCCATTTGTAAAAATAATTTATTAAGAATAATGTTTACTAAAGGACATTGCCGTTTGTAAAAATAATTTATTAAGAATAATGTTTACTAAAGGACATTGCCATTTGTAAAAATAATTTATTAAGAATAATGTTTACTAAAGGACATTGCCATTTGTAAAAATAATTTATTAAGAATAATGTTTACTAAAGGACATTGCCATTTGTAAAAATAATTTATTAAGAATAATGTTTACTAAAGGACATTGCCATTTGTAAAAATAATTTATTAAGAATAATGTTTACTAAAGGACATTGCCATTTGTAAAAAAAAGTGTTTTACGTACTTAATGTGTTGGACTGAATATTTGTCACAAAAGAAAATCCATGAAAAAAAGTAAACGGGTAGGGTTCGCGATAATGTTTCTCAATACTAAAGGGGCCGTGTCATGAAAAAGGTTGAAAAACACTGTTATTACCGAGCTTGTACGTGGAGGGGGGAGTATACGTTATATCACTATATTACACCACCAAGCTGTGGTGCAAAACAAGATTTACTTTTAAAAAAATAATCTTTATCTTAGCCTTCTATTTGATACCCATATTATACAGGGGGTATGTGTGTCGTACGCCGAAATGATATTAAAATGGCGGCATTTACGTAACCGTGCATTGTCACGGGGATACTGGAAAGTGGGTCAAAAGACATCATCCATATTTCATAGAGATTTGGTCCAAATCTGAAAGTGGCGGCCAACACATTTTTTGTATATTCTGTAAGAGCTTGTCCATCTCAGCATTTATTACTTTGGCACTTTTTTGGAAATCCTATTACTTATTTTGAATTACTATATTCATTCAATTTAGTTGAAAATAGGAATTAAAAATATGTTCCACAAAAATGTATGAAAATTCATAATTAAGAACTCAAATAAAATCAACTACAATGGTCCCACAGGTTTGGTGCCACAGTAAAAAAAAATCAACCGGGCAAGCTCTAAAAGAATATATAAAAGCCGTTAGCCGGCACTTTCAGATTTGGTCCAAAATGGATGATGTCCTTTAACAATAGAAGATGAAAGTTTTGATAACATACAAACAGCGGACAGGTGAAACTAAATAAAAGCTGGGAATAAATCAAAGCCTTACACATTCTTATGTTTCTTGAGCGACGCCAAGTGTTGCTCCAAGCAGGTCATGTGGAACACGTAGTGATGTATCTCCAGCGCTGTTAATCTGAGAACAAAATATATTAATATATTTTTTTATACCACTAATGTGGCACACAAGCATACGGTCCACCTGATGGTAAGCAGTCACCGTAGCCTATAGCAATATCAAGGGTATCACTAACGGGGTGCCAACCATGTTGTTGATGAGGACTTACTGTGCTAGCAGCAATACTACTAGCCCAGCGTATCGTCGTGGAGCACTGGCAACCTTACTTACCGCAGAAACACAACACTACATCAAGTAGTATTATTTCACTGCGGTCTTCTGTAAGGTGGAGGTACAGTCCCCAGTCGGGCGGCTCCAATTTAAATGGGATAGCCCACGGGAATTCCCAAATCGCCCTACCACTCTTTTTTAAAAGCTCATGGTGTGATTAATCTGTACTTAAGCTTAGAAAAACTCATTGGTACAGGCCGGGATTCGAACCTGGGCCCATCAGATGACAGGCCGTTTCTTCAACCACAAGGCCACCACGGCTCCGAAATTTATTAATATTAATCTTTTTCACTAACTAAACACATAAGAACAGATTTCGTTCGTGATATTAAATTTTTTGTTAGCTCCATGCAAATAAGCAAGTAATAATAAGATAATAATAACATACCAGCCTACAGGCTACCTTCATTCCAAATTTCATACAAATCCTTTCAGTTGTTTCCAGACGTGAAGAGAGGGTAACAAACAGACAAACTTTCACAGTTATACTCTTTTTAGGGCTCCGTACCTTAAAAGGAAAAAAGGAACCGTTATAGGATCACTTTGTTGTCCGTCTGTCTGTCTGTCTGTTAAGAATTTTTATCTCAAAAACGCGTGGAGTTATCAAATTGAAATTAATATTAAATACCCGGTCTGTGGTCTCTTTCGGCTGTAAAATAATCAGACCGTGTAAGTCAATATGAAGAAAAGATATGACCGTTTTCGATTTCACAAAGGAATCAAAACCTACAGGGTACTTCCCGGTATTTTTTATATGCAAATTTACTAAAAAATATTCCTGAATCGCGCAGTTGAGATTCACCGACGAATAATGACCTCATTTGAAGTTCGCCTACTTTGAACCTTACCTACAAGTGTGTACGGAACTCTCGATGCGCGAGTGCGACTCGCACTTGGCCGGTTTTTTTTATATTCAGCATTTAGTTAGACTATAATAAGATGTGTTACCTCTTAGCATCCAGTGTGTAGTACATGGCGAGCGCGGCGTGGCCCTCCGCCGGCGAGCAGAGGTACCGCCGCGTGCAGTGCTTCACGTCCACCAACCACGCCGCGAACGAGTGGTGGAACAGCCACAGGTAGCCCGTGCTCCGCTCCATCACCAGGATCCTGGGGGCAAACGGGAGCCTGAGCTGGTGCAGCCACCGGTGGAAGTCGTCCCGGGAGACGCTGTATAGACAGACTAGCAATGGTCGCCTATTTAGCAGCAGCACTACTGTTGATGATGATGATGGTGACGGTTATGATGATGAAGGTAAGTGTAATGGTGATGACGTTGCTTGTCATGGTGATGACGGTGCTTGTCATGGTTGTAAAGGTGATTGTCATGGTAGACAGTGATTGTCGTGGTGATACCGGTGATTGTCATGGTTACAAAGGTGATTGTTATGGTGATGACGGTTATTGTCATGGTGAAGATGGTGATTGTCATGGTGAAGACGGTGATTGCCATGGTCATAAAGATGATTGTCATGGTATTGACGGTGATTGTCATGGTTAAAAAGATGATTATCATGGTGATGACGGTAATTATCATGGTGATTACAGTGATTGTCATGGTGATGACGGTGTTGTCATGGTGACGCCGTACCTCCTGAGCAGGTGCAGCCGGCGGTGGAAGTCGTCCCGGGAGACGCTGTACTCCTTGGTGAGCAGGCACTTGTACAGCATGTCCTCCGTCACGCCGCAGCGCGCCGCCAGCAACACGTCCAGCAGGAGACGCACCTGGGTAGGCAGGGAAACTGTTTATTACAACTTCAAAACAATTACGTTTTTGAATACGTAAATTTGTTTTTTTTCGAACACATCAAATATTTTGTCTACCCGTGCGAAGCCGGGGCGGGCAGCCAGTATGATATATAGCCTATGTTACTCAGTGATAATGTAGCCTTCTAACGGTGAAAGAGTTTTTGAAATCCATCCAGTAGTTTCGGAGCCTATTCAATACAAACATACACACAAAAATACAAATCTTTCCTCTTTATAATATTAGTTTAGATTAAATTAGATAGAAGTACCTTCTTTAACGGCTTTTTCATAATTCAACCCCTAAAGGTGTGTTTTTTTTTATAACCTCACTAATATAACAAATACGAAATTTTGTGCTTAAGTGTGTTCGTACTCTCTTCCCGTCACAACGGCTGATTGGATTAGCAAATTTAGAACGGAGGTAGCTAATAAGGTGGCTAATAAGATACTTTTTATGGCGGTAATTTTGTTTCCTTGGGAATAGTAGAACCCTGCGGGGAGCAGAGGAAACTGTAATAATCAATATGGCAACCTTAGTGAACCGTCGTCCGTGGAAGAGGCGCTGCGCGAGCCACAAGTACAGGCCGTTGAGCGTGCCGGGGATCTCGCGGATCTCACGCAGACCGATGAACCCCTCCGCCACCCCGTCCAGCACCTACACACACACACAGACACACAAACCTTTCATTCTATCTTATAACAAATTCCTTTCAATAAAGTTATGTATTTCATATAATACATCAATAGTGGAGGTATCTATAAACTGCAAGAAAGTAGAATAGTCAACGATACCTTCTCTAGGTAAAGCAGACACCCGTCGCTCTTTATCCGGAGGTGGTCTAACGCCGCAGCCGCCGCGGCTGCCGCCGTTGTGTCACTCGACACACGAGCCCTGACATACAAACATAAATACAGTCTGACATAAAAACAGTATATAATAATAGGGGCTGTACTATGTCGTTCGTATGTCAACCCGCCGGAGCTCGTATAAAGCATCAACCGTCTTGATTGGTTTGTTTACAGTACACCATACCATCATAGCATGGATTACATTTTGTGCCAAAAATGTTGTTCAGTTTCTAGACATTTTTGGCAAGCAATACTCCGTTCTAATTGGATTTAAAAACGATTGTTAATGTATGATCGCTTCCACGACACATGGTGCCTACATTGGCACTTTGTAAAAAGATATTAATTTTTTTTTATGCAAACCACTAAGTACTAACTATACAAGTATAGATATACAATAAGAATGTGAGTGTAGGAAGCCGTGTAAGGACAAGGTCCAACTGTCTAAATCAAATCACCAAAGTACTCTGTTCACGCTCGTAGTCTTAAGTTTACCTGTTTTGTCCGAGAGATGTCGCCACACGTCATTTACATCGCATCATTGTTTCGTTCCATCTATTTAATAAGTCATAGACCATACTACGATTAGACTCTCTGTTATTTCTGATTATACGTCTCTATAGCAACGCTGTTGTCTTTTAATCAAAGCACAGTGCTGTTAGAAACCCTGACCTATCAGAATTCAGTCGTCGTGAAGTCTGTAATGTCTGTACAACTCAATGATGGAAAGGTAAAGAGTACTCGGAACCGGTGGGCGTGTATGAAGCGATTGATGAATGTAGAAGAAGCAAAAGGTGTGCAAGTCTCTAGTGAAATATCGCTCAATTCTCTCTGCCTACCACGTGAGGGACTTGGCGTGATGATATGTATGTATGATACTGTACCTGAGTCTGGGTTCAGTATCGAGACGCGCCAGGACGTATCTCTGAACATCTGCTGACACGTGGGCCCTTTGCAACTCATCCAGCGTGATCTTGCGGAACCCTGGAAAAACAACCATTGTTTTTTTATACCACTCGGGTGGCACACAAGCATACGGCCCACCTGATGGTAAGTAGTCCCCGTAGCCTATAGCCGCTATCAATACCAGGGGTATCACTATCGAGTTGCCAAACCTGTTGTTGATGAGGACTCACTGGCAATCTGATTCAGCGCAGAAACACAACACTACATCAAGTAGTGTTATTTCACCGTGGTCTTCTGTAAGGTGGAGGTACAGTCCCCAGTCGGGCGGCTCCAATATTAATGGGAAAACCCACGGGAGATCCCAATTCGCCCTACCTTTCTTTTTAATCTCACTCTGTCTCAATCATACCAGTGAACATCTTGGTGAAGAGCCTGGTGTGTCGTCGCGCCGTACAGACCAACAGCAGCCACTGCGGCAGCAGGTGGTGGTGGCGGGACACCAGCGAGGCGACAGAGCACTCCTCCACGCTTTGCCCTGATCACATACATACATATCACACTGAGCCTTCGAGGCATGCTGGGTTAAGTAAAGAGAATTTTGAGAGATACATGACAAGATAGCTATAATTAATCGGTGCAACGATTTATTCTACTTCACCACAAGAATCATTTGTTTTTAAGACGAAATATCCAATTGCATAATATACGTGTGTCCAATAGATACATAAGTATCCGTGACAGTTAAAGCCGATAATGGTGCCAATTCTGTTGTTCAAAATTACTAAACTTAACCAATTTGACAGGTCTAAAAGTATTGCCATCCTTATTTCACCCCGCACATGAGAAAGGGATAGCAAGACTTTTAGACCTGGCAAATTGGTTAAGTTTAGTAATTTTGAACAACAGAATCGACACCATTATATTAGTTGACATAAAAGCCTGCATGATTATTTTGTTACCTATATCATAGGGGCTACTGCCTAAATGATAAATCTCCATTTTGTGACTTGCGCCATATTGGATTAAAAATGGCGGCATTTAGGTAATCAAGCAATTGTCACGCGAACCAAATGTGTTCCACATCATATACGACTACTGTTACGTTCGCTCGACTTTAGGGTTCCGTAGCCGAAGGGTAACCAACGGAACCCTATTACTAAGACTTCACTGTCCGTCTGTCTGTCTTGAGCTTGAAAGCTTGAAATGCTTATAGAAAGAATTGCAATATTTTTAAGAGTAAATTTACTATCACAAACTTATATGTGCGGTTGGTGCAATAGTTTGTTTTTAGTACGGAATCCTCTTAGTGCGAGTCCAACACGCTCTTGGCCAATTTTTAAGATTATTTAGACACGATCTTACTGGTAATTTTAATAGTTAAAAATATGTATTTCATGAAAGCACAGCCATAAGCAACTTGGAAGCTTTCATTTTGATATTTGTAATTTCATACCAATGTCTAGAAGAATTATGTTACAAATTGTTATATCATGATTATTCATGTAACGAAAAGAAAAAAGACAGAGCACTGAGTTTCTTGCCGGCTCTTCTCAGGTGGCTTTATTTCCTAACCGGTGGAAATTTAGACCTTCATAAGGGGCTTATTTGGGCTAAACTGAATAAATGATTTTTGATTTTGATCAAAAGCTTATTACAAGCCAAATAACTCACCATTAGCAGCTCCCTCATCAATAGCATCGACCAAGAGGAACAGGCACTGCTTGGGGGGGTCTATCTCCAAGAGAGGGAACAGCAAAGCTTTCTTGAAACATTCATCAGGATTCTTCTCCAGATTTTGAGGCAGGAGGGCCTGGGAAGAATAAAAAACATAGTAATAAAATGTTTCTTCATATCGGCAACTCCGTTCAAATCAATAGAAGTACTATATACTACTTGGAATTGATGTAGTGTTGTGTTTCTGCGGTAAGTAAGGTTGCCAGTGTTCCACGAGGATACGCTGGGCTAGCAGTAATGCTGCTAGCACAGAGAGCATTCATCAACATTTTAGGGTCGGCAACGCGCGAGTGTAAACCCTGGTGTTGCAAGCGTCCATAAGCTACGGTGACCGCTTACCATCAGGTGGGCCGTATGCTTGTTTGCCACCTTAGTGGTATAAAAAAATGGTAGGCTTTCTTGCTACATTCATGTAAAAAAAAACTCATCAATGAATTATATTAATTCAAATAAAATAAGCTGCTAACCTGTTGTACTTCAGGATCACTCAATAACTTTTCGTAATAAGCATTCGCTATTAAAGTCCTAGGACTTATTGGCAAGCTGGGTATTGGTGGGGGTACATCATCATCACCTTTCCCCCTATCACCGCCCGACTTATCACCGTCCGACTTATCACCGTCCGACTTATCACCGTCCGACTTATCACCGTTCGATTTATCACCGCCCGACTTATCACCGTCCGACTTATCACCATCCGACTTATCACCGTCCGCCTTATCGTGCATCAAAACATTCTGATATTCGGGCAATTCTTCTTCTCTCGGTGACTGTGGTCTGTTCTCCTTCTCTTGTTTCTTTGATGGGGAATTCTCAGCGGAACGTAACTCACTTTTGTTCGGATAGCGGAAATTGGCGACCGGTATTCTGGATTTAGGCGGACTGTTCTCAATTTTCGGCTTATCTTCCTCCCTCTGTTCTGTAGATAGACTTTTCTGGATCGTGGTAGACTTTTTTTCGGTTAAAGGTTCAGAGCTTTGTCGCAACAGGCGGGAGGTGCGCTGCTCTTTCGACTGGCGCTGCGAGACATTCCTCAAGTGGAGATTCTCGTGGTTCTCGTACAGTCTAAAGTCCGGATTTTCTTCGTCCATAAACGGATTGGAGGCTTTGACGCTCGTTCGAGGCATAATCTCTGGTACCTGAAATTTGGAGAAATATTTTTAGACCATTATAAAAAAGCGATCACGCTAGTTCATTTAAATGTGCAAGGACCCAGCTAGCTGAGCTTTACAAGCGCCAGTCTTGCCGAGATCACCAAGCGAATGTACAAAGCTTTGCTATACAGAGAGGTACTAGTTTCCATTTCATTCTAAGCTATTCGCCTACATTCGGTGGACTCTGGGAGGCTGCAGTAAAGAGCAGTTTCCGTGTTTCCCATAAAAAATTGAGCCACCTGACTGGGTACTGTACAGTTGGATTCAAAGTTTGTATACCGTCTTAATCAGCTCTGTAAGAGTGCTCTCCTTGCGTAATTACGTTTTCTTTCTCTAGAAGCACGCACGCGAAGTTGCGGGTAACAGCTAGTTTCGTAAAAATGTAGAGTTGAAAATCAATACAGCAAGTTATTTTATAGTCAACATCAGCTTTATTTCATATCATCATGAACATCTTTGAAACATCTTTTTAAAAACAATAATCTCTTTATAATAAAAATCCTTTCACCACCATCGTAATCAACACAACTCAATTGATACCTCTCGCTCTGTCTATATCTTTCTATCTCTCAAAATCAAAAATCATTTATTCAGTTTAGGGCCTAATAAGGTACTTATGAAGGTCTAAATTACCACCGGTTCGGAAAAAAAAGCCACCTGAGAAGATCCGGCAAGAAACTCAGTGCTCTGTCTTTTTTTTTCATGTAACAATCATGATACCTATAACAATTTGTAACAAAATTCTTCTAGACATTGGGACACTCCTCTCATTCTTCATTCAAAACACATATATTTATTTTTAATCCTACGTTTCGTATAAATGCGCCATATCGTAGCAAATGGCCAATCATCATATGCAATTAGAGTGCATCAATACTAATATTATAAAGCTGAAGAGTTTGTTTGTTCGAACGCGCTAATCTCAGGAACTACTGGTTCGAATTGAAAAAATATTTTCGTGTTGGATAGTCCATTTATCGAGGAAGGCTTTATGTTATACTAACTGACCGCCCCGGCTTCGCACGGGTAGAGAAAATAATTGATAAATGTCTACCCGTGCGGGGCCGGGGCGGGCTACTAAGGTGGCTCACAAGCATACGGTCCACCTGATGGTAAGCAGTCACCGTAGCCTATAGCCGCTAGCAATACCAGGGGTATCACTAACGGGTGCCAACCATGTTGTTGATGAGGACTCACTGTGCTAGCAGCAATACTACTAGCCCAGCTTATCCTCGTGGAGCACTGGCAACCTTACTTACCGCCGAAACACAACACTACCTCAAGTAGTGTTATTTCACTGCGGTCTTCTGTAAGGCGGAGGAACAGTCCCCAGTCGGCCGGCTCCAATTTAAATGGGATAACCCACGGGAAATCCCAAATCGCCCTACCTCTCTTAAAATAAAAATATACTCACATTTCTGGACCTTTCTGCCGACCGTGACCGTGTCCGACGACCGGAGCCAACGTCTTCTTCGTCCGTCCGTTGGTCTAAATTAAAAAAAACCACTTCAGTGCCAGTAGCAGGAACATTGTCGACAACGGTTTCGTATCGCCTTCGACTATTTTTGTATTGGAAAATGAACAGCGCTGCGGCGGTTAAAAGTGGAACTAAAAATTTGTATGTCAATTTTGACATTTCGCGAGTTACGTTTTCGAATACGTTGTCGACAATGTTCCTGCTACCGGCACAGATATCTAATTCTTAACCCTCGACGTAAAACGACGGGTGTTATAATAAGTTTGTAAACGGTTGAATCGATTTTGATTATATTTTTTTATTTGAGAGGTGTCGTGATCGAGTCTTCTTAGCTATACTTATAGAAAATCTGTCCAGCCGTTTGAAGATCATCAGCTCAGTACCGGTAGCAGGAACATTTTTCGACAACGTATTCGATAACGTTACTCGCGAAAAGTCAACATTTTCATACTAATGTTTAGTTCCACTTTTCACCGCCGCAGCGCTGTTAATTTTCCAATACAAAAATAGTCGCAGGCGATATGAAAACGTTATGGCAAATTATTCATGCTTGCTGTACTGTATGTTAGTTGTGCTTTATAACCGGTTCATACGGGCAAATTCGCGAGTAAAAGCTAGAGAATAATATTACCTTCACTGTCAGCCAGCAGTGGCTTAGAGATCTCCTCTGCATCATCACCGAGTCCTCGAAACCTTGAAATAAGATGTTCCTCCTCCAAATCGAGTCTGTAAATTATTAAAAAAATATATATCTATGTTAAAAATCGTGGCAAAGAAGCATACGGCTTACCTGATGGTAAGCGGTCACCGTAGCCTAGCAATACCAGGGGTATCACTCGCACGTTGCCGACCCTGCAACAATCTGGTAAGTACCGTTGCCAGTGTTCCACGAGGATACGCTGCGCTAGTAGTAATGCTGCTAGCACAGTGAGTCCACATCAACAACAGGGTTGGCAACTCGTTGGTGATACAATGGTATTGCTAGCGGCTATAGGCTACGTTGACTGCTTACCATCAGGTGGGCCGTATGCTTGTGTGCAACCTTAAAGGTATAAAAAAAAGAAATAAACTTCGCACCCATCTCGACGAACTCCAAATTAAATAGCCTAAAGCTTGTCGTTATGTATGTAATATGTATGTATGTTATGGAAAGTGCAGTCCCTACTTCCCTGTGGTAGTCACCTGTGTTCCGTGGGGTCCCCGTGGGGCGAGCAGGGGTCCCTCTCGAGCTGGGTGCGACGAGAGGAATGGCTGAGGATCTGCATCGCGAGGGAACGGATGAACTCTCCCGGGCGGAGACTGCCCTCCGACTGGCTCTGGAGTGGAGAATAAAGCCTTTACAATTGAAGCCTGTAGGGCTAGCAAGAATAATTGCTGTTAGCGACATGCTTACACACTACTCGGCCTGGCTGGAGGCCACCTTGGTCTCGCCATTTTCCGGTTAAGTAGCAAAAGTTCCCGGAACTCACGCCACGAGAGACAACTCAAAAAAAAAAAAAAACGCACTACTTGTTTTAATACTTATTTTATTACTTTTATTTTAGTTTTCCATAAAAATGACAGTTGATTTGTCTTCTTGTTAAAATATGCAGTTTCATCTATACTTTCTATACTAATATTATAAAGAGGAAAGATTTGTATTTTTGTTTGTATTGAATAGGCTCCGAAACTACTGGACCGATTTCAAAAATTCTTTCACCGTTGAAAGCTACATCATTACTGAGTAACATAGGCTATATATTATACTAGCTTCCCGCCCAAGCTTCGCTCGGGTAGACAAAATATTTGATAAATGTCTATAGGCTCCGAAACTACTGGACCGATTACAAAAAATCTTTCACCGTTAGAAAGCTACACTATCACTGATTAACATAGGCTAGCTGCCCGCCCCGGCTTTGCACGGGTAGACAAAATATTTGATATAAATGTCTACCCGTGCGAAGCCGGGGCGGGCAGCTAGTGTCTTACATCTTTAAACAGCGGAATAGTTGGCAACAAAGTAGTCAGACGTTTTACAGACTAAGTTCAATCTATACTAATATTATAAAGAGGAAAGATTTGTGTGTGTGTATGTTTGTATTGAATAGGCTCCGAAACTACTGGACCGATTTGAAAAAATATTTTACCCCTAGAAGCCGACATTATCCCTGATGAACATAGGATACTTTTTACCGCGGGAAAATGCTTCATTCCTACAGGAAAACGGGTATATATAAAATAGTATACTATATTGCTACGCGGGCGAAGTCGCGTGCAAAATGCTAGTAAATAATAAATAACAATGTACAAGAAAAACTATGTATTTTTTTTAAGTTTATTAAGGCATTAATTTTTCCATTAAAGTAGTTTTTTTTTAATAGTGTTATCTGTTTTATAATATACATAACATGGTTCATTCATCTAAAACTATACACGTTTTGTATATATTGACGAGACCGCTGGTCTAGTGGTTAGTATACCTGACTGCTACGCTAGAGGTCGCGGGTTCGATTCCCGCCGGGGTAAACATTTATGTGACAAATATGTTTGCCTTGTGTTTGGGTGTTTGGTATGTATTATAAGTATGTATTTAAAAAAATAAGTATATAGGTATTGTATCAGCTACTGGTTCCCATAGTACAAGCTTTGCTTAGTTTGGGACCAGATGGCGCTGTGTGATAATGTCCAAGCATTATTATTATTATTATTATTATTATTATATTTTGTTTGTTCGTTTGTTTATTTATATTGATAAACTCAGATTTGGAATATTTCCTATCGGCGACAGTACCTGCAAAAATTGCCTGTGTTCAGGATCTTTCTTTGCGAGTGTGGTGAGGTTTACCTGCAAGAAGTGGCGAGCCAGGAGTCGTCTATTGAGGGCCCGCTGCTGGCGAGCTTGCGGGCCGGAGCCCGGGGCGCTCAATTCCTGACACAGCGCCGTCTTGCCGCTGCCTGCGTCACCTGCACACAAATCATTCTTTGATGTTACATACATATCATCACGTCAAGTCCCTCACGGGGTAGGCAGAGAGTATAGAGCGACATTTCACTAGAGACTTGCACACCTCTTTTGCTTCTTCTACATTCATCAATCTCTTCATACATGTCCACCAGTTCCGAATACTCTCTACCTTTCCATCATTGAGTACTTTGGTAAATTGATCATCAATCAAACGGTATCTTTCAACGTCATTTTCACAGACTTCAAGTCGTCTGATCATCTCGACACGATTAAAATACGATAATTACATAACTTTACGATGTAATAATCCTCACTGATATCATAAATGGGAATGCCAGTTCGTTTGTTACGCTCTCACGCCTTAACTACTGTACCGATTATCATGAGGTTTTGCACACACGTTGTTAGAAGGGCATAGGTAGCATAAATCTTGAAGAAAAGTCTGGAACCACGCAGGCGGCTTCAAAGTGGAATATCCAAATTCCCGCTTCGGTTTTCCCAAAGGAGTACAGCACGGGGTTCGTCAAGAAGGGTGTGAAGAGATTTCTGAACGGTCGGTAACTCGCGAGTGATACCCCTGGTGTTGCAAGCGTGCAGGCTACGGTGACCGCTTACCATCAGGCGTGCCGTATGCTTGTTTGCCGCCATAGTGGTCTAAAAAAGGGTACTTACCCAATATGAGGGCTCCACAAGTCTTACTAGCGGGCCTCTGCTCGAGACAATGCGCAATCTTCTGGAAGGCCCACTCGCGACAGAAGAAACGCCTTTTGTCCGTAGAAATACCTTCGGCCACCCTCTGTGATGAAGAGGACTTTCGGACAGGCCTCTCGTGACGTGCTGCGGTTGGACTAAGGGGGGTTTCTGTGAGGAGACAAATTATATCTTATATATAAAATTCTCGTGTCGCGGTGTTTCTAGTTAAACTCCTCCGAAACGGCTTGACCGATTCTCATGAGATTTTGTTGTGTATATCCACCCCTAATTTTTTTATGTCTACCCTTCCAATACGTGGCGGGCAGCTAGTATATTATAACTTTATTGTATTTTTTATACCACAAATTTATTTATTTATTTCTGATACCCAAAAAAAATCTACCAATAATCACGTCCTCTTATACCAAGCAAGAGTCGGCCGTATGCTTTTTGCCACCTTGGTGGTATATAAAAAAACACGATCATGTAGCTTACAAAAAAACTCCGTACCATCAAAATCGAAGTTATCTCTATCACGATCTCTATCCCTTTCTCTCTCGCGTCTGTACTCCCTCGTGCCGTCTCTGTCGCGCTCGGGGAAGACTCGTCTATCCGTCGGAGTTCTATCTTGACGGGTTGTCATCACGTCGTTCAGGGGGAGGGATCTGGAAAAGGATATAACAATAAAATAAATATTTTAAGGCATAATTACTTGACTTGGATACAAGAGCTTTGGGTGCTACAAACCTGATGAAAGTCCTCACTTATAGTGCTGGGTAGAATGCTAATTAAATTATGTTAAATTGTTATCAATGGTCACCTTTTTTTTATATACAGTGGCAAGCAAACCCAAATGCCCGATTTATGGTAACTCTAAAGATGCTTGCAATACCAGGGGTATCACTAACGAGTTGCCAACCTTGTTGTTGATGAGGACTCACTGTGCAAGCAGCATTACTACTAGCCCAGCGTATCCTCGTGGAGCACTGGCAACCTTATTCACCGCAGAAACACAACACTACATCAAAGTAATGTTATTTATTTGTCTGTGATTTTCTGTAAGGTTCAGTCCCCAGCCGGGCGGTTCCAAGTTTTAATGGAAAAATCCACGGGAGATTCCAATTCGCATTACCTTTCTTAAAACTAACTGTATAGATGCAAAACTAGAGGTTTCCCTAGCGCGTTGCCAATCTATTTCCAGATGCACTGTTAAGGCTAAATATTAAAAAAAAACTGGTCCCAAACACGGTTTCTCTGTGTTTGCATCCTAAGGCTTTACCTTTACGCCAACCAATTTAAACATATCATCTCTTTTACTTTATGTAAATTACCCACATTAAATAATTAAAACTGTTTAACATAATAGCACTTTCAGCCCTAGAGGCAGGAAGGTAACTCTTTTGACAGGTGTCAAAATTTTGCTAATTTAAAAATCAATATCGGTTGATCCGTTTTGGAGCTACGATGCCACAGACAGATACACAGATTATTCTTTTAAGTCGTTTGCACTCTTGGCAGAGAGGTCGTGGTTGGGCACCTCAGGTTGATCCGGTGTTCGGGCTGGCGCACGTTGGCGTGGCGATGCTGGTGCCTCATGCTGACCTGGTGCTGGCGGAGGTAGGCCTCCACCTTACCCTCGCTCGCGTCCACCCTCCGGCGGGACCGAGTGTCTTCCTTCCTCAGCACCTACGACAAAAAGACCAATTACATGGTATTTTTTGTTTTATTAATTTTACACCATAACACATCATATTTGTAGACAGTGCCGGCAGCAAGAACATCTTTCGAAAACGTAACTTGGGAAATGTCAAAATTGTCATACAAATTTTTAGTTCCACTTTTCACCGCTGCAGCGCTGTTAATTTTCCCATACAAAAATAGTCGAAAGCGACGTAGTTCATAGTTGTTGTTGCTAGGACTACTGAACTGACACCTTCTTTCTATAAGGAGCTCTGGTGTCCCTCCCCGCTGAAACACAGCACTACACCTGTAGTGCGAGCATGAATATTTTTCACGTTTTCGTATGTATCGCATTCGACTATTTTTGTACTGAAAACTGAACAGCGCTGCGGCGGTGAAAAGTGGAACTATTTTTTTCTATGACAATTGACATTTCGCTGGTAACGTTTTCGAATACTTAGTCGAAAAATGTTCATGCTACCGGCACCAAGCTAAAAAAATCCTAGGTCTGTGACCGGCACATAGTAGCGTTATCTTCTGTTAGGTGACGGTATTGCCCACTGCTGATTATTAGGGAAGAAGAAGAGTTAAATACGATATAAATACCTTCTTCTCAGCCTTCACGATCTTCTCCACCTTCTCAGCATTCCCAACGAAGTTGCCGCCATTGTTGAAGTTCAGCGGATCGAATTCCCTACTCGTTGTACTCCGTACTTTTGCGCCCTTCTTAAACTGAGATTTGGGCACGACTTGGCTATAAATTGGAATCTGATTGGACATCTTAACACTAGCTTTGGTTGAGAAAATATGTATCTTTAACTTTGGTTAATAATTGACACTACGTTAGAGGAACCTGGGGTAAGCCTAAATTTAGTTCTGGATCACAATATGGAGGTTTCAAGGACCATGGGACCTAGATTTGAAATGGTTTTCTCTGCGTCATCTTTCATATACCTGAGGACAAAAACAAGGCGCAGTTAGACATGTGATTCACTGAAGTCATTTCAGATTGATTGATTTTATTTTTAAGAAATATATCGCACCTAAGTTGGACATTACAGTATATTTCATTTGTTTCGATATCTTCACGCCTTGTGGGAAGGCGTGAAGATATCGAAACAAATGGCTCCCCGAAGGGGTAGGTAGAGGTGTTACAACACCCACGTTCCTCCGAAGATAATTTGGTGCCAACGTAACAGATGGTGAGTCCGTCGCCGTCTCTTAGGCACTACATACGTCCTTGAATATCTTCTCAGACGTATGCAGGTTTTCTCACGATGTTTTCCTTCACCGTAAAGCTCGTGGTGTGACTAATCACTGCACTTGTTAGTACAGACCGGTGTGATTCGAACTAGCGTCGCAAGAATAGCAGACAACGCTTCATACCACAATTCAGTTTTGATTATTTTGAATTCCTATGTAGGTACAACAAAAATGTATCAAAATTCTGATTTACGAACAGAGTATACAAATAAAATTGATTTGGCCGGCCCTTTCAGATTTGGACCAAAATGGATGATGTCCCTTTAACGAAAACCTATAAACACTGTTACACTGATTATTGAAAACTCAACTTTATCCCTAATGGAATTCAGTCCACTTTTGTCCTAAACAAGGATAAGTTTAAATGGGCACATAGAACACTTTACTATTACAAACAACTTCCGGAATGTAAGAAGGATATTCACTTAAATCGAATCTAAGCGCTTGTTTAGATCAACTATATGATTTTATCAACCTTCCTGTGCTTTGTCAAAAGTGTCTTGAATCACGTTTAGGATCTGCTGGCTGCAGGATCGGCTGGTAAAAATATACACAAATACTGTTCACTCACTTATTCGTTTATTTGCACTGTATACTTGCCCTAATGTGATACAAGAACTCAAAAATCAATTAATATTGTGAGGAGCACCTGCACACAGTTAGACGGCCTACGGTAGAGAGGGACAAAGGAAGAGACATATTTAGTATCACAGATAAACAGATAACATTGGAGTCAGTTTACGATAGCTTCAAAATCAAAATTAAAGTCATTTATTCAGTTTAGGACCCAATAAGGCACTTATCAGGCACATACGAAGGTCTAAATTACCACCGGTTCAGAGATAAAGCCATCTGAGAAGAACCGGTATGAAACTCAGTGCTCTGTCTTTTTTCCATGTAACAATCATGATATAACACAGTATGTAGCAAAGTAGATAGTATACATACAGGCTAAGTCGGCTTGAATAATAGAACAACACAGCTGAGTGAAGTACCGCCAAATAATTAATGAGGGTACTACGCGGATTAAGCTTTGTATGAGTTGGCAGCGGTTTTAATCACCCGACCATGCAGTGCCGAATGAAGTGTTAATGTGCTTGACGCGAATGTACATAACACTAGCTTTTTTATACCACTAAGGTGGCACACAAGCACACAAGTAAGCATACGGCCCACCTGATGGTAAGCAGTCACCGTAGCCTATAGCCGCTAGCAATACCAGGGGTATCACTAACGGGTTGCCAACCATGTTGTTGATGAGGACTCACAGCATTTCTACTAAAGCAGCGTGTCGTGGAGCACTGGCAACCTTACTGACTGCAGAAACGACACTCCATCAAAGTAGTGTTATTTCACTGCGGTCTTCTGTAAGGCGGATGTACAGCCCCAGGCGGGTGTCTCCAAGATTAATGGGAAAACCCACGGGAGATCCCAATTCGCCCTACCTCACTTATTTAGCTCATGATGTGATTAATCACTGTACTTAAGTTTAGAAAACTCATTGATACAGGCCGGGATTTGAACCTGGGCCCATCAGATAACAGGCCCATGTGCATGGCAATACTTTAAGTCCTGTCAAATGAGTTTTATTCGACATTAATATTTAACAATGACGTCATACTCTCTTGTGTGTATGGTTCTTGTGAAAACGCTAGCTTCGTTTACGGCAAAGAAGACCTTGTTCTGACTGCACAAAAGCTGAAATGCCGTGAGCGTGGGACGTTTGTATTACTATAACCTGAATCGTCCAATTAGTCATTCTTTAAAAGTGCAAGGGCAGCGCTAGCGGTTTGACGTAGGCGAATATAGCATATACATAATTTGATTAACAAGTGGTAATTTAGACCTTCATAAGTGCCTTATAAGGGCCTAAACTGAATAAATTACTTTTGTTTTGGATTCAACTCCAAAATTGCAAAATTTTAATTGGTCGCTAGTATTTTGTACTTATAACAGAACACGAAGCATCTTGCTATCTTCTCAGTCAGAGTGCTCGATGACAGTAAAAAAAATGCTTTTAGCAAATTAGATTTTTTTAAAACACTTATTAAATCCCCAGATGAAATCCCATAAAACTTGAAGCTGATGAAAAGAAACATCAAATGAAAACAATGAACCGGAACGCGCTAACAATAGACTGGCCATCTATAAAAAAGTAAAGAAAAGCTCATTCAAATTTCGAATGGATGCGCTGCCATTATGGACAGGCACGAGCTGCGCTCATTTCCCGCGCTTTTAGACGCTTTTTTTATTCACTACATAGCGGAGTGCATAACCCTATTTTAGCCTTTGCCTGCTGCTTCATTAGAATGGATTTTTGTAAGTTTTTTAATACAGCTTATACCACACACTTACTTACATTCGCATATAGTGTCATGTAAAACTTTCATACATCCATACTAATATTATAAATACGAAAGTACCTCTGTTTGTTTGTTTGCTGCCTTTTCAGGACTAGACGGCTGAACGGATCGTTATAAAATTTTACAAGGAGATGGATTATATATATATTAGGTTGGCTCGGATATTTCGGAAGACATATTCGGATATTTCATTTGCTTATAGCAAGAAATCATGCTATCTCAGATCGAAAGAGACTTGAAGTCTCGGGTAACAGCAAGTCCGACATAAATATCTGTGCACGCACTGGGAACTAAGTAAAATAAATCAGTTTTTAAATTTCTCAAGTCATATTTTTTTATATGTATGTCACCTCTAAAATAAATTTCAACAATCAAAGTTTAATTTCCACACATTTGTTTCGAGCCGAGTGACAACTACCTGTCCATGGCCTCTTGTTCCTGTAATGTGACATCTCACATAAAAAATCCAGTGGCAAATTCAGACAACGATATTTGACGAAGTAAAACAGAAGTACAAATTATGAGTGAAATGGCGCTTTATACTCTGCCTACCCCGCCAACCCTGAGAGGTACTCGTCGTGTCGATATCTACATATGTACTATGTATGTATGTAAGTACTTAACTATAGAAATATATCACGTAATCTTACAACACTTGTCAAACATTTGTATCATACACGACTTAAAATTTTGATACTCCACTCCATTATAATACGACCATATGAAACAACACATCTGTATCATGGACACTAAAGCAAAATTAGGTTACCTACTTATCTCGCCTGTATAATACGCACGTTCATATTTTTATGGCGTATAATCATGGACTTTCGTAAGAATCTCAGTACACACATTACCGTATTATTTAATACGTTGGTTCATACGATTTTAGAGCTTATGCTGTGGGATTAGGGACTTGGTATATTGTAGGAGCTGTTGGTATGTTTGTATTCATCGTATTTTTAGATCAGGGTATAATATGGTTATCACGTGTACGGGTTCAATAATCCTGGGAAAATACTGACTTCATTACATTACAAACCGTATACATATATATACATATTTTAAATAAACAATATATAAGAACCATTCGTCCGATCAATACAAGTGCTGAGCGGGCATTATTTTTAGCTTCAATAGATTTAAGACGCGTTCCAATAATCAGTAGTGATATTGTTATTTTATGCATAAAAATTTTACTCACGCGCCATTTTTTACTTACTAGCATTTTAAATAATTAATCAGCAAAACTGACATCAACATTAAAATTATTAAATTAAATTAGTACGCTTAAGCTCTTAGCCAGAAGCTGTAAGCTAGAAGCTGGACAAACTAATACAATATAAAATATAAGAAATAATTTTCAAATTAATCATTAGGATGTGTTGATGTAATAAGTTCCTAATCTATTCAGCTGTTATTCTCTTACGAACAACATTTAAAAGCGTAAATGACATCATTGAAATCTGTTTTGCAGTTCATGAGGCAGATTCTGCTAACGTGGTCTGAAACGCACCAATACCCAAATAAGGATCGTTTGCAGAGTATAGATAACTTCGTCATAATTGACCTGACAAATAAACGGTATCATCTATCGGGTGCAACCATAGCTTAGAACCATCCAGAAGGCGACATACTTACAAAAAAAACTGTCACTCAATGCAAATCATATCGATTAGAACTATTACTCGATGAAAACGTGATAATTCAATGTTAAGCAAAGCGAAATGAGGCCAAATAAACTTTTAGCTTTACTGTCACCCTGGTACATCCCACCCAGGCCTTTGCCAGCGCAGCAGTGGGATGTACCAGGACTCCATGACTTCCAAGAATGACTTTCCAACGCTAGTGTTTTCCGGTCTGCTATTGTGTTGTCCAGTTGAATGGGGCCAAATACGTTAAAGGAAATATCAAAATCTGTCATTAAATTAAAGGGGTCGATCTACTAGGTACTCGATGAAACATGATAATCATATCGTTATTGCAGGCTGCTATTTTATAAACGGATGTAATGTTTTCAATAATACAAGACAAGTACTTATTTAATTAAACATAGTATTATCAAAGGAAGAGATAGACTAACCTACGTAGCTATCGATATCAAATCGATAGTCAATTAACAAATGATTGCAATTGCAATTAAAGAGCGCTTTATCATTGAAACTGGACTTGATTTGACCCATGAGATCTTTCTCATTCCGAGTACTCTATAATATTGTCGCATTATCTGATCTTTCAGATAATGCGACAATATTATAGAGTACTCGGAATCGGCTGAATGTATGTAGATATTAATCCATACTAATAGCAATTTAGACCTTCATAAGTGCCTTATAAGGGCCTAAACTGAGTAAATGATTTGATTTTGATTATAATAAAATGCGAAAGCAACTCTTTTTGTTTGCTACCGTTTCAGACTAAACAGGCTATCATTCGTCTTTAAACAAGTACAGACAAAGTCGCGGGTAAGAGCTAGTATTATACATGCGGAAGGAAATCTGTTTGTTTGTTTGCTAACTTTTCACGACTTAATGCAATTTGGCAACGTGATTGATTGACCTGGGAAAAGACATATGCTATCTTTATCTATTCTAGAAACACGCGAAGCCGCGGGCAGAATCTAGTGAATAAGTATAAGAAGCAGAGTGTTTCAAGCTAAGAGTGAAATGGCGCTCTATACTCCGGCTACCACGCGAGGGACTTGGCGTGATGGTATGCAAATTAGAGTTGGTTTTATCATGGTTTGATTTTATTTGAACTAACATTTAACACGCGCTTATTAAGTGATAAAGCAACAATAATATTGTTAATGACATCGTTAAATAATATCTCCAATCGGGCGCCGTATCATCTGCACTATATACTCAAAGCAAACAACACTTACAATAAAATTAAAACCAAAGTATAATGGTGATTGGAACCTATGCTCTATATGGATTTCGTTTCGTGAGTATGGAACGTGATAGAAACATTATAAGTTCGAAGAAAAAATAAAGCTGTTGCTACACTGGCCAATTTTCATTATTATATTATTTAATCGACACAAAAAATGTTTTTTTTTTTCATTCAAAACATTCATTTTGAGCATTGGAACTAGATATTTTATAACAGGAAAAAAATGTATGGATTTGTAATTTAAAATAGAGTTATTGTATTATTTCTTTTTCGTGTAACCCAAAGACAGCTTATATAAATACAGTTCGCCTGAGAGTAAGTGGTTACCATAACGTCCTTATCCTAGGTGGGTGCGTGCGTACGCGTGTGGCACTAATAACAAACTTCACTATGGTCTTAAAATAAGAAATCAACTATTTTAACAAAATCTTAACAACAACCAAACAACGAATTTAAAATTCAAATCTACGAAGACCCAATTTGGGCGTTTCTGTTGCAGCTTTGTAAGCTAAACGGATCCGAACAGTTATTTACTGGAGATACGAGTCATTAACGAAGGCAGTACTACTCAAGGTTTACGACTCACTTGTTTCTCACTTTCGCGAATACAAGAGAGAGATGGAGACTGTTGTGGACGGTTATCAGTTAGAAGTGTACCAAGAAAATTTATAGATCACAGGGTCCAACTTTATATCATACTTTGAATGTGGATGTTTGTAAGGAGGAATTACGTAAAAACGGCTCAACGGATGAAATTTGGAACATGTTCAGTTTATAACCTGGATTAATACATATGATCCTTTTTATCCCGGGAAAATGTTAGGTTCCTCTGAGATTCTAAGCTCAACGCGGACGTAGTCGCGGATAGAAGCTAGTAAATATATCATGCTTAGACAAAATGTAAATATTTACGTGACGTAATAAGCCGCTTAGAATATTTATTGTATATGCAAATTGCATATACACTCTTTACACTTCCACGTGCGTCAAAATCTTCATAGACACGATATATAATCGCGGAAAATACATATATTATTTTTATAAATTACCTCTATATTTTACTAACTTTTCAATGATTAGTCCTGAAGATTTTAAAGCACTCTCATCTTAAAATTAGAGCCTTACAGAAGACCGCAGTCAAATATCACGTACTTTCATGTAGTGTTGGGTTTCAGCGGTAAGTAATGTTGCCAGTGCTCCACGATGATACGCTGCGCTAGTAGTTATGCTGCTAGCACAGTGAATCTTCATCAACAACGGAGTTGGCAACGCGTTAGTGATATCCCTGGTATTGCTAGCGGCTATAGGCTACGGTGACTGCTTACCATCAGATGGGTCGTATGCTTATGTGCCACCTTAAACTTTCGAAGAAATCTCACTTCACTTTCGAAACACGTAAGCCGAGAGTTACCACCGGTAGTAGGGGATGATCTTAGAACAAAATCCAAGTCACGTTAGCTTCCTCACGTACACGAAGCGGATAAAAACTAAAAACAGATTTCGTATTAAAAAGCCTGACGCGCAAAACATTGGCCTCATTTCATCTTGCTGACTAGACTAGCCTGTAAAAGACCATTTGTTGTAGATGAACGCCATTAACGGAGCTATGAGCTAAAATTAATTTTATAGACGTACATTGGTGTCGAGTCTGTTGTACAAAATCACTTAACGAAACTAATTTGACAGTTCAAAAAGTCTTGCTATCCCTTTCTCGTATTCGTGGTTAAATAAGGATGGCAATACTTCAACTTGTGACAAATTAGTCTAGTTAAATAATTTCGTACAACAAAATAGTACCTTCGACTTGCAATTATTGTAAAAGTCACCAGTCTTCCTCGAATATTTCTCGTATTAGGATATTTTTCTGTACATCTATCATCATTCCGAGTCGTGCTTCCCTTTGAAATTTATATTATTTTTAGTGGGAGAATGGCACCACGAATATAGAAAGAAGGTTTCGATTTAAAAGTACAGTTTCCTTTCTTACAATACACAATACAAGACCACAATGGGTGGGTAACACACATCCATCGGCTAAAAGCTATGTCCTAATTCCGACTGTCGGAAGTTGTCTGCTTCGAGGAATCGATATCTGTGATATATAGGTCTTTATTTTTAGCGAGACGAGTGCAGTGCGATAGTGGCCGACTATTGTTTTGTAGGACATGTCATGTTGAAAAAAACAAAAAAAAAATCTCCTTTCATGACCGACTTTGGAACTAGAACCTTTAGGAAACCAAACGTCTCTTCTCAGACGGACCTGCTTATACGGCTTATTTATTTGTTTCTTTCCTGTCTGTTTTTATACCACTAAGGTGGCACACAAACACACGGCTCACCTGATGGTAAGCAGTCACCGTAGCCTATAGCCGCTAGCAGTACCAGGGATATCACTAACGGGTTGCCAAACATGTTGTTGATGAGGACTCACTGTGCTAGCAGCATTACTACTAGCGCAGCGTATCCTCGTGGAGCACTGGTAACCCCACCGCAGAAACAACACTACATACAAAGTAGTGTTATTTGACTGCGGTCTTTAAGGTGGAGGTACAGTCCCCAGTCGGGCGGGTCCAATTTTAATGGGAAAACCCACCGGTGATCCCAATTCGCCCTACCTCTTTCATGACCGACTTGGAACTAGACCCTTTAAAAAAACCAAACGTTCCTTCTCATACAGAAACGTGAATCTTCAAGACATTCTGCCTTAAATGGCCTGTTACTTATATTCTTGTATTTAATTGTGAATCGGCAGAATCTATGCTCTAGAAGTGAGCTCTAGCTGCCAAGCTTTGCGACACTGGAAGTGTCTACAACGACAACTTAAGTTTTGTACAGATAATTTACTTATTTATCTAAAAAGTAATTCCGTCCGTCCGTTCGTCTGTCTGTCAGCGGACTGTATCTCATGATCCGTAATAGGTAAACACAGAGTAGAAATTTTCACACACCGTTCTGTTGGCGCTACAACAACAAATAATAAAATTATATGCGAACATAACGATGAAAATATCATAAACATATAAATGCTACATTTACATATAGCTAAGTGATATATTTGCATAGCGATAAAAGCCAGTGACTCATCACGAATTGGCTTTGACTACAAAGCCAGCATGAAATTGGATTTATATCTTTGTATTCCCACCGGAAAGCATTTGGTGCGCACGTAAGCATTGAATAGGGCAAATAACCTACTAATATATTATATATTAATATTTTATTTAATATTATAAATGTGAAAGTTTGTAAGGATGGATGTACGTTTGATGCTCAATCACGTTAAAACGGCTCCAATGATTAACATATAGGATATTTTTAATCCCGGGAAATTTTTCGTTTCCTCTGGTATTCTAAGCTCAAGCCGACAAGTCGCGGGCAGAAGGTTTACTACAAAGCTGATAAGCTACTGATTGATTGGTGATTACGCCTCTTCTCTTTCGGGGTAGGCAGAGACTAAGTTTTTCCGCCACCTTTAACCTACCAAATCCGGTGGTAGATTCTGACGATATGAAACACATTTGATAGTACATAGTGATTTGTAGTCTAGTCAAATAAGCGCCATTTTAATCTTGGCTTGCATACAACTTTTGCATTCATCAATCTCTTCATAACAATAACAAGCTTACGAAAGATAAAATGCTAATGAGGCAAGTCCACCTACGTCGAGCGCTCATTATAAACAATTAGTATTTCAACCAGCCACGCCACATCTTCCTGGTCCAAACCTTTTATGTACTTCCTACCGGGTGTATGCGGTAGCTTAGTTTTGTAGTTAAAGTGTACACCTAATATTTGATATCTCATGTGAAATATATTAAGAATCAATATGTATATTAGTTTTGAATACAAATCCATTTTTCAAGAGAGGAAGGTAGAGCGAATTGGGATCTCTACCTTACAGAAGACCGCAGTGAAATAACACTACCTTGATTTAGTGTTGTATTTCTGCGGTGAGTAAGGTTGCCAGTGTTCCACGACGTTCGCTGGGCTAGTAGTAATGCTGCTAGCACAGTGAGTTCTCATCAACAACATGGTAGGTTGGCAACGCGTTCGTGATTTCCCTGGCATTGCTAGCGGCTATAGGCTACGATGGCTGCTTACCATCAGGTGGTCCGTACGCTTGTGTGCCACCTAAGTGGTATAAAAAAACCGACATGTCTGACGGAAACATATAACAAGCGCCCACTGTAGTTCAGTTCCAGTTTATTAGAAAAGTTTGTAGCTAGCTAGCATATCTGCCCGGATACAGACTAACTATCCGGCGAGAAACTATACATTCGTTGTGAATGGTTGAAAAATATTTTCAAAGTTTCTGTATCAGAAGCGCACCTTTATATGTAACAACTTTGAACCGCTTATTCATTTTTTTTTTTTATATACTACTAAGTGAGCAATAAGACGGTCCGTCTGTAAACGGTTACCATAGCCTATGGACGATTACGACACCAGGGGTATCACTCGCGCGTTGCCGACCCGTGTCATGTTAACAATAGCATGTAGGAAATCCGCTTAAATTAGAGTTTTGCAAATACGACCGATATAAAGGGCAGAAAGGGGATTATAAGTACATATGAGACGAGTAAAGGGCTGGGCTGGGCACAGACAATTATATTTGACATATGACATATGCCCCATGTCAATGTCATTATCTATACTTCTATATCTATATCTATCTACACTAATATTATAAATCTACATCTACACTTCTACACTAAAATTGTGGGTTTGTATTGAATAGGCTCCAAAACTACTGGACCGATTTCAAAAATTCTTTCACTGTTAGAAAGCTAAATTATCACTGAGTAACATAGGTTATACATTATTCTGGCTGCCCGCCCCAGCTTCGCACGGGTAGACAAAAATTTTGGTAAATGTCTATGCTCCGAAACTAATGTCTACCCGTGCGAAGCCGGGGCGGGCAGCTAGTACTTAATTTATTTATTTATTTAAAAAAGATTTATGTGTGTATGTATTTTTCTGAGTATGTTTGTATTGAACAGGCTCCGAAACTACTGTAACGATTTCAAAAAATCTTTCACCGTTAAAAAGCTGCAATATCACTGAGTATCATAGGCTATATATAATACTAGCTGCCCGCCCCGGCTTCGCTCAGGTGGACAAAATATTTGATAAATGTCTACCCGTGCGAAGCCGCAGCGGGCCGCTAGTCCTTTAAGTTTATACGACAAGCTTATAAAATACCATGTTAATACTTCTTCTATTGTATTAAACGGTAAAAAAATACAGCGATTCATATTTCAAAAACGTATTAAAACCAATTATTTATTGACAAAGGTGTTCACACAGCTTTACACAATTCGAATCAAATTTCGAATATCACGTCGCGTTCCCTCGACTCGACTGTTCTCACTCTTAGCATTACTATTATGGCGGGATAAATGATTCGCAAAATACCAGACCATCTGTAAATGACAAGTACACGCGTACCAGACAGGTTACGTAATACGCGCGTATCGATTGCCGAGGGGAGTCGGGTCACCGAGGGCCCAGACGCCATGTCGACGAACCCTCAGTCATTTGCGATGAATGAAGCCTCAAAATAAATATGGCGGCCGTCTGACGCCCTTCGTGCCACCTTTCGATCAAAGACCCTGTAATTGTTTCATATTATATTATTCTAGATATTTTCATATTTGTTTGTTTCTCTGACCAATCTCCACATTTTTAACCGACCGAAAAAGGAAGAGGTTCTGTGTGTAATAATAATATATCGTCACGCCTTCCCACAAGGGTCCCCGAAGGGGTAGGCATAGGTGTTACAACACCCACTTTCCACCGAAGATAATTTGGTGCCAACGTCACAGATGGTGAGTCCGTCGCCGTCTCTTAGGCACTACATACGTCTTTGAATTTCTTGTTAGACGTATGCAGGTTTCCTCAAGAATTCAAGAACGTAGCTGTTATCAAATCGAAACTCGTCTCAAGTACATATTTTTCTACCAAAAATCTATGCTTGAGTCTCGATTCAGGCTTGATGGCAGTCCTGGAATACAGGCCCTAGACTTGAATCTAGCTTCTTCTACATTTATCAATCTCTTCATACATGCCTGCCGGTTCCGAGTACTCTTTTCCTTTCCATCAATAAATACTTTATTTATTTATTTATTGATAAAATAGTTGATAAAATTTATCATATACTATAACTGGTCACGTGACTATGTCAAATTTATACTCAACGATTGCAATGCGACAAAACATAAACGTTATTTTTATAACAACGCGTCATATTAACACGTCGCATGTCGGTGACGCGAACCCATATGTTTTGCCCCTATCGAAAATCGCCCAACGACTAAAGAATATCACTTCAAAAATTGTATACCAAGGAAAAAAGTACTGGTCACCACATTACTTACATAAACAAAATAAATATATTATGTTTCTAATGAAACAGCTGTTAAAACATTTGATATTATAATTATCACATGTTAATTATTTTGTAACAGCTTTGTAAATAGACACCAATCTAAACTACCTACATACGCAAACAACGTATCATGGGAATATGCAAACGATTTGTAACCATTCATTAATTTCGAACATTATGCCACAAGGCAGCGTGGCCGAGCGGTCTAAGGCGCTGGTTTTAGGCACCAGTCCGAAAGGGCGTGGGTTCGAATCCCACCGCTGTCAGATACTTTTTGACATATTTTACACATTTTCATCATCAGCCTTATTCTCGGAAATTTTTATTGGTCAAAAATAATTACAAAATATGACCGTAGCATTATTTTCAGTTACACGACTTCCAAAAGTACGCAGATTTTTCAAGACAAGTATAATAATTATGTTCTGATGTTGCTCCTTGCTAACCTTATGTTGAAAATGATCTCTAGAGTAAAATGATAATAGGTAGGAAATAGGTACAGGAGCCCAGTTGAAGTGAAGGTTACTGTCACTGACTTTGATTATACTTGATAAATTTACTCAAAGGTCACTGCATATAGGAAGGTCAGAGAGATATGCTAGACGGGGGGAGATGGAATCATTTTCGCCAGATGGTAAGCATCACATCTGTCCAGGCAACAAATGCAGTTCCACCCACCTTTAATCATAAAGTCCTGTGTGGCACTGTAGTCTAAGCCTTAGTTCATTAGTCTTCTTTGCTATTAACAGCTTTATACAAAAACCTATGAGTAAAAGAGTCCTAAGCCTATGTTAAAAAGATCATCATCCATGTTTCATAGAGATTTGGTCCAAGACTGAAAAGGCTGGCATGTTTTGTTAGTATATTCTGTTAGAGCTTGTCCATCTGAGCATTTATTACTATGGCACCAAAGTTGGACATTACAGGACATTTCATTTGTTTTGGTGATTTTGAATTCCTATTTTCAACAAAATGTATGAAAATTCAGATTTTCAAACTCAAATAATATGAACTACAATGGTCCTACAGGTTTGGTGTCACAGTAAAAAAATTTCAGACAGGCAAGCTCTAACAGAATATACAAAAAAAATATTGGCTGGCACTTCAATAATTCATTCAATTTAATCAGATTTGGATCAAAATGGAGGTCCTTTGTTGATATTAGGTACTTCACTTTTATAATTTTGTACTCTCAATGGTCGGCGTTGACAGACAGGACACAGTTGAACTTCGGCCTCTACAGAATAATATTATTCTTTCTATTGGTACCTATTATATTGGTAGACCATCTCTGTCAAAGAAGAATGCTGGATACAGTGTGCATGCCAAAAAACTGCCTATTTAAATAACTACTAGCTTACATCTTAATTTCAAGCGTTATATACTTGTCTATGTGTTAATATTCTTTTTTAGTGCTATCAATTGTTTTTATATATTATTTTGAGCAATAGGTATCCATGTTAAGTTAGTATTTGAAATGTAAACTTTATGTAATTCTTTTGGTTTTTAAAAGAGTAATTACTGAGTTTCTTGCCGGATTCTTCTCAGCAAGACCGAGCTTCCGAATCCGGTGGTAGATTCTGACAATTTGAAAGTGCTTGCCTGTAAAGTCTAGTCAAATAAAGATCTTTTTGAATTTAGTTTTTTTTTTATTAACATTACTTCACTTTTTATCTATAAAGTGCTTATTTTATCACTGAGAAATGTGTAGTGTTTGATAAGAGGACATTGACACTAGCATTCTAGTCACAGGATGAGTTGGTCATAAAACTGTCATGTCCTGAGGAATACATCATTAAGCTGTTATGATATTTTATATACTATCTTTTGCCAGTGGCTTTGCACGCATGGTAAAGTGAATAAGTCTACATTACCCTACCTAGAACCTATTCATATAGATACCTATTTTTATGGATTTAACTTAAAAACAACAGATTTTCATCACCTATTTTATCCCCTTAGGGATGATACTTCCAAAAACTGTTAAATATATTATAGTATTGTTAATTGAAAGGCTTAATTTCATGAATTATATATATGAAATACAGATTATTATACAACCCCTATTTTCCCCTTAGGGGCGGAATGTCCTAAAATCCTGATATTTGTATATTTTATTTTAACTGAAACACCAAATACCAATTTTCATGTTTAACTTCAAAATTGGCATATCATGATTGTTACATGAAAAAAAGCAGAGCACTGAGTTTATGACTGGAACAAATAAGACCTTCACTAGTGCCTTATTAGGGACTAAACTGAATAAATGACTTTTAAATTGACAAAATTTTAAATGACAAACAGTTTTTTTCATTTTTTTTTGTATTCTTAGGCTATAAATTCTTTTAATTTGACTAGTATTATACATAAGTTAGATTATAAACATGCTACAGGGGTGCATCAAATAAAAAAATAACATTCAGTCTCCCTTTCACCTTTTTCTGTACCCTAAGGTTGTCTGGAAGAGATCGCTCCAGCGATAAGACCGCCTGTTGTCCTCACTACTCTATATCTGCTTATTTCTGTTATTTTACTTTGTGGTGTGCAATAAAGTGTATTTGTATTGTATTCAGAAATTAGAATAGAAAAATAGCATATGAGGTCCTTTGAATCAGCATCAGATGAGGTACACTTACATTTCCACAGTGTTCTATAAATACACCAAAAAGCAGTAAAGTGCATTTGGGTAGCTACTGGATTGTGTTAATTGACGCAAATTGGCCACAAAGCCGCGCAAATTTACGCTTGTATTAAAAAAAAACAACAACATACGTGACTCATTTCTAACTTTACTCGTGTGAATGCGGGAAGATGTAGAAGTGGCCCAGCCTTTAAACCGAACGGCAAACTTACAGGCCGGTCATAAAATAAAAAAAACTCAGAAATATTTTAATGAAACTTACTTCGTAGTTTCTGTCAAGTGGACAGCTAGACGGGCGCATAAATAACTCACTATATCTTCAACAAAAGGCAAAAGTTATATTCCACGGGAGATCCTTGGAAACAACCAAACATTGTGGTCACATCACTTTCCACCCACGACAACAATTTTTCTCGTTCATTTTGAGCGACAACAGTAAATTATTTACTTTCATAATCACATGTTAGAAAACACAATCGAATCGAGCTTTAGTTAGAGCTTTACTTCATAATTTTTAAAGCACCTGGCTTCACTCGCGGCGACTTACTCTAACAGAAATTATGTCGTTTTGTTGTCTATGAGATACGTCGACCATTTAGTATACAGAGAACACACAATCACACTTCGAGAATTGCAAACAGCAATCTCGTCGTACGCGAAGAACGGCGAAAATTCAAAAGCTTCGCTTGGTGGACAAGGCATTAGCAAGACAACATAAAATAAAATTAATTTGATAGATGAAGCATGATTGAAGTAAAGGTCAATGTTACCAGATATTCAATAAATATTTCTACTATATTTAATAATAATATTATTACTCATAACTCATAGTATAATTTTTAAGTTATTTTAACTGCATGATCTGGGAACGGGTGGAAACCAGTCCAGTATTTTAGGTTAAATACTATAAATTTTTAGTCATTAAAAGTTTGATTTAAATCTACTGTAATAGTAGTTCTTGGCGAGGATTGCAACTGAACTAAATGGACGTTGTAGCGACATCTGTTGTCATATATTAATTTTGCTCTTACTTCGCTACTCGACCATAGATGGCGCTGAGCTTTATTAGTCACCATGGAGTAGTTTCTCAAAAAGATTTATGCACCTATCTCTTCTCTTTAGCACAGGGTAGATTATTTGAGATAATTTTACTTCGTAAAACCTTAAGATATGTTAAGATAAGATACTATAGTACAGCTGCTGCATTATACAATGCAGACTTATGTGTATGTTTTGTTTTGTGTGTCAAAATACTTGAAAAATAGTATAAAGTAAATAAGGAAGAAAGCATTCAGTTTACTTTCTAATAAAATAGTAAGGATGTTTAATACAAATTCATGACATATGGTGCACCATTTAACATATGGTGGTCCCAGCAGACTCATAGACTGGCTTATCTATTCTATATATATATTAAATGAGATTGTGAAGATGTTATCCTTCTTTGTGTAACACAAATGACTGGGGACTGTACATCTTACTTACAGAACACTGCAGTAAAATAACACTATACTTTGATGTAGTGTCATGTGGCAATGAGTATGGTAATCCATAATGCTTATGTACTCTGTGAATAAGGTCATCAGTGCTGCACGAGGATATACTTCGCTAGTAGCAATGCTGCTAGCCTAGAAACTCCATCAACAACAGTCTTGGCAATGCATGATACCCCTCCTGGTATTTCTAATGCATCTAGGCTTGATATAGGCTACGGTGACTGCTTACCATCAGGTGGGCTGTATGCATGTGTGCCACCTTAGTGGTATAAAAAAAGTATGAAATATATGAGCATCTTGAAATTAAATTGAGAGGCAAATATTACATTAAGTATTTATTATCAAACTTATATTAGTATTTACACGCACTTCAAGGTTCAAAAGAACACCAATAAGCAAGATCTTCATTCGAGCAATGAGGTTATGTTTATCTTGTAGAAACAGTAGCTTCTTTCCGCGCCGCGTCTTGCAAAAGCTGAGTATCCACTTCGTCGGCCGGTAACTGCACGTAACGGACGACGGAGCCTCGAATGAAACAGTTTTTCACCGATAACATGTGAGGATATTTATCAGGATCTATTACACTTATCTCCGACAACTTTATATTCAAATATTGGTCAACAGAATGCAGTGTTCCACATATGCTGAGGTCATTTTTAAGTTCTACAACGACGTCTTTCCCTACTAGAGACTTGAAAAAGGAGTAAAACAACATTTTACTAGGTATTACAGTAAAATTTTATGGATTTGTTTGCAAAATAAAATAGCGGTTTCGTTCAACCAAACTAAACCAAACAAAACCAAGCTACTCAACAGACAAACCACTATGTCTCATTTGCTGTCACTCACTGTTTGTTATCTGTCATAATTAAGATTGATGTGTTAGAATGTCATCCTACTATCCAACCCTCAGAACAATAAGTATGGCGTTAGCGTAATGAAGTAATATTCTATCCAATCAAAGTTGAACGAAGCCATTCTGAAATAAATATATGATTTGTTTGTTTTTGTAAGATCAACGATTTCGTAGTATTGACAGCATAATAGCCTTTTGAGATGAGAGTCATTTGTATCGTCAAATCGTAGTCATAGGTGTGCGAAGCCAGACTCCTGCGAATCGATTCTATAGCTAACTTAAGCATTTTAATTCTACTCAACTCAACATACTGTTGAGACCCTTGATAATTAGCTTACACCCGACACTGGCAAATATAGTCTTTGAAATGGATAAATTGCCATAGTTAGGAAGATGAAGAAGAAGAGAATACCATCAATCGCTAGTGAACTCTGTGAGTGAGTGACAGAAAAAGTGCTGTCTAGTGGTTCGGTTAGCGAAGATTAAAACGTCTATTTGTCCTGTGATAGTGCTGTGCTGTCCTATATATATATATAATTCAGAATGTACGAATGCTCAATACCGGTCATAAAATTTTACACCGTACAGATAGTCTCCACAGGCGAAATTTTGGCAACCCCGCAGAAGCCATTAATAAAAAAGTTGAAATTGAAGTAGTGATTATGTACTCTGTGGCGAAGATGAGCGAAGAGTTATGTACTCTGTGGTGCGGTCTCTTAACTTTTACAACAAATTTTTATTTCCAGATAAATTTATAATGGCTTGATTAGTTTACTTCTTTCTGTACCACACATTAACTAATTAAGTGAATAATCTTATGAATATACGAATCCAGTACCTATTGCTATCGTGTTCCGTAATCGTAGCATCCTAACCTAACCTCTAAAAGGGTTCGATGGACACCGCTTCCAAAATGTCTACAGCGGAAGCTGAAATTAATGAAATCGTAAGTATTTCTTCAAGTTTGATTACGTTTATATTCCGCTACTTTAAAGCTCCGTCAGATTATAGACTTTCTATAGTTCGTTTCATGGAACATTCGTTGAATGCTTGAATAAACTCTTTGTAACTGTTACTGTTAGTAGCATCCTGCTACTTACGGGTGAAGGAAATTAAAGGCTATCAGAAACACGAAAAAAGATACTGTTTGTTCATCTTTGATAGCTTACCAATGCAATGTAATAACAATTAATTCTTATTACTATGAGCAATTCAAAATAAGCTTGGTTTTTTTATGATATTTAAAGTACATATAACTGAACCTCCACCATAAAAAATCATAAAGAGATGGCACTAAATTACACTATGCCAGTATACTCTGTAATGATTTCCTTATGTGGGCGCCACAATATTCTTGCCCATCAGTGGCCCTAATGCGGGTACTGCTGGCTGCACCTAATTCAAGCCAGCCTAAAAACGTGTAACCACACTTAAGCTTTTCGCCATGAAATATATGTACTAAATACAAAATAATATATAAAGTAACTATACCTAATATATAAAATGGCTGGAGGTCGCAGGTTCGATTCCCGCCAGAGCAAACATTACACATACATGTTTGCCTGGCATGTTTTATAAGTATGTATTTACAAAAAAAACATATAAGTATTGTATCAGCTGCTGGTTCCCATAGTACAAGCTTCGCTTAGTTAGGGACCAGATGGCGCTGTGTGATAATGTCCAAGCATTATTATACCTACCTACTGTTTTTTTTTTCTTGCCGCCTTTCCCCTATACCACCTTAAATACATGTAATTTATCCCCAGGATTGGGGTAATGAGCGCCTCAGCCGTGCTCAGCGAGCTGTGGAAGCGAACCTATATGATGTGGATTCCTGGTCCTTACTCATCAGAGAGGCCCAGACCAGGCCGATTGACAATGTCCGGACCATGTACGAGAAACTTATCACTGCCTTCCCCACCACTGGGCGGTACTGGAAGATATTTATTGAGCAGGAGGTAAATGCAGATACTTATTGTTATTTTTACTTACCATAGCAAGAAAAACTTTTGACCACATATTTGTATCCCTTTTGACTATTTTTCTATGTGAAAATAAACAGCGCTGCGGCAGTGAAGAGTGGAACTAAAAATTAGTATGTCAATTTCGACATTTCGCGAGTTACGTTTTCGAATACATAGTCGCAAAATTTTCATGCTACCGGTACTGTACTATGGCTGGCAGAATTTGATAAGGAGAGCCCAGAGACCTAAGTCCAGCAGTGGACTGCGATAGGTAGATGATGATCATGTTCACAAAATAAATAATATGTATCATTCTTTTTCAGATGAAAGCGAGAAACTTTGAGAAAGTTGAAAAGGTTAGTATATAACAGCGTAAGTTGGATAAGTATTAAAAAAACTGTGATATTTAAATTAAAAAGTAACAAGACTTAACTAAGGTTGTCTATGAGACAACCAGAGTGTTTAGATGTAAGTGGAAATAAAACTGAGACCATTGAACATTATCTTTTTTTTCGGTTAGGGTGCTGTGTTCAGACATGACGGAGGCGATTTTCTTTGGCTAAACCTACTTTAAAACTAAAGCTATTCAATAAGGCTTGGAGACCAAGACTTTTGAGTCACTGTATGAAAAAAAATTACATGCTCTTCTGATATTTTATAGATACATTTTAATTAATTGAAAGCCAAAGAAGCTCACTTTTGACATGTAAATCTTCCCTAAATCCTGTAATTTTTACTGTAGCAGTAATTTAAATGTCAATAATGGAAAAAAATACTATTCCACTAAATTCAACTTTAATTGTTGCTAGGGATCGTCTATAAACCACGTATTCAACTTCAAATTATTCATTAGTGGTTGCCACAATAATGTCAATGTCACATGGATATTTTACGAATGGCGTAAAAAAAAAACCAATCACATTTAGGGGTTATTTAGCAGGGAGATGGGGTTGGTATAGGCTCCCTTCGTCTAAGCCTTAGACTCTAAGGCTCGGCCTCTTAGCCTCAGGGTTCCATAATGTCGTGAACCGTCCATCGGATACCGAATAAAAAAAGCATTCTTTTATTAGTTGTTAATAAAAAGCGCTCATCAAGCCTTTTCATTTGATACCCAATCTGGTATCCACGTTTGGTTCCCGCGATAATGCAAGATTACCTCAATTTCGCCTTTTTTAATCCAATATGGTTGACGTTTTTAAGAGAGGTAGGGTGATTTGGGATTTCCCGTGGGTTATCCCATTTAAATTGGAGCCGCCCAACTGTGGACTGTACCTCCGCCTTACAGAAGACCGCAGTGAAATAACACTTCTTGATGTACTGTTGTGTTCCTGCGGTAAGTAAGGTTGCCAGTGCTCCACGACGATACGCTGGGCTAGTAGTATTGCTGCTAGCACAGTGAGTCCTCATCAACATGTTTGGCACCCCGTTAGTGATACCCCTGGTATTGCTAGCGGCTATAGGCCACGGTGACTGCTTACCATCAGGTGGGCCGTATGCTTGTGTGCCATCGTAGTGGTATATAAAAAAAAACGGTACAAAATGGAGATTTATAATTTCCACAATAACCCCTTTGTTATCAAAGGGTGTCAAATGAAAGGGCTTGATGACCCAAATAAAGCTTTGATAAAAAAATAATTTTTTGACCCCCTTTTTATTAAGTTTTCTTAAGCTGTATCTTATTTTTTAAATACCGAACGTGGTTTATGAATGATTTCTATCTCTAGGAATTAAGAAAAAAATAATTAACTACGCGATTATATATTCGAAGTTATATCTACTATGATTATTTATTTATTTTTCAACCGTCACGAAATATTACAATAATTCTGACTGCTCCCACCATTCGTCTCTCATACTAGGTAAGTTTGCACAAAATTTCTATATAAAACTAGTTTTTACCCGCGGCTTCGCCTGTAATTCTAGAAAAATAATATCCTATGTCCTTCCTCAGGTTATAATCTATCTCATTGCTGAATTTCATTACGATCCGTTCAGCCGTAGTGAAAAGGTAGCAGACAAACAAACAGAGTTACTTTTGCATTTATAATATTAAAGAATGGATCCATAATAATCTATGTGTCTATTTTTAATTTAGCTTTTCCAATGCTTAAACAGGATGCGCCGATTCCATTTATGCCGACATTGGTGTCGATTATCTTGTTCAAAATTACTAAACATAAGTAATTTGACAGGTCTAAAAGTGTTGCTATCCTTTTCTCATGTGTGGGGTTAAATAAGGATGGCAATATTTTTTGACCTGTCAAATTAGTTAAGTTTAACAATTATGAACAACAGAATTGCCACCAATGTCTTTGTATATAAATTATGTTAAACATCTATGCAACGTATCAAAGGTCAACGATTTAACTATACCAAGTTATGTCCAGTTGAAGTTCCTTAGGAGACCCTGTGGTTGCAACCCTAAGTCCATGTAAATAACACTAGTGATGCACCATACGATTTATACCATCATACCTAAGTAGGGATAAGTGGGGGCCGGCACGTCAGTATTATTTTACCAATTAATTAAAAAACCGGCCAAGTGCGAGTCGGACTCGCGCACCGAGAGCTCCGTACACACTTGTAGATAAGGTTAAAAGTAGGCTAACTTCAAATGAGGTCATTATTCGTCGGTGACTCTCAACAGCGCGATTCAGCTATACTAACTACATATTTACGGTTTTCAGATTTTTTTTCTTCTTTACCTGTGCTGTAAGACACTGCTTCCTGCCATATTTCATGATTCTAGGTCAACGGGACGTACCCTGTAGGTTTTGATTCCCTTGTGAAATCGCAAAATATGCGAAAATTTGCGACATGAACGGTCATATCTTTTCTTCATATAGACTTACAGGTTTGATTATTTTACAGCCGAAAGAGACCATAGACCCGGTATTTCTTAATAATTTCAATTTGATAACTCCACGCGTTCTCGGGATAAAAATTCTTGACAGACGGACAGCCGGACAACAAATTTATCCTATCAGGGTTCCTTTTTACTTTTAAGGTACGGAACCCTAAAAATACTGACACTGCGGTGCTACCCACCTAGCCGGACTCTTGCAATAAGAGGCCTACCACCTAGTACCTAGTCTCTTATGGCCAGTAATGTCACTAGCTACAGTGCCCTTCACACCGGAACACAGTGTAGTGTACGTACACTAGTGCTTGGCGACAGAATATCTGACACTGCGGTGGTACCCACCTAGCCGGACTCTTGCAATAAGAGGCCTACCACCTAGTACCTAGTCTCTTATGGCCAGTAATGTCACTAGCTACAGTGCCCTTCACACCGGAACACAGTGTAGTGTACGTACACTAGTGCTTGGCGACAGAATATCTGACACTGCGGTGGTACCCACCTAGCCGGACTCTTGCAATAAGAGGCCTACCACCTAGTACCTAGTCTCTTATGGCCAGTAATGTCACTAGCTACAGTGCCCTTCACACCGGAACACAGTGTAGTGTACGTACACTAGTGCTTGGCGACAGAATATCTGACACTGCGGTGGTACCCACCTAGCCGGACTCTTGCAATAAGAGGCCTACCACCTAGTACCTAGTCTCTTATGGCCAGTAATGTCACTAGCTACAGTGCCCTTCACACCGGAACACAGTGTAGTGTACGTACACTAGTGCTTGGCGACAGAATATCTGACACTGCGGTGGTACCCACCTAGCCGGACTCATAAGAGGCCTACCACCCAACATACTGGTACTAAACGATTTAGCTAGATTATGTCTTAATTGTTTAATATGTTATCCGCCTGTGTTCAGCTGTTCCAGCGGTGTTTGATGAAGATCCTCAACATCGAACTATGGAGGCTGTATCTCAACTACGTGAAGGAAACCAAATGCATGCTGCCAACTTACAAGTATGTGCTTTGACGTGTGTCTTTAATTTCGCTTCCATAGTGGCAGGCAATCCAGAAAACTGATGGTAATATCTCATAGTAGATAATATACTACGTACAAGTAATATGTATTTCCACGCCTTCCCACAAGGGTCCCCGTAGAGGTAGGCAGGGGTGTTACAACACCCACTTTCCACCGAAGATAATTTGGTGCCAACGTGACAGATGGTGAGTCCGTCGCCGTCTCTTAGGCACTACTACGTCCTTGAATTTCTTCTCGGACGTATGCAGGTTTCCTCACGATGTTTTCCTTCACCGTAAACATTTATCAAATATTTTTTCTACCCGTGCGAAGCCGGGGCGGGCAGCTAGTATAAAATATAGCCTATGTTACTCAGTGATAATGTAGCTTTGTAACGATGAAAGAATCTGGAAACTACTGGACAGATTTCAAAATTTCTTTCACCGTTAGAAAGCTACATTATCAGTGAGTAACGTAGGCTTTATATTATACTAGCTGCCCGCCCCGGCTTCGCACGTGTAGAAAAAAATAAAAATAAACAAAAATACCGTTTCCCTCAGAGAAAAAATGGCCCAGGCGTACGATTTCGCTCTAGAGAAAATAGGGCTGGACATCCACGCCTACCCAATATGGAACGACTACGTGACTTTCCTCAAAGGCGTGGACGCTGTCGGCTCCTACGCTGAGAACCAGAAGATATCTGCGGTCAGAAAGGTAAGCTTTACGTTATTTTTTTTTATAGACTAATGTGGCACACAAGCGTACGGCCCACCTGATGGTAAGCAGTCACCGAGGCCTATAGCCGCTAGCAATACCTGGGGTATCACTAACGGATTGCTAACAATGTTGTTGATGAGGACTCCCTGTGCTAGCAGCATTACTACTAGCCCAGGGTATCCTCGTGGAGCACTGGCAACCTTACTTACCGCAGAAACACAACACTACATCAAGTAGTGTTATTTCACTGCGGTCTTCTATAAGGCAGGTACAGTCCCCAGTCGGGCGGCTCCTATTTAAATGGGAAAACTCACGGGAAATCCCAAATCGCCCTACCTCTCTTTTTAAAAGCTCATGGTGTGATTAAGCACTGTACGTAAGCTTAGAAAAGCTCTTTGGTACAGGCCGGGGTTGAACCTGGGCCCATCAGATTACAGGCCGTTGCTTCAACTACAAGGCCACCACGGCTTTTTTAGTAATGCTGCTAGCAGTAGCACTGTGAGTCCTCATCAACAACATGGTTGGCAGCGCGTTAGTGATACCCCTGGTAGTGCTAGCGGCTATAGGCTACGGTGACTGCTTACCGTCGGGTGGGCCGTATGCTTGTGTATAAAAAACAACATGTATTTTTTTGGATCTAATATGTTATTTTGTTGTTTTTTTGTTGCAGGTGTATCAGAGGGCGGTGATAACCCCGATCATCGGCATTGAGACGCTGTGGAAAGATTACATCGCATTCGAACAGAGCATTAATACTATCATTGGTAAGTCTTCGTACAACTATAAATAAAAAGTATACTACATACTTATATATCACGCAAAATCCCTCACGGGGTAGGCAGAGAGTATAGAGTGACATTTCACTAGACTTGCACGCACACCTATCTAATAAATATCATAAATTAAGAAAGGATGTAAAAGTAAAATAAAGAAGTTAATAAAAAAGAATAATTAATGAATATTCGGCTCTAGCTTAAAAAAGAAAAGAAAATTAATAAATAAAGAAAAAAAAAAATTAGGAACAAATATAACCAAGAGTCAAAAGTAGTTTTTTTTTTTTTATTAAATTAGTAAAATGTATATTTGTTTAGTAGGATGTTTAAGTTCTGTTTTGAATAAAGAATTATACTTTTAATTAAATAAGAACACAAAAGGTGTAGTGTGTGTTTACCAACAGTTATTTACACAGTAATTAAGCCTTAGAGATACATACATATATTAATCTGTAGACGGGGAAAGCATCCGCGTCATCAGAAGTAGGTTTATAGTTAGGCCTTCTAGTTGTCAGGTTCTGTTCAGGATGGCGTAGGTACTGTGGGCACTGTCGTGGGTACTCGAGCGAATTTGAACAAAATAGCAAAAGTACGTAGATAATCACTTTACTCTTTTTACAATTAAATTACAACTCTCAGGAAACTAATACGTGCGTTGGCTTGGCTCTAACAAATAAGAAGGTCCGTCTATCGTGGCGGCCTGTAGGTTATACACTGGCCGGTGCACTCCGCTTTCTGCCAACGATCGCGTACGAGCCGGTGGGGTCGACCGCTCGGGTTTCCTGTCCAATGTTGCCCCGTGGAACTGCACAGATAGCGCTGCCTGATGTGCGCTATCGCTGACATATATAACATAGTGTAACAACAACTTAAAGGTAAACACAGCTTCCACCAAACAGTTAAACCACAGAAGACAATATACATAGGACATACATACAACGTTAAAAACATTACACAAGTATGTAGTTAAGAGAAATGCAATTAATATGGAAACAGAGAGAAAGAACTTACTTAGCGAGTTAACAATATGTACATAGAATGATAATAATAACCTCTTTTGCTTGCTTACAAGTATGTATGTGTTTGACGTGTGGCTTCCATAGTGGCAGGCAATCCAAAAAAATAATGGTTATTTATATATTTTCACGTCTTCCCCGTAGAGGTAGGCAGAGGTGTTACAACACCCATTTTCCACCGAAGATAATTACCTCTTTCCACCGAAGATAATTACCTCTTTCCACCGAAGATAATTACCTCTTTTGCTTTTACATTAGTCCGTCTCTTCATACATGCCCGCCGTTACATTACGTATTATACGTAAAAAGTTGTCTCATATGATCTGCCTGATGACTAAGTCATCGTACGTAGTTTTTGGCCGACTCATATTTGCAATTATAACGAAAATGGCGTGCCGTAGTGAATTGAAATAGAAATGTCGAATATAATCATTAACCGTTAAAACTAACTAATAATTGAAAATAATTATCATGGTCAATAAATACAATAATCGATTTTGAATAAAAATATCATATCAATTTGTATATCAACAACTAATATAAATTCATCAACTTCATAAATAACAAATCCCTAATAAATATAGTAATTAATATTTCCTACCATTACGATGATTTCATTTATCAATTAACGTTTAACGAATAAATAATCTCGAATAAAAAAAGCGGCCTATATTGACATCTCTAAATTGTAAGACTGTGTGTATGTAGCGGAGCGTATACCCATGCGAGCTAGTTTGCTATACTGACGAAACTGGCGTGCCGTAGTGAAGACTGTGATGTGTGTACGTAGCGGAGCGCATGGCGATGGAGCGATCCCGGGAGTACATGAACGCGCGCCGCGTGGCCAAGGAGCTGGAGACAGTGACGCGGGGGCTCAACAGGAACATGCCGGCCACCCCTCCCACCGTCGACCGCGAGGAAATCAAGCAGGTACCCTAGCTAGGAGATTCTATAATGTATCTTCACGTCCTCCCTCAAGGGTCCCCGAAGAGGTACGCAGAGGTCAACACCCACTTTCCACCAAAAATAATTTGGTGCAAACATGACAGATGCTGAGTCCGTCGTTGGGACATGCCGTGGGTTTTCCCATTCAAATTGGAGCCGCCCGACTGGGGACTGTACCTCCACCTTAGAGAAGACCGCAGTCAAATAACACTACTTGATGTAGTGTTGTGTTTCTGCGGTAAGTAAGGTTGCCAGTGCTCCACGAGGATACGCTGCGCTAGTAGTAATGCTGCTAGCACTGAGTCCTCATCAACAACATGGTTGGCAACTCGTTAGTGATACCCGAGGTATTGCTAGCGGCTATAGGCTACGGTGACTGCTTACCATCAGGTGGGCCGTATGCTGGTGTGTATATTGCGAGTGTGTGGTATCCAGGTGGAGCTGTGGAAGAAGTACATCTCGTGGGAGCGCGGCAACCCGCTGCGGTCGGAGGACACGGCGCTGGTGGCGCGGCGCGTGATGTTCGCCATCGAGCAGTGCCTGCTGTGCCTGGCGCACCACCCCGACGTGTGGCACCAGGCTGCGCAGTTCCTCGACCACTCCGCCAAGCTGCTGCAGGAGAAGGGGGTGAGACTCACACACTGGGGCCCATACTAGCTCCCCCACTGCCACCCTCCGCTCCATACTAGCTCCCCCGCTGCCACCCTCCGCTCCATACTAGGTCCCCCGCTGCCACCCTCCGCTCCATACTAGGTCCCCCGCTGCCACCCTCCGCTCCATACTAGGTCCCCCGCTGCCACCCTCCGCTCCATACTAGGTCCCCCGCTGCCACCCTCCGCTCCATACTAGGTCCCCCGCTGCCACCCTCCGCTCCATACTAGGTCCCCCGCTGCCACCCTCCGCTCCATACTAGGTCTCCCGCTGCCACCCTCCGCTCCATACTAGGTCCCCCGCTGCCACCCTCCGCTCCATACTAGGTCCCGCGCTGCCACCCTCCGCTCCATACTAGGTCCCTCGCTGCCACCCTCCGCTCCATACTAGGTCCCCCGCTGCCACCCTCCGCTCCATACTAGGTCCCCCGCTGCCACCCTCCGCTCCATACTAGGTCCCCCGCTGCCACCCTCCGCTCCATACTAGGTCCCCCGCTGCCACCCTCCGCTCCATACTAGGTCCCCCGCTGCCACCCTCCGCTCCATACTAGGTCCCCCGCTGCCACCCTCCGCTCCATACTAGGTCCCCCGCTGCCACCCTCCGCTCCATACTAGGTCCCCCGCTGCCACCCTCCGCTCCAAACTAGGTCCCTCGCTGCCACCCTCCGCCGTACACTAGGTCCCCTGCTGCCACGCTCCGCCCTACACTAAGTTCCTAGAATGTTTGCAATACAATCCTTAAACAGCGTCAAAAGATTGTAAGGTTAACGAATGTATCCATCCATAGATATGTATTCCCGCAAAGTTACACCGGGTTCGCTTCCCGATGCCTAGGCGCTGGGTTACAATGTGTGTTATTGCAGGACTCTAACGCGGCGCGACTGTTTTCTGACGAAGCCGCGGCGGTTTACGAGCGAGCCACCAGCGGGCCCCTGAAACACTCCACACTGCTACACTTCGCTCACGCTGACTACGAGGAGAGTCGGCTGCATTACAATAAGGTAAGCTAATTCTTTAACGTGCTTTTAAAAAGAGACCAGATTTAGCCTCTTTTTTTTGGGGCTCTGCACCCGAAGGGTAACCAACGGAATACTAAGACTCCGCTATCCGTCCCGTCCGTCTGTCTGTCTGTCTGCCAGTATCTCATGATCCGTAATAGGTAGACAGTTGAAATTTCATCATCACAGAATGTGTATTTCTGTTGCCGCTATAACAAAACAAAAAAAAAATAAAGGGACTACTAGAGAAATTTTTTTTCTGCTCTTATGTCTTAACAATGCCAACAAGTAGAATGTGTATGGCGTTGTTTAGGCTGCTAGCACAGTGAGTGCTCATGAACAACAGGGTTGGCCCCCGTTAGTGATACCCCTGGTATTGCTTACGGCTATAGGCTACGGTGACAGCTTACCATCAGGTGGGCCGTATGCTTGTGCCATACGGTCATTAAATGGCGACCCTGCCAAGACAGGTCCCCTCAAACTTTTCTCTATCAGGTGCATCACGTGTACACCCGCTACTTGGATATGGACGACATAGATCCCACTCTGGCCTATGTACAGTACATGAAGTTCGCTCGGAGGGCGGAGGGCATCAAGTCCGCCAGGAGTGTCTTCAAGAGGGCGCGGGAGGATCCTAGGTGAGTACGAGGAAAGATTACGCTTATTTACATTATAGTGGGGCCAAGATATCAGTGCCGGTAGCAAGATGTAGTTGTGTAAGGTCGCCAGTGCTCCGTGAGGAGGCGTTGTGTCGGCAGTAGGGGGACCAGTGATGTATTACCGCTGCAGAGTTGCGTGGGCGTGGCATGTTGGCGCGGCGGTTAGGGAGACCCGGTGAAACGGTTGTCCGCTGGCCGCCCGCGGGTTGTAGGGTTCCGAACCCAGGGATCACTTAATCTCCGCCCTGGGAGGCTGACCCGCCGCCCGCGCATAATCCCTGTCGCAGACGGTCGTGCCGGAGGAGGAGACCGGGGTGGACCCGGCCGGCTGCGGCAGGGGGGGACCGGGGGCCCTTCCGACCGCCGCGCCAGCAAGCCACATCACCATCGCGACTCTCTGGCGGATTTTTATTGCGCTTTATCCCTTCTGCTGCTGACACAACGACTCCTCTCAACCCTCTCCCACCCCCTTCCTAAAAAGTTTTTTTTTACACTACGTATTCGAAAACTTAACTCAAAATTGTCATAATATTTTGTTGTTTCACTTTTCACCGCCGCAGCTCTGTTCATTTTTCCATACAAAAATAGTCGAAGGCGATACGGATACGGAGTCGCAAATTATTCATGCTCGCGCTTCAGAACGTATCCTAGTACGGTTTATCGATATAGTTCATACATTGTTATTGAGATTCTTAATTTTCAAACTAATTAGGAATCCTATTGATTTATTTCAATTATATATTAAGAATATATTCCAAGTATTCAAAACTAAGCAAAGCTTGTACTATGGGAACCAGCAGCTGATATAATACTTATATACTTTTTTTTGATAATACATACTTATAATACACACCAAACACCCAAACGCAAGGCAAACATGTTTGCCTCGGCGGGAACCGAGCCCGCGACCTCTAGCTTATACAGTCAGGTATACTAACCGCTAGTGGTAACCACGACTGGGAAATGGGGCGGTACACCAAACATTTGAGAAACACTGGGTCATATAAATAATTCCTAGTGCGGTCCTCGCAGGTCGCGCTACCACGTGTTCGTGGCCGCAGCCCTGATGGAGTACTACTGCTCGAAGGACAAGAATATCGCATTCAGGATCTTCGAGTTGGGCCTGAAGAAGTTCTCACACATTCCCGAATATGTTCTCTGTTATATCGACTATCTGTCGCATTTGAACGGTGAGTGATTTGCATAAGACGCCTTACCTACACCGGTATATACCTGGCAACCCAGTAGTTCGTCCATTTTTTTGGGCAACCCATTTTTAAAATACTTTCTAATACACAAAATTATTATACAAAAATTTTTATTCTATTATCAGCTTGGTGAAGGTCGATGTATGGTCGGATCTCAGACTATAAGTTAACGGATTATCATGCAAAATTTCATCCCCTATTTTACCCCCCTAGGGGTGTGTGTGTAATGAAATCCTGCAAGTTAAACTTGACCCTCCTCCCAGTGTCCGATTGAAAGATGATGATGCTGAGTGATAGAAATACTAAATAATCAAACCTGTAAGTCAATATGAAGTAAAGATATGAACTTTCAAGTTGCAAATTTTCGCATATTTTTCGATTTCACAAGGGAATCAAAACCTACAGGGTACTTCCCGTTGACATAGAACTATGAAATTTGGCAGGAAGCAGTGTTTTATAGCACAAGTTAAGGGAAAAAATCTGATAACCGTAAACATTTAGTTTTTTAAATGCGTATTTACTTTAAAATATTCCTGAATCGCGCTGTTGAGAGTCACCGACGAATAATGACCTCATTTGAAGTTCGCCTACTTTTAACCTTACCTACAAGTGTGTACGGAACCCTCGGTGCGCGAGTCCGACTCGCACTTGGCCGGTATTTTTTATTAAGAACTAGCGGCGCGCCCCGGCTTCTCACGGGTAGACATCAAATATTGTTTGTTGTCTACCCGTGCGAAGCCGGGGCGGACAGCAAGTATAATATATAGCCTATGTTACTCAGTGATTTTCAAAGCCGTGGTGGCCTTGTGGATGAAGCAACAACCTGTCATCTGATGGGCCCAGGTTCGAATCCCGATGAGTTTTTCTAAGCTTAAGTACAGTGATTAATCACACCATGAGCTTTTTAAATAGAGAGGTAGGGCGATTTGGGATTTCCCGTGGGTTATCCCATTTAAATTGGAGCCGCCCGACTGGGGACTGTACCTCCGCCTTACAGAAGACCGCAGTGAAATAACACTACTTGATGTAGTGTTGTGTTTCAGCGGTAAGTAAGGTTGCCAGTGCTCCACGAGGATACGCTGGGCTAGTAGTATTGCTGCTAGCACAGTGAGTCCTCATCAACAACATGGTTGGCAACTCGTTAGTGATACCCCTGGTATTGCTAGCGGCTATAGGATACGGTGACTGCTTACCACCACGTGGGCCGTATGCTAGCGTTCCAACTTAGTGGTATAAAAAAAAGTGATAATGTAGCTTTATAACGGTGAAAGAATTGTTGTAATCGGTCCAGTAGTTTCGAAGCCTATTCAATACAAACACACACAAATCATTCCTCTTTATAATATTAGTATAGACCAATTAAAGCTTCTCTAAGAGCATTGTTTTTGTATTATTAACCGTTCTTTGTGCAGAGGACAACAACACAAGAGTTCTGTTCGAACGCGTCCTCTCTTCGGGCAGCTTGAAGCCCGAGAGCTCAGTGGATATATGGAACAGGTTTCTCGAGTTCGAGTCCAATATCGGAGACCTGGTGAGCATCGTCAAGGTGGAGAAACGCCGGCAAGCTGTCTTAGAAAAGGTATGGTCAATCTTGTCGTGGTTTCAATTTCCGTAAACCATATATATTAATTATAGCTGCTACCCGCGATATCGTCTGCATTTGTGTAAAGACTAAAGTAGCCTATGTTCGTCCCCAGGATATAATCTATCGCCTTTTCAAATTTTATTACGATCCGTTCAGCTGTATAGTTCTGGATAGGTAGCAAACAAACAAACGAGCGAGGTGATCATGCTCAGCCACCGCAAAGGGAAGATCTTCCAGCCAGGCGGGTGTTGTGCCTGGGGAACCGCGGCTCCGACTGTTCTAGTCGGAAACTTGTATATATGTTGAATTGCGTAGAAAACTTCGCTAGCGCGTGGCAGGATTGTGACGTATGTAGTTGTCATTCGTTGAAAGTTGTCCTGCTAGTTAGTAGATTTCTAACATTGGTTTATGTAGCCGTGAGGTCGCTACAAAACAAACACACAAACAGAGTTACTTTCTCATTTATAATATTAGTATGGATGTACTAGCTGTGCTTGCGACTTTGTACGCGTGGAATTAATTTTGTCCACAATTTTATGGGTATTTTTTCCCTAATTATTTTCCAATATAAACCCTTATAACATCAGCTACGGTCCAATGAAAGGCCCGTCAAAATCGGTCCAGCCGTTGCTGAGATTTGCAGGAAATAAACAGACACTATTTTTTATTGTAACTTACATTAAAAAACAAGGAGAAAATAAAACTATCATATAAAAAAATGACAAGAATTATAATAAATAAAACACTTGTCCCATATCGTTGTCACGCGAGAGGGTGCCAAGAAGGCTGGCAGCATTGCCCCGCTGTATGGCAATGCTGGTCCTTTGCGCAAAATATGTTTCAGCCTTCTTGTCACCGGAGGCCTCAATCAATCGTCGCGAGACCTCCTTGTACAGCAGATGCCTCTCTAGCCCCTGGACCCCATGGCCCCAGGGTCTCCACCGCAAACACAGCCAATATGTACATATACGTGGCGTTTGAGGCTCTCCTGTTTTACAGGAGCGGCACCGACCGCAGTCGAAGTGCCCGGGAGATTGGAGAATTGTCGCCATTGTCTTTTCATGATTGTTGTTGACAGATCAAAGAGTTTGAGGGCAAGGAGACGGCGCAGCTGGTGGACCGATACAAGTTCCTGGACCTGTACCCCTGCAGCATTGCCGAGCTCAAGTCCATCGGGTACACTGAGGTAACTAACTCACTATATGTAAGAAGTGAGTCAAATCAAACTCAAAAATCAATTATTCAGTTTAGGCCCTAATAAGGCACTTATGAAGGTCTAAATTGCGATGAACCGAAGCCACCTGAGATGAACCGAATGCTCATCAACAACATGGTTGGCAACATGCTTGGACATCATGACACAGTGCCATCTGGCCCCAAACTAAGCAAAGCTTGTACTATGAGAACCAGCAGCTGATACAATACTTATATACTTTTTATTGTAAATACATACTTATAATACACACGCAAGTTAAACACTTTAGTCACATAAATGTTTGCCCAGGCGGGAATCGAACGCGCGACTCCTAGCGTAACAGTCAGGTATACTAACCACAGAGCAGTGGTCTCGGGGTATTACTAGCAGCTATAGGCATCAGATGGGCCGTATGATTATTTTTCTTTCTGGTAAATCCTGGCCCAGGGTGACATTATAATACGTGCGCCATTTTGGACTACGCTTCAAAGGTGATAGATATAGATGTATTGAATTTAGAGATCGCCGAGTAGGGTCGGCAACGCGCGAGTGACAACCCTAGTGTTGCAAGCGTCCATAGGCTACGGTCACCGCTTAACATCAGGGGGGCCGTATGCTTTTTTGCCACCATAATGATAAATTCATGTTATGTTAGTGTTTGAAATGTAAATTAAATGTATTCCTTTTGGTTTTAAAGAGTAATTGCCGAGTTTCTTGCCGGATTCTTCTCAGCAAAACCGACCCTCCGAATCCGGCGGTAGATTCTGATGATTTGTACAAGTACAAAGTACAAGTACCCATAGTACAAGTGCTTGTCTGTAAAGTCTAGTCAAATAAAGATCATTTTAAGTTTGAGTTTTGATATAGGTAATAAACTATGTAAATGATAAAAATGCTTGGAATATATAGACTCACTCTGCACAAGTGGCTCCCCGCTCCTGGTAATTGTAATAGTTGGAATATGTATTTCATGAAAGCAGTGACAAAACCAACTTGGTAGCTTTCATTTTGATATTTGTAATTTCATACCAATGTCTAGAAGAATTTTGTTACAAATTGTTATATAATGATTGTTAAATGCAAAAAAAGACAGAGCACTGAGTTTCTTGCCGGTTCTTCTCAGGTGGCTTTTTTTCCAAACCGGTGGTAATTTAGACCTTCATAAGAGCCTTATTAGGGCCTAAACTGAATAAATGATTTTTGATTTGATTTGATTTGATAAAGATAAATATTTTGTTCTCAGGTGGCGACAATGTCCAACAAATCGTGGGCACTGGGCGGGCCACTTGCGGGCATCTCGCCGGAATTGGCGGCGGTTATACTGGGGAATAAGTGAGCACTATCAATATACTAATATTTATTTATGTCATAATGTATATACACAAATCATTCAAGAGAACAGATTATTTAAAAAAAAAAAACCAGCACAACCGATAGAAGAGAGAGGGAGAGAGAGAAATTGAGAGGAAAGTACAGCAGCCCAGCAGTGGGACAGTCAGAATAAGCTAGAATAAAATTAACAAGTACTTAAATATTTATGATAGCTTTTGAACGCGGCTTAAGCATTTTGTATTTCTCTATTTTTAACCAGTAGGCCAATAAGTACATATTTTCCTGAACTTAACTTTAAAAATGACGGATTTTCATACAAACTTTCATCCCCTATTTTACCCCCTTAGAGGTGGTATTCCCAAAAACCTTTCCTTAATGGATGCCTACGTCATAAAAGGTACCTACTATCAAAATTTGAAGTCTCTACCCACAGCCATTTAGGCTGTGCGTTGATATGTCAGTAGCTTTTTTTATATGTTATATGAATGTATGCATGTATGTTACAGAGACAACGACCCTAATAAAGATATAGCTCGGCCGGATACCAATCAGATGATCCCGTACAAACCCAAATCGAACCCGCTACCCGGGGAACATCCCATACCAGGTAATATTCATGCGACGAACTAATGGCACACAAGCATACGGCCCACCTGATGGTAAGCAGTCACCGTAGCCTATAGCCGCTAGCAATACCATGGGTATCACTAATGAGTTGCCAACCATGTTGTTGATGAGGACTCACTGTGCTAGCAGCAATACTACTAGCCCAGCGTATCCTCGTGGAGCACTGGCAACCTTACTTACCGCAGAAACAATACATCAGGTAGTGTTATTTCACTGCGGTCTTCTGTAAGGTGGAGGTACAGTCCCCAGTCGGGCGGCTCTCAATTTACATGGGAAAACCCACGGGGAAATCCCAATTCGCCCTACCTCTATTTAAGGTAGATTGTATGTGTGCAGGTGGTATATAGCTATATTGTGTGTGCAGGTGGTATATTCCCGCTGCCTCGCGCGGCGGCTCGCCTGTGTACTCAGCTGCCGCCGCCGGGGTGCTTCAGGGGACCCTTCGTGGCCGTGGACATGCTCATCACACTCTTCAACAGGATCTCCTTGCCGGACAAACGTGAGTACACACACACATACATACATTCATAAAAAAATATATAACAAAGAAGCTAGTGTTCAGGGGGCGGGAGCGAAATAAAAAAATATCTTGTGCTAGAAAAATACGGTCAGTTCATGACAAATTTTATTATAGACAAGAGAAGAAAGATTTAAAAATGGAACATTAAAAATAAAAACTAAAATTATAAGCGGCCAAGCGTGTGCGTATAACCTTCATGCGCTTCAACAGCTAGTCAATTGTGATATACTAAACACTTTATTATTGGGATTGCTCTGTGGATCTTTGCAAATCTTATCTCTATGGTTTAGAAGATTAGACTAGTGATTATTTTCTGAAGACAATATAATATCTTCATAGTCCATAATTTAGTTTAGTTTTTATCTTTTTACCATTAACTGTGAATGTTTTTTTTATTGTGTCGTGTATGAGTGGAAAATAAAACATTATTTCTTTCGGTTGGTTGAAATACTGTAAAAATGACATATATTTAAAGGTATAGATAAAAAAAAACATGTCAAATATATTTTTGTGTCTGGCAGCCCCGCCGCCCACGCAAGAGAACGGCTGCGACACCAAGCTGTTCGACCTGGCGCGCTCCGTGCACTGGATCGTGGATGACGAGGGGATCACCACCGTCACCAATAAGGTACACCGATATTAAATTGTTTATTTACCTCCCGACGTTTCGACCGAGTTACATCGGCCGTGGTCACGGGCTGACTGATTGTAGTTGTGTACGTCGCCTTCTTCTTGATTCGCGGGTAGAACGAATATTGTTATCTACCTCCGTATGAGTTTTTAAATTTGGGTCCCGACACACAACACTCACGACATCCGCGAATACGTCTTTACATACATCGCGACGCGAACACTTTCCTAACACCGGATTCCACGACCCGTTTTCATGTCATTACTATGGGTTTAAATCGCGAAAGTTTAAAAAACAGTAAGGTACACCGACTACATTACTTTGACAGTTATAATGCTGCCATGTTAAGTAAAATATTAATATTAAAAATGTTCCTACATTTTCGAGATTTTATATAGATTTTTTTATTGAATTTATTTTGTTATTGCTTAAAGTTATAACTATTTCGTTTTAAAATGCACCAATAAAATGTATAAAAATGATCACTCGTCAAAATGTCTATTTTCAAAGATCATAAACTATTTAAATCAAACAAAATGAAATTATATCGCGTGACCTCTGGTCTAGTGGTTAGTATACCTGACTGCTACGCAGGGGTCGCGGGTTCGATTCCCGCGGGGGCAAACATTTATGTGACAAATATGTTTGTCTTGCGTCTGGGTGTTTGTTATGTATTATAAGTATTGTATCAGCTGCTGGTTCCCATAGTACATGCTTTGCTTAGTTTGGGACCAGATGGCGTTGTATGATAATGTCCAAGCATTATTATTATTAATACTGTACTGATACAGGCATCATTAACAACATCACTACATAGTATAAACCATAGTTGCTTCCCACTGACTCAATCAATCAATCAAAAATCATTTATTCAGTTTAGGCCCTGATAAGGCTCTTATGAAGGTCTAAATTACCACTGTCTGACAGACTGTCTGTCTTTGCGTGCTTAGATCTTTAAAACTACGCAACGGATTTTAATGCAGTTTTTTATGATGTAGATAGCAGTCACCGTAGCCTATAGCCGCTAGCACTACCGGTTTTTTAATATGTAAAAAGTTTTAAAAGCCGTGGTGGCCTTGTGGTTGAAGCAACGGCCTGTCATGATGGGCCCAGGTTCGAATCCCAGCCTGTACCAATGAGTTTTTCTAAGCTTAAGTACAGTGATTAATCACACCATGAGCTTTAAAAAAGAGAGGTAGGGCGATTTGGGATTTCCCGTGGGTTATCCCATTTAATTTGAAGCCGCCCAACTGGGGACTTTACCTTCGCCTTACAGAAGGCCGCAGTGAAATAACACTACTTGATGTAGTGTTGTGTTTCTGCGGTAAGTAAGGTTGCCAGTGCTCCACGAGGATACCCTGGGCTAGTAGTAATGCTGCTAGCACAGTCCTCATCAACAACATGGTTGGCAACTCGTTAGTGATACCCCTGGCATTGCTAGCGGGTATAGGCTACGGTGACTGCTTACCATCAGGTGGGCCGTATGCTTGTGTGCCAACTTAGAAGATAAAAAAAAAAGTTCAAGTTCAAGTGGAAGGTTTATATGTATAATTAATTTGTGTTTTGCAGGTTAAATGGCTAACGCTGGCCGTGCGAAGCCGGGGCGGGTCGCTAGTAATCGATACAATTTAAAAGTGTACCTATGTTTGTTTGTCCAGGCTCGGAGAAGAAAAGCAGGTGAAGATTCGGATGACGATGATCTTGGCGTGGCTCCGCCTGCCAACGACATCTACCGGCAGCGGCAGCAGAAACGTGTCAAATGAGTTTATTTCATTTTATCTTAGCGTTTTAAACAATTATATTAATGGTAATAAGTGATTAATAAAGTTTTACAAGTACTTTATTGGTGTCGCATCTGTTGTTCAAAATTACTAAAATAAACTAATTTGACAGGTCTAAAAGTCTTGCTATCCCTTTCTCATGTACGGGGTTAAATAACGATGGCAATATTTTTAGACCTGTCCAATTAGTTAAGTTTAGTAATTTTGAACAACAGAATTGGCACCAATGTTTTATTACATCAGACCTTCTTGCAGGCAATAGATCCTTTATCAAGCCGAAGACAATAGGGAAAGGTATCATGTACGTAACCTAGAAAGTGATGGAGTTTTGACAATGGGTTCAGTCAAGAGGGACTAAAACTCAGAATAAGGACTAAGCCCGCTGGCGTAAGCGAACTGAGTCCTTATTCTAATGACTTAACGACTTCAACAAGGTACTTGACCATTCAAAGATTACGAATGACGAAATATGAATAACAAGAAAAAGGTGATATAACGTAAGTAATAACATCCCTTGCCAAAGACATATACAAATCCGTCCAAAATAGGTATACTTATAGTCTACGGCTACATACAAGATAAAACTAATTTATTTTGAGAAAAAAACTATTGCAATCAAGAATCACATCCTTTTTGAAGTCGGTTAAAAACTGGCAAGCGACAATCTGTCCCCTAAAATTTACAACTGACTGACATTAAGTGGTTATGTACTCTGTGACTGTCATTTTTTTCCTATGTACGTGTATTATCTATGGATTAATTTAATTATTACGTTTCGTTGAACGCAGTATAAAATATGGCTGTTTACGTTTTATGAACACGTTCTTGTTTAAACAAAATCTATGAATTTTTTTAAGTAACAATAAAATAGCATTGAATTAGGGAGAGTGGGCAAAAATCTAAAACAAGTTAGTGAAATAATTTGATGGACCATCAACAAAATTCTGATCACTAATGACACTGTAATAGTAACTATATAATCAGACAAAGCAAAACGAAACATTCTTTCAGTCCCGTCAAAAATGGCCTCTTTGCTTAATGTTTTGTTGCGAAAATCCTCAACATTTGGCCAAAACACGGCTCTGTTGAAGAATTTACCAGCTGTTTACAATGTGAAGTGAGTATTTTAATCAAATATACATCGATTATTAACTCTCCCATAGCTTAAAAATAATAAATAATTATGTAATAATTTTAGGTTATAATGTTATATACTTTTCGAAGATTTTACCTTAGACGTGGAAACCTTTCCTAAATGCCAGGTTTTAAGTAATTTTCGCTAATATTACACTGTATATGTAGATAACTGTCAAGGACATAATCAAATGTATCTGTCAACAGCTGATCAATATTTTTAAAACAAATTCAATCTGTATGTTCTGTGACACTATCGTAAAATTATTTAATACTAGCTTATTCGCCGTGACCTCGCCCGTGTAATGATATATTATACAGCCTATTGTACTAAGTGATAATATAGCATTCCATTGGTGTAGGAATTTTGGGCAAAAGGGGCCAAAAGTTTTTGACTTTATTCATAACAAATAAAAGTAGGAATCTTTTCACTGTATAATATTTGTACAGATAGATAAATATTGGACTGTAATCATCACTATTCTAAACATATACCTATAATAACCATTTTTATATAATATGTGAATTGATACTAATTTATAAGTCAGTGGTAAGTAAGTAAACATTTTGTTTAATTGTTTGTTAGTAACTTCACTTGTTCTTAGTTCTACCAACGCGACATTGGCGAAATTGTGGCAACCCCGCAGAAGCCATTAATAGAAAAAGTTGAAGTTGAAGTTGTTAGTAACTTAAATCACATTTGAATGTAAATTTTTCAAACTATCGCTATCTAAACACATATTAAGGACATAAAAACTGAACTTAACTAATTGACATTATGTATTTTTACCATTTCTATGACATCGAGACAACTGGTTGTTCATACAACAATCTTTATGTAAATTTATATGTAATAATAATATTCGATTATAATGGTTAATTTATTATCAGTAGGTATGTAAATATTAGTTTTTTTTTATTATTATTTATGAACCCAACCACTATTCTATCCTTCTACCATTCTACTAACACTGATTTAGTTGTGTTGTCCATATTGTCCAGGTCGAATCATCTGGGTCCTTAAACGAGCAGAATCTCCCACTGCTACACCGGCCATATTATTAGTCATTAACTACCATCTCCAGAGTTTATGATACTAGCACGAGACAGACATTGGCAGAATTGTGACAATCAGCCGCAAAAGCTATAAACTAAGATAAAAAAAAAAAACCTAATAATATTATGAATGTGGAGTGTATGGGAATGTATGGAGGGATGTTTGTTGCTCAATCATGCAAAAATGGTTCAACGGATTCAGTTGAAATTTGGTACATGGATTAACACATCCTGGAAGTTACATTCCTGTGAGATTCTAAGATCTGTGTGCTGTTGTGGGCAGAAGCCAGTAAACTATGTTTGGAGTTGTAAACACACTGTAGGGTGCCCAAAAGGAAACCTTAAAACCTTTTCAAGAGAGGTAGGGCGATTTGGGATTTCCCGTGGGTTATAGTTAGTGATACCCCTGGTATTGCTAGCGGCTATAGACTACGGTGCTTACCATCAGGTGGGCCGTATGCTTGTGTGCCACCTTAGTGATATAAAAAAAAACTTAAGAGTGCATAATCCAGCGACTGAGTTAATATTATCTCGCCCAGTGTTGGTGTGTTCGGCAACTGGCAAAATGCACATGCAAACTCATTACACGGGCTGGAAATTAAAAACAAATTTTCTTGCCATAATGTTATTATTTTTAAATGTCAAATGTGAGTGGATGAAGAAGAGTGGAAGGCCAAGGTGTAAGTTTCTAGTTCAAATTGAGAAAGTACTCAATGATGGGATGATAATTCATTGAATCAACTGTATGAAACATGTATGAAGAATACAACGGACCCTGTGACGCTGCTCCAGCGTCCGACCATCGTGCTGCGGCGCTGCTCCAGCATCCAGACCTCGACTTGTCATCACGCTGCTCGATCAACGCGGCGGCACCCTGATGATGGGACGTGGAAGTCCTGAAACACGTGTCGGAAGAAACCACGGCTGAGCTCACCTGGGCGCAGGCCGTTCGACCGTATCACACTCATTAAGCGGACAAAGCAAATTATAATATATTTTGTATTCTATAAATATGAATTTCCGCAAAGTAAAACCTGAATCAATTCAATATATGTATGAAGAAATTTATGAATCAAGTAGAAGCAAGTCTCCAGTGTAATTCTCTTTACTCTCTGCCTACCCTGTGAGGGACTTGGTGTGATGATTTTATATGTATTATTAATGTGTAAATTTTAATAATACTTTATTAATGTAGCTCCCAGCGCAACGGCAGCCGCTGGATGCCGGACGCTGAGTATGTGAAGCAGTTTGAAGGGGCTGTTATGTTCCCTGATGAGGTCACATCCCTGTTGAAGCACCCTCCTTACACCAGTAAGTATTATTACTGTTTCCTCATCGATGGATGGTGTATATTTAAAAAGAAGTTTGTGTTACGGTGATAGCAGTATAATAGAAAGAATAAAATATTACAGAATTTTATAATGTACTTGACAAGACTAGATTCGAAACACAAACGGAGTTTTTGGCGGGAATCAGGCGGAGCGGTTGAGATTTTTTTCCAGTGTGTCGTAAATTGTGTTATAGTGATCTTTAATGTGTATTTTTGGTGTCGATATGTGCAGTAAAGTTTCATTTAGTGACTGATTTATAGGAGCATTGGAAATAATGCCATAATACGACTTTTGGGTTAAGTGATTTATCATTTTGGTCATTAGGTTACCTCTAATCTAAAGGCGTGTTACGATCTGCTACTGCCGTGGGTTGTCTCCAGAAACTCCATTGGGCGTTAGAATGCATGACACTAGGCATTTTAATGCGGCAAACACGAGAAATTTTGCAACATGAAAATTCTCTAACACTCGACACTGGCAAAAATAGTCCCTGAAGGGATTGATTGCCATACTTAGGAAGAAGAAGAAGAAGAAGAAACACAAACGTAAACTTCTTTTTAATTTATGTCCAACCTAAACCTACTAAGGAGGTTCTCCATAACAGTTTGAAAGAACACAAAAAAAATATTTCACGCGTAGGCACCAGCACTATGCCTGTTTTTTTTTTTTCACAATTTTAAGGGGTATTTTTTTATGAGTACATACTACAGAGAATAGTGTAAAACAAAGTCGTTTCCCGATGTTTGTCTGTCCCTATGTATGCTTAGATCTTTAAAAATACGCAATGGATTGTGTTTTTAATAGCTCTATCTATTATATATATTCAAGAGGAAGGTTTTTATGTATAATTACCTGCACATGTATACAGTACATTACCTACGGTCAGAACTTTATATGGAAAGAAGAATATGCAGTTTGAGGGAGTATAGGTCGCGGCACGAAACTCTAGCGCTGACCGTTATTGCGCAGAAGTAAAAAATAAGGTGTCTTGGCGGGGTACAGGGGTGAAGGGCGAGCGTGCGTTGCGCCGATTGGCTCTCCAGTCGTACTCCGTCCCCCGTGCCGATACGACGCTCCGCGCACTTCCAGTGTACAGTCGCGTTCTGAATTGTTTTGTTGTCATCGTTAATTTTTGTTGTTGTTTTTTGTTAAGTTTGTTTTGTTGATTTGTTTGTTGTGTTTGTTAGTTTATTCACTGTTTGATTAAGTTTGAACAGTTTTTAAACAGTGAAAATGCCGAGGCCGAGAAGGAATACTGTTTTGAAAAGACAGGCACGGAAAATGGTGTTTGACGTGCATTGTTTTCTGAAAAGGGAATCGAATGATTTCATTAATTCCCTGAAACAAATTCAAAGTGAAATTGGCGAAGCTGCGAGTATTTTACTCGATTCTGACCGCAGCACTGTAGATATAAGTGAAATAAAACAAACTGCAGAAGTTATTCAGGCGGGAAATATAAAATTAAATAGTATAATTAGTGACTTACAGAAAATTCAGAAAAGGACAGCTGAATCTACAAAGACGTCCATAGCAACGGTAAGGAAAATCTCCACTGAAGCCAATAATTCCGACTTATTATCAGTATTTAGAACACCAGGCAAAAAACGCTCCAGATCAAAACCGGTCACAGATATTGATAACTTTGATCAAGGATTAATAAAGAGGTGCATACATAACTTTCATAGGACAAATAATGAACTTCCCACCGTCGGAAAGTTGAGAAAGAAGCTAGAGGAAGATATAAATTTCAAAGGCTCAGAACGAAGTCTTCGACGAATAATTAAGAGTTTAGGGTTTCGGTGGAAAAATACTGAAAACAATCGAAAAGTACTGATTGAAAGTTCAAATATACGTTTACTACGTATCGAATACTTACGCAAAATAAAACAATATCGCCAAGAGGGAAGGCCCATCGTATATACAGATGAATCTTACGTAGATTCATCGCACTCTGCTCCAAAAGCCTGGACCGATGGTACTACAAAAGGTCTCAAAAAACCTATCTCCAAAGGACAGCGGGTGGTCATTGTCCACGCAGGATCAGAGGCTGGGTTCATACCGAACGCACTGTTAACTTTTAAAGCTGGTGCGAAATCAGGCGACTACCACGACAATATGAACTACGACAACTACGAAAAATGGCTGAGGACACAGTTATTGCCGAACTTACCGCCTAATTCTGTCGTGGTAGTCGACAACGCATCATACCATAATAAACAATGGGACCTTGCACCCACTTCTAATTCCAAAAAAGCTGACATGCAGGGTTGGCTTACTGAAAAGGGCATACAATATGAGGAAACTCTACTAAAACCTCAACTATACAATTTAATACGGGCTAACAAAGATAGATTTAAAACATTTTCAATTGACAGGATACTAGCAGAGCAAGGACATCAAGTGCTAAGACTGCCACCATACCACCCAGATCTAAATCCAATCGAAATGGCATGGTCTGACATAAAGCAATATGTAGGCAGTAAAAATGTGAAGTGGAGTGTTGCTAAATGTATAGAACTAATTCAAGAAAAAGTTTTGCTGATGGGTGCTTGGGATTGGGGAAAGTTATGCCAAAAGGTAAAGGACATAGAAGAGCAATATGTCAAGAGTGACCATGTCGTGGATTTGGTTACAGAAGAATTCATCATTCGCGTTGATGGTGACAGTTCAGAGGATAGCCTTGGTGAGTCTGATGACGATGACGCTGTTAGTGCCGACGACCGAAGCAGCCCTGAGCCGGGGCCCTCAGTAAGCAAAAGGCCCTGTTGGGATACTATTGAAGGTGTAAGACCATTGTCTGATTCGGACTAGATATCGGAAAGGAGAATGCGGTGTCTGATGTCCACACCCTGCCGAACTCGCAGGTTTCTTCTATCCTGAGAAGAAACTTCAGTAGGTTCTTATGTAATTCGGACTTAATATAATTTTTTTTATTATTTGGTATTTAATATAAAAATTTACAAATCCGATAGTGTATTTATTTTTCTACTCCCCATAAACTTGTTAAAAATTATATTGTAGGTAACATGAAGTAATATTTGCGTGCGTGACAGTACCCATACGCAGTTAAGTTCCACATTTTGTTCACCGCTAGACTTACTATTTGACTTTACATTAAAACATTATTTTGCTGTTTTTAACTAAGCAATTAAATTACTAATTTGTATTGCGTGCGCGATGGTACCCATGCGCAGCTATCCCCTCCACGTTTCGCTCAGCGCTAGAGTTTCGTGCCGCGACCTGTATGTTAAAGACTCACCATGTCTAAATTTGTGTTTAAGAATAGCTTAAAAAAATACTTTTTGTTAGAATAAGAGATGTAACTACTGTGTGCTGAAGTTAATACGACAGTTTCCGAATGCCATGACATCGATACTATTATGTAAAATGTTATTTCTCATTTCATAAGTGGACACTGTAATATGTTATTTTTTTGAGAAATGTAAAAAAATCTATAAACCTAATTCATTTGTGTTTTGTAGGTATTTAATTTATATGGCTTACTCTGAGCGTGCGACCGGGGCGGGTCGCTAGTATCGTCTAATATACATAAACATAGCATTATCCCACGGCAGGTGTCATCAAGCCGAGCGAGAAGCAGGTCCGCAACATGATCCTCAACTTCGGGCCGCAGCATCCGGCCGCTCACGGCGTCTTGAGGCTGGTGCTTGAGCTCGATGGAGAGGTAAACATAATAAATATGTGAAGCAAAAACTTGTACCCATTGTTACCACACGAAGAAAAAAGGAGGGTTATGAATTTGACCTGTATGTCTGTATATATGTGACCACAGCTATCCTCTGCACATCACTATAAATATGAATTAAATACATGTATCACATGAGAATATTTGGTTGTTTGAAACTTTTTAGAGCGTGGTATTCCATAGTCGGGATTGAGTTATTGAATTTTGTAGACAGCAGAGTGTAAAATTTGTCACAGTTAAATTTTACATGAAGAAAGAGTGTAGAAATCTAATTATTTAATGTGCATTAGAAATACATTATTAGATGAGTGTGAGGTAAAAAGCACGGATACCTGGTAGGCGATGAAAATATGTCCTTCGATAGTGCACTGAAATCCTGCTGGTTTATTTACTTCACAAGGCACTTTTATTGTTGTTTATTTATCTTGATTCACACGCGTTCGTGGCCACGAAATCAGCTCTAACCCGATACTTTGGATGGTTGAGCGTGCGGGGTGAGTTAGCGGAGCGGTTTATCAATAGCGTATGCGTTGACAGTCTGAGACGGACTACCAGGGAGAGTAGACGCACCAGAGGCGAGAAGAGCGAATGAATGAGTGATTTGACTGATGTGAGTGACAGAATATATTTAATACATGAAGGAATAAGGTTTTACTAAAATGATTATGATCGGCGTATACAACTCCCTTCTAATAATGTATTTCTAATGCACATTAAATAATTAGATTTCTACACTCTTTCTTCATGTAAAATTTAACTGTGTCAAATTTTACACACACTACGGTAATGGATACCATTAGTATTTTGTTTGCACTTAATCGTGCACCGCACCTAACGCAGTTCGTTCCGTGATCATGGTGCTTGCAACACCATCCAAATATCGGGCAACTAATTAAACAAAAATACCGTGGTAAGTACCCTCAAAATGAATTTTAAACATATTGAATTGATTCAGGTGTAACTTTGTGGAAATTCATACAAAATATATTATAATTTGCTTTGTCCGCTTAAATGAGTGTGATACGGACGGACGGCCTGCGCCCAGGTGTGAGCTCAGGCGTGGTTGCTTCCGACACGTGTTTCAGGACTTCCACGTCCCATCATGTGACGTCACATCGAGGTCTGGATACTGGAGCAGCGCCACAGCGCTCCAGCACCCGACCATCGTGCTGTGGCGCCGCTCCAGTATCCAGACCTCGATGTGACGTCACATGATGGGACGTGGAAGTCCTGAAACACGTGTCGGAAGCAACCACGCCTGTCACGCGATGTGACATCACGCTGCTCGACCAACGTGTTTAAATCGCGAAAGTTTAAAAATCAGTATTTAAAAAATTGTTGCCACATAAGATTACTAGTGTGAAGGGAGTTCTTCAAGAATTAAGAACCCATGCATCATTCCAGACGGTGCGAGCAGCAGATCCTCACATAGGCCTCCTGCACCGTGGTACAGAGAAACTGATTGAGTACAAGACATACACACAAGCCCTGCCCTACTTCGACCGCTTGGACTATGTCTCCATGATGTGCAATGAACAGTGCTACAGTCTCGCAGTGGAGAAACTACTCAACATTGACATACCGCTGCGGGCCAAGTACATCAGGAGTGAGTACTCTTTTTTTTATACTAAGGTGGCATACAAGCATACGTCCCAACTGATGGTGAGCAGTCACTGTACCCTATAGCCGCTAGCTATACCAGGGGTATCACTAACGGGTTGCTAACCCTGTTGTTGATGAAGAGTCACTGTGCTAGCAGCATTACTACTAGCGCAGCGTATCCTCGTGGATCACTGGCAACCTTACTTACTGCAGAAAGACAACACTACATCAAGTAGTGTTATTTGACTGCGGTTTTCTGTAAGGTGGAGGTACAGTTCCCGGCCGGGCGGCTCCCATTTTTATGGGAAAACTTCTCTTTTTATGCGCATAGTGTGATGAATCACTGTAGTTAGCAACAAAAACTCATTGGTTCCGGCCGGGGTTTGAACCTGGGCCCTCCAATGACAGGCCGTTGCTTCAACCACAAGGCCACCACGGCTTCTTTAAAGATTGATGCTCTATACGAGCTGCGGCGGGTTTCCATTCGATCGGCACAATGGCGCCCCTATAATTATATTACTCTTCTTTTGCCAGAGTATATATGTGTTTAGATCGCGAATGTTTGGGAACGGGGTCGACAACGCGCGAGTGATACCCCTGGTGTTGCAACCGTCCATAGGCTACGGTGACCGCTTACCATCAGGTGGGCCTAAAAAAACTAATCAAGATTTTTTCATTCTAATTATTACACTTTTGTACAGCTCTGTTCGCGGAAATAACTCGTATCCTGAACCACATAATGGCGGTGGGGACCCACGCTTTAGACATTGGCGCTCTGACGCCATTCTTCTGGCTGTTCGAGGAGCGGGAGAAGATGATGGAGTTCTACGAGAGAGTCAGCGGTGCTCGGATGCACGCAGCCTACATCAGACCTGGCGGTGTGTCGCTGGTGAGAAGACTTTTTACATATTTTTTTTAAGGTTGGCAACTCGTTAGTGATACCCCTGGTATTGCTAGCGGCTATAGGCCACGGTGACTGCTTACCATAATAATCAAAAATCATTTATTCAGTTAAGGCCCTAATAAGGCACTTATGAAGGTCTAAATTACCACCGGTTCGGAAAAAAAAGCCACCTGAGAAGAACCGAAGCCGTATGCTTGTGTACCACCTTAGTAGTATAAAAATAATAATATTATTTATTTGCTAAAATATGGTATAAAAACAGTTTAACATATTTATCGAGTCCGCTTACATGTTTTGCTATATTTTATATATACATTTATATGTCAAGGTCAGTGGAAATTTTAGCCAAGTCTTTGTAGTATCGGGCCATTCTTAAAATATTGTTCACAGGACATGCCTCTCGGTCTAATGGACGACATATACGAGTTCTCCAGTAAATTCGCGGAGCGTTTGGACGAGGTTGAAGATGTGCTGACCACCAACAGGCTGTGGGTGCAGAGGACCAAGGACATTGGCGTCGTCACAGCTCAGGACGCGCTTAACCTGGGCTTCAGGTAAAATACTTACACGCCCCACAAGGGTCCCCGCAGGGGTAGGCACCCACTTTCCACCGAAGATAATTTGGTGCCAACGTGACAGATGGTGAGTCTGTCGCCGTCTCTTAGGCACTACATACGTCCTTGAATATCTTCTCAGACGTATGCAGGTTTCCTCACGATGTTTTCCTTCACCGTTAAGCTCGTGGTGTGACTAATCACTGCAGTTAAGTTAGAAAAACTCATTGGTACAGACCGGTGGGATTGAAACTTGCGTCGCTAGAATAGCAGGCAACGCTTCATACCACACGGACACCACGGCCTATTTTGTATTATCTATTTCTATACAAATAAATAAATAAAAAAAATATATACGACTAAGGTAGCACACAAGCATACGCCCCACCTGATGGTAAGCAGTCACCGTAGCCTATAGCCGCTAGCAATACCAGGGGTATCACTAATGGGGTGCCAACCATGTTGTTGATGAGGACTCACTGTGCTAGCAGCATTACACTACTAGCCTAAGGTATCCTCGTGGAGCACTGGCAACCTTACTTACCGCAGAAACACAACACTACATCAAGTAGTGTTATTTGACTGCGGTCTTCTGTAAGGCGGAGGTACAGTCCCCAGTCAGGCGGCTCCAATTTAAATGGGAAAACCCACGGGAGATCCCAATTCGCCCTACCTCTCTTAACTATGTTCAGTATAGTAACATGATGCTTGTCTGTCCGTAGTGGGGTGATGCTGCGGGGCTCCGGTATCAAGTGGGACCTGCGCAAGTCGCAGCCCTACGACGCTTACCATCTGGTCGACTTTGATGTACCCATCGGAACCAACGGGGATTGCTACGACAGGTAAAGTTATACTGTATTTTATTTAATACCAGCTGCTAGCCCCGGCTTTAACGGGCAGCTAGTATAATATACAAGGTTTATCGGAAAGGGAGTCCTGATATTTAGGCAATACAAAGTATCACCTGTGATTGTTACACAGCCGACGTCCCGACTCGGAGATCGTATGTTTTTAATTTCATACTAAAATTAACTTATGCAATTTATTTCAAAATAGTAGCAACCCTCATGAGCTATAGCTATGCATTATTCGATTAATGAGGCGCGCGGCGGCAGGCGGTAAACTACAAAGCGCCTTACACGTGCCGCACCGGCTGAAATTAACCTACTCAGTAACAGTGGATTGTGCATCCATTTACGTCTACCTAGGTATTTGTTTGATTTTAAATTATCTAAAACTTACCTATACTGTTCTAATGATTATGTTGCTTTATTTGATCGGACACGTGACGTATTTGTTCACTTTAAGAATATCACGTATCGAAACACTTGCGGAGAGCCCCCGATGCTCTCAAACGTACCTACATCCATCGCATATCTACCAATGCACAACATAATAGTCCCCCTGATTGGTGTAGGTCTCCGTCGACATTTTTGAGACAAAACAATACTATTAAGCAATAACAATACCAGAATGATTAATAACAATAACTACAATAATCCGAACAAAAACACACGACTCATGTTAGCAAATTAGCGAAATAAACACCCGAATGCCTTTAGCTGCTTAGAGCGACTGAACTGAATTTTGCCTACAAAAAATATTTTAGGTTTTTATGCAATGGCGGTAAAACGAATTAATCAAAGGACATGCTCCGAAAGAGCCGCGTAGGCTAGTTGGCGCGTGCGGCGGTGCCTTTGACTCCTTTGTCGGTATTGTGGATAGGGCATGCGGATAGGTAGCGTCCGTCGGCCATTTTGCAGTTGCGGTCATTACCCCAAATATGAAACACAGCTGATGATAGGGTTGCGTTAGCTTATTTGTCATGAAATCTTTAGACACTTATAACTCAAAAACTATTGACTTTTGGGGAAAGTCGTATATAGAAAAGTTGTTCGTAATCATGAGTACTTTAGTATAGTTTCAGATACAAACACCATGGTGGATACACCTTGTATAGCCTATGCTACTCAGTGATGATGTAGCTTTCTAACGGTGAAAGATTTTTTGAAATCGGTCCAGTAGTTTTGGAGCCTATTCAATACAAACATACACACAAAAATACAAATCTTTCCTCTTTATAATATTAGTATAGAAGTATGGATAGCTAAGACAGGAACAACGTCTGTCGTGACAGCTAGTATATACATATAAAAAAACGATGTATATCGTATGTCCGTAGATATTTATGTCGCGTGGAGGAGATGCGCGAGTCCCTCCGCATCATCGACCAGTGCCTCAACCAGATGCCGGCCGGGGAGATCAAGACAGACGACTCCAAGCTCACCCCGCCCTCCAGGGAGGAGATGAAGGTAAGCCCACGGTGACCGGATCCAAGATAACAAAACACGCTTTAGTAATAATGCATTTGATGATCCCGGAGCCTTAGCAAGAACAATTTTCGACTACGTATTCGAAAACGTAACTCTCAGTGTTAATATAGCATTCTGTTGGTGAAACTATATTTAAAACTAGCGGCCCGCCCCGGCTTCGCACAGTAGACATTGATATCAAATATTTTGTCTACCCGTGCAAAGCCGGGGCGGGCAGCTAGCCTATGTTACTCAGTGATAGTGTAGCTTTCTAACGGTGAAAGATTTTTTGAAATAGGTTCAGTAGTTTCGGAGCCTATAGGCATTTATCAAATATTTTGTCTACCCGAGCGAAGCCGGGGCGGGCAGCTAGTATAATATATAGCCTATGTTACTCAGTGATGATGTAGCTTTCTAATGATAAAAGAATGATTAAAATCGGTCCAGTACTTTTTGAGTTTATTCGTTACATACAGAAATACAAATCTTTCCTCTTTATAATAGTGTAGATTGTTTCACCTGATAGTAAGCAGTCACCGTAGCCTATAGCCGCTAATAAATAACAGCAATCACTATGATGAGTCAGACAAAATGAGGTATGTCGTAAATTGTGTTATAGTGATCTTTAATGTCTATTCTTGGTGTCGTTATGTGCAATAAAGTTTCATTTAGTGACTGATTTATATGAGCATTGGAAATAATGCCATAATACGACTTTTGGGTTAAGTGATTTATCATTTTGGTCAATAGGTTACCTCTAATCTAAAGGCGTGTTACGATCTGCTACTGCCGTGGGTTGTCTCCAGAAACTCCATTGGGCGTTAGAATGCATGACACTAGGCATTTTAATACAATCAACACGAACATTTTAGAACTAACATAGTCTAGTGGTTAGTACACCTGACTGCTAAGCAAGAGGTGGCGGGTTCGATTCCAGACAGGGCAAATATCTATGTGACAAACATGTTTGCCTTTCGTTTGGGTGATTGGTATGTATTATAAGTATGTATTTACAAAAGAATAAAGTATATAAGTATTGTATCAGCTGCTGGTTCCCATAATACAAGCTTTGCTTAGTTTGAGGTCAGATGGCGCTGTGTGATAATGTCCAAGCATTATTATTATTATATTCGACACTGACAAAAATAGTCCTAGAAGATGATTGATTGCCATAGTTAGGAAGAAGAAGAAGAACATAGACAATACAATAAGCAATATACTATAGTCTAATAATCATAAATGTTAATAATATTAAAAGATGCCACAATGCCTTCAAACTTAAGTCCCTTTTGTTTGTCAGACGTCCATGGAAGCCCTGATCCACCACTTCAAGCTGTTCACCCAAGGGTACCAGGTGCCCCCGGGCTCCACGTACACCGCCATCGAAGCCCCGAAGGGGGAATTCGGAGTCTACCTTGTCTCTGATGGCAGCTCCAAGCCTTACAGGTACTACTTTAATAGTCATCTGTATATATTAAATAGCTGGGGAATACACCTTTTTCTATTCTCTATACTAATATTATAAAGAGGAAAGATTTGTATTTTTGTATGTGTTGAATAGGCTCCGAAACTACTGGACCGATTTCAAAAAATCTTTCACCGTTAGAAAGCTACATCATCACTGAGTAACATAGGCTATATATTATACTAGCTTCTCGGCCCGGCTTCGCTCGGGTAGACAAAATATTTGATATAAATGCGTCTATCCGTGCGTAGCCGGGGCGGACCGCTAGTCATATATACAGATGATATACAGATGCCCGCGTATCAATCCTACTAATATTATAAATGCGAAAGTTTGTGGGTATGGATGTTTGTTACTCTTTCACACAAATCTACTCAACGGATTTCCGCGACTTCGCCGCGTATCAATCCTACTAATATGCGATTCGCAATGAGATTGATCATAACCTGGGGATGGAAATCTGATATTTTTAATTTATAACAACGCGAGCGAAGCTGCGGTTAAAAATTAGTTATTTATAAATGTTGCGAATGTTGAGATGGATGTGTGGCATAACGAGAATGGACAAGGTAAGAAATGAGTTTATCAGAGGAAGTTTGAAAGTACAGTCCAGTGACAGAAAAGTTGAGGAGCAAGCGTTTGTCATGGTATGGGCATGTTATGCGGAGGAATGAAGATAACGTGGTAAGAAAGGTTTTATGTATGAATGTGGACGGGTGCAGGGGTCGAGGTAGACCTAAGAAAAGATGGATGGATTGTGTGAAAGATGACATGGCCAGAAAGGAAGTGAATACAGAGATGACGGCTGATAGAGAAAGATAGAAGATAAATATATATTGCGCCGACCGAAAATAATATGGGATAAGGGCAGGAGGATGATGATGATGATTATAAGTAATTTTCTTTTGATAATTCCTTTCAGATGCAAAATCAAGGCGCCCGGCTTTGCCCACTTAGCGGCCTTGGAGAAGATTGGCAAGAATTCCATGTTAGCTGACATCGTGGCGATCATCGGAACACTGGACGTCGTCTTCGGAGAAATTGACCGATAAACACCGGTTCTCTAACTAACTTTGTCGATAATCACCGGTAAATCTGAGAAAAAGAACTCCAGCTGACGATTTTACCGGTTACTTAATGTTTCCGGTAAAATTAATTAAGTACCGGTTTATCGATATACACCGGTAATTAGTCTAAGAGTAATATTCAATTGTGAATCGGCTCTGTAGAGTATCCTGTACATTTTTATTTTTAAGCAATAAATTATGGTTTAAATGTATTGTTTTATGCTCAGAAATTATCACAGAGTGCCATCCTTTTTATACCACTAAGGTGACACACAAGCATACGGCCCACCTGATGGTAAGCAGTCACCGTAGCCTATAGCCGCTAGCAATACCAGGGGTATCACTAACAGGGTGCCAACCATGTTGTTGATGAGGACTCACTGTGCTAGCAGCATTACTACTAGCCCAGCGTATCCTCGTGGAGCACTGGCAACCTTACTTACCGCAGAAACACAATACTATATCAAGTAGTGTTATTTCACTGCGGTCTTCTGTAAGGTGGAGGGTACAGTCCCCAGTCGGGCGGGGCAATATTAATGGGAAATCCCACGGGCGATCCCAATTCGCCCTACTTAAATACAAACTCATTTAGTACAATAACACAGGTTTAACTTAGAATATATTTATTATTAGCTTAATTGTCCTTCTCCATAATTTCAGGTAGATCTCTCTCTGTTTCTTGATCGAAGTAGTCTTCGGGTATCACGTAATCTTCGGGCGGTCTCATTGGACCGTACACTTTTACATCTGTCTCTTTTACACACTTTGTCAATGGTCGTTCCGTCTCGCTCGCACTCTTGGACACTTTTTCTAACACTTTTGTACTTTCTTTTACTTGTAATTCTGTTCCTCTCGCACTTGCTGTATTTTGTACTTTTATCCCTTTCGCACTGTCTGCCTCTTCTATATGTTTAGATTCAACTATTTCGGGCTTCTCCGATACGATTTTGTCATTATTTTTATTATCTTCCTCATCTGAATCAACTTCTTCGACAAATTCCGATTCTTCTCTGTTGATTTCAATTTTCTGTTTAGCTTTCCGTTCCAAGTCCTCTTTGAGTTTTATCCTGTGAATTAAACCATACATTGGTGCCAATTCTGTTGTTCAAAATTACTAAACTAATTTGACAGGTCTAAAGATATTGCCATCCTTATTTAACCCCTGACATGGGAAAGGGATAGCAAGACTTTTAGAACTGTCAAATTAGTTAATTTTAGTAATTTTGAACAACAGAATTGGCACCATTATGATATTTTTAAACTTCCTAATATAAAAATACTTTTAACAGATCTTAGTTAGAAATCTGAGTCATTCAATTCTGTTATACTGTTCTGTTGTCGATTCTGATTGGTCCAAATCTGAAAGTGCCGCCCGAAACATTTTTCTTGTATATTCTGTTAGAGCTTGTCTGTCTGAGCATTTATTACTATGACACCAAACCTGTAGGACCATTGTACTTGAATTTATTTGAGTTCGAAAATCAGAATTCTCATTCATTTTGTTGAAAATAGGAATTCAAAATCACTAAAACAAATGTAATGTCCTGTAATGTCCAACTTTGGTGCCATAGTAATAAATGCTCAGACGGACAAGCTCTAACAGAATATACAAAAAATGCGTTGGGCGGCACTTTCAGATTTGGACCAAATCTCTATGTACATTGGACTAAGTTCGAATTTTGTTTGTATCGGTTCTCTTGTAATAAAAGACGTGTGGCTTACTTAACGTTCTATTTGACACTGACATACAGACTAAATAATACGACTGACACTACATGACATATTAAAATTATTTAAAACTAGCGGCCCGCCCCGGCTTCGCACGGGTAGACATTTATTTTGTCTACCCGTGCGATTTTTTCCTGAATTTTCTTTGCTATAAACCTCACGGAGCCCGAGACCTTTCCAACGAATGCAAAACCGGAAATCGGTTCGTGCGTTCTGGAGTTATAGCGTCAGGAAGGAAAACCCGACTTCTTTTTTTATATAGTTTTATATAGTAGATTGGTTAACTGAACGAACACTCTATGAAACATGGATGTCCTTTGACAAGATTTTATTACTGACACACTGGACAGTTGGAACAAATAGGTGCTGTTATAAAAGGTCTGTTTTACTTATGTTATTACTAGCTTTCCATCGCAACTTTGCCCGCGTAGCAATATAACATATAATATTGTAAATGCGAAAGTTTGTGCGTATGTATGTATGGATGGTTGTCACAGAAACTACTCAACGGATTTGGATGAAATTTGGAACACAGATAGTTTATAACCTGGATTAACATATAGGATACTTTTTGTCCCGGGAAAATGTTATGTTCCTCTGAGATTCTAAGCTCAACGCGGACAAAGTCTCGAGCAGGATTTAGTATAACTTATGGTAATTTAGACCTTCATACGGCTTATTAGGGTCTAAACTGAATAAATGATTTTTGATTTTGATATAGCAGTGATAATATAAATAGTATGTTGTTGGTGAAATATAGCCTTCAACAACATGGTTGGCAACCCGTTAGTGATACCCCTGGTATTGCTAGCGGCTATAGGCTACAGTGACTGCTTACCATCAGGTCGGCCGTATGCTTGTGTGACACCTTAATAGTATAAAAAAGAACTCACCGCTTGCCATAGACAACAGAGTTGCTCTGTTTGACGGCCATCTTGTTGTCGCTGGTCGGCACGAGAGGCGGGAGGTGAGCGGGGCGGGCGAGGTCGGCGAGTCGACGAGTTTTGGACAACTCCGATTTAAGACGCTGGATATTCATCTGTAAATTATATACATGCAATACATATTTTGAATGAATCTTCGTGAAACAGGGTTTAATTTGAAAATATTCGCCTTATATTGTAAAACAAAGCTGCTTACCGCTGTCTTTCTGTACCTATGTATGCTTAGATCTTTAAATCTATGCAACTGATAGATAGACTTATAGAGATATGATTGTTACATGAAAAAAACAAGATGGAGCACCGAGTTTCTTGCCGGTTCTTCTCAGGTGGCTTTTTTTTCCGAACCGGTGGTAATTTAGACCTTCATAAGTGCCTTATTAGGGCCTAAACTGAATAAATGAGTTTTGATTTTGATTTTGATAGAGATATAGTAAAGATAGAGTGATTCAAGGGTTTTTTATGTTTGGTTTAGTATTGCTAGCGGCTATAGGGTACAGTGCCTGCTTACCATCAGGTGGGCCGTATGCTTGTGTGCCACCTTAGTGGTATAAAAAAAAAGTATAACTCATTAACATTTCGTGTAACCCTTGCGAAGCTGGGGCGGGTCGCTAGTTGACGTATAAAAACTCAAATTAATAACTAAAAATTATTAACTACATTTATGTTACTTTTAATTGTATAATTAAAAGTAACATAAATGTCCCAAGTGAGGTATGTGAATGCCTACCTTAGTTTTGGAGATGTTGGCCTTCTGCGCCATGGTCTGCCTACCCAGCTGTCGCATGTACTCGTCGAGGGCGTCGCCCCCGGCCTCCACCTCCGGGGGCGTAGCCCTGAGCCGCTCCAAAGCCTTCTCCTCTGACGATATCTTCGACTCTATAGTCGATATTTGTTGTAGCTGCAAAGACAAATTTATTTTATTAATTATAGCTAGCTAGCAATACCAGGGGTATCACTAACGGGGTGCCCATCATGTTGTTGATGAGGACTCACTGTGCTAGCAGCAATACTACTAGCGCAGCGTATCCTCGTGGAGCACTGGCAACCTTACTTACCGCTGAAACACAACACTACATCAAGTAGTGTTATTTGACTGCGGTGTTATAATGCGGGGTATAAGCGAGGCTGTAAGAATTGTCGACTATCCCAAGCTCTCAAACGGCTTAGAACCACTAAGTCTTAGGAGAGATTTTGCCTCCCTGTGTGTGTTCTACCGCTTGTATAACGGACAGTGTTCCGAGGAATTGTTTGACATGATGCCCACGGCAACATTTTACCATCGCACCTCTCGCCACCGGCGGGGAATTCATCCCCACACGTTGGAACCAAAATGGTCCCGAACTGCGCGGTTCCAAAAGAGCTTCCTCCCGCGCACAATTAAACTGTGGAATGAACTCCCCGCCGTGGTTTTCCCAAAGGATTACAGCATGGGGTTCTTCAAGAAGGGTGTGAAGAGATTTTTGAAGGGTCGGCAACACGCGAGTGATACCCCTGGTGTTGCAGGCGTCCATAGGCTTCGGTAACCGCTTACCATCAGGCGGGCCGTACGCTTGTTTGCCACCTTAGTGGTATAATAAAAAAAAAAGCGAGTGTGGACCAGGTGGTGGTGTGTGCGCGGCGGGTCCCCCGGCGCGGCTCCGTGCCCGCGCATGCGCGCCGCGCGCCTCCTCTCCACGGCGCCGGTGCGGTCCAGGAAGGTATCCTCGTCCGAGTCAGAATAGTTATCCGGGTCATATTCACGACGCTTCCTGCCCCGGGGTTCTGAAAACAATGATTTTATACCACTAAGGTGGCACACAAGCATACGGCCCCCACCTGATGGTAAGCAGTCACCGTAGCCTATAGCCGCTAGCAATACCATTGTATCACCAACGAGTTGCCAACCATGTTGTTGATGAGGACTCACTGTGCTAGCAGCAATACTACTAGCCCAGCGTGTCCTCGTGGAAATCTGATGCCACATTTGAGTTGCTTGTGATATTAAATTCGATATCGTATTTCGACAACAATTCAAATAGCTACGTGTGATATTAAACTATATTGACGACAATTCAAACAGTTACATTAAATTTTGAATGTCGTTTCCTTATCCTTAGCAAGAACATCTTTCGACTACATATTTGTATTTCTTAAGAATATGTTTGTATGTGAAAATGAACAGCGCCGCGGCGGCGAAAAGTGGAACTAACAGTTCGTATGAACATTTTTACACTATAAGAATTAAGTTTTCGTCTAGACAAAAGTTGTATAGGATAGAAAAGCATTCGGATTTCAGACAGACAGACGTAGCAGGGGACTTTTTTTGTATGTTGTAACTTTGTGAGACTTAGGGTCGGCAACGCGCGAGTGATACCCCTGGTGTTGCAAGCGTCTATACGCTGCGGTAACCGCTTACCATCAGGCGGGTCGTATGCTTGTTTGCCACGTTAGTGGTATAAAAAAAATTTACCATGTGTAGCTCTTCGCAGTAATCCAGCCCTATCCAGCAGACGGCAGGCTTCTAAGGCACAGGCCACTACAGCCTCCTTCTTCTTGCCTTTGTGCACCACTTCCGCCACCACGGCCCTTCCTCTAGCATCATCTAGAGGGAGCTCCACCCTAAAAGGGTCACCATTTTGAATTTTGAATACAAAATCTATACTAATATTATAAAGAGGAAAGATTTGTATTTTTGTTTGTATTGAATAGGCTCCGAAACTACCGGACTGATTTCAAAAATTCTTTCACTGTTAGAAAGCTACATCATCACTGAGTAACATAGGCTATATATTATACTAGCTTCCCGCCCCGGCTTCGCACGGGTAGACAAAATATTTGATAAATGTCTATAGGCTCCGAAACTACTGGACTGATTTCAAAAATTCTTTCACCGTTAGAAAGCTACACGTTCACTGATTAACATAGGCTAGCTGCCCGCCCCGGCTTTGCACGGGTAGACAAAATATTTGATATAAATGTCTACCCGTGCGAAGCCGGGGCGGGCCGCTAGTATATTATAATTTGCTTTTTCGCTTAAATGGGTTTAAATTTAAGAGAATTTAAGCGGAAAAATCAAATTATAATATATTTTGTATTCTATAAATATGAATTTCCGCAAAGTAACACCTGAATCAATTCAATATTACCATTTTGAGTTTTTGTTAGGAAGCGGGCACAGAAATAAAAAAAAATAGCGGTCTGCACTCCTTTTCTGAACATAATTTGGTGCCAACGTGACAGATGGTGAGTCTGTCGCCGTCTCTTAGGCACTACATACGTCCTTGAATATCTTCTCAGACGTATGCAGGTTTCCTCACGATGTTTTCATTCACCGTAAAGCTCGTGGTGTGACTAATCACTGCACTTAAGTTAGAAAAACGTATTGGTACAGACCGGTGGGATTGGAACTTGCGTCGCTAGAATAGCAGGGCTTTGGAAGGCCCCACAGCTCGTTAATCACTATATAGTATAAAACAATGTCGCTTATCTGTCCGTATGTATGCTTAGATCTTTAAAACTACGCAACGGATTTTGATGCGGTTTGTAATAGATAGAGTGATTCAAAGGATTTTTTTTATGTATAATTCATAGAGATTTGTAGGTTTTTTTTTACCACTAAGGTGGCAAACAAGCATACGGCTCGCCTGATGGTAAGCGGTTACCGCAGCCTATGGACGCTTGCAACACCAGGGGTATCACTCGCGCGTTGCCGACCCTACAGGTATTTAACTTATATGCCTAACGCTGGCCGAGCAAAGCCGGGGCGGGTCGCTAGTATTATAATAATTATGTTGTGTTACCTGCACATAAACTGGCCGACTCCTTTCTCCTGACAGTCGTAGTTCAGTTCATGGCCCTCCCGCTCACAGTACCCTCTCAGGGTCTTCTTGGGATCTGCCAAATATAGCTCTTCGTTCGCAGCCACCGCGTAAGGGTTCTCTGTCAGGTCTGGCTCTTCCTCTGCGTCTTCACCTGTGAAGGTAAGCGGTTACCGTCAGTTTAACGTATTAAAAATCAAAATCAAAGCAATATTAAAAATAATTTATTCAGTTTAGGCCCTAATAAGGCACTTATGAAGGTCTAATTAAAAGTTCCCAACCCAAAAAAATTACGTATGTAGATTTCCTCATGATGTTTTCCTTCACCGTACAGCTCAAGTCAAATACACGATAGAAAAAAGGACCTTTGATTTTTCCCGAAATTAAAAACGTTCCAATAACAAAAAAATATGTCTAGCCCTTCGCGGGTACTGCCATAACCGTAATATAGCTTTGTAACGGTTGAAATCGGTCCAGTAGTTTCGGAGCCTATTCGATACAAACATACACACACAATACAAATCTTTCCTCTATATAATAATATTATAAAGAGGAAAGATTTGTTTTTTGTATAGAAGTATAGATATAGATTTTAACTCACTCATTCCCCAGTCGATGCCCTGTTCCTCTCGTTTCTTCTCCTCAGCCAATCTATCTCTCTCCCTCTGCTCCATGGCCTCCTGAATCATTCTGTCCCGCTCTTGCTTCATATGTTCTGCTCGATGTTTGATCTCAGTGACTGTCAGCTCCGACTCGCCTTCACAGTCAAAGTCTGGGCCCTGAAAAATATATAGAAGAGTAGTAGGGCGAATTGGGATCTCCCGTGGATTTTCCCATTGATATTAAAGCTTCCCGACTGGGGACTGTACCTCCACCTTACAGAAGACCACAGACAAATAACACTGTACTTTGGTGTAGTGTCTTGTTATTGCAGTAAGCAAGGTTGCTAGTGCTCCAAAAGATACACCGTGATAGTAGCAATGCTGCTGCAACAACAGGGTTACCAACGCGTAAGCGATACCCCTGGTAAGTAAGGTGGTACACAAGCTAGCAATACTTGTGTGCCACCTTAGTGGATAAAAAAAAAGTAATTTACAAAACAAATCTCAGCTCATCCAACTTCAACAATCAACACGAATGAAACTCACCGAAACAATATGAGTCCTAGTACTGTTCCCGAATTTGATCTGGTGACCGACTCGGACTCGGGTATAGTGATTGGGCTTAAGTCGCTCCCTGTTGAGGAATGTACCGTGGGTGCTGGCCAGGTCGAACAGGTACCAGCCCGCGGGAGGCTCTCCGTCTGATGCAAAGGCTTTGTACTGCAGGATTGCATGGTGTCTGGGTAAATTATAATGAGTATAATGTAATTAGAAAGATTAAATAAGGACTGACAAACTATATACAATGCAAATGGGAGTGGAAGTTTTGAATCAACTTGATGAAGTACTCAATAATAATAATGTTTGGACATATCACATGGCGCCATCTGGCCCCAAACTAAGCAAAGCGAGTACTATGGGAACTAGTCCCTGATATAATTCTTATATACTTTATTTTATTTGTAAATACATACTTATAATACATACCAAACACCCAGACGCAAGACAAACATATTTGTCACAAAAATGTTTGCCCTGGCGGGAATCGAACACGCGATCTCTAGTGTAGCAGTCAGGTGTACTAACCACTAGACCAGAGGTCTCGTCAATGATGGAAAGTCTTGTTTTTTTTATACCACTAAACCTGTAGGCATGTATGAAGAGATTGATGAATGACAAAGAAGAAGCAAAACAGGTGTGCAAGTCATTAAAGAAATGCCACTTTATACTCTCTTCCTATCCTATGAAGGAATAGGGCTACGGTAACTGCTTACCATCATGTGGACTGTATGCTTGTTTACCATCTTAGTAGCATAAAAACCTCACCTAGATATGGTGGGATGTCCCATCACCACATCACAGTTGGTGAGTCGACCAAAGACATAGTATGCCTTACTTGTCAATTCCACTTTGTCTACTATCATGCCCGATTTCAACACTTCCAATGCATAATCTGAACCTGGAAATGAGAAGTAACATTTATTATTTGTAGCTATTGGTGCCAATTCTGTTGTTCAAAATTACTAAGCTTAATTAATTGGACAGGTCTAAAAATATTGCCATCCTTATCAAACCCCGCACATGAGAAACGGATATCAAGACTTTCAGACCTGTCCAATTAGTTAAGTTTAGTAATTTTGAACAACAGATCGACACCATTGTTTATTTATTTATTCAATAAATTACACACATGTTACAGCATAATATGATACAATTAAAAGTATACTAATAACTGAATCACACCCTGTAGGGCACAGCAATTGAGAGTGAACTGATAAATGAGATAATAAATGGGCCGGTCCCAACGGAAGATCAGCGCTGGTTGTCCGTCACAAGACTACCAGCACATGCTGAGTTGGGACCGTTTCATAACGACACAATATGCTTCTTCTACTTGTCTTCCTTTCTTTTATCCATGTGACGTGTTGTTATGAATAAATGCTTTTTCTTTCTTTCTTTCTTCTTTCTAATAAGTTAGCAGTGACACTGATGCTATTAAAAAATAAACAGCACCATACAAATAACAGTAAGTAGGTACTTTAACTTATTCACATTCATCACAGAGAGGATGTATCACAGTCCCCTCACTCTAATATGCCTTTAAGAGATACTTAAAACTACAATGAATGCATCCTATCCAAAAATTATTTCATAAAACCAACTTGGTAGTTTTCATTATGATGTTAATTAGAGTGTAAACATGAATTTTGATTTATTTAACTGCATTTCAGCCAGTTTTCTGGCTAAATTTTGTCTCAAACGTAATTTTTCCAACTGCTGTGACACATTATGTAGTCTGTACCCTATTACAGCCTAAATGAAAATACTATGTTCTTTCATTTGAACCATTTAACTTAACATAATGTCTTTTTTAATCATACGACTTAAAGGATAGGCTTACGCGAAAATAGTAATACAAAACATTCACCTTCCGGACATAATCCCGACCATTTGGGTTCTTTGTAAGGAATGGGAGCAAAGGGTTCCTTGATAACTACAGGGGGAGGCAAGGGACTTTTAGCACTAGAATCTGACGTATTATCTTCGTTTTTCTCGTTTTGTTTCTCTTCCCATGCCCTCTCAGCATCACTTTTAACTTTCTTAGGCAACTTCCCAATGCGGCCGAAAAGCACTGGCTTTTTAAACTCAATTTGTTCGTCTTTTCCCGTCTCCTTGTCGTCGGCCATTGTATTGGAAGTTTTGTTTATTTATAACACACAAAATGTAGTTCAGTGTATAGTTTTCATATGTAAAACAATCAATTTCTTTAGAAATACTTAAATAACTATGGTGTACCTATGCATTACCTTTTAACAAGGGTTTACTTGACTTGATACTTGAATTACTTGAATTACTTGAATACGATTGATTTGACAGCTTTGCTTACACGTGACGTCTGTTTCACTGTCAGTGTCAATTTTTTACTTTACCCAACTCTATTTTTCATTCAAATGCGGTTCAAAATTCAAATTCGCTTTGCTGCACCCATAAAAAATCTTAGGTCTGTGGCAGCACCACTATGTCTGCACGGCCAAAATTTTTTTAGTTTCTTTCCTATAATAAGTATATCAATATTACGATCCACAAATAAAATATAAATGAACGAGCCTGAAAACATTCCAAAATTAATCAAAAGGAAGTTTTTCCGTATGCCGTATTATATTCGAAATTTCGAACGCATTTTATGTCATTCACTCTTCAATGTCAGACTATTGAATGAAAGTCAACCGACCGACCGACGACGTGACCGAATGGCGAATACCTATGCAATGCAATTTCAAAAAATCAAAAGAAATTTGTGTCGATTACCAAGTAAACGGATCGTGAATATTTTTTTCTAACAGACGATTTCGTAGTAGTGCTCAAATAATTCTACGTGCTTGCTTGGTTATTAATTAAATAGACATCAGTCATAAGTATTGTGTGAACAACCGTGCCGTAGTCAGTGTCAGTCAGTGCCCATATTGTGTGCCAACCCGCGAGGCAGCGGACAAAGATTACTAGTTATTTACTTTTATCGGACGTTCTTATCACAATAATACCTGTGTTAATGTGATTTCACCACATTGCTGACGTCCTGAGCCGCGTAATTACTTACCTCAGGTGAGTTGTTATCTGTTAGAAATGTGATGTTATTCCTAAGGGAATTTTAAATTTTTTTTTTATGAGATCTATTTTATCTCCACTCTAGTCTAAGATCGCTATCCGTTAGGCGGTGAAAGTATAATTGTACGAATCTTTTAATGGGATCTATTGTTTTGCTATTTCCGTGACGGTCTTGCAATTCGAACGTTTGCGTGAATGAGGTACGAGATAATTTCTCGAGTACATTATTTTTTTATTATTTGCTTTCGCTCTTACGTGTGTATTTCTTCTTCTAAATTAATTACAGGACATATTTAAATAAAACTACATATACATATAGGCATCTTTCAAGCTAATTAATAATTCAGAGATGAATTATTTTAGGTTTTTTTTTTAATATGTTAAAATTTTATTAATATAATTAATAGGAAATGTGGGAATACTCCTTGTTCATGTGCTATTTTCAGCTTCAGCAGACCATAATATCTATTTTAATACATATTACAATATGTTTTGGTTTACATAGTTTCACTCTGTATCAATGAGTTTTTGTTTAATGTTTTCCTTCTACAACAATTTTATTTAATGTTTTCCTTCAATGGCAAAGGAAAAAATTACACTGCATCGTCTTAGGAGAAATTCAAGGATGCATATGGTGCCTAAGAGAAGGTGACTCTCCCTCTTGGACACTTTTGCTTCTTCTACGTTCATCAATCTCTTCATACATGCTGGTTCCGAGTTCTCTTTACCTTTCCATTATTAATTACTTTGCTTATTTAGTATAAATTATACTATTTAGAATAATAAATAGAATTTTTTATTTGTTTTATGAATACTGAAGGTCTCACCAGTCATGTTGGGACCTAAAATATCTTCAGTGAGAAGTTGGTATTGGTTAATGTGTCACATCTGCATTTTTAGAGTTCCATACCTCTTAAGGAAAAAAGGAGCCATTATAAGATTACTTTGTTGCCCATCTGTCTGTCTGTCTGTCAAGACCTTTTTTCTCAAGAACATGTGGAGATATCGAGTTGAAATTAATATCAATTACCCAGGTCTATGATCTCTTTCCGCTGTGAAAATATCAAACCTATATGCACTGCAGAAACAACACTATATTAAAGTAGTGTTGTTTGACTGTGGTCTTCTGTAAGGTGGAGGTACAGTTCCCAGCCAGGCAGCTTAAATTTAATGTGTAAACCCACAGGTGAGCCCAATTAAAACCTCTGTCTACCCTGATCTAAATCCCTCTCATTAATGATGATTAATGCTTTAATGACTATTAAACCTTTGTACACAGATTTTCCTTATCACAACATTCATGACCACACCTTAATATATATATATATATAAATATATATATATACAATAAATCAATGCACTTAATAAGATCATTGGTACAGACCGGTGGGATTGGAACTTGCGTCGCTAGAATAGCAGGCAACGCTTCATACCACACGGCCACCACGACTCTATTGATTTATTTAAGATACTAGCTTCTGCCTGCGACTACGCCCGCGTTGAGCTTAGAATCTCGGAGGAACCTAAAATTTTCCCGGGATAAAAAGTATCCTTTGTGTAAATTATCTGTGTTCCAAATTTCATCCAAATCCAATGAGCAGTTTTTGCGTGAAAGAGTAACAAACATCCATCCATCCATCCATACTCCCAAACTTTCGCATTTATAATATTAGTAGGATTTAAATGATAAAAGAGATTACATTTTCAATCTAGCCCAGTAGCGATTAGTGAACAAATAGTTTTTGTGGCTTCTCTATTGTACCGATTACGTTGTGGTTACGTCACTTACTGTCGTTAATAAATCCTGATCTATCTATTACTTTAAATAAATGCGTCAGATTTAGTTTTTTTAACTCACACCTGCCAAAGTGCTCCACGAGGATACGCTGGGCTAGTAGTAATGTGTGAGTCCTCATCAACAACATGGTTGGCAACCCGTTAGTGATACCCCTGGTATTGCTAGCGGCTATAGGCTACGGTGACTGCTTACCAACAGGTGGGCCGTATGCTTGTGTGCCACCTTAGTGGGATAAAAAGAAATTGCGTTACAAATTTCGTCAATATTTGTTACAACAATTGTAAATATGTTATATCAGTATCAGTTTTACTTAACGGGGATACTGCTCCATATCCCCGTAGATAAAATTGGGGGAGACCTTTGTCCATTTGTGGAACACTATAGGATGAAATAATAATCAATTTTCTTCGATCTTCACGATGTATATTAAAACCAAGATTACGTGACGGATTTTTTTCAGCTATTGATCTAAAAAATACGCCATAGTGATTGAAATGCGATTGAAATTTTCATACAGACTAGGGGGGCTGATTCAATAGATAGGGTCAAGATAAGTGTTCGATTATCACTCTTCATTAATTGGAGAAGTGCCCTTAGAAAAAAAACAAACTTTATTTCAGTTCTCATTGAGGTATTCATTGTATTATAAAAACGTGTAATGGACTCTTTGATTATATACTTGTCTATAATCAAAGACTGGACTCTTAGAAGGACATGTATCTAACTTGTTTACTGTTCTCAATAGAAGTAATATGATAAAATCAATAAATGGAGATGGTAGGTGCAGCACGGCGGGAGACAAAGACAGGATACGTGTACGTGGCTATCCGTTAAAATATTTATACCATTAGCTCGTTGTACACCTTGAGCGATGCGATGCGATGCTACGTTGTGAAAATATCCACAATTTTTAAGGCTTTCTAACATTATCCTGGTTTTTGGAAACCTTATATGCCAGAGACTTTTAGTCTATTAGCAATCGGAAGTGCCGACGTTGCTAGGCTGACATACTCGTCATTTGTCTCAAAATTAAGTTCGCTTCGCTACGAATCCTAATATTATTAAATTAATTAATTAAAATTTAAATATGTTTAAATATGTTTAAATGCGAAAGTTCGTGAGTATCGATGGATATTTGTTACTCATTCACACACAAACTACTGAACGGATTTAGATGAAATTATGAACACGTATAGTTTATAATCTGCATAAACACATAGGATACTTTTTATCCCGGTAAAATGTTAGGTTTATCTGGGATTCTAAGCTCAACGTAGACGAAGTCGCGGGCGGAAGCTAGTATAGCTTAATATAGCTTCCAGGCATCACAATCCTTAAGAGCAGACGCTAAGCAACACATAGACAGATTGTGATGTCGCATTTCGATTGGCGTGTCCACATACAACACATGCATTGCATTGCATCTAAGCTGCTACAATTATGCATTGTTTAGACTTGCAAGGCGGAACGGTCGACCAGATCCTTGCAGAGCAGTACATGTGCGAGGCAACTGTTTATTAAAACATTGTGCCTTACGAAGGCGGATCCAGGGGGGAAGTCATGAGCTTCATAACATGACCCTCCCCTGGGCTAGGTATACTCATTCAAGTGGAGAAAGTTGTAATTCGTTACTAGAAAACAAATGAGAAAATAAAAAAAAAATAAAAAAAAATTAGACCTAGAAGTAGAGATTAGAGTTGGGACCGTTCCATAACGACACGAGATGCTTCTTTTACACATGTCTTCCTTTTGTTATATCTATGTGTTGTGTTGTTATGAATAATAAAAATAAATGTTTGTTATTAGATTTATTTTATTGTAATCAAAGTTGGAGCGTGTTCTGACTAGACCTCTATTAATATGAACCTCCCTGACATGAATGCTGGATCCGCCCTCGAGGTACGACAAATAATTACAGTTCCAAAATCCATTATAATTAATTATTTCATATATTTAAGTTTAGTTTTACTATTAGGACTTTGTATAAGATATGTGTGGATTGGGATTTAATGCCTGAATAAAGAAATCTCATCATTATTATTATGATTTCAATTTCATCAACAGCATACAGGAACAGCTTCCGCTATCGCCTTTTAATATTCATTGCAAAGTAAAACTCGTTAAAATATTTTGTACAAAAAGTCAATTAATTTGCGAACGGACGGAGCCGCGAGCGAAAGTTACTCAATTATCTAAACACTATACCAATCTATTGTCAACACATTTCTAATTATATGTATACAGATAAAAACCGAAATCTATGTGTTTTTAATTTAGTGATCCAACACAACGTTTTCTTCCCATGGGCGTAGACACGCATAAACTTGAACTTAAACCAACAAGAAAACAAGTAAAAAGTTTTAATTACTGTATCCCGACTCGGGATCCGTCCTTTTTGTAGCTTATCTTGTACATATAGGATAACTGTTTTAAGCCGTGGTGGTTTGTGGTTGAAGTAACGGCCTGTCATCTGATGGGCCCAGGTTCACCCCGGCCTGAACCAATGAGTTTTAAACTTATGTACACACACCATGAGCTTAGAGCTTAAAAAGAGAGGTAGGGTGAATTGGGATCTCCCATGGGGTTTTTCCTATTGAAAGTGGAGTAGTAGCCCCGGCTAGGACTATACCTCCACCTAACAGAACACTACTTTGATGTAGTGTTCTGTTAGGTAATGCTGCTAGCACAGTGAGTCCTCAGCAACAAAAGGGTTGATAACTCGTTAGTGATACCCTGGTATTGCTTGCGGCTATAGACTACGGTGACTGCTTACCGCCAGGTGTGCCGTATGCGTGTGTGCTATGTTAGTTGTATAAAAAAATATAAACTGAGCACATTAATAACTTACACAATGACTAATGTATTCATCATCATCATCATCTTCAGCCTATAGACGTCCACTGCTGAACAAAGGCCAATGTATTCATCTACAAAGTTTTCCAAGTCGTAAAAGCCTTGGGAACAATACTAAATTTCCAACAAGAAACTCTGCAGAAACTCTGTTTAGTTCACTTTACATTGTCCTCTAACCCGTGACTAACTTATTTTAACTTAGCACACTGTTTTAACATAACTGACCGGTTCTTATAGAATTCCACACAATGTTAGTCTTCCTTACTGCCTCATTAGGGCTTTAAGTAAACAATACAATAAGTTGAAGCACACGAAAACCAACCCTCAGCCAGTAGGCGTCTAGTCGACAATCCCTTGCACATGGATAAATGGCGACGCGGAAATTTTAGCAAAGTTAATTCTGCGGTTCAGGGTTTACTTAACAAGCATCCTTAATATCAGCTTTATAGGTCTGAAAATGTTTTAAACAGTTTTGAGAAAACTTAACAACCTTAATTGTACATTTATCAAGGGCTCGATTCAATCTGACGTGAATGTGTTAAGAAGTTAACGAGCGGTATAGCTAAAGTGGTAGGAGCAAAGGACTTAATTTGAATGGTTTTGGCTTCTTGCCAGCTCTAGTTAGTCACGTTGAATAAGATTAGCAGTCTTTATAAATGATATGTTATGAAAAACGTCTTGTAGTTAAGTATAAAGCCGGTGGTCAGTGACCCCTGCATAGTTTTTTCTGAACTTAAGTGAGCTAATGATGGATAGTTCATAGAGGTAGCTGTTATGGGATTTTCCGTTAAGCCTACGCTATTTAATAGGTATGCCCACTTTTAAAAAGTAAGAGACAGAAAGAAATATAAATGTTCATACACATTTGCGGTCAGATAGACATTTAATACATTAAAATATATAAAACTCCCGACTCTAAATCCGCTAAAAATCAAAACTAGTTCTAAATCGGTTCAACCGTCTAGGAGCTTCGATGCCACAGATAGATACGCACAAAAACATCCACATACCGTTTACTTAAGTGTGTAAAACAATATGTTAGAAAAGGATACAAGTATCTTACAGTATAGATACAACACTACAAACTAGAGAAACACGGTGTCACCCGTGGATCCGGGGCCGCATTTTAAATCAACGATGAAAAACGAATTACCTTGGTAACTAAAACCGCAATTAATTAAGTTGCCGCTACGTCAGAATGACGTCAGAATTACATATTTCATTTTCTTAGGAACACTAGACCTAGCAAGAATAACTTGCGACTACGTTTTCGTATCGCTTTCAACTATTTTTGTATGGCAGAATAAACAGCGCTGCGGCAGCGAAAAGTGGTGCTTAAAAATCTTATGAAAATTTTGATATTTTGAGTTGCATTTTCGAATACGAAGTCGAAAGATGTTCTTGCTTGTACAAGTGGGGCTAGCATGAATAATTGCGACAACGTTTTCGTATCGCCTTCGACTATTTTTGTATTGGAAAATTAACAGCGCTGCGGCGGTGAAAAGTGGAACTAAAAATTAGTATGACAATTTTCACATTTCGCGAGTTACGTTTTCGAATACGTTGTCGAAAAAGTTCATGCTACCGGCACAGGTGTAATTACAGACGAGAGTGAAATTCGAGAAAAAACATGTATGTACAAAATAAAGCCGTATGTCATCTTTAATAGGTTACTGAAATGATTTAGACTGCGTTCTATCCGAGCGAAACTATTAAAACTGTAAAATTTATATTAACTCATTGAATCGATTACTCGGACCGAATGATTCGAATGGATCCGTTCTGAGCAATTTGATCCAGCATTGTTCTCGGTCTAATAACTGCGGATCCGACCAGCCCTAGGGATTGATTTCTACGTATTTGTATAATTAATTGCGTATTGTTCTTCTAGTTGTTTTATTGATAGCTTTCTGGCCGTCTCTTACCTACATACCATATTGGTGCCCATTCTGTTGTTCAAAATTACTAAACATAACTCATTTGACAGATCTAAAATGTTGCCATCCTTATTTAACCCCATACATGAAAAAGGGATAGCAAGACTTTTAGACCTGTCAAATTAGTTATGTTTAGTAATTTTGAACAACAGAATCGACACCATTGTCCCTTATGGATGAGTATAGAACTCCATTTTACTCTTGAATTGCTTTTTTTTCGTTCAGAGCCTCACGCAGGCCCACGTTTCAATCCCACTAGCCGTGGTGGCCGTGTGATATGAAGCGTAGCTTGCTATTCTAGCGACGCAAGTCCGAATCCGATCGGTCTGTGCTATAGAGTTTGTCTAACTTACCTAAGTGCAGTGGAACCCTAAAAAACCGGCCAAGTGCGAGTCGGACTCTCGCACCGAGGGTTCCGTACACACTTGCAGATAACGTTAAAATTAGGCGAACTTCAAATGAGGTAATTATTCGTCGGTGACTCTCACAGCGAGATTCACGAATATTTTTTAGTTAATTCGCATTTATAAACAGGCAGACAGATAGACAGACTTACAACAAAGTGATCCTATAAGGGTTCCTTTATTCCTTTTAAAGTACGGAACCCTGAAAACAATACTTGCATTTTATTTTCCGCAATGGCAATGAACTTGAATGCTTGAAATGCCAAATATTTATTGGAACAAAACTGTCATTGGCATCGGTGTGATAATTGGAGCATGAGAGAGCGACTCCCCGCAGTGACATTATTACTGGCTACTCGGATTATGGACTTGTGGTTTGTTTTCGGATAAGTGATGCTGCTAGCTTTTGTATACGTTAAAAGTGAGTACTTTCTAGACACCGGAGCTTTTGCCCCACGACTGTTTACCCGCAACCGGCTAGTCAAACGCGCAAATTATCTATCGTGTTTATACTAAAAGAGACGCATTGTGAAAAATTCAGCGTGAGTTTTAATTATAAGTATGTGAAACGTGGACACTGACGCAAAGAGACAAAGAAAGGCTGGAAGCATTTGAAATGTGGTGCTGGAGGAGAATGTAGAGATAAGTTGGACAGAAATGGTAACAACAAAGGACGTTTTGAAGAAAGTAGGACAAAAAAGAACCATATAAGTACGATTGAAAATAGGAGGGGGCGCAACATGATTGGCCATTTGCTACGACATGACGTATTTATACGAAATATCATAGAGGGAAAGATCGAAGGAAAGCGTGGCAGAGGAAGGCCAAGGATAAGTTACCTGCAACAGACTAGGACGAAGGCTAACGTTATGTCGTACCAAGAGGTCAAAGAGATGGCTAACGATAGTACGGGTTGGCGATTAGAGCCTGGCTCTACATTGATGGAAAATGATGATGAGGGATGTAGTCAAGCCAAATCTCACGACACCTCACCAACAAATCTCACCAATTGGGGAGAGGTGGTTTGACAATCTCCAAAATCCCCACATGCCTCATGAACACCTTACATCAATAAGATGCGATACTTCTGAGTTCTGCGATGACGTCAAACTCAATTTCATCAACACCCATACAAATATGACATAATTACTTCCAAGATATGCTTGGCTTTCGTCCAACCGATCCTCGTTCAGCGAAGACAATGGATCAATCATCCTGTATTCTGCGTCAATCAATTCAGGTCTGCTTGAGGTTATCGACCCGACAAGTATAGGGCAGGTTATCCGTTTCGTATTTGCCCTAGTTAGGGGCTTTAGGAAGTTTTTAAGGAATGACGATGGTACAAATGGAATGGTAACGAGTTTGACTAGCACACCGACGGTTCCGTACTGTTTGCAGTATTGAAAGTTCGCCGTTGTTTGTAGAAAATAAATCAATCCAAAATTGCAACTGTCTACCTATTTAACTTATTAAGATAGAGCAAATGAAACAAAAAAAAACACGTTTTTAGTAGGGGAGTCCTTTTTTTAATTATTTGTTGTTATAGCGGCAACAGAAATAAATACACATGCTATTTCTAGTGACACAAGTCAAGCCAAGCGCGAGTCTGACTCGCACTTGGCCGGTATTATTTTTGCGTTACGGTTATTAAAATTATTTACTTGTTGGATAACTACCAAACTACCAGTACAGTTACGGCAAATATGTCCTTTCATAATCTGTAGCGTGACCTCGACATTTACAATGTTAAACGAATCAAACCAGTCGGTTAGGTCACATATGCTATGCCCAATCAATGAGGAGGGATACGCATTCTTGTTGCCAACACGCTGGTGACAACATCAGCGTTTGCTTAACTTTACATGTCATCATAGATAGTCACGAATTAATCTACATATTCTTACAAATCTCACTAAAATCTAAATCAAAAATAGTTTATTTAGTAGCGCGAGAATGAATAATTTGCGACAACGTTTTCGTATCGCTTTCGACAATTTTTGTATTGTAATATGTACAGCGCTACGGCAGTGAAAAGTGAAACTAAAAATAAGTGAGACAAATTTGTCATATCGCGAGTTACGTTTTTTAATACGTAGTCGACAAAAATTCTTGCTACCGGCATCGCTTTAGCCCTGGTTATTGTAATAGTTTAAAAATATTTATTACATGAAAGCAGTGACAAAACCAACTTGGTAGCTTATATTTTGATATTTTTTGGTAAATAAATATTATGCATATTATATACTTATGTGTAGAAGAATTTTCTGTATAGTGAGTCCTCATCAACAACATGGTTGGCAACTCGTTTGTGATATCCCTAGTATTACTAACGGCTATAGGCTACGGTGACTGCTTACCATCAGGTGGGCCGTATGCTTGTGTGCCACATTAATAGTTTTTTTTTATACATTTTCATATCGTGATTGTTGCATGAAAAAAGACAGAAGACAATGTTTTTTGCCGGTTCTTCTCAGGTGGCTTTCCTTTTCGAACCGGTGGTAATTTAGACCTTCACAAGTGCCTTATTAGGGCCTAAACTGAATAAATGATTTTGTGATTTGATTTTGTATAAGGCACTTATGACAGTCTACTTTACCACCGGTAATTTGACAACCCTAGTATCTGTGTGTATTGTTTTGAATAAACAAAATCAGTGACATATTTCATTGCGTCGAATGCTTTGTCGTCACCGCAAGTCCCCGCAATCCAAACCCGACCGCATTATCCGACATACGATACGCGCCGGTTCATTCATATCGATTTGTTATCGATACATTGTTTCATTCGATTTGAATAGACGTTGATGATAGATTTTGATTGGAATATGTTATTTGTTGTTTTACTTTTAAGGGTATTTTTACTCAATAGCTTAGCCAAAAGTCGAATTATATCGAGGTAGGTATAGATAGATAGATACTTTAACATTTATGCGGCATCATCATTCTCCTGTCCTTATCCCATATATCCCTGCCGCCATTTCATCCATCCTGTGTTAATTCTGTGCTGTACGGCCCTGTCCAGATCGCCATCGCCTAGCATGAGCGAACCGAGGTACCGGGAGTCGGAGCAGACCGGTATAGATGTTCCATCGAGTGATATGGCCGTAGAATTGGAGATACCGCCGAAATCGCAGAACATGTACTCAGTCTTGGTTCTGCTGATTTTCAAGCCAACACTCTCCAATTTGTGTTGCCATTTTACCAGTTAATTTAAAAAATACCAGGCAATATGCAGTAATTTAGATACATTGGGTTTCATCAAAATAAGAACTGGAATTTTCTTTTTTTATATAAAAATAATAATAACGATTATTGTTTATATTTGCAGTCCAAAAGGGCCACGCATAGTCTTCAGTGGCAAAAACGGCGGTATTACAAAATTGTTTTTGCTGTCGTGCCACTCCAAATGAAAGCACGATGTGTTATTGAAGCGATAATACAATTGTAATCTTAATATAATAATACCAAAACTAATTACCGCCGTTGGAATTTCGCCAATACGCCTACCTAGGAATTGTTTCGTCCGGTCACTTTGTACGCGCATGGGCATGTTGACCACATACGTCTTATGCAATGCGTGTACTGTACGCACGTTTACTTTGCGACATTCTAAATCACGTCTGTGGGACGTATTAGGTATGCTCTTTGATGTCTGATCGGTTTGAGATTTTGTACATGTTGGAATTTAGCCGTATAAGAAAATAAAGGTTCGTTTAGATTTCTAAGCGAGGTATTAGATTCATACTAAGTTGTACATAGTGTGTCAGGGAGGTCTCACGTTGAGACCTCGCGTGACAGGAGTGCTGGAACATATCTCGCTCAGAGAATTAGCATTGCTATTCAGCGTGGCAATGCTGCCAGCATTCTGCACGCTCCCGCTTGATTCTGGTTTGGGTCAGATCGTTTATCTATAAGTAGATAGGTAAAGTTCTGTGGTTTGTAGATAGTTTAATCTGTTTAATTAGTGTAGTGATTGGATTCATATGAAGTTATAGGCTAATGACAACTTGACGTATTTACTTTTATCTACGACACTTTTTAAACCCTCTTATCTTTTTAGTCGTCTAAGGCGGCTGCATTACTAGCCATAAAAGACAAGGCAGTACAGACCTTTTATTGCAAGAGTCCGGCTAGGTGGGTACCACCACAGTTGTTAGATATTCTGCCGCCAAGCACTAGTGTACGTACACTACACTGTGTTCCGGTGTGAAGGGCACTGTAGCTAGTGACATTACTGGCCATATGAGACTAGCTACTAGGTGGTAGGCCTCTTATAGCAAGAGTCCGGCTAGGTGGGTACCACCGCAGTGTCAGATATTCTACCGCCAAGCCCTAGTGTACGTACACTACACTGTGTTCCGGTGTGAAGGACACTGTAGCTAGTGACAGTGAGGTACTAGGTGGTAATCATCTGTGTGAACGTGTCGAGGACAGGAAGATAAAGATCATGATAGAATAGAACCTGTTAATTTATAATGTGTTAACGAAACTACACTTTCTATTGAGTTTCATATTGGCAGACTGAGTATGACAAAAATGAAAGCCGTCAATAAACATCGATAAGTCGCACGAATGTGTAAAATTATTCTGTTTGTAGTTACCTATTATGTTGATTGTATATGCACTATGCAGCGACAGGAAATCAACATGGTTGGCACCCCGTTAGTGATACCCCTGGTATTGCTAGCGGCTATAGGCTACGGTGACTGCTTACCATCAGGTGGGCCGTATGCTTGTGTGCCACTTGTTGTGGTATAAAAAAAAAGGAAAATGATATAACACCGACTTGCTCGCGATTAACATAAAAATTTTCACGCTATTTCTGTTTTTAACCCCCGACACGGATAGGAGTGTTATAAGTTTCATTCTGTGTGTCTGTCTGCGGCATAGTTACTCGTAAACGGGTGAACCTGTCATCTTTAATTTTTATTTCAAAGGTGACTTAAATATGATTCTCTTTAGGTATGGTTTTTATGGATTTAGATGTGTTCTTTATTTTTGATTTAAGTTAGATATTATTTATTTATTTAAGATAGGTACACCAACAATACAACATATTGTGACATTACACTTAGACATTGTTATAATCACATTTCTGATATGTGTATCATTTAGAGGCGTACAGAACATTCGCAAAAGGGAAGATACCTAGTACACTGAACTTGTCTACTCTGAACAATCAATATTATAGAATTTAATATAGAAAATATTATATTATATATTATTATAGAGAAGCAATAAATTTAACCTAGAAAATATTAGGGGTAGTTTAATAATATTAGGGGTAGTTTAGATAAAGTCTAGCTTGGACCATTATTGAAATCATAGGTTCTATGTGATATCTGAACAATAGACGACATATTATTATAATTTTAATGGGAAAGTAACTCTTATTGTTTGTTTGTAAGGAATTTACGGCTGAACGGATCATAAAAAAAATTTACAATGGGATAGATTATAACCTGGGAAGGACATACATAGGCTATCTTTATCTACAACCACGAGGGCGAAAACTATTTATTATATTTATTTGTGTCTGTTATAGTTAGTATTTTTTTTACTTTAAGTTATATTTCAATTTAATTTAAATTAGTTTTAGTACTTGTAATACTGTGTACATATGCCCTGGAACACAGTTCAAATCAGATTATAACCATCCACCATGTTCCGTTTTTAAAATATTTATACAAACACTAGCTGTCCCGATAGACGTTGGTCTGCCTTAGCTATGAATTAATTTATCAAATACACCATAGAAAAGAAGTCCTTTAGTTTATCCCGAAATTTAAAATATTTCTATTCTTTCTAAAAAAAATTCTATTATAAGAATCTCCTGACAATACCAAACATAAGAACAAAAGAATCGGCGAAATCGGTCCAGTCGTTCACGTGATGCCGTGACCGACGGAAATAGGGATTCATTTTTATATATATATATAGATTTTATACAATTAATTGAATACAGTTTGGTAACTGTCTGTCTACTATTCAAATAAACTACTTCTACACTTCAAGACCTTGAAAGCTATTCGTTAAAAAAATACCAATTTTGAATCTGTTTATTGACACAAAAACCTGTCCCCAATGTTGTTTAGTCAATTACACTAATGTTCTCTCTCTCTCTCTTTCGCAGATATGGCGAGTGAGAAGGATAGACACGCGAAGCTGTCAGAATTCAGAATATGACCAACGACCGCCCGACGAACGTGTTTTTACGACAAATTTTTGATCATTAATAATGAAATAAGCGTGTTTTAGTGCATAAAAAGTCATTCCGTTCTTAATATAATGCTCAATTTGTTTTCCCGCATAAATGCATAGCTCAATCGTTCCTCAATATGGCTAGTGACTCAAAATACGTCCAAACTGCAATTAAGTGAATTGAAATAGTGCTGTGATTAAAAAAGTATATTTTGCCTAGTGTTTTTTGGTGCAACTGTGAATTGTGTGAAATCGTTGTGATACCGTTATCACTTGTGAAAATAGCGTGTTATAAAATGCAGTAGTGATTAGTGACATTTCCCGCAAAATAAAATAATTTGTTAGAGCGCCATCTATCGGCCAGTGGCGGTAATGCTTGGATAGAATGGAAGCCGGTTTCATACCGGTTGGCGTCGGGAGCGGCGGCGGGAGTGTAGTACCTCCGCCGGCCGTCAAGGCGCCACCGGCGAATGTGATCCGCGCGCCGGGGTTGAAGCGCGGCAAAATGGAAGAGGCGATTTCTGATCGGGTGAGTCTATATCATTTATTTATTATTGTACAATAGGTAATATATATGGGACAATCTAAAACTAAAAAGAAAAGAAAAAAGTAACCTAATATAAAAAAAATACACAAATAAAACACTTGTCCCAAATCGTTGTCACGCGGGAGGGTGCCAAGAGGGCTGTATTGCCCCGCTGTATGGCAATGCTGATCCTTTGCGTAAAATACGTAAGTCTTATATACTGAGATTTTGTTTAATAATAAAAAAAAAATGAAATGTAAAAATATTTTAGCTTAGACTATTATGGCACTTATGAAGGCCTGAATAACCACTTTCAACGACATTTAGCGAATCATTAGGGCCGATGTAGTTTATGAGAAATTATCATCGGGTGGTTATTTTAACGATTCCGGTTTAGAACCCCATACCGCACCTATTTAAGTATCTGTTCATTGACAAAGCATAACTTCATTATCACTGTCACTATATAGTATAAAATAAAGTCGCTTCCCGACGTCTGTCTGTATGCTTAGATCTTTAAAACTACGCAAACGATGCGTTTTTTTTAAATAGATAGTTTAGTGATTCAAGCGGAAGGTTTTTATCTATAATAGCTGCCCGCCCCGGCTTCGCTCGTGTGGACAATTTTTTTTTGCATTAATGGGGATGAAAAATAGATGTTGGCCGATTCTCATAGATACCGGATAAGCACAAAAAAAATCATCAAAATCGGTTAAGCCGTTTCGGAGGAGTATGGCAACGAAAACTGTGACACGAGCATTTTATATATTAGATTCATTTGGGTTTTGTAGGTACATATATAACTTATATGGCTAACGCTGGCCTTGCGCAGCCGGGGCGGATCGCTAGTAAGAGATAATTGGGTGTTTAACTTGCTCACGTCAAAATCAAACTTAAAATCATCTTTATTTGACCAGACTTTACCGATAAGTTCTATCAAATTGTCAGAATCTACCACCGGCTTCGGAAGGTCGTATTTGGTGGATATTTCGGCAGAAAAGAAAACATTTAGTGGAGATAATGTAGGATTTATTACCAATTAACACAGAACCATTACAAAACATACACAATCGGAAGATGGCCAACGAGAGAGAGAGAGAGCGATACAAGCAGCGCGTCTAACGCGTTATTTTTATGATTGACAGATGTCACTGTCTGTATAGTGACATTAAGGTTGCGTTTACACTTACATTCTAACAGTATTTTGCTAAGATGAATCTGGCGAGAAACTCGACGATTACACCTTTAGGTATTTAGAAATGGAATGAACATTTCCATGAGAGTTTTTGGCGGGAATCAGGCGGAGCGGTTGAGATTTTTTTCCAGTGTGTCGTAAATTGTGTTATAGTGATCTTTAATGTGTATTTTTCGTGTCGATATGTGCAGTAAAGTTTCATTTAGTGACTGATTTATAGGAGCATTGGAAATAATGCCATAATACGACTTTTGGGTTAAGTGATTTATCATTTTGGTCAATAGGTTACCTCTAATCTAAAGGCGTGTTACGATCTGCTACTGCCGTGGGTTGTCTCCAGAAACTCCATTGGGCGTTAGAATGCATGACACTAGGCATTTTAATGCGGCAAACACGAGAAATTTTGCAACATGAAAATTCTCTAACACTCGACACTGGCAAAAATAGTCCCTGAAGGGATTGATTGCCATACTTAGGAAGAAGAAGAAGAAGAACATTTCCATTTATTAAATAATCGGATGGTATCCCTGTTGAAAAATATATATAAAGAATGTCTTGAATGGTATTATTCTTCTCTTACCAAATCTATTGGGCAAAATTATTACACCATAAGCGTTATTTTTTCTCTTTAAGCTGTATATTCGCAATTACTGAATATGTAATGGTGAATCTGACAGCACAACCGCGCTAAAATTACGTGCGATTGCGAATAAAGCAGCAGACCGAAATGTGTACTTTGAATGCGCATACTAACATTCCAACGCAGATACAGAGCGTATAATTTGTATTTATTAAGAAAATCTAACACAAACATAAGACACGATAACACTATATATGTCAATTTATTTATTTATTTATTTATTAGGATCGCCAACAAGTGACACACCAAAAACTTAAGATTAATAACAATAAGTAAAAACATGCTTAGCGCTCACTTAATTAAAGGTAATCACAGCTAACTTAAGTATTGCACCGGAAATAATATAAAAATTACAAAATTAAAAAACAAAAAACAGAAAGATAATTTGTAAGAAATTACTAGGTAATAATTAACATAAAAACAATTCTTCTTTATCAATAAAACAAAAAAATTAATATGAGATAAACTTTCTTTTTCTCATAAAATTTACTTCAACTTGGATTCATATAGATTCAATATTTTGTTCTTGAAAAACTGTAAGTTATTGGCAAAGATGTCTAAATCACAAAGTCTAGTTAAATTGTTATAAAGTCTGGTCATTCTGACTATGGGTGAATTCAGACCCAGGTTAGTTCTGTGTCTACGCACATTGAACAGCCTGTATATTTGTGAGCGTGGTAATCTACTTGGAGCAGAAATATTGATTTTAGCTAGTAGTTCAGGACAGTCTATTTTATTGTTGAACAGTTTATATATAAATAGGAGATCTAGCAGCTTACGTCTGTCATTAAGTGAAAATAATCGGAAGTATTTCAGACGAGCGTTGTATGAGTTTAAATTCTTGTGTAGATTCAGGCTACATGCGAGGTAGTTGAGGAATCTCTTTTGAGTACGTTCAATTCTATTTCTGTGTACATCATAAAATGGAGACCAAACTTGCGAACAATACTCAAGTATACTGCGAACTAATGACTTAAGTAGCAATAATTTCGTTTTCGGGCATCTAAATATTTTAGTGTTTCTTGCAATGAATCCGCTCACTTTAGATGCATTAATTAGTACTTTGTCTATGTGAGCATTAAATGTGAGTTTACTGTCTATCAATACACCTAAGTCGCGTATGCATTCAACTCGCTTGATTTCGTGTTTGTTAATAGTGTACGATGATTGTAATTTTGTTTTATTCCGGCTGAAGGAAATTTGCATATATGATATTTTATGTTCCTGCTACGTCAAAATGACGTCATAGTTATTGAGATTCGATTGAAATTTTCATATTGAATACGGGCACTGTTCAGACAAATTGGGTGTTGCAATATAATTATATTCAGTTGTCCTCCATCTACAGTCTACACCAGTGCCGGTAGCAAGAACATTTTAACTCGCGAAATGTCAAAATATTCATACTAATATTTAGTTCCACTTTTCACCGCCGCAGCGCTGTTCGTTTTTCAGTACAAAAATAGTCGAAGGCGATACGAAAACGTTGTCGCAATTTATTCATGCTCGCGCTACTGTTCTTGTTCCTATATTTTTATGTGTAGTGCGAGCATGAAGAGCCTTCAACTATTTTTGTATTGAAAAACGACCAGCGCTGCGGCGGTGAAAAGTGGAACTAAAAATTTGTATTACAATTGTGAGATTTCGCGAGTTACGTTTGCGAATACGTAGTCGAAAAATGTTCCTGCTACCGGCACTGTTCTCCGTTTCAGTCTCATATAGATAGTGAGTACCCAACCGGTGGTATTTTAAATTAAATTAATCTTATTTCTGTACATAGAAGACCAAGTGACCAGGATTCCTCCCCTAAAAATCTCTTACTAATATTTCATTTGCGAATGGTTATTAATATTTGAGAATGGCAACCCAAACCAAAGAATGAACTATTATTAACATTTAAACTTATATATTTGTTGTGTCAATAAACATTTTTTCTTTCTTTTCCTTTGTAAGAGGGTACGATCAAGTATTTTATGTTACTTAACGTCTGTCTGTCTATTGTAACGTCTGTCTGTCTATTGTAGTTGTAAGTAGTTAAGGTACATACGAATCTTTCGTTATATTCCCAAATCTACCTGAGTACTTTAAGTTAAGTAATTTAACTTCGCTGCTATGTCTCGCATTAGAAATCCTTAGAAAAGCTAGCAAGGTTACAAATGACAATTTTTACAGCGCTTCACATAATTGTTAGGTAAAACAGGTTTGGCGAGTTTTTAATGACCCCATATAAAACTGTTTCTAATTGTTTATGATGTAATTGTTATGACACTGATTAATTATTAGGTAATTATGTCTTTTTATATACCACTACGGTGGCACACAAGCATACGGCCCACCTGATGGTAAACAGTCACCGTAGCCTATAGCCGCTAGAAATACCAGGGGTAATCACTAACGAGTTGCCAACTATTTTTGTTGATGAGGACTCACTGTGGTAGCAGCATTACTACTAGCTCAGCGTATCCTCGTGGAGCACTGGCAACCTTACTTACCGCAGAAACACAACATCTATCATCTACATCAAGTAGTGTTATTTGACTGCGGTCTTCTGTAAGGTAGAGGTACAGTCCCCAGTCGGGCGGTTCCAATTTAAATGGGATAACCCACGAGAAATCCCAAATCGCCCTACCTCTCTTATACTACTTATGTCTATTGTTTTATCTGCGTTGGTCTGCTAATAACCCTTGTAGGGTGCCGTACCCAGAGGTAACACAACCTTATTGCTAAGACTTCGCTGTCCGTATTTCTGACTACATAGAAATAGAAAGATAGATAGATAACTCTTTATTGTACACCAAAATCAATAACTGAAGAACATAAAATACATTATAAATACGTACAATTGGCGGCCTTATCACAAGATGTGATCTCTTCCCGACAACCTAGCAGAGGTGAGCAGCAAAACTAATGCTTTTTTTTAATATAAACTGAAATTTCTTCAAAGCGTCCGCCTTCAAAGGCTACCCGGGGAAAGGACACTTTAAATTGAGAGGGCTGTTGATCTTGCTAAGGCAAATCTTTTACAAATTTTAGCTTCGCTTTTCCCTGTGAAAATATATAAGTTTAAATGTTAATAATAGTTCATTCTTTGGTTTGGGTTGCCATTCTCAAATATTAATAACCATTCGCAAATGAAATATTAGTAAGAGATTTTTAGGGGAGGAATCCTGGTCACTTGGTCTTCTATGTACAGAAATAAGATTAATTTAATTTAAAATACCACCGGTTGGGTACTCACTATCTATATGAGACTGAAACGGAGAACAGTGCCGGTAGCAGGAACATTTTTCGACTACGTATTCGCAAACGTAACTCGCGAAATCTCACAATTGTAATACAAATTTTTAGTTCCACTTTTCACCGCCGCAGCGCTGTTCGTTTTTCAGTACAAAAATAGTCGAAGGCGATACGAAAACGTTGTCGCAATTTATTCATGCTCGCGCTACTGTTCTTGTTCCTATATTTTTATGTGTAGTGCGAGCATGAAGAGCCTTCAACTATTTTTGTATTGAAAAACGACCAGCGCTGCGGCGGTGAAAAGTGGAACTAAAAATTTGTATTACAATTGTGAGATTTCGCGAGTTACGTTTGCGAATACGTAGTCGAAAAATGTTCCTGCTACCGGCACTGTTCTCCGTTTCAGTCTCATATAGATAGTGAGTACCCAACCGGTGGTATTTTAAATTAAATTAATCTTATTTCTGTACATAGAAGACCAAGTGACCAGGATTCCTCCCCTAAAAATCTCTTACTAATATTTCATTTGCGAATGGTTATTAATATTTGAGAATGGCAACCCAAACCAAAGAATGAACTATTATTAACATTTAAACTTATATATTTTCACAGGGAAAAGCGAAGCTAAAATTTGTAAAAGATTTGCCTTAGCAAGATCAACAGCCCTCTCAATTTAAAGTGTCCTTTCCCCGGGTAGCCTTTGAAGGCGGACGCTTTGAAGAAATTTCAGTTTATATTAAAAAAAAGCATTAGTTTTGCTGCTCACCTCTGCTAGGTTGTCGGGAAGAGATCACATCTTGTGATAAGGCCGCCAATTGTACGTATTTATAATGTATTTTATGTTCTTCAGTTATTGATTTTGGTGTACAATAAAGAGTTATCTATCTATCTTTCTATTTCTATGTAGTCAGAAATACGGACAGCGAAGTCTTAGCAATAAGGTTGTGTTACCTCTGGGTACGGCACCCTACAAGGGTTATTAGCAGACCAACGCAGATAAAACAATAGACATAAGTAGTATAAGAGAGGTAGGGCGATTTGGGATTTCTCGTGGGTTATCCCATTTAAATTGGAACCGCCCGACTGGGGACTGTACCTCTACCTTACAGAAGACCGCAGTCAAATAACACTACTTGATGTAGATGATAGATGTTGTGTTTCTGCGGTAAGTAAGGTTGCCAGTGCTCCACGAGGATACGCTGAGCTAGTAGTAATGCTGCTACCACAGTGAGTCCTCATCAACAAAAATAGTTGGCAACTCGTTAGTGATTACCCCTGGTATTTCTAGCGGCTATAGGCTACGGTGACTGTTTACCATCAGGTGGGCCGTATGCTTGTGTGCCACCGTAGTGGTATATAAAAAGACATAATTACCTAATAATTAATCAGTGTCATAACAATTACATCATAAACAATTAGAAACAGTTTTATATGGGGTCATTAAAAACTCGCCAAACCTGTTTTACCTAACAATTATGTGAAGCGCTGTAAAAATTGTCATTTGTAACCTTGCTAGCTTTTCTAAGGATTTCTAATGCGAGACATAGCAGCGAAGTTAAATTACTTAACTTAAAGTACTCAGGTAGATTTGGGAATATAACGAAAGATTCGTATGTACCTTAACTACTTACAACTACAATAGACAGACAGACGTTACAATAGACAGACAGACGTTAAGTAACATAAAATACTTGATCGTACCCTCTTACAAAGGAAAAGAAAGAAAAAATGTTTATTGACACAACAACATAAGAAATATAGTAATATAAATGCTTAAAATTAAAAGTATGTTGAAATTGTGCCAAAAAGGCTAAGCAGCTCAGCATCAAGCTAGATGCCAGTACTGCAGCACCGGTCGTCCAACGCTGGTTTTCAGCTGTAGCCTACGAGTGGCATACTACGCTCGAAACAGGCAACGGATGTACACATTACACAGTACACATATTATGCAACTATATTAACAGTTTGTAGATAGTTCAATATATTTTGTGTTAATAAAAGTGTTTAATGATTGAAAAAGAAATGAAAAGTAAAATTGATAAAAAGAGGTTAAAATTCAATTATTATTATATTATTATAACTACATTAGAACAAACAATATCAACATCAGTAATCAGCAAATCCCAAAAAAACTACTGCAATACCGTGTCGCTCCCGTATAAAGTAATTTTGCTATAAGGACATCATCAATTTTGGTCCAAATCTGAAAGTGCCGGCCAATGCATTTTTTTGTATATTCTGTTAGAGCTTGCCCGTCTGAACATTTATTACTGTGGCACCAAACCTGTAGTTGTTTTTATTTGAGTTCGATAATCTGAATTTTCATACATTTGTGTTGAAAATAGGAACCCAAAATAACCAAAACCAATGAAATGTCCTGCAATGTCCAACTTTGGTGCTGTAGTAATAAATGCTCAGACGGCAAGCTCTAAAAGAATAATATAAAAAAAAATCGTTGGCCGCCACTTTCAGATTTGGACCAAATCTTTATAAAACATGAATGATGTCTTTTGATATCATTATTCTCTAGTTAAAAACAACTCGTATCAATTAATGTATGTATCTATGATAAGGGATCATCGGAGATGATAATGAAGATTGGAACATGTTCATCTACAATCTATACTATCAATAATCTATTGTCTCTCGTTAGCTAACTCACGCAATCTACTACCAAAACGAGTGAATATTAAGCAACAGAAATACTTCATTTCTGTGAAAATGTCAACTGTCTACCTATTACGGATTATACGGATCATGAGATACAGCCCGCTGATAGACAGGCAGACGGACGGACGGACAGTGAAGTTTTAGTAATAGGGTTCCGTTGGTTACCCTTTGGGTCGGAACGGAACCCTAAAAAGGTTACGTCCATAATTTTATAAAAACAATATTATAAATGCGAAAGTAACTCTGTTTATTTGCTACCTTTTCACGACTAAACGGCTGAACGGATCGTAATGAAATTTGGCAATGAGATAGATTATAACCTGGGGAAGGACATATGTTATCTTTAGCTAGAACACGGGCGAAGTCGCGGGCAAAAGCTACTTTGCATATATATAGTATATCATAAGTATAGTTGAAGTAATTACAGATATAGATATCATATCGTTCTGCTGTGTTATAGCATTTGACTCTACGACTGTGCTTGCAGAACCTCTTCGTAACTTGCATACAAACGCCCACACCACACGTATTTAGTAAAGCTAGGAAGCAACGATACGTCTTAGTGCACACATCCGTCGACTGGCTGCATAACATTATTCCTATTGCGCCTCCCACCATGAGCGTGTCGGCGAAATAATCAGTGACGCCTGGAGCGTAGTGCGCGTCGCACGCTCAGCGCCTCGACTGCCCCAAAATCGTGTTCACAAGTTGTTTAAATACACGGCAAGTGTTCCAAAATCAAATTTATTCAAAGTTCAAATTCAGAAATGTGTTTGTGTTCTTTTCCACGTTTGAAAAGTGCAAGTGTTGCCGCATTGGAATTTGTCACGAATTTGGAATAAGTGGAGGTGTCAATTATGGTAAAGGTTTGTCATTGCCAGGTAGGATCATATTATGATCTAATATTATCTTGTTGATTTGCATCCCAAGGTGTATGATTACAAGGTATTGCTAATCGATGGGAATTTTTACGTTGCTAGGTATCTTGAAATCTTGTGAGCTTAATACTATTGTAAACGCCCACTTAAACCCGAATTTAACTTTAAAATCGATGCAGAGTAGAGTTTTCTAAGTTGAACTGACCCGCAATAGAGTCGTAGTTAATTTCAATCTGTCAGTTTTCCATGTAAGTAAAATGAAAGGTACCTATAGATGAATAATGCTAGGGTCCGCACTATAAAAACTGTTGCTCTCTTCGGAACGGTCCATGTCTTGAAAATGGCAATCGCCATTCTAGAATGTGAATGGATATTATGCAATGACGACCATTGCCATAATTAAGTCCCTTAAAGTAAATTTATTGGACCAATTTCACTAAGACTTTGCCCGCGGCTTCATTCTTTCATATCCCGATTTAGGCAATCAGGATCGACCGACACAAACGTCGCATTATATAAATAGGTTACTCGGATGGAGGATAGAGAACTTGACGACATTCAAGTTTAAATAAAGTTTTTTTTACGTTAGGTTACAACATCTTTACAGATGAAGATACTAATATCTCACTCTTACGACAAATCTAAAACCCATTACCAGTACGTTGCCTACTCATAAACATAAAAACAGCAACACGCAGTTTTCACATAGAAAATACGGAAATAATAACTGCATCGTCGAGAAAGTCACACGTGATACTAGAACGTATCGCAACTATAACACGGCCATTTTACTTAAAATCTGGGTCGATAGACCTATAATAGTTTTTTATGCTATATCGATGATGTACTGGTGTACAGTGATACATCATCGATATAGCACAAAAACAAATGACCTGATACCGCAATATCGTGTTCTCGTAAGCATCGAGGACATCACATATAAAGCTGTCAGAAGAATTACAATTTCCTCCTACATTCTACTAATATAGTAAATGCGAAGGCTGTTTGTTTGTTAATCGCGTTAAAGCGACTGGACGCTTTTCATGAAATTTGGTACAGAGGTCGAAGGTACCTACTCAGTGATGAAACGGTAGAGCATATATGCAAATACTAGCTGTTACCCGCGACTTTGTCTGCTTTTGTTTAAAAATAAAAGTAGCCTACATCCTTCTCCAGGATATAGTCCTTGTTAAATTTTACAACGATCCGATCAGCCGTTTAGCTCTGAAAAGGTAGCCAACAAACAGAGTTACTTTCGCATTTAAAATTTAAGTAAGTATGGATGCAGATGACGAAAACAATGTGTGGCAAACAAGAGGGATATTAAATCAAAAATCAAAATCAAAAATCATTTATGCAGTTTAGGCCCTAATAAGACACTTATGAAGGTCTAAATTATCACCGGTTCGGAAAAAAAGCCACCTGAGAAGAACCGGCAAGAAACTCAGTGCTCTGTCTTTTTTTTCATGTAGCAATCATGATATAACATTACGCCCTATAAGACTGCCAGAAAGACACTAAACGATAACAATGTTTGTATGCACATGTATCTTGAGGTCACTCAAGTGGGTTATGTCGAAACTAAATATAACTCCTCATAATGCTCTAAAAATATCGATTAAGTAACACGAAGGCGGGTAACCACATCAAGATTATTTGTGTAAGCTCTTTAGTCAGAGTCAATGACGGATCACTGAATTGTCATTGATGAAATTACATAGAACCGGTTCTTAAATACTTAGACTTGGTAGTTCAGTAGCGGGAGCATGAATAATTTGCGACAACGTTTTCGTATCGCCTTCGACTATTTTTGTATTGAAAAATGAACAGCGCTGCGGCGGTGTAAAGTGGAACTAAAAAATAGTATGACAATTTTCACATTTCGCGAGTTACGTTTTCGAATACGTCGTCGAAAAATGTTCATGCTACCGGCACTGGTCTAATTATTGCATGTAATAAATATACTATTAGAAATAATTACGCAACTTGATGCTTATATTTTCTCAGAAAAATTTATTAATGACAAACAATTTAGCTGATGAAATTTCTGGTCGTGAGGGAGTAAAGAATGTAGGTGACGAAATAACTACTCTGCTGTGACATGCCGGATTGAAACTGAAGTTAATTACGTTATTCAGGAATATATAAAACTAGCTTCTGGCCGCGACTACGTCCGCGTTGAGCTTAGAATCTCAGAGGAACCTAAAATTTTCCCGGGATAAACAGTATCCTATGTGTTAATCCAGGTTATAAATTATCAGTGTTCTACATTTCATCCAAATCCGTTGAGTAGTTTTTGCGTGAAAGAGTAACAAACATCCATCCATCCATACTCACAAACTTTCGCATTTATAATTTATAAGTAGGATTTATTATGTTAATACAATTCCCTCATCATAATGCTGAACGATCTGGCTGTAGGATATGCCCAAGTGTTGTGCAAAATTACCGTTCATCACCGTGATGAAATCAAGTAACTCGTAAAGCCACACTTGCTAGATTTTGTCTTGCGGATTTCTTCATGGACCGTAGAACATCGCGAACGAAATACAATCGCAGCAAAAGTTATTTCACTTCAAAGTCGTGAAGTATGGAACCAACCTTCCAAAGTGAATTCCTTTGTATGAAAGAATGGCACACCTAGTCTCTTACCATTCAGAATGCCTTGACAATAGCTTTTTGTTTTCAAACCACGGGCTAATCTCTATTTGAATGTGTATGTATAGGATTAACATAGAATGTAAATTCAATTATGCAACGGCGACCTTCTCTGCCTTAAATCTCAACCTACTCGCGCGCGAAATTTCATCGCGGGCGGTAAAGCCCTGAACTCAACCTATATTGTCAATGATATTTCTATAAATTATGGTGGAATGTTATATCAATACTTTCTAGAACAACCCTTCTGACCATATGTCATCCAACTATTGTAACTCGACCTTAAAACAGAATACAGGACCTCAAAACGAAATCCACGCTCAGCACTGTAGAGTCACAAATTTTGGCACAAAGAATTCTTAACTTCATTGGGAACAACGACTTTGGCCTTTAGTTTCCAAGGAGCCAAGTATCCAGTCATTTGCAATGATAACTAGGTAACGGTTCGTACACTGTGTTATCTAAGTAGGTTGTTTTGTTACCTTTACAGATAATGACTTCCTCTAAGAATCTTGCGGTGTTCAGAGTTTATCTTCGTTGCTGGTGCGGAGCGTATGCCCTGAGATCGTCAACCCCAATCCGCTATTTGTAATAAGCATCAAATTTGACCGTAAATCGTTAGTTTTGTACCAAATTTTAGAAAATCCGCTGCTTTGCCATTTTTTTTTACACCATATGTATAGTTGCCGTAGCCTAAAGCCGATTGCAATACCAGGGATATCACTAATGCGTTGCGCACCATGTTGTTGATGAGGACTCACGGTCCTATTAGCATTACTACTAGCGCAGCGTATTCTCGTGGAGCACTGGCAACCTTACTCACCGCAGAAACATATCACTACATCAAGTAGTGTTATTTTACTGCGGTCTTCTGTAAGGTGGAGGTACAGTTCCCTGTTGGGCGGCTCCTATTTTAATGGGAAAACCAAACAAAGCAACAACCATTTAAAACATCGGTTAAATTTGTACGTTATATAGGATAAGGATTATAAAGATATAATAGTGTCAATTTTCTTTTTTATCAATTTGCTCTAAACTAATGCTTAAATATAACATTTTACCTATTCTGTTGGTGAATTAAACTAAAATATTCATCGTTTTCACAGGACTTAATTTGATGTGACAGCACTAAATTAAACGTGCTAGTTCTATGTTTAAATTTAGTTCAGTTTAAACTAATATGTGACAAGAGATATACCGCCGCTGTCGTATACATTTCCCTCAGTTATTAACGCGAAATCCAGTTTATCCTGTCCTGACCTTCGTCTAAGATCTATATAATAACTTCCTCTATTTACTTGTCTGGTATGTCCATAAGCAGTGGATTCTTTAACCCCTTTAGGGTGAAACATGATTTCCTATTTGTTTATGGTTACTGTATTGATTGTCGAAGGCTATCTGGCTGATCTTTTAACATAAACGTCGCAAGAATAATAATGATTCGAAGAAATCGAAGACTTTTTTTTAATCCCCTAAGGGGCAAACAAACATACGGCCCGCCTGATGGTAAGCGGTAACCAACCGTAGCCTATGGACGCTTATAACACCAGGGGGTAACACGCGTGCGTTGCCGATCCTAAATGTATGATCTACTTGCAGATTTAGACCACGATTTAGATTTATTTATATATAAATAATTAAATAAATAAATCAATATCTTAATTTTTTATTTATATATTAATAAATAAATGAATATGCAGAAGTGGTGACACGCACTGGCAGAGAATCACTGGTATGATTCTGATTTTTATACAAATTGCTAAGTACCTAAATAAAAAGACTGGTTCAAAGCTGTACAGACAATAACATGAGACATATCAATACATGTATGATAAACTAGCTGTTAACCACGGCTTCGGCCGCGTGTTTAAGAGAAAAAAAATCGTACTTATGTAAGAAGAGCACTCCGTCTTAGCTGATTACTCTCTTTCACCCCCTTCAGAATATTTTTTTGAGACAAAAGATAGCCTATGTCCTTCACGAGGTTAAAATCTATCAGATTGCCAAATTTCATTAGGATCCGTTCAGGCGTTTCTTCGTGATAGGTTGGAAACAAGCAAACAGAGTTACTTTCGCGTTAATAATATTAATATGTCTGCTCGCCTTGTGGAAGATACTTAAACAAGTATGTGCATATATATGTATACCTTTAAGTTAACCTGTTATACTAGCCAGCTTGTATTTGCGTCTGAGATATGATTAACGAAACCTGAGTCGCAATTACGAAAGAAACAGCGAGTTCAAGTTGAACTATGTACCTGCCTATGTTATCTTTCAACATACTTATTCATAATAATAATATAAATGCGAAAGAAAACTCTGTTTTGTTGTTTGCGACTAAACGGCTAAGCGGCTGAACGGATCGTAATGAAATTTGGCAATGAGATAGATTATAACCTGGGGAAGGACCATAGGCTAGGCTTTCGTCTCAAAAATGATCCTTAATGGGGTTAAACAGGGGTTGTAAATTTGTACACCGTCTTAATCAGCTCAGTCAAAGTGCTCTTCTTACATAATTACGTTTTTCTTTCTCTATAACCACGCGGGTGAAGCCACGGGTAACAGCTATTCTCCTACAACTATGTTTCACAAATAACATTTCTGATTCTGTATGTTACTCACTTGCCAAAGTCCACGATAACTAAGATGATAAAATTGATAAAGATGGTTAAAAGGTTTAGTATTGTTGCCAGTGCTCCACGAGGATACGCTGCGCTAGGAGTAATGCTGCTAGCACAGTGTGGCCTCATCAACAACATGGTTGGCAACTCGTTAGTGATACCCCTGGTATTGAAAGCGGCTATAGGCTACGGTGACTGCTTACCATCAGGTGGGCCGTATGCTTGTGTGCCACCTATTCATTCTTACATCGTCCTCCTTTGTCCGATATCATCACATATTGTTACCACCTCACTATTTACGTGTTCACCATAATATTTTAGCACATATATTTTTATGCCTTTACCAATCCTTGACCAAATCGTTAAATATTGAACGGTTCATGTACTTTTTGCACAACATGACATACTAACATTTACACCAATAGTTATCTTAATACACAATCCTAAATAACACAATAATAACAAACAAACAAACAAACATACAAACTGCATGTAGTAGGACGTACTCTTCTCACACGTATGCAGGTTTCCTCGCCATGTGCACACGCACATTACTTAGCCTCCATAGTCCACAGTGGCCATTGTGGTGCGGTGGACTTACATACGGCTTTGATACTCTTCTCACACGTATGCAGGTTTCCTCACCATGTTCACACACACATTACTCAGGCTCCGTGCCATAGTCCACAGTGGCCAGTGCGGTGCGGTGGACTTACATACGGCTTTGATACTCTTCTCACACGTATGCAGGTTTCCTCACCATGTTCACACACACATTACTCAGGCTCCGTGCCATAGTCCACAGTGGCCAGTGCGGGCGGTGGACTTCACAGACGGCTTTGATACTCTTCTCACACGTATGCAGGTTTCCTCACCATGCTCACACGCACATTACTCAGGCTCCGTGCCATAGTCCACAGTGGCCAGTGTGGTGCGGTGGACTTCACTCACGGCTATTTTATTATCTGCTTAAACAGGTAGACTTGCAGAATGTCCTTTTCAGAACATGTCAAGTACATGGCAAACCTTGTGACTAGGAAAACAATCTACGCCTTTGTATGTAAACAGTGTGCTTTTTGAATGACTAATAGGATCGCGATTGATCTGGTATCTACTGTATGTGAGATACAACATAATGGAAGCTAGATAATGTTTTAACTTATCAAGCTGACCCGACAGACGTTGTCCTGTCTTAGCTATGAATTCATATGACAAATACACCATAGAACAAAGGTCCTTTACTTTATCCTGAAATTAAAATCTTCCGGATTTTATTTTATTTTCTTTTTATAAGAACTTTCTCCTGTCAATAAGCAAACACATAAAAAATATTTGCGAAATAGGTCTAGCCGTTCACGCGTGCCGTGACCAAAGGACATAAGGATTTATTTGTATATGCATAGATATATGTTGCTGTTCTGAATTCTTCAACATTACTATTTAATTGTATCATCTGAAGAATCCCTTTTTCCGGGATAAAAAGGGCATTGCCTATCTGAATATCAATTTTCAATTAAATAATTTTCAGCTATTTTAACGTAAATGATTAACAAATATCCAGACATTCGCATATTTTATATTTATATTTATCTATAATACAGTCTATACTAATATTATAAAGAGGAAATATGTATTTTTGTGTGTGTATGTTTGTATGGAATAGGCTCCGAAACTTGTGTACCGATTTAAAAAAACAATTCCCCGTTAGAAGGCTATATTATCACTGAGTAACATAGGCTATATGTTATATAGATACGCGGGCGTACAGCTCATTATTAATAAGGAGTAAGATACTGGTCATCTTTCCATTTGATAATCCCGTTAGTGGTGCCCCTGGTAGTGCTAGCGGCTATAGGCTACGGAGACTGCTTACCATCAGGTGGGCCGTATGCTAGTGTGACACCTTAGTGGTATAAAAAAAATGAACGAAACGACCTTGTCATAATGTGTCGTCATTTATTCGCAAAACTGTCATTTTGGTATGACATTACGGGTGTTTATTAATCGTTATATTTGAGTACGACCTTTGCGATCTTTTTATCTCCCATTTTGTAGAGATATTACGCGTTTCGCGCGCTAATAACAATCCTACGAATATTACATATATGCGAAAATGCGAAAGTTTGTAAGTCGCAAAATCTACAAACGGATTTGAATGAAATTTGGGACAGGTAGTTTATAACCTGGACTAACACATAGGATACTTTTTCTCCCGGGAAAATGTTTGGTTCCTCTTGGATTCTAAGCTCAAGACGGACGAATTCGCGGGCAGAAGCTAGTTATAAATATGAGAGATCGATGTTTTACATTTAACATGTACCAAAAATAGATTATCACTTTTCCTTTATGCCCCTGTGCCCATAGCATTGGGGTCAATGAGGAAATTATAAATCGCCATCTTGCGGCGGCAGCCATATTGGATTTAGAATGACGTCGTTAACAAGCCTTTCTTTTGATAATTAACTTTACACATTTTATTATGGTTTCCAGTACCAATATCTAACTTAGGTATCTCATAATTTGTTAAAGTGTAATGGCTTAATACTGAAACGCCATTCAGATCTAATACCTCCTCCTATTTTACATACGACATTGTATTTGATGACGCTACAAACAGTTACGTGGGCCCTCAAACTTTGAATGTCGTTTCAATATTCGGTCGGCCGTATGTGTCATATAAGCATATTATAATTTAAACGTCGGCTTGCTTTCAAGACACGAACATAACATCTTCATCATCGTGTTATCTTGTTATTGGAACAATTTAGTTACTTTAGTTAATGTAACTCGTCTTGAAACTTTATAATATCACGCCATTGTTATTTTTAGACAGACGTTTTTGATAACAGACTACAAGTATATTTACTGTTTATAGATACGAAAAGCATAATGGTGCCTATTCTGGTGTTCAAAATTACTAAGCTTAACTAATTTGACAGGTCTAAAAGTCTTCTTGCTATCCCTTTCTCATGTGCCGGGGTTAAATAAGGATAGCAATACCTTTAGAACTGTCAAATTAGTTAAGTTTAGTAATTTTGAACAACATGATTGGTACCAATATTGGCTTTAAAACTAATAGGGTCGGAAACGCGCGAGTGATACCCCTGGTGTTGCAACCGTTCCTATGCTACGGTGACCGCTTATCATCAGGTGGTTTGCTTGTTTTCCACCTTAGTGGTATTAAAAAATAACTTAAACTACAATTGTTATCGTACCATGAAGTGACCCGACTAAATAAGAAGTACTGCGTAATAACTAATAGAATGGATATTAAGATACTCATTAGCATAGCCGTGTTGTGTTACATAGAGTTGCGGTCTTCGATGGAATGGATATGTTAGTTTTGTGGTTTTGGTTCGAGTGGAAATATTTCTTCTTTTTCGGTTTTAATTGGTATTTCAAGTATCGAATTCTTGGTAATTTTTATAAGCCGTTTTATATTATTAAAAAGGTATGTTCCGTTAAGGTGAGTATAGAGTAAAGCATTAACTTGCAACAGAACAATGAGCCGCTCTATGATCTGTTCTAGTGTATCACCCTTTCACGACCCAAACGTCGACACCTGCTTTGGAAACTTTTGCCTGTAGCCCGAGCAACAATAATTTGCGACTACAGCGTAACTCACGAGTTCTCAAAGTGTTCATACTAATTTTTAGTTCCACTTTTCGCCGCTGCAGCGCTGTTTATTTTCCCATGAAATAATGGTCGAAGGCGATACGAATACGTAGTCGCTAATTATTTTTGCTAGGACTACTGTATTGTATTGTACCATGCGTTGTACCAACGTTACATTATATAGAAATGCCCGAGATAATGCTCTATTGTACATATGCCTTAATGTTAGTCTATACTTCTATACTAATATTATAAAGAGGAAATATTTGTATTTTTGTGTGTTTGTATTGAATAGGCTCCGAAACTACTGGACCGATTTCAAAAATTATTTCACCGTTAGAAAGCTACATTAACACTGAGTAACATAGGCTATATATTACACTAGCTGCCCGCCCCGGCTTCGCACGGGTAGGCACAATATATTTGATAAATGTCTACCCGTGCGAAGCCGGGGTGGGCCGCTAGTTGAAAATAAGGTCGTTTCCTTAACATACTGATTAACCGCATTGGACGGTTGCTAGATTCAGAATTAAAAAGATTATGAGCTTCCTGTCTTGTATTTATATGAACAAAGTACATATTTAAACTAGCGACCGGCCCCGGCTTCACAAGGGTTACACGAAACCTAAATGAATTGTACATAAAAACCAATCTCCAGAATATATTGCTGAAAACTGCATTAAAATCTATTGAGTAGCTTAATAGATCTAAGCTAAAAGACAGCGGAAACGACTTCATTTTATACTATAAAGACTCATACTCTTATGTTAAAAATGAGATAAATTTTGGATTTTAAGTAAGGTTGCCAGTGCTCCACGAGGATGCGCTGGGCTAGTAGTATTGCTGCTAGCACAGTGAGTCCTCATCAACAACATGGTTGGGCACCCCGTTAGTGATACCCCTGGTATTGCTAGCGGCTATAGGCTACGGTGACTGCTCACCATCAGGTGGGCCGTATGCTTGTGTGCCACCTTAGTGGTATAAAAAAATAATAATAATAATACCGCATCCTATATTACCTCCTTCACGTTAAGTCCTTGAGCCACCATCGTACCCACATAGAAGTTGTGTTATAGATGCGACCTTCCTTGCACAAACACCGATTTACATATCTTATCTAACACTGTTCGCTGAATTTATTTAATAAACTTCTACGACGATAATTACATTAATTTTCTGTACTTCTGTTGTTGGTGTAAAAAAATGTCTTGCGTGTTGATATGTATCTGTTCTTATAATAAGGGAATACAATCTCTTCCAGTAATAAATTCAAAATTCAAAAAGATCTTTGTTTGACTAGACTTAACAGGCAAGCACTTTCAAATCGTCAGAATCTACCACCGGATTCGGAAGGTCGGTTTTCTGAGAAGAATCCGGCAAGAAACTCAGCAATTACTCTTTTAGAATCCAAAAGAATTACATAAAGTTTACATTTCAAATACTAACTTAACATGGATACCTATTGCTCAAAATAATATATAAAAACAATTGATAACACTAAAAAATAATATTAACACATAGACAAGTATAACGCTTGAAATTAATAAATCGTTTAACTATTCATTGAGCAAATCTAATATGGCCACGGCACATTGCATTTTTTAATTAATTATTCATTAATTAATTAAACACTTGAAAAACTCAATTTCTTCAGTAATTTAATTATCATAAGAAACTTCCCTAGTTATTAATGGGTGAACTACTAGCTATTTCACGCGACTTGGCCTGCGTTTAAAGCGGATCATACCACAGTATAGTATGCCGTGCCTTCATTTGAATTTGTTTTAAGACAAAGCTAGCCTGTATTCTTCCCCAGGTTATAATCTATCTCATTGCCAAACTTCATTACGATCCGTTCAGCCGTAAGTCGTGACAAACAAACAAATTGTGACAGGAGTAAGAACAGAAGAGATTTTTGCAGGGTCGGCAAAGCGCGATTGATACTCCTGGCATTAGGCTACGTTAAGAGCTTACCGTCAGCCGGGCTGTAAGCTTGTTGTTCACCTTAGTGGTTTAAAAAAAGGTAGACCGCCCTAAAACCGATTTATATTAACACACAAACGTGGTTTTCCCAAAGGAGTACAGCATGGGGTTCTTCAAGAAGGGTGTGAAGAGATTTTTGAAGGGTCGGCAACACGCGAGTGATACCCCTGGTGTTGCAAGCGTCCATAGGCTACGGTGACCGCTTACCATCAGGTGGGCCGTATGCTTGTTTGCCACCTTAGTGGTATTAAAAAAAAACGTTTTCCCCGGCGGTAATCACCACCCAAGCGTTACGTCATCAACACCCGTGACCCAAGCGTAGAAGTCAGGTAACCACTAGACCAGCGGTTTCAATACACAATAGGCAATAAGATTTTCTAAATTTGGTCTTTCAATCAGAAGATAATTAATAAATGTCTGATCAAATAGATTGGTGAAAGCCAACCGTAGGTAGTGTAGTTTGCTGTTTTAAGCTCACTTTAAGTGTATTGTAAACATCGAGTTGAATACAATTTATTCAAAGAAAAACTGGCCAAGTGCGAGAGTCGGACTCGTGCACCGAGGGTTCCGTACACACTTGTAGGTAAGGCTTAAGTAAGATTAAAAGTAGGCGAACTTCAAATGAGGTCATTATTCGTCAGACTCTCCACCGCGCGTAACAGGAATATTTTTTCGGTAAATTCGCATAAAATACGGAACCCTATAAAAATTACGAATTATTTAAGGTTTTCAGTTTTTTCCTTTACTTGTGCTGTAAAACACTGCTTCCTGCCAAATTTCATGGTTCTAGGTCAACGGGAAGTACCCTGTAGGTTTTGATTCCCTTGTGAAATCGCAAAATATGCGAAAATTTGCGACATAAACGGTCATATCTTTACTTCATATTGACTTACAGGTTTGATTATTTTACAGCCGAAAGAGACTATAGACCCGAGTATTTAATATTAATTTCAAATGTCTCCACGCGTTCTTGAGATAAAAAATCTTGATAGACAGACAGACGGACAACAAAGTGATCCTATAAGGGTTTTCTTTTAAGGAACGGAACCCTAAAAATAAAGCAGAGAGTTTAGAGCGCTATTTCACTTTCGTATTGCACATCTCTTTCACACCATTCTTAGCCTTTTTTCTTAAAATTAATACAAGTCACGCTGTGTGTGACTTACCAGTACACTTTACGAGATAATTAACTAATTAACAGCACGCTAATAAGGATGACTTTAAGATAATGTTTCGGCAGACAGGTCGACTCCGCCTACGTACTGTTTTCAATGTCATGACTTCCTGTCACTACTTCGTAGATACAAAAGAAATAAGATGAATTAATTTTGTATTCTTTCATATCATATCAATACACGTCTGTTGAAATGAGCGATAACTTCTAGCATCTAATTCCCCAACTCAACCTTTTATTAAAAAGCCCATGAAACTCTACCGATGTTTGGAAGCACATTCAAGTCTCCGTATATGTGCATGTGGAGAGACCAGTCCTGGATTTGTCAATAGGCCGTATAGGCCGCGGCCTAGGGGTGGCAGATTTCAGAGGAATTCAGTCATAGATTTAAAAAAATCCCATATTCTTCTTAAATCTTGCTTTAATTGATCCGTTTATTTAACTTTAGTGCCTTCCCTACTACAAATGGAAAATTCTTATATTGGAAAGGTACAAGGGGCGGAGGAAATAAAGTGGCCTACAATCAATAAAATCCGCAGAGATACCGTTGAATATTGAGCAACACTGATGATTGTAGAAGAAGCAGAAGAGGTGTGCAAGTCGAGAGTGAAATGGCGCTCAACTCTCTGCCTACCCAGAGAGGGACTCGCTATAAATTTCAGGGACCAATATAAACTTCACAATGTAATAACAGATAATTACCATACATAATGAAGCTAGGCAACAATAATTATTGAAACCAGATTACGTCCACAAACAATTATTATTTCTTTCACGCCCACCGGTTACGTATGCGTAATTTTAATTTTAAATTGTGCATATTCATTATGCCATAATTAGGCTATGACATGAACAAAGCGATGCCATATTCTTTGTGCTCGTTAAAACACATGGCATGAAGACCATTATAGTGTAGGATCAGCTAGCTGAAGTGTCAGTGGGCTGGTCACGTCTATGGAAGGACCGATGATTGATGGAGCAGACGTGTTCTAGAGTGCAGACCACGGAGTGGCTAACGTAGTTTAGGATCAGCAAGCTGAAGTGTCAGTGGGCTGGTGACGTCCGGGAAGGACCGATGGTCGATGGAGCAGACGTGTCCTAGAGTGCAGACCGCGGAGTGGCTAACGTAGTGTAGGATCAGCAAGCTGAAGTGTCAGTGGGCTGGTCGCGTCTGTGGAAAGACTGACGGTCGATGGAGCAGACGTGTCCTAGAGTGCAGACCGCGGAGTGGCTAACGTAGTGTAGGATCAGCAAGCTGAAGTGTCAGTGGGCTGGTCGCGTCTGTGGAAGGACCGATGGTCGATGGAGCAGACGTGTCCTAGAGTGCAGACCGCGGAGTGGCTAACGTAGTGTAGGATCAGCAAGCTGAAGTGTCAGTGGGCTGGTCAAATCTGTGGAAGGACCGATGGTTGATGGAGCAGACGTGTTCTAGAGTGCAGACCACGGAGTGGCTAACGTAGTATAGGATCAGCAAGCTGAAGTGTCAGTGGGCTGGTCACGTCTGTGGAAGGACCGATGGTTGATGGAGCAGACGTGTCCAAGATATTGGATCACGATCTAGCTATAGAAGTGAATGCTTAAATTTAACAATTCCTTCTTGTGACATCTAGATTGATTAAGAGTTATGATTGACCTTGCTTGTAAGTGTTGTTGAGCAACGTCTCATATCCTCATTATACTAGCTATGAGCAGTCGTTAGTGACACGGGTCCGACATGACTTTGCTTCCTACGCGGGGCCAACGGCTTGCGTACAGACAACAGACTGTTCTAGATATTTATCAATCTTGCACACGCCTATGAATAAATTATACTTAAAGTAGTGGCTCAGCTTACTCCTAGACTGGTATCAGAAGTTGATTAAGATGATAGAATTCCACCAGCCTGATTAATTATTCCTAATTGCTGGCTGGCAGTCAGGTATGGCACAGCGGGATCTGTCGTTAGATTCCTTATATTTAAGATCCTCGACTGAAGATCGGAAGAGTCGGGTAGGCAACGCGCGAGTGATACCCCTGGTGTTGCAAACGACTATAGGCTACGATGACCACATACCACCAGGTGGGTGCACCATGCTTGTGTGCCGCCTTAGTGATATAAAAAAAGGTTCAACACGATAGTCCCGATGTACTGCCAGTGACGCAAGCCCATAAATAAAGCTTGACACGTCTTGAATAATTCTGATAGCGTCTGCCATAATGAATGGTGCCACAAAACACACCATCAAATAAGTTATGTCAGCTATTGTATTCTATGACAATACTCTTGATACTTGAGTGATGAGTGTCCAGTGCTCAAGTGAAGGTATAAATTATGCAGTAACATCAAAATTATATAACGTTTATATATTTTTAACTGACTCTCGAAACGACTGAAAGATAAAAGGATAGCAATCAAATGGATACTTTGATGGTTGTAGCTGTGCTATTATTTACTAGCTTCTGCCCGCGACTACGTCCGCGTTGAACTTAGAATCACAGAGGAACCTAAAATTTACCCGGGATAAAAAGTATCCTATGTGTTAATCCAGGTTATAAAAGTTATCTGTGTTCCAAATTTCATCAAAAACCGCTGAGTAGTTTATGCGTGAAATGTAACAAACATCCATCCACCCATCTATGCATACTCACAAAATTTCGCATTTATAATATTAGTAGGATAGTAGGATGAAAACATTATACTAGCTGTGCCGACAGACGTTGTCCTGTCTTAGCTATGTATTCAAAAATGTCAAATACACCATAGAAAAAAGGCAAAATTCTTGGTCCTATCAAATTAGTTTAATTTATTGTAGAACAGAATCGACAACATTATTATAATCAGTGTTTATGTATTTTTCCTTGCATTGTTCACTTTTCTTATACATTTTATTTAGAGATCAAACACCAATTACCCAAGGAAAACACATAATACTACCATTTATGGCATGGCACCGCTAGAGGGCGTCCACCGGAAGCGCGACCATCTTGTGCCGGAAATACTCGAGAAACCGTTTGCGGGAAATGATAGACGCCATATTGGATTTAATATTCACAAACTATTTATGGTGCTGTTGACTGCAATTGGTGTTCATACCCGTTTAGTAACGAAATGGTAGCAAACAAACAAACAGATTTACCTTCGCATTATAATATAACTGTGATCAATAGCATTATTCAACCCTTGCAAATAAGACCGTCACTCGTTACACAATATTAAATGATTTGTTTCTCCAATATATATCTCTAACACAAGACAATTAAAGTCGATACAATCGAATGATGTATCGATGCTTTCACTTGGAACGATTCGATTAATTTTATTCGCAATAAAACAATTGTAGTCGTAAACTTGTTCTTTTATCGAGACGATCAGTTTATAGCAGAGTTCGTTGTGTCGGGTGCAATTATTGACTTCTGGTTTTGCAAGCCATAGGCTACGGTAACCGCTTACCGTTTAAAAAACCCTTCATCTGCTTCATCTACATTCACCATTCTCTTCATACATGCCCGCCAGTTCCAAATACTTTTTACCTTTCCGTTAATATAATGACATACAAATGCGTACAGTCTATAAATATCCCGCCGCGTCTGTCTGTCTGCTCTAAGTTTGCTTATTTATTCATTTATAAGGCACATGAAACATATCGTTATAACGCAATTTACGAGACACTCAAATCTCAACCCGCAGTCGAAAGTTGAGTTAGTTGTTATTAATATAATTATTTATTTATTTATTGGCAACACAAAAAAGTACATTTCGTATTTTACCAATGTCATGTAGATAAAAGAGAGGATCCTCTTGGCAACGTCGCACGGTGGGATAACGAAAGTTTGTTCAAGAAACACAAAAGTGAAACATCCTGTAGTTCATGAATAATTGCGACAACGTTTTCGTATGAAAAATGAACAGCGCTGCGGTGAAAAGTGGAACTAAAAATTAGTATGACAGTTTTGACATTTCGCGAGTTACGTTTTCGAATACGTTGTCGAAAAAGTTCATGCTACGGGCATTGTTATCTGTATCGTAGCGAGAACATTGGTTTCTCACGTCAAATGTCACTCGCCCGAGGGCGCCTTTCGCTCTCGATCGTGCGCGCCACGCCTGCTAGGGCATTCGCATACGTGGATGGAAGTTAAAAACATACATAACATACCTCGATCCATTTGTATTAAATAACTAGCTTTTTTCCCCGCGACTTCGCTCGCGTAAACTATTACCCGTTTTCTCGCAGGAGTGAAGCATTTTCCCGCGGTAAAAGTAGCCTGTTTATCAGGGATACTGTCGGCAACTAATGGTTAAAGAATTTTTCAAATCGGTCCAGTAGTTTCGGAGCCTATTCAATACAAACATACACACAAAAATACAAATTGTTCCTCTTTATAATATTATTATTATAGTGTAGATAGCGAACTTAATTTACGGTTCCAAAAACGCCACCTATAAGATTATGAAAGCAATACGATACGACAGAAATAACCTAGTGGTTATTGGAACTATTATTACTACTTCAATTTGTAAGTAGCTAAAACTTCCCGTTTGTAAAAAAATATATAAAAAAGATTGACTATGATGGTAGAAGAAGCAAAAGAGGTGTGCATGTCTCTAGTGAAATGTCGCTCTATACTCTCTGCCTACCCCGTGACTCGTGAGGGACTTGGCGTGATGATATGTATAAGTTTTTTTTTATACCACTAATGCGGCACTCAAGCATACGGCCCACCTGATGGTAAGCACTGTAGCCTATAGCCGCTAGCAATACCAGGGGTATCACTAACGGGGTGCCAACTATGTTGATGATGAGGACTAGTGAGTCCTCATCATCAAAATGGTGCTAGCAGCATTACTACTAGCCCAGCGTATCCTCATGGAGCAATGGCAGCCTTACTTACCGCAGAAACACAACACTAAGTAGTGTTATTTCACTGCGGTCTTCTGAAAGGTGGAGGTTCAGTCCCAGTCGGGCGGCTCCAATTTAATGGGAACCCACGGGAAATCCTAAATCGCCCTACCTCTCTTATATATATCTCGTAAATATAGCGATACTGTCGTACTGTGTGTCGTACTTCTTACCCTTTGCGGTCCCTCCCATTCTAAAATTCATACTACAATTCGTTCATAGATGAGAGATTTATTGCTTGAACAGATGAGGTACTGATGTCAATTGTGTATTATGTCGGTTCACTCACGAAATACGATCACGACCGCACGATGGCCCAGTCAAATTTTATAATGACGCTAATATGACACGGATGACTTAATTGCATTGTTTTCGTTACCACATCCAGTTGTGACCCACATCTTTGACGTTTACTGGTCCTTCGAGTAGATAATACCTTTTTTTTACATCCCTAAGGTGGCACACAAGCGTGAGGCCCACCTGATGGTAAGCACCGGAGCCTATAGCCGCTAGCAATACCAGGGGTATCACTAACGGGATGCCAACCATGTTGATGATGAGGACTCACTGTGCTAGCAGCATTACTAGCGCAGCTTATCTCCGTGGAGCACTGGCAACCTTACTTATTTCGCACAGTACATCCACCTTTTCTTAGGTCTGCTTTGACCCATCCGAATTCATACTTAAAACCATTCTTATCTAAATTTCTCCGCATAACGTCATGCCCACAATAGCTGGGTAATAATAGCGAAACAAGATCGTGATCAAAAAGCTGTGACGTCACATTACGTCATAACTGTGCTTCTAAAAGGCCACCGTCTTTTATAGAACCCATTAGCGATGCTATTTGACCTCGCGTGCCCTTCGGCTAACGGGTAGGGTTGTGTTAGTGGGGTTACTTAGTTTCTTTTTAATATGTAGCGGTTGAGTATAGATGTAGAGGAAGCAACTAATAAGAATAACATCTTCTGCTCTCCTCAGACACAAAGAGAAGGCTGTGTACGGTAATATACAAGACAAGGACAAAGATATATGTATTATTTTTTGTCCCTTACAGCGTGCAGGCTTTTTTACGTTTCGTAAAATACTTTATGTAACTTAACCTATCTTTTGGTTCAGCTAAGCGGGAGAAGTCACTTGTGTGTCATCACTTTACACACACGGACGCACACATTGATAACTATCTCCATCACTTTCTAGCACGCGGTACCTTCGTTTATTAGGTACTCAGTCTACGAGTAAAGCCCCTCTTTAATTGCATGGAATTAGCTTGACAAAGCTTGAGCATTCTAGAAAATTCCAGATGCAAAATAATCAAAGCATAGCAAGCTTTTTGTATCTGTCTATGTCTTATAAGACATACTCTTATATCTATAAAAAATATTTACGCAGCGTCAAACATTACGTTGACCGTAATGTCTCAGTAGGGATAAGAATTACGTTATAATAATAATTATTATTTTTATTTATTACCTATATCATCATCATCTATTTAAGAGTTAGGCTCTTGTCGGTGGAGCAATCGCCAAGCCTTTCTTTCGTTAGCCATCTCTTTGACCTCTTGGTACGACATAACGTCAGCCTTCGTCTTTATCTGTTGCAGGTAACTTATCCTTGGCCTTCCTTAGATCTTTCCCTCTATGATATTTCGTATAAATGCGTCATGTCGAAGCAAAAGGCCAATGACCTATATTCCTAATATACATTTTATGTCAGTACCTAATAAATAAAATACGTATGATAAGTCTAAAATAATCAATAATAATTGCTATAGCAGAACCTAACCCTTCTTTACATCGATTCTAACAAAGATTCGAATTCCAATACCAAAATTTCACATCCATAGCTGTTCAAGAAACAGTGCCGGTAGCAGGAAAATTATTCGAAAACGTAACTCGCGAAATGTCAAAATTGACATACTAATTTTTAGTTCCACTTTTCACCGCCGCAGCGCTGTTCATTTTTCAATACAAAAATAGTCGAAGGCGATACGTGAACGTTGTCGACAATGTTCCTGCTACCGGCACAGGTCAAAAGGTTCGAGCGCGGTCTTGGCTGGGAATATACATTGTTCACGTACAATACAACACTCGCCTTTAGTATCGTCAGTATCGACACAGAGTGAAGTTGTTTAACATTTTAAAATAGATCTCTAGCCCGAGCATGAATAATTTGCGACTACGTTTTAGTATCGCCGTCGACTATTTTTGTATACAAAATCAACAGCGCTGCGGCGGTGAAAAGCGGAGCTAAAAATTAGCATGACAATTTTGACATTTCGCGTGTTACGTTTTCGAATACGTTGTCGAGAAAGTTTATACTAGTTGTCCCGACAGACGTGGTCCGGGCTTAGTTATGAATTCATATGTCAAATACACCATACAAAAAAGGACCTTAAGTTTATCCAGAAATTAAAAAAGATCCGGTGCGATTTTTCATATTTTTATTTTCATAAGAACTTTCTCCTGATAACAACAAACACAAAATATATATAGACTAGTGTATTATAGCTGTGCCGGTAGCAGGAACATTGTCGACAACGTATTCGAAAACGTAACTCGCGAAATGTCAAAATTGTCATACTAATTTTTAGATCCACTTTTCACCGCCGCAGCGCTGTTCATTTTCCAATACAAAAATAGTCGAAGGCGATACTTGAACGTTGCCGACAATGTTCCTGCTACCGGCACTGAAGTATATATTATGAGCAAGTATTGCCATCTATCCGAGCGTCTCAGTAAAACTATCTCCAATTAAGCGTAGTTTCTCTCAGTGAAAGTAATTGTGGAAGGGAAGGATAGTTCCTTATAAAGTTGTGCTGTTACGGTTTCGTGTTGTGAATGACTTGTAATTGACGAGACCGCTGGTCTAGTGGTTAGTATACCTGACTGCTACGCTAGAGGTCGCGTGTTCGAATCCCGCCAGGGCAAACATTTATGTGACAAATATGTTTGCCGTGTGTTTGGTATGTATTATAAGTATTGTATCAGCTGCTGGTTCTCATAGTACATGCTTTGTATAGTTTGGGGCCAGATGGCGCTGTGTGATAATGTCCAAGCATTATTATTTATTAATTTAATTAAAGCCGTGGTGGCCTTGCGGTTGAAGCGACGGCCTGACATCTGATGGGGCCAGGTTCAAAGCCTGGCCTGTACCAATGAGTTTTTCTGGGTCTAAGTACAGTGATTAATCACACCTTGATCTTTTAAAAAGAAAGGTAGGGCAATTTGGATAACCCGTGTTTTCCCATTCAAATTAGACTGGGGACTGAACGCAGTCAAATAACACTATTTTGATGTAGTATTGCGTTTCTGCGGTAACTGCAGATTTGTCAGTGCTCCACGAGGATACGCTGCGCTAGTAGTAATGCTGCTAACGCTGTGAGTCCTCATCAACAAAAAGGGTTGGTAGCTTATTAGTGATACCTCTGGTATCGCTAGCGGCTATAGGCTACGGTGACCGCTTACCATCAGGCGGTCCGTACCTTAGTCGCATAAAAAAAAGCGACACCAAAAATACACATTAAAGATGGCTATAACACAATTTACGAGACACTGGAAAAACAATTCAACCGCTTCGCCTGATTCCCTCCACTAACTCCAATATGATGCTAGTCACGGAGTTTTTGGCGGGAATCAGGCGGAGCCGGTTGAGATTTTTTCCAGTGTGTCGTAAATTGTGTTATAGTGATCTTTAATGTGTATTTTTGGTGTCGATATGTGCTGTAAAGTTTCATTTAGTGACTGATTTATAGGAGCATTGGAAATAATGCCATAATACGACTTTTGGGTTAAGTGATTTATCATTTTGGTCAATAGGTTACCTCTAATCTAAAGGCGTGTTACGATCTGCTACTGCCGTGGGTTGTCTCCAGAAACTCCATTGGGCGTTAGAATGCATGACACTAGGCATTTTAATGCGGCAAACACGAGAAATTTTGCAACATGAAAATTCTCTAACACTCGACACTGGCAAAAATAGTCCCTGAAGGGATTGATTGCCATACTCAGGAAGAAGAAGAAGAAGATGCTAGTCACAAAGTACCTATATAACTTCATCTAAGCGCTGAAGATACATAAGTGCTAAAATAGCGAGTTTACTGTACCGTGACTGTTGCTGAGGCATTGCATTATTTATATGTTCATTGTTTTAATTGTTCTCACTTCGTTGGTGAAGTGTGGCTGAAAAAAATTGCGATTTGGACTCGATTTTATGACGTAATGTTTTGTGTCAGCTTTCAAGCTAAGATACTATTAAAAAATATTTTGCCGAAAGCTTCATTATCACTGAGTAACATAGGCTATATATTATACTAGCTTTTTCCCCGCGTATCAATATAATATATAGCCTATGTTACTCAGTGATAATGTAGTTTTCTAACGGTGAAATAATTTTTGAAATCGGTCCAGTAGTTTCGGAGCCTTTTCAATACAAACATACACACAAGAATACAAATCTTTCCTCTTTATAATATTAGTATAGAAGTATAGATAGTAAAGATTGCTATGCGGGCGACGTCGCGGATAAAGCTAGTTTTAAATTAAAAAACAGCCCTAGTTATGCGTTATCCTAATAGTGGTAATTTAGACCTTCTTGTGCCTTATTAGGGTCTAAGTGAATAAATGGAATTTTGATTTTGAGTGCGTTTCGTTATGGCGTCTCCTCGTACAATTGAAACATTCAGTTCCCAATTGTTCCGCAATTAAACAAGTTACATCAACACGGTAAAAAAGTTGATTATAATCGCAGCAGCAACACTGCGTTACAATAACCGCTGTAATGTGTCTGACCTTGGCTAGTTACATAAATATTACTTTACAATTGGAAGAATACGCCGTGTTGCGGAATTTTGACTCGACAGCAATCGTCGGTAGTGTAGGAGTCGGCAACGCGCGAGTTATACCCCTGGTGTTGCAAGCGTCCATAGGCTGCGGTAACCGCTTACCATCAGGCGGGCCGTATGCTTGTTTGCCACATTAGTGGTATAAAAAAGAAAACCGGCCAAGTGCGAGTCGGACTCGCGTACCGAGGCTTACACAGTTGTATTGTAGGTAAGGTTAAAAGTAGACGAACTTCAAATGAGGTCATTTTTCGGCGGTGACTCTCAGTAGCGCGATTCAGGAATACATTTTAGTTATTCGCATTTAAAACAAAAAAACTATATATTTACGGTTTTCAGATTTTTTCCTTTATATGTGCTGTAATTTGTAAGACACTGCTTCTTGCAAAATTTCATGATTCTAGGTCAACGGAAAGTACCCTATAGGTTTTCATTCCCTTGTGAAATCGAAAAATATGCGTAAATTTGCGACATAAATGGTCTTATCTTTTCTTCATATTGACTTAAAGGTTTGATTATTTTACAGCCGAAAGCGACCATAGACCCAGGTATTTCATATTAATTTCAATTTGATAACTCCACGCGTTCTTGAGATAAAAATTCTTGACAGACAGACAGACAGACGGACAACAAAGTGATCCTATAAGGGTTCCTTTTTTCCTTTTAAGGAACGGAACCCTAAAAAAGCCTACAAAACCCTTTTACGTCTCAGTCACCACATCATTCTCCTGCCCTTATCCCATATTATTTGTGGTCGGCGCAATATGTATTTCACTTCCATACTTCTCTATCAGCCGTCATCTCTGTATTCACTTCCTTTCTGGCCATGTCATCTTTCACACAGTCCATCCATCTTTTCTTAGGTCTTTTTTACGTCTCAGTCATCAATTGAAGTAATGTTAAGATATATTTTCTGATCTGGCAATGACAATAATCCTCCATTTTGGAACCTACAGTGTTGTGAGTCGCAACTCGCAAGTGAATCACCGTGTCCAGAAACAGCTGCTATTGACAATTGTGTACCGTCTCTGCGGAGCTGTTTTTGAGTGTTCAGTGAGTGTCCACAATAAATATTAGTGTGTGTTAAATTGTATGTGTCTAAGATGAAAATATGGCGTTTATTGGGCCGAGGAACAGTGCGCCAGTCATCAGGGACAGTCTGCATACACCGGCTTATGACGTAAGAATATCATTTTATTATATTTTATCTAAAACTAGCTTTTGCCCGCGGCTACGCAGGCGAGGACTCACTGTGCTTGTAGCATTACTACTAGCGCAGCGTATTCTCGTGGAGCACTGGCAACCTTACTCACACACTCAAAAACATAACACTAAATCAATGTAGTGTTATTTGACTGCGGTTTTCGGTAAGGTGGAGGTACAGTCCCCAGTTGGGCGTCTCAAATATTAATGGGAAAACACACACACACACAGACCATAGTCTACACCGGGCAGTGAGGTGCGGTGGACTTCACACACGACTTTGATACTCTGCTCACACGTATGCAGGTTACCTCGCCATGTTCACACTCACATTACTCAGGCTCCGTGCCATAGTCCACAGTGGCTAGTGCGGGCGGTGGACTTCACAGACGGCTTTGATACTCTTCTCACACGTATGCAGGTTTCCTCGCCATGTTCACACACACATTACTCAGACTCCGTGCCATAGTCCACAGTGGCCAGTGCGGGCGGTGGACTTCACAGACGGCTTTGATACTCTTCTCACACGTATGCAGGTTTCCTCGCCATGTTCACACACACATTACTCAGACTCCGTGCCATAGTCCACAGTGGCCAGTGCGGGCGGTGGACTTCACACACGGCTTTGATACTCTTCTCACACGTATGCAGGTTTCCTCACCATGTTCACACACACATTACTCAGGCTCCGTGCCATAGTCCACAGTGGCCAGTGCGGGCGGTGGACTTCACACACGGCTTTGATACTTTTCTCACTCGTATTCTTAATAAATGTTTTTTTTTTAATTTTATCAGTTTTTATCAATGTACAATTAATTACAGTTCCGGGTGTATAAAACAGATTTTTTATCATACCTACTTACTTTTAAAATGATCCTAGTAAAAACATAACTAGTTTTATACCTATGTGCAGTGAAAAATGTGCGCAGTGGCAGAAATATTAAGGTTTATTATCTCTTCCTACACAATTATTCTACTTATTTTGAATTAGAATAAGTAAGTAATAACTTATATCATCTTAAGTCATTGTATTTAATTAAGAATTTATGTACTTTGTTACGTAATTAATTGTTGATGCGTTAGCGACAGCAAATACAGCTACTGTTTGGAATGCCTTTGGCTGTTATTTTTAAAATTATTGGTGATATTTTTATATTTTGTTTTTAAGGCTTCGTATCCTAACGGTAAACAACGGAACCCTAAGACTCCACTGTCCGTCCGTCCGTCTGCCTGTCAGCGGGCTGTATCTCATGATCCGTAATAGGTACACAGTAGAAATTTTCACAGAATGTGTATTTCTATTTCTGTTGCCGCTATAACAACAAATGATTTAAAAGAATGGGGCTCTTTTAGTAGGCCTCTTATGCAGATCCAGTTCAAATAGGAGCCGTCGGACTAGGACTTTAAAGAGAGGTAGGGCGATTTGGGATTTCCCGTGGGTTTTCCCATTTAAATTGGAGCCGATTTAATTAGTCTGAACTGTATGTAAGTATGTATGTATGTATCTATCTATCAATGAACAAATTCAAATTACCGGCTTCAAACGTCTGTTTAGTATGATAATGTGCACACGTATTATGTCACTGTCATTACATCGATTTCAAAACAATAATGTCACACTGATATGTGTAAATACTTTACAAATGCCTACTTTTGTCGCACGGAAACATCCTAGGTCTGTGTTATGTCTAGAAGAATTTTGTTAAACATTGTTATATCATGATCTTTACATGAAAAAGACACAGCACTGAGTTTCTTGCCGGTTCTTCACAGGTGGCATTTTTTTCCAAACCGGTGGTAATTTAGACCCTCATAAGGGCCTAAATAGTTTTTTTTTTTCTTTTCCTTTTTCTGCTTTGTTAATTAAATTTGATTTATATACTGTATCGCGCATGCTGTCGTTGCCTGTAATTGTAGTGACATTTAACTATTATAATATACTAGCGGCCCGCCCCGGCTTCGCACGGGTAGACATTTATATCAAATATTTTGTCTACCCGTGCAAAGCCAGGGCGGGCAGCTAGCCTATATTAATCAGTGATAGTGTAGCTTTCTAACGGTGAAAGAATTTTTGAAATCGGTCCAGTAGTTTCGGAGCCTATAGACATTTATCAAATATTTTATCTACCCGAGCGAAGCCGGGGCGGGAAGCTAGTATAATATATAGCCTATGTTACTCAGTGATGTTGTAGCTGTCTAACGGAGAATTTTTGAAATCGGTCCAATAGTTTCGGAGCCTATTCAATACATACAAAAATACAAATCTTTCCTCTTTATAATATTAGTATATATCGTAGCAATGTGTCTGTGTGATTGTTATAGTGTTGACTATGTTGGTAGCCTAATAAAATACTTATTTGATCTAGTATTTTAAGTTTCTTAAGCTGTAATTTAAATTATAATGTCCTTTTTGTCTTGTCAGAGTGCGGTATGGACGCTTATTACCGCCGTCCGACTTTCTCGTCTCAACTCTAAGCCGTATACAAAACATTGTGTTGCCACAAACTCGCAAATTCATGAATGAAACTATGCCTCAGTAATCAGCTGGTTCTGCACGTGGGTGGCACCTGTCTGGTAGTGCAATACTTATTGCGACACGTCTAGCGGTCCACATTCCAAACATAACAATAATTATAACTGGTTTTGGCGTTGGCAATTCACAGAAAAAAATGTGGTGGTACATTATTCTTGAAGCTTAACGTAAAAAAAAACAACTGTCTAACTATAACGGATCATGAGATACAGTCCTCTGATGCACGGACAGGCGGGCGGACGAACGGAGAGCTGAGTCTAAGTAATAGGGCTCTGTTAGTTACCCTTCGGGACGCAACCTTCAAAAACAGACAATAATGACGCGTACCGGCTAGCAGGCTCCTGGCAAAGGGCGCAGGAGAGGTACTCCGTCTCTCAAACTTTGGGGACCCTGACGGAATGCGAGGAGACCTTGTATGTAATGTATATGTAAATTTTATACCACTAAGATGGCACACCAGCATACGGCCCACCTGATGGTAAGTCACCGTAGCCTATAGCCGCTAGCAATACCAGGGGTATCACTAACGGGGTGCCAACCATGTTGTTTGATTAGGACACACAACAGCATTACCTTCTACTAGCGTATCCTCGTGGAGAACTGGCAACCTTACCGCAGAAACACAACACTACATCAAGTAGTGTTATTTGACTGCGGTTTTCTGTAAGGTGGAGGTACAGTCCCCAGTCGGACGGCTTCAATTTAAATGGGAAAACCCACAGGAAATCCCAAATCGCCCTACCTCAATTTTTTTATTGAATAGGCTCCGAAACTACTGGACCGATTTCAAAAATTCTTTCACCGTTAAAAAGGTACATTATCAGTGAGTAACATAGGCTATATATTATATTGATACGTGGGCGAAGTCGCGGGGCAACAGCTAGTAAAGTAAAGTAAAATAATACGTATAACGGACTTTCCATTTCAACGTGGTTTCACTTTCCGCCAACCTGTTCCGCCATGCCTTTTATGGTGTCATGGTACACCCGTTATGGTATTATATTGTGATGTTTCTCTTTAGCGCGTAGCAGCGCTTTTCTACGTACACAATTGACTGAGGTTAAAATATAAATGGGGAGTCAAGAAATCAAATAGAAATGCAATAGTGTCGAGCCTGTTGTGTTGTGTCGTTTGTGCTGTATCGAAACTATACCTGTAGCCATGTTTACTATCTATAAAAAAAATCGTTAGCGCTATACAAATGTATGGGAATTGTTTCCACGAGGATACGCTGGGCTAGTAGTATTGCTGCTAGCACAGTGAGTCCTCATCAACAACATGGTTGGCAACGCGTTAGTGATATCCCTAGTATTGCTAGCGGCTATAGGCTACGGTGACTGCTAACCATCAGGTGGGCCGTATGCTTGTGTGACACCTTAGTGATATAAAAAAAACTTGACCACGTGACATAACGCAAATTTCGCATGTCAAATCGGAGGCCAATCAAAAGTAATGTGGCATCAGATTTAAGTGCCGTTTCAGTGTTCGGCCATAAGCTTGCTCATTTGACAAGACAAAAAGTCTTGCTATCCCTTTCTCATGTGCGGTGTTAAATAAGGATGGCAATACTTTAAGTTTAATGATTTCGTTCAACAGAATCGGAATCGATCTTCTTCTTCTTCTTCTTCCTAAGTATGGCAATCAATCCCTTCAGGGACTATTTTTGCCAGTGTCGAGTGTTAGAGAATTTTCATGTTGCAAAATTTCTCGTGTTTGCCGCATTAAAATGCCTAGTGTCATGCATTCTAACGCCCAATGGAGTTTCTGGAGACAACCCACGGCAGTAGCAGATCGTTACACGCCTTTAGATTAGAGGTAACCTATTGACCAAAATGATAAATCACTTAACCCAAAAGTCGTATTATGGCATTATTTCCAATGCTCCTATAAATCAGTCACTAAATGAAACTTTACTGCACATATCGACACCGAAAATACACATTAAAGATCACTATAACACAATTTACGACACACTGGAAAAAAATCTCAACCGCTCCGCCAGATTCCCGCCAAAAACTCCGGAATCGATCTTGTAGTTAGTAATAACTCAGAGAAGATAATATACTACTTACAATTAATAATGACATTAGTTACGTCAGAAAATGTATATTTTTAACCAATTTCAAATAAGTAGCGGTACTACGTTCGTCTGTATGTATCTTTTTTTCTTCTGTATGTTCATCGATTTGTTCGTCAATTATTTATAGACCGATTTTGAAATTATTTTTTGTGAAAGGAAACTCCTGAATTGGTCCCATATACATTTTAATATAATCTGTTACGTAGTTTGATTTTAAAATCAAAATAATGAACAGATTGTTTATTATGCCGCCTTCGTCCGCCATGGTGGCTCGTCAGACGCCTGCGCACATTCCATGACCAGCGAAGCCATTCTTAGAATACTTATTAGCTACGAGAATCATTCATGGTGTTATGACGACGGTATAATTTGAAATTTTATTATGATCATAGCTTACGTTTTAGCCTGTAGATATCTAGACTACATACATATCCTCACGCCAAGTTTCTTTCGTGGTACGCAGAGAGTATAATTTTGAAGACGGTTTAATATTTATTTTTTAGGGATCTGTACCTTAAAAGGAAAAAAAGGAACCCTTATAGGATCACTTTGTTGTCCGCCTGTCTGTCTGTCTGTCTCTGTCTGTCAAGATTTTTTATTTCAAGAACGCGTGGAGTTATCAAAATGACATTAATATGAAATACCGGGGTCTATGGTTTCTTTCGACTGTCAAACTTGTAAGTCAATATGAAGAAAAGATATGACCGGTTATGTCGAAAATTTTCGCATATTTTGCGATTTCACCTATAGGGTATTTCCCGTTGACCTAGAACCATGAAATTTAGCAGGAAGCAGTGTCTTACAGCGCAAGTAAAGGAAAAAATCTGAAAACCATAAATATGTTGAAATTTTTTTTAAATGCGTAATTTACTAAAAAATATTCCTGTTTCACGCCGTTGAGAGTCGCCGACGAATAAATAACTCATTTGAAGTTCGCCTACTTTTAACCTTACCTACAAGTGTGTACGGAACCCTCGGTGCCCGAGTCCGACTCGCACTTGGCCGGGTTTTTTTATAACGTCATGAATCTCTGCTTACGACTTAGCCTTCATATAGATATAGGTGCCAATTCTGTTGTTCAAAATTACTACACTTATCTAAATTGACAGGTCTAAAAATATTGCCATCCTTATTTAACCCCGCACATGAGAAAGCGATATCAAGACCATAGACTACATACATATCCTCACGCCAAGTTTTTTTCGCGGTACGCAGAGAGTATAATTTTAAAGTCGATTTAATATATTTTTTATATATTATAATAATAATAATAATAATGCTTGGACATTATCACACAGCGCCATCTGGCCCCAAACTAAGCAAAGCTTGTACTATGGGAACCAGCAGCTGATATAATACTTATATACTTTTTATTTGTAAATACATACTTATAATACATACCAAACACCCAGACGCAAGGTAAACTTATTTGCCACATAAATGTTTGCCCCGGCGGGAATCGAACCCGCGACCCCTAGCGCAGCAGTCAGGTATACTAACCACTAGACCAGCGGTCTCGTCATTATACCGTAGGGACTTCTTGTCTGGCATCTACAATGATGATGTGGTCTTGAACTAGCGTTAATTTTGTTCCTCCACTAATCGTTCCTGTAGTTACAAAGGCCGCATGAAGACTGGGTGACCTTCGAACGGCAAGGTCACGGCAACCGCCGGCCACGCATCGCGTCCTTGCAAGGACAACTGGTTGTGTTATATGACCCCCTACCTTGCCTCAGTGGATTGGGTGTCGACTGTGAACTACAGAACAAAGTTGCCTCACTTTTGTTGCTTATTTCACAACTGTACGTGTATTTTCCATGTTGCTTATGTATTTGACAGCTCTGTAGTATAAATAGCTTGGCAATTTTAGCATTTGGTGGTCGACACAAAACGTCGTTGTGACCTCTTAATATTGTATTATACTATGGTTATGTATACTAAGGTTGCGCACAAGCATACGGCCCATCTGATGGTAAGCACTCACCGTAGCCTATAGCCGCTAGCAATACCAGGGGTGTCACTATCGCGTTGCCAACCATGTTGTTGATGAGGACTCGCTGTTAGCACCATTACTACTAGCGCAGCGTATCCTCGTTGAGCACTGACAACCTTACTTACCGTAAAACCATTTTTTTCATTTCTTATCGCTATGTATTGTCCCTAAAAGACTTAAAACTGGCACGGCCGTGTTTGCCCATTTACTCAGCCATCGTTAGAATTATCTACCAAGGTTCCGCCGTACCTAGTTTACATATTTGCACTTAGTACCTACACGACACACAATGTTGAGTATACATGCGTGCACGCAGCGCGTGAGCTACGAATCTGTGGTGATTATTTCGGACAATTCTTTAGATTCTTCCTGATAGATAATAAAGTGTGTACTACACACAGACACACAAGGTAGTAAAGAGAAGGATCCAGAGGGGGTCATGGCGCCATGACCCCCCTGGGCTGGGGGGCTTCAAGTGGTGGAAGTTATAACTCGTTTCGATAGAGACAAATAATAAAATAATATAGATATTTGATTAATATCTCTATCTATATCTATATCTATACTTCTATACTAATATTATAAAGAGGAAAGATTTGTATTTTTGTATGTATTGAATAGGCTCCGAAACTACTGGACCGATTACAAAAATTCTTTCACCGTTAGAAAGCTACATCATCACTGAGTAACAAAATATTTGATATAAATGTCTACCCGTGCGAAGCCGGGGCGGGCCGCTAGTATAGATATATTATATATACAAAAATGAATCCCTATTTCCTTTGGTCACGGCATCACGCGTGAACGGCTGGACCGAATTCGATTATTCAATGTTCTTTTTCTTTCTAAATATGGCAATCATTACTCGTTAAGGACTATTATTGTCGAGTGTTTGAGAATTATCATCAATAACGGATATTATTACTTAAAAAAGTCATCAAAGAGTGAAGGATGAATTGCTGGTGCAACCGATAATTATTATCTTTAACTATTTAAATTATTATTTAATGAGTATTGTTTCATTTTGTCCGCAGATTAAGTTGGAGAGCGTGCTCGGGTTGACGGTAGGCAGCAATGCGGCCCTCGACTGCGACCCCAACACTGAACTAGTTGCCTACCCAGCTGGGTAAGTTTTCAAAGTGGTATTAGATAAATAAGAAGAATGTGAACATATATTTTCACGCACACATAAACAGTAATAAAAAAATCTGCACGGAATGAGTTGGACTCACGCACCGAGGGTTCCGTACTAAAAATAAACTACGTTAAAAGACAAACTTAACTTTGCGGTTCGATCCCTAGACACGGCTATTGTACCAACGGCAAATAATAAGTTTGTAACAGTATGCTCTTAAAAAAAGCAAAGCACAGTAAGAGCAGTTCAAGCTTTCGTTACAAAAATAATAATAAAAAAAAACACCTTTGTAGTCCCCTACAGACCCTATTAGACCACTTTATTTTATTATTAATTGTCATACCGCCTGCCTGCCTGCCTACCTATTACATATACGTATCATGAGATACAGCCCGCTGACAGATAGACGGACGGACGGACAGCGAAGTCTTAGTAATAGGGTTCCGTGGGTTACGCTTCGGGTACGGACCCCTAAAAACAAAAAAGGATAACAGATATTGTTTATTTTCTTTAACTTCAATTCCATGCGGATGACAATTACTCCTAGTCCATACTGATACAGCTGTATTATCTAGCGTTTGGATTTTGGTATTACAGAGGTAATAATGTTTTTTTAATCGAACCTTGCCCCTCGCCCCTCGCGTGCCAATCCATTTAATGACTCAGCTACGGGACTATTTGCGGAAACGGATGCGCGTGTCGGTCCCCAAACAATAGGGGGTCGACGCACCGACGGACGGACCGATCGACGAATTTACCGTAACAATGTTGATAGTAAAAGTTATATACGTAGAAATTGCCTGAACTAGCGCTTATCGTATGGGCATGTTATGCAGAGGAATGAAGATAACGTGGTAAGAACAGATATTAGGGTTCCGTACCTTAAAAGGAAAAAAGGAACCCTTATAGGATCACTTTGTTGTCCGTCTGTCTGTCTGTCAAGACCATTTTCTCAAGAACGCGTGTAGTTATAAAGTTGAATTAATATGAAATACCCGGGTATATGGTCTCTTTCGGCTGTAAAATAATCAAACCTGTAAGTCAATATAAAGGAAAGATATAACTGTTCATGTCACAAATTTTCGCATATTTTGCGATTACACAAGGGAATCAAAACCTATAAGGTACTTCCGTTGACCTAGAATCATGAAAATTCGCAAGAAACAGCGCGTTACAGCACAAGTAAAGGAAAATATCTGAAAACCGTAACATATGTAATTTAATTTAAAACCTGGTATTGCGGTTATAGGCTACGGTGACTGCTTACCATCAGGTTGGTCGTATGCTTGTGTGTGGTGTAAATAGCGGGTGAAACAAGAGTTATAATGAACTTTGAAAATTAATTTTAACTCCTGTTTTACCCTTAGGGTGAGTAACTTTTGAACACGTTAGTCCACGCCCTTAGAAAGGTGCGGTTTGAATGATTTAGCTGCACCCTTAGTTCAACGTACTCTATGATATTAACTTTTTATTATTATGACTAGTTATTGAGCGTGACTTCTTTGGAATTAGGAGAAAACGTCACCTTGAATCGGTAACGTGATATGTGTACTTCTAGTATTTTTATACTATGAAGGTGGCAAACAAGCAAGTATATAAATACCTGCTGAGAATGTTATGTACACCTTAAGTGTCATACATATCAGATATATAACACTAACTAATAGCTTTTGCCCGCGACTACGTCCGCGTTGAGCTTAGAATCTCAGAGGAACCTAATTTTTTCCCGGGATGAAAAGTATCCTATGTGTTAATCCAGGCTATAAATTATCTGTGTTCCAAATTTCATCCAAATCCGTTGAGTAGTTTTTGCGTGAAAGAGTAACAAACATCCATCCATCGATCCATACTCACAAACTTTCGCATTTATAATATTAGAAGGATTTATTGTTCGTAGCACTATGTAATTTTGTCATGAATGTGTGAATGTGTATGATGTGGTTGTACTAATAAACAAATAAACAAGCATACGGATAATGCTTACCTAATGGTAAGCGGTTACCGTTGCCCGTGGACGCTTGCAATGCCGTTGCCGACTCAGTAACAAATTCCTAAAAATAATTACATATTTGTTGTTATAGCGGCAACAGAAACACACATTCTGTGAAAATTTCAACTGTCTACCTATTACGGATCATGAGATACAACCCGCTGACTGACAGACAGACAGACGGACGGACGGACAGCTAATGAATAGGGTCCCGTTGGTTACGGTTCGGGTACGGAACCCTAAGAGGTGGAATTATTTTACAGCCAAAAATAAACCATTTCGAGGAACTCTGATTTTCATGTTCTGACGACTTTTGAACGGACCCGACTTTAGGAATCTCTGGTCTAGCCTACCTACACCATGGTATGCACGTCTACCGTGAGAATGCCATGGCTGAAGTATACGATGGATACATACGAATAAGGTGACGGGAATCGATAGAGGGCTGCGTGACGAGCGGATCGTTTTTACGTTCCCCGAAAATCGCTTCATCTCGTGATAATGGTTAAATTATATTTTTTTATACCACTAACGTGACACACAAGCATACGGCCCATCTGATGGTAAGCAGTCACCATAGCCTATAGCTGCTAGCAATACCAGGGGTATCAGTAACGGGTTGCCAACCATGTTGTTGATGAGGACTCACTGTGCTAGCAGCATTACTACTAGCCCAGCGTATCCTCGTGGAGCACAGGCAACCTTACTTACCGCAGAAACACAACACTACATCAAGTAGTGTTATTTCACTGCGGTCTTCTGTAAGGCGGAGGTACAGTCCCCAGTCGGGCGGCTCCAATTTAAATGGGAAAACCCACGGGAAATCCCAAATCGCCCTCTACTTAATTATATTCTCTACCTCTCTTTAATTCTCTTGTTCATTTGATTACTCTAAAACTAAACTAAAATATTTAGCCTTCTCTATCGTCGTAGAGCCTCCTAATGGATAGAGTTATTTGAGACAGACATACCTCTTGTAAATTGAAAAACCAGGGCGGGTCGATAGTTTAAAATATTAGTGGGGATGAAATTGTAAACCCAATTCAGATTTTCCAACCTAACGTGATTTAAGAATAGATAGGGGCATTAAGAGGTTCAAAGAGATAAAAACTATTAAGAAAAATTATACTCCCCGCTCCGCTTATGTCTATGCACCTTATGTCCCGCTATCTCGACCTCGCTATGACCGCAGCCCAGCGCGTGACACACGGACACCCGTGTTAGTATTATTCATTAATTCCCTGGGTGTGTCGGCCACCGTTATTGTAGGGGATTGGTGACCGGTCATTTGTTTTGTGCTTTGCCTAATTCAAGGTACTGTTATACTGTAGCTAGAGAACATTTTATGTTTATATGTATTATTACATACTTGCAACAATATTGCGATATATTTGCGGATGAATGGACAAAGGTTCTATCATAATCCGAGAAGCTCTCCGAGTGAGACGGACGAAGTTGTACGCAATTCTGTATTCAATTAATGTAATTAATAAAAGTTATTTATTTCAATTAAAAACTAAAACTAAAAACCTTAAAAAATATAATATTATAATTAAAATATATTATTAAAAGGGGTCCCTTAAGGCAAGGTTCCGAAGATACTGGCAGCGATCCCCCTCTGGATAGCTAGACTAAATCTTTGTCCGAGGTAGCTGCCAGCTCTTCGGTCTTTGCCTGTGATGTCGACTAACCTTTTTGCTATTTCCTTAAAAAGCCTTATAGCGCTAGGACCCCACGGACAAAGGGTATCGACACCGAATGGTACAAAATCATATTCGGAGCCTTAGACCCCTGTATTAATGTAATTGGTGTATACCATGTTAAAAGTAAAATAATTAAATAAATCAATATTGGCGATTAATCTAAATCTTTAAACCTTGTTCGTGTTGACTGTACTTGTACGTAGTATATCATCTACTCTGAGACAGTACTATGTCTTGCTTGGATGTCCTGGGAATAAATTTGCATATCTTTATAAAAGCCGTGGAGGTGGTGGGAATAAAATAATGGATGTCTAGGAACAACCCCTCACTACTGTAGCCCAGTGCCGGTAGCAGGAACATTGTCGACAACGTTTTCGTATCGCCTTCGATTATTTTTGTATTGTAAAATGAACAGCGCTGCGGCGGTGAAAAGTGGAACTAAAAATTAGTATGACAATTTTGACATTTCGCGAGTTAAGTTTTCGAATACGTTGTCGACAATGTTCCTGCTACCGGCACAGGAAGACTATCGAGTTGCTATCGACAGCGTATTCGTATTGCTTTTAACTAGTTTTGTATGTGATCATGAACGATGCCGCGGCGGCGAAAAGTGGAACTAAAAATTCTTGTGAAAATTTTGATAATTTGAGTTACTCTTTCAAAACTTCGTTGTAAGATGTTACTGTAGTTCTAGCAAATACAACTTTCGGCAGCGTATTAGTAGTTATTGCCTTTTTTGTGTGATATGGGATAATGAACAGCGCTGCGGCGGCGAAAAGTGGAACAAAAAATTTGCATGAATATTTTGTCATTTTGAGACTGACGTTTCGACTGCTGTAACAACAAATACAAAAAAAGCGAGGATTCACTATTTCAAACTAGTTTATTATTGCTACGAAACTCGGTGCGAGAGTCAAACTCGCACTTAGCCGACTTTTTTTATACTGTTTTGCATCATATAATATTATAAATGTGATAGTAACTCCGTTTGTTTGTTTGTTTGCTACCTTTTCAGGACTAAACGGATCATAATAAATAATTACAAGGAGTTAGATTATATCCGCGGAAAGGAACTAGGCTACTTTATGCTTTAACAAATGCTGACGAAGTCGCTGGTATAATATTATAAAGCTGAAGAGTTTGTTTGTTTGAACGCGCTAATCTCAGGAACTACTGGTTCGAATTGAAAATCCTTTTTGTGTTGGATAGTCCATTTATCGAGGAAGGCTTTAGGCTATAGCTGCCCGCCCCGACTTCGCACGGGTAGAGAAAATTATTGTTAATGTCTACCCGTGCGAAGCCGGGGCGGGCCGCTATCATCATACATCATTCTCCTGCCCTTACCCCATATTATTTGGGGTCTCTATCAGCCGTCATCTCTGTATTCACTTCCTTTCTGGCCATGTCATCTTTCACACAATCCATCCATCTTTTCTTAGGTCTACCTCGACCCCTGCACCCGTCCACATTCATACATAAAACCTTTCTTACCACGTTATCTTCATTCCTCCGTATAACATGCCCATACCGTTAGTAATCCTATAACTAAGCAACGTGTATTTCTGTTTCCAGTTGTACGGTGGTGTTGTACAATGTGCGCAAGAACCGCCAGTCGCACGTCCTTAACGCATCTCGGAAGAGTGTGACGTGCGTCACGTTCTCCCCGGACGGACGGTACCTCGCCACGGGCGAGTGTGGACACGCGCCCGCTGTCCGGGTATGGGACTTACAGGTATCTTCTATTATCTATACATATAAATAGAAGATTAAAATTTAGCTTGAAATAAGTTTGAGTTCATTATACAAAACCGTACATGATAAAGTACAGTACGTTTAATTTGGAACTGATAACGCCATCTGCCGGCAAATAGACAAAACAAAATTAAATTTATCAGGTGCCTTTCTACTAGTTTGCAACGATAGATGGCAATCTATCGTTGAGTAGAAGTGCTACATCAAATTCGAATTTAGAGTTTAGTGTCTCATCATTATGTGAAGTATAATTTAAAATGAAAATGTTTTTTCCAGGATCCGACTGCGTCCGGGGCAGTCCAGATAGCTGAGTTTCCGGGGCACACACACGGCGTCAGTTGCGTCGTAAGTAGAATAATACAACATACACTTTAACAGGCTTTACGAAGGAGAAAGAAATGATTTAGGGTCGGTAACGCGCGAGTATACCCCTGGTGTTGCAAGCGTCCATAGACTGCGGTAACCGTTTACTATCAGGCGGGCCGCATGCTTGTTTGACACTTTAGTGGAATAAAAAAAGAAATAAAAAAAAGGTTTCAGTATGTCAGTATGAATTTCATGATTTAATTTTTGTGTTTCGAATTGTGTATTATTGTATTTGAAAGAATATATTACGAGAATTATGATAGTCGCTTTGCTGAGTGATCTTCTCACAAGGCTCCCTGTTGGTTCCTTATTGATATTAATTTAAAATTGCTTGGAATATATAGACTCACTACTGCAGTACACTTTGCACAAGTGGCTCCCCGCTCCTGGTAATTGTAATAGTTTAAAAATATTTATTTCGTGAAAGCAATGACAAAACCAACTCGGTAGCTTTTATTTTGATATTTGTAATTTCATACCAATGTCTAGAAGAATTTTGTTACAAATTGTTATATCATGATTTTTTGAAGAAAAAAAAACAGAGCACTGAGTTTCTTGCCGGTTCTTCTCAGGTGGCTTTTTTCCGAACCGGTGGTAATTTAGACCTTCATAAGTGCCTTATTAGGGCCTAAACTGAATAAATGAATTTTGAATTCATATTTGATTTTGGGGCCTCAATGTGAATGAACGATATTGATTTCATTTCTCTACTGGGACCAAGAGAATCTTTTGACTACGTTTCGAAAACGTGACTCTCTAAATGGAAAAAAAATCATACGTAATTTTTGTTCCATTTTTCGCCGCCGCAGCGCTGACCATTTTCCCATACAATAATAGTCAAACGTAATTCGATATTCTACCTGTAGCGCGTGCTCTTTGCGACTACGTTTGCATATCGCCTTCGACTATTTTTGTATTGAAAAATGAACAGCGCTGCGGCGGTGAGAAGTGGAACTAAAAATTTGTATGACAATTTTGACATAACGTTTGCGTTTTCGAATACGTACTCGCAAATGTTCTTGCTACCGGTACTGCTAAGACTGCAGGTAAACATTAATTTTATAAATATGTATATAATAATAACTGGCTTTTGTGTGGCTGTTGTACAATAAAAGTCTCTTGAAGTGTTTTCTGTAAAATCAACCAAATATTTATTTACAATGCTTTTAAATAATATAGTAACATTTAAAGTATTAAATTAACACAAAAGTAAATTCCACTCACCTGTAAAATCAGCAAAAACCAAAATTTGTTACGTCTTTCTTTAATTTTTATGTAGCAATATGCATTCATCTCAGTCAGTCGCAAATAAACAGCACCAGAGAGAGCACGTACTGTGGTTTTCTTATACAAATCCCACTAACCAAAACTGAACCTTAGCTACACCAACTATATTTAAAAACCATTATATCTATTTTGATATTTCCATAATAATAATTTCTCTCCCTGTAGTAGGGGAGCCCAAGCGGGGATTTCAGGATTTACTAAAGCGCGGCAGATTAATATACAGGGCGATACCTTGTATCCGGTTAAGTACCTCCACCAAATATGAGCCCCATATATAAGGCCGCCCGTGAAGGATAAAGGATCAGATTAGTAAAAAAAAATTGATCATTAGAAATTCTCGAGCGCGTCAGATTAAGGTAAGGTGAGTTAATTACATGCTAAAAAGTGTATATTCCACTAATCTGACAATTTGAGAGTGACGTAAAGAAAGGGGAGGGCAGCAAAGTTGTAAAAAAAAACGTCATCTCGACATTCTCGAGCGTAGCCAAATTTTTTTTATTTTGAAGGAAATAATTCAAGGATAACGATAAATATATAATCTGACGATTTCCGTAAGCCGAAATAATAAAAAATCGTCGATAAAGTTTAGTGCGTGTAGCTGGGTGATAACTATATTTCCCTCTCCGCGTTACTGCTCCTTTGGGCATTTTTTTAAAATTATTTTCTTATAAATACAAGTATTCTACTCAAAAAACATATACTTATTTATTTGCATGCTAATTCCTGAGCTTCTCAATTAATTATGTTTAATGACTTAAAAAATTGAAAAAAAAATGTTTTTTTATCAGATTAGGCGAATCCCTTTAGATAATCGTCAGATTATGAGACAGCACGTCTAGAACAATAATATGAACAACATATATCTTAATCTGACGCGCTTGAGTATATCAAAATGGCGAATTTTTTTTGCACATTATAATAATGGCCGCGAGTTTGCGTCAAATCGAAATCCTCAGATTATTGAATGAGAGCTTTTTTTTGGTGCACTTAACACCCCCTTAGAAAATCTGACGCGCTCGATTTTTTTTTTTTTTTCATTTTTAACCCTTACGTACAACCACCCGCATCATGCAAATGATCAGATTAACATACGTACATCATTTAAAATACGTAGGACATTGATGCTATCAATATCTGACGCGCTCGAGTATGTCCATGCAACAGTTTTTTTTTACATATTTAAAAATCTATAGCCGCGTCCCCCACCGATGAAAAGGTATATATTATATAAAATTTTTTTCTTTTTATCATCTAAGCTTTGCAACCTAATAGGTCTCTATGACGCTCGAGTAAATCCCCATTTAGCATCGTGGGCTCCCCTACTACTGTGACGAATGTCAGACGTGACATTACGTACGCTTTTTTAATAGACATTAAGAATAATAACGTACAGAGGTTTTTCTTTATATGTATAATTATATATTCCAGGCGTTTTCAACATCATCCAAGTACCTAGTCTCGGTGGGGTCCCAGCATGACATGATCGTGAACGTGTGGGACTGGCGAGCCAATCTCAAGCTGGCCAGCAATAAGGTAATTATTACAAAAAAAACTAACGTCACACTGAAGGACTTTTATTCATGGCTTGAGTCTTTATAGGCTCGCAGCTATCAAATATTTTTTTAACAGTAGGTAGATATAGACAAAAAAGACATATTTATGGTACAGCAGATAATAAAATAAATTAGTTATTCAGTGTTGTAGGGTTTTTGAAAAATTCTGCTGCCAGCCTTCTTGGCACCCCGCGTGACAACAATTTGGAACAAGTTTTTTTATTTTTTATATTAGGTTGGTTTTTTTTTTTCTTTGGTTTTAGATCGTATTATTATTGTTCCATATACATATATTGTAGTTGAATTTCGATCAAACGGCCAACACTAGTTTTAATTAATGTGTCTTGATTTAATATTATTTTAATAGTATTAATATTGTATTTTCCAGGTGTCGTCGCGAGTGAAGGCTGTCAGCTTCGCGGAGAACGGCAACTACTTCGTGACGGTCGGCTTTAGACATGTCAAATTCTGGTACTTGGAATACTCTAGGAATACAAAGGTGAGTGCTTTATTATAACAATGCCGGCAGCATGAACATTTTTCGACTAGGTATTTGAAAACGTAACTAGCGAAATGTCATAATTGTCATACTAATTAGTTCCACTTTTCGCCGCCGCAGCGCTGTTAATTTTTTGCAATACAAAAATAGTCGAAAGCGATACAAAAACGTTGTCGCAAATTATTCATGATCGCGCTACAGCGTATTAGCGTAGAATCAGCGCCGAATCTTGTCCATCATTAGGGTGCAGCAAAATAGTGTTTCGGCACGCATTAGTCGATGCTTTCAAATCACATAGGGTCGGCAACGCGTCCATAGTCCACAGTGAGCGATTACCACAGGCGGGCCGTATGCTTATTTGCCACCTTAGTGGTATAAAAAAAAACTTTTCTCTCAACATAACCTAAATAAGTAACATTTTGCGTGACGTATTTTATGAACGGCCCCCAAGTCAATATACGACGCCTTTGTCCAACAGTGGACGTCAGGCTTAGAGCTTAGCTTAAATTAATTATTATTTATGTTTGTCTGGAAGAGATCACATCTAGTGATAAGGCCGCCATTTGTACCGATATGTATAATAAATTCTGATTCTGTATTATAGTTTTAAGGTGTACAATAAAGAGTTATCTATCTATCTATCTATCTATTTTCAATTATTCGTTAATTTTATTTACGGTTAATTAATATTAGGTCCTTACATATGAAATTGGCGTTTTGTATGGGAGGAACAAAAAGTCGAATATTTTTTAATATAATATATTTAATTAATCAAATTATGAACCATTATTTTCTATGCACTTTTGCCATCTCATAGGTAGTTCATTGATCCCTTTACTAAAAAAACCAGTCGGACGGGAATCAATAAAATCTTTGAAGGCGATTTGGACTGCCCCATCGGAGTTGAATTTTTTCCCTTGCAAGAAGTTATCCAAATTTCGAAAAAAATGGTAATCTGTTGGAGCAAGGTCCGGGGAGTACGGAGGATGTCTTAGACTTTCCAATTGAAGCTCTTCTAATTTAGTAGCCGTCTGTAGCGCAGTGTGTGGTCTAGCGTTGTCGTGAAGCAGCAGTGGCGTGGAGCGATTGACCAGCCTAGGTTGTTTAGCCGCTAGCTTTTCCATCATGGTTTGCAATTCCTGACAATAGACATCAGCCGTAATAGTCTGGCCAGATTTGAAAAAACTGTAATGAACAATACCGGCACTAGTCCACCAAACGCTTACAAGTAACTTTTTTGGGGTTAATTTTCGCTTGGGGCAGGATTTGGCTGGCTGGCCAGGATCTAACCATTGCGCTGAGCGCTTCCGATTATCGTAAAGAACCCATTTTTCATCACAGGTAATGATTCGGTTTAAAATACCTACATTATTGTGCCGGTTTAGTAATGTAACGCAGCAGTCGACGCGCGTTTGCCGGTTTGTTTCAGTCAATTCGTGAGGTACCCACCTTTCAAGCTTTTTAATCTTCCCAATTTGCTTCAAGTGAATTAAAACAGTTTTATCACTAACATTGCAGCCTGCAGCTAACTCGGACGTGGTTTGCGATGGATCCGCTTCCACAATAGCCTTCAACTCTTCATTATCAACTTGAGTCTCAGGCCGTCCACGGGGCTTGTTCTGCAGGTCGAAATTTCCAGAACGAAAACGTTGGAACCAAAAACGAACTGTGTTTTCTTTTGCAACACGACCGCCATACACATCATTCACCCTTCGAGTTGTTTCCGCAGCACTAGTGCCACGGCGGAACTCGTACTCGTAAATAATGCGATATTTAAGGTTTTCCATTTTGTAAAATGAGTGACGCAAACAGAAAAAAACAGAAGAAAAAAAACAAATGAATGACGATCATCGAAGCACAAATACATGAGTCTATAGCTGTACAAATTTGAATTTGGAATTCCTTACCAAAGAGGAGAAATTCGTGATTAAAGTGGCCAGTACGAAAAACGCCAATTTCATATGTAAGGACCTAATATATTAGACATCTCTACAGGCTGACGGTGTAATTGTTTCAGATCAAGGAGCCGGTGCCGTTAATGGGAAGGTCGGCCATTCTCGGCGAGCAGAAGGACAACGAGTTTTGTGACGTCGTGTGTGGACGCGGCGAGGCGTCAGACAGTACGTACGCCATCACACGCGGAGGCCTGCTCTGCGAGTTCAACAGCCGGCGGCTGCTCGACAAGTGGGTTGAGCTTAGGGTGAGCATTGCCATACTACATACTAATATCATTAATGCAATAGATACTCTGTTTGTTTGTTTGTTTGCTACGACCATACGGCTGAACGGATCGTAATGAAATTTGTCAATGAGATAATTTATAACCTGGGGAAGGACATACGCTAAATTTTTCTAGAACTACGCATGCGAAGCCGTGGGTAAAGCTAGTTTTACCTTAATTACCTAGCCTAAGAGACGGCGATGGACTCACCATCTGTCACGTTGGCACCAAATTATCTTCGGTGGAAAGTGCGTGTTGTAACACTCGCCTACCCCTTCCCTTGTGGGAAGGGGTGAAGATATAATTATTGCCATTATACCATTCAATTTAAGTTTTTTTTTATAATCTTATAAAAATAAAAATATTATTAAAGAAATACCTCTGCCTACCTGTTTGGGGACCCTTGTGGGAACGCATTAAGATGTTGTTGATATTATTATTATTATTATAACACAGAAATGCGTGACCTTGGCCTTGAGTTATAGAGTTGACCTTGGCCTTGAGTTATAAATTCGACCTTGGCCTTGAGTTTTAATTGACCTTGACCTTTGTGGTCCTTCTAGGCATTGACCTTGACCAAGTGGGGTGAGGAACACTTGAAATTCAGTCTTATTTTATTACCGCAAAGATTAATGTTGCAACAATTTATCTACCAATCGGTGATTGACGCGCGATTGTATTGTATTGTATTCGCCTTTTGTAGTGTTTTAGCTCCGGACACTTTTGAGCGTAGACTCGAAGTCCATGTATTATTAGATCAATCATTTAATGTTACTTTATTATAAAAATATTGTTTATCTTTCAGACGACGTCAGCTAATTGTATGGCAATAGGTGCAAACTATATTTTCGTCGGCTGCGCCGAGGGGATAGTGAGGTGCTTTGCGCCCGACTCGCTGCGGTACATCACTACTCTACCGAGGACACATTACCTCGGCGTGGATGTCGCACAGGGAGTCAATATAAGGTAGGGCGAACTGGGATCACCCGTGGGTTCTCCCATTAATATTGGTGCTGCCCGACTGGGCGACTATACCTCCACCTTACAGAAGACCGCAGTGAAATAACACTACTTGATGTAGTGTTGTGTTTCTGCGGTAAGTAAGGTTGCCAGTGCTCCACGAGGATACGCTGAGCTAGTAGTAATGCTGCCAGCACAGTGAGTCCTCATCAACATGGTTGGCAACTCGTTAGTGATATCCCTGGTATTGCTAGCGGCTAGAGGCTACAGTGACTGCTTACCATCAGTGCCGGTAGCAGGAACATTTTTGGACTACGTAAGGGAAAACGTAACTCGCGAAATGTCAAAATTGTTACACTAATGTTTAGTTCCACTTTTCACCGCCGCAGCGCTGTTCATTTTTCGATACAAAAACTAGTCGAAGGCGATACGAAAACTTTGTCGCAAATTATTCATGCTAGCACTACAGATGGGCTGTACGCTTGTGTGCCGCCTTAATGGTATAAAAAAAAAATTGTATGTATATTAGGGTCGGCAACGCGCGAGTGATACCCCTGCCCTGGTGTTGCAAGCGACCATAGGCTGCGGTAACCGCTTACCGTCAGGCGGGCCGTATGCTTGTTTGCCACCTTAGTGGTATAAAAACAATTAGATGATTGTATAGATGTTGTGTTGTCGCAGCCACATGTTCAGCCAGCCGCCGGGCGCGCGGTACCCCGACGCTGTGGCGCTCACTTACGATGAGAGGAACCACAAACTGACATGCGTCTACAACGACCATAGTCTATACGTGTGGGACGTTAGAGATATCAAGAGGGTGAGTTATATTTCTACGTAGTATATTATCTGTCTGTTTTAGGGTCGGCAACGCGCGAGTGATACCCCTGGTATTGCTAACGGCTAAAGGCTACGGTGACCGCTTACCATCAGGTGGGCCGTATGCTTCTTTGCCACCTTAGTGGTATAAAAAAAAAAACTGTCTGTCTGGAGGAGATCACATCGTGTGATAAGATTGCTGCCCGCCCCGGCTTCGCGCGGGTGGACAAAATATTTGATAAATGTCTATGCTCCGATACTAAATATGTCTACCCGTGCGAAGCCGGGGCGGGCAGCTAGTATAATATATAGCCTATGTTACTCAGTGATAATGTAGCTTTCTAACGGTGAAAGAATTTTTGAAATCGGTCCAGTAGTTTCGGAGCCTATTCAATACAAACACACAAAAATACAAATCTTTCCTGTTTATAATATTAGTGTAGATTTTATGTTCTTCAGTTATTGATTTTGGTGTACAATAAAGAGTTATCTATCTATCTACTCTGAGGACAACGCCTGTCGGGTCAGATAGTTTGTATATAGAAATATACAAACTATCTGACCCGACAGGCGTTGTCCTGTCTTAGCTATGAATTCATATGTCAAATATAACATAGCAAAAAAGGACCTTTAGTTTATCGCGAAATTAAAAAGGTTCCTGTTGTTTTTTATTTTTTTTCTTTTCTTAAGAACCTTCTCCTGACAATAACAACCACTAATAAAAAATAATTAGCGAAATCGGTCCAGCCGTACACGCGTGATGACGTGACCAAGGGAAATAGGGATTCATTTTTATGTACATAGATACAGATATATTTGAGCCGTGGTGGCCTTGTGATTGATGCAACGGCCTGTCGTCTGATGGGCCCAGGTTCGAACCCCGCCCTGTAACAATGAGTTTTCTAAGCTTATCTACAGTGAGTAATCACACCATGAGCTTGTAAAAGAATAGGGCGATTAGGGATCTGCCGTGGGCTTTCCCATTAATATTGGAGCCAGCCAACCGGGGACTGTACCTTCACTTTACAGAAGACCGCAGTTAAATAACACTACTTGATGTAGTGTTGTGTTTCTGCGGTGAGTAAGGTTGCCAGTGCTCCACGAGGATACGCTGGGCTAGTAGTATTGCTGCTAGCACAGTGAGTCCTCAACGACAGGGTTGGCAACTCGTTATTGATGTCTTTGGTGTTACAAGCGTCCATAGGCTACGGTAACCGCTTACCATCAGGCGGGCCAAATGCTTGTTTGCCACCTTAGTGTATAAACAAAAACCCGTTGTGATTGCAAGGTGTGTCTGCCTACAGGTAGGCAAGTCCCACTCTGCGCTGTACCACTCGGCGTGCATCTGGGGCGTGGACATGCCGGGGGGCCGGGGCCCGCTGCCCCCCGGGGGGTTCCTCACCTGCTCCAGCGACGACACCGTGCGCCTGTGGCAGCTCAGGCCCGACCAACCCAACATATACAGCAATGTCAGTACCTGCTCCAACACATTTTGTACAATACTAGATTTTGTCTACCCGTGCGAAGCCGGGGCGGGCAGCTAGTATAATATATAGCCTATGTTACTCAGTTAGAATGTAGCTTTCGAACGGTGAAAGAATTTTTTAAATCGGTCCAGTAGTTTCGGAGCGAATTCAATACAAACATGCACACAAAAATACAAATCTTTCCTCTTTATAATATTATTATAGTATAGATATAGAAAGCCAGACCGCTGGTCTGCTACTCTAGGGGCGCGGCATGTAAGTGCCGATCTATGGGTTGCGGGTTCGATTCCCGCCCGAGCAAACATTTTTGTGTCAAACATGTTTGCCTTGCGTCTGGGTGTTTGGTATATATTATAAGTATGTATTTACAAAAAAAAAAATATTGTATCAGCTGCTGGCTCCAAAAGTACAAACTTTTTGCCACTTTGGGAATCACACATCTAAACAAACCAGCTCAATATTTTCTTTCGTTCCAGGAATTAGCAAAGACGTTGTACATTGATCCCGAGATGAAGTTCCTTAAAGATGTCGACCTCACCGCGACTAATGATAAGGATAAATCGAAATCATACGATGATAAGACTGGTGTGAGGTAAGTTGAAGTTTTTAGACATACTCCTTGTACGGGTTTCCGTACGTACGTGTGTGCAAAATGCGCCGACGCATCACAGCATACTTAGTCTTAAATCAATCGGATCAGTACATATTTATCATTCAAACGATGTGGTTATTTCCCCCGACTTGTGTATATCATCAAGCAGTATCATCATTAAAAAAAAGCCGTGGTGGCCTTGTGGTTGAAGCAACAGGCCTGTCATCTGGTGGGCCCAGGTTCGAGTCCCGGCCTGTACCAATGAGTTTTTCTAAGCTTAAGTACAGTGATTAATCACACCATGAGCTTTTAAAAAGAGAGGTAGGGCGATTTGGTATTTCCCGTGGGTTATCCCATTTAAATTGGAGCCGCCCGACTGGGGACTGTACCCTCCACCTTTACAGAAGACCGCAGTGAAATAACACTACTTGATGTAGTGTTGTGTTTCTGCGGTAAGTAAGGTTCCAGTGGATACGCTGCGCTAGTGGTAATGCTGCTAGCAAAGTGAGTCCTCATCAAGAACATGGTTGGCACCCCGTTAGTGATACCCCTGGTATTGCTATCGGCTATAGGCTACGGTGACTGCTTACCATCAAAAAAAAAAACTATCAAATATCAGTTATATCAGTTTATCAATATCATTATCAAGGTGAAGGAGTAAAATCCTACACTCCTTAATAGTTTACGGAAGATCAGCGCTGGTTGTCCGTCACAAGACTACCAGCACATGCTGAGTTGGGACCGTTTCATAACGACATGCTTCTTTTTTTTTTTCCACTAAAGTGGCAAACAAGCATACGGCCCGCCTGATGGTAAGCGGTTACCGCAGCTTATGGACGCTTGCATTACCAGGGGTATCACTCGCGCGTCGCCGACGCTACTACAATTATCTTCCTTTCGTATGTCCATGTGTTGTGTTGTTAGGAATTAATGTTCTTTCTTTCTTACTTTATTTTCTGTTTCTGCGGTTAATAAGGACACTTGCTCTGTAAGCTTAGCAAGAACAATTTTTTACAACGTATTTGTATCGCTTACGATTATTTTTGTATGGAAAAATTTACAGCGCTTTGATGAGCACTGTGTTCTTTTGTCTTCTATTGAAACGAGCTATAACTTCATTTGAATGGATAGACCCAGTCCAGGGGGTTACGCGGGCAGAAGCTAGTTCATTAACCTCAAGTAGCCCGCAGCTGTGTGTAACTGGTGGTGTGTGTGTGTGTGTGTGTGTGTAGGTGTGTGCGCGTGTCGCCGGACGGGCTGCACGTGGCGAGCGGGGACCGCGCGGGCAACGTGTGGGTGCACGCGGCGGGGGGCGCGGGGGGCGCGGGGGGCGCGGGGGGCGCGGGGGGCGCGGGGGGCGCGGGGGGCGCGGGGGGCCGCCTGCTGCACACGCTGGAGGCGCACGACGCCGAGGTGCTGTGCCTGGAGTACGCCGCCAAGCCGCGCCTGCTAGCCTCCGCATCACGCGACCGACTCATACACGTCTTCAATGTCGACAAGGTACATATATACAACAATAGAGAGATAGGGCGAATTGGTATTTCCCGTGGGTTTTCCCATTTAAATTGGAGCCGCCCGACTGGGGACTGTACCCTCCACCTTACAGAAGACCGCAGTGAAATAACACTACTTGATGTCGTGTTGTGTTTCTGCCGTGAGTAAGGTTGCCAGTGCTCGACTAGAATACGCTGGGCTAGTAGTAATGCTTCTAGCACAGTGACTCCTCATCAACAACATGGTTGGCACCCCGTTAGTGATACCCCTGATATTGCTAGTGGCTATAGCTACGGTGACTGCTTACCATCAGGTGGGCCGTATGCTTGTGTGCCACTTTAGTGGTATAGAAAAAAAAAAAGTGTGTCTGTCTGTGTGTCCCCAGGGCTACCAGATAATGCAGACCCTAGACGACCACTCGTCATCCATCACGGCGGTCCGCTTCCTCCAGTCCAGCAGCGGGCTGCAGATGGTCTCCTGCGGCGCTGATAAGACCATACTCTTCAGGCATCTCAGGCCGGTGAGACACTTTTATCATACACTAGCTTTTTCCACGCAACTGCGATCACGTAGCAATATAATACAGCATGGAGTTCTTCATGAAAGGTGTGAAGCGTCCATAGGCTACGGTGACCGCTTACCCTCAGGTGGGCCGTATGCTTGTCACCTTAGTGATATTAACAAAAACCCACCGTGTGCGTGCGTGCGTGCGTGCGTGTGCGTGTGCGTCTGTGTGAGTTTGACCCACTTCCCAGTGACCGAATGAGCTGAAATTTGGCACACACGTTTGGTTCCCTTGACAATACACTGTTACTTTGCCAATATGGCGGACTTCACATAATGGGGCCTTATAAGGCACTTATGAAGGACATTACCACCGGCTCTGCAAGAAAGGCATCTGAGAAGAACCGGTAAGTAACTCATAGCTCTGTCTTTTTTTCATGTAACAATCATGATATAACAATGTTTAACAAAATTCTTCTAGACATAAGTAGGTATTTACAAATAGCATAACGAAAGCTACCAAGTTGGTTATGTTTGTAAATCTTTACATAGTATAAAGTGAAGTAGCTTCCGCTGTCTGTTCGCTCAGATCTTTTTAACTATTCAACTGATTTTAAGCATCAGCAAGACATAAAGTTATTCAAGAGGAGGGTTTTTATGTATGATTCATTTAGGGTTCGTGTCACCGATGCGAAGCCGGGTCACTGTTTGTCATTTCTTAAATTGTGTTTCAGACTCAAGATGGCGGATTTCAGTTCGCTCGCGGCCAGAACGTGTCGGGTCGGACCACTCTCTACGATATGGAGGTCGATGCTGGTGGCAGACACATACTGACCGCCTGCCAGGTCAGTACACTAGCACAGTGCCCTTCACACCGGAACACAGTGTAGTGTACGTACACTAGTGCTTGGCAGAATATCTGACACTGCGGTGGTACCCACCTAGCCGGACTCTTGCAATAAGAGGTCTACCACCTAGTACCTAGTCTCTTATGGCCAGTAATGTCACTAGCTACAGTGCCCTTCACACCGGAACACAGTGTAGTGTACGTACACTAGTGCTTGGCGGCAGAATATCTGACACTGCGGTGGTACCCACCTAGCCGGACTCTTGCAATAAGAGGCCTACCACCTAGTACCTAGTCTCTTATGGCCAGTAATGTCACTAGCTACAGTGCCCTTCACACCGGAACACAGTGTAGTGTACGTACACTAGTGCTTGGCGGCAGAATATCTGACACTGCGGTGGTACCCACCTAGCCGGACTCTTGCAATAAGAGGCCTACCACCTAGTACCTAGTCTCTTATTGACACCGACGCATCCACTTCGTCGGATTATATAATTTCTGTCTGTCTGTCTGTCAGCGGGCTATCTCGATATCCGTAATAAGTAGACAGTTGAAATATCACAGCATGTGTATTTCTGTTGTCTCTATAACAACACACAGACGCAAAGGAATCATATTTGTCACATAAATGTTTGCCCCGGCGGGAATCGAACCCGCGACCCCTAGCGTCGCAGTCAGGTGTACTAACCACTAGACCAGCGGTCTCGTCAATATAATTGAATAAACATGTTTTGTTTGTTTTTTGCTTCTTCTACATTAATCAATTGTGTATCTGTTGTCAGGATCGTAACGTGCGTGTCTATAGCGCGGCTAATGGCAGACACACGAAGACTTTCAGGGGCACTACGGCTGAAGACGGCACCCTTATTAAGGTACGGTCCCATAGCAGGCTACAATTTTATTTTGTTTTTTTTTATACCACTAAGGTGGCAAACAAGCATACTGCCCGCCTGATGGTAAGCGGTTACAGCAGCCTATGGACGCATGCAACACCAGGGTTATCACTCGCGTGTTGCCGGCCCTAGTCTTCAATGAAATGGAGCTATGTGTTAGACAGAGATAACACGTTATAAAATGGTGATGAACACGTATGAGCAGCCTATAGCTTTAGCAGAAAGACTATGGACTTATTTTCGACTGGTTATTAGGATATTTTTCGAGTTTTATCGTATTGTAAAATTAACAGCGCTGCGGCGGTGAAAAATGGAACTAAACATTCCCAAAATGACAAAATGTTCATTCAAATTTTTAGTTATACTTTTCACCGCCGCAGCGCTGTTAATTTTCCCAAATAAAAGTAGTCTACGAAATTCTGTAAAAACAACTTGAGATATAGTGTGTGTAATCAAAGAAAATTATATAATACACCTACGTATTTGACTTTAAAAAAAAGTTTCTCGTTTTCGCCGGCAGGTGGCGCTGGACAGCAGTGGAATATATCTGGCTACATCGAGTACGGACAAGATCCTTAGCGTGTATGATTACTACTCTGGCGAGTGTATGGCCACCATGTATGGACATTCCGAGATCGTCACCGGCCTGAGGTGAGAATAATAACAATAATAATGCTTTGAACACTATCATACAGCGCCATCTGGTCCCAAACTTGTTACAAATAATTTTATCCTTTTCAATTATTAATATTTTACCACAATCTATTACCGAATTAAATTATGATAAGTTTAAGACTCATGTTAAAAGAGTTTTGATAAATAAAGCCTATTATAAAATTAATGATTATGTAAATGATAAAAATGCTTGGAATATATAGACTCACTCTGCACAAGTGGCTCCCCGCTCCTGTAATAGTTTAAAATATGTATTTCATGAAAGCAGTGTCAAAACCAACTCGGTAGCTTTCATTTTGATATTTGTAATTTCATACCAATGTCTAGAAGAATTTTGTTACAAATTGTTATATAATGATTGTTACATAAAAAAAGACAGCACTGAGTTTCTTGCCGGTTCTTCTCAGGTGGCTTTTTTTCCAAACCGGTGGTAATTTAGACCTTCATAAGTGCCTTATTAGGGCCTAAACTGAATAAATGATTTTTTATTTTGATTTTAATTATTGTTATATCATGATTGTTACATGTAAAAAGACAGCTCTGATTTTCTTGCCGGTTCTTCTCAGGAATCGGTGGTAATTTAGATCTTCATAAGTGCCTTATTAGGGCCTGAACTAAATAAATGATTTCTTATTTAGTTTTTTTTAATAAGCATAACTTGTAGTATGGAAGCCAGCAGCCATTTAGGTTTACCTGTCGGGTGTGTGTTTAATCAAATCTTGCAAGTTAAATTTGACGCACTTCCCAGTGTCCGATTGAGCTGAAATTTGGCATACACGTTTGCTACCCGTGACAATGTACGATTATCAAAACCGCCATTTTTAATCCAAAATGGCCGCCGCCGCTAGTATAATAAAGGGTTGATTTAATGAAGTAAATATGGATATTTTTACATTATAAATATATACACACCACAGATGCTAGACTAACCTGTTCATTTCATAAATGTTAACCCTGCTGGTAATCGAACTCGCGACCCCTAGCGTAGCTACCAGCACAGAGTAGATAATATACTACGTAAAATTAGCGGTAACTTCCACGGGGCGACTATCACACCCTCAGAGTAGATAATATACTGCTACTAGTATACTCACCACTAGACCAGCGGTCTCGTCAAATCCTTACCACCTCATGTCTCCAGGTTCACTCCAGACTGCCAGCACCTGATCTCTGCGTCCGGTGACGGGTGTATCTTCGTGTGGAGGGTGCCCCACGACATGGTGGTCACCATGAGGGCGCGACTGGCGCAGCAAGCCATCCGCCAGGGGAAGTGAGTACACCACTTGTACATTTAAAGAGATATATGGCGAATTCAAGCAAATCAAAGGTCGGCAACGCGCGAGTGATACCCCTGGTGTTGCAAGCGTCCATTGGCTGCGGTAACCGCTTACCATCAGGCGGGCCGAATGCTTGTTTGCCACCTTAGTGGTATAAAAAAAAAGTGGGATCTCCCGTGGGTTTTCCAATTAAAATTGGGGCCGCCCGACTGGGGACTGTACCTCCACCTTATAGAAGACCGCAGTCAAATAACACTACTTTGATGTAGTATTGTGTTTCTGCGTGAGTAAGGTTGCCAGTGCTCCACGAGGATACTGTGAGCTAGTAGTAATGCTGCTAGCACAGTCAGTCCTCATCAACAACATGTTTGGCAACGTTAGTGATATCCCTGGTATTGCCAGCGGCTATAGGCTACAGTGACTGCTTACCATCAAGTGGGCCGAATGCTTGTGTGCCACCTTAGTGGTATACAAAAAGGGTTGAGTGTTATCAAGTAGCCATTGGTTTGAACAGGAAAGTATCAGCGGCAACGAACGGCATGTCGGTGTTGGACAGCGAGGGGGAGTCCCAGCTGGGGTCCCCGCCGCGGGACGTCCCTCATCACGACACCTTCGGGGCACCCGTCGTCCCGGACTACACGTGAGTCCTATACATTGTTACAACACAGATTTTACATTGAAGGTGAAAGCTGTCACATTTTTACAAGCTTTTCTCTAGTGTCACCTGACCGGTGTGTATGTGTGTGTGATCCAATCTTGCAAGTTAAATTAGACCTAGTCCCCAGTGTCCGATTGAGCCGAAATTTGCCACAAATTCTCCGTGACAATGTACTATTACTTGACCGCCATTTTTAATCCAATATGGCGGACGTAACAAAATGGAGATTTAAAATTTCCGCAGTATCCCTTATGATATCGGTATCAAATGAAAGGGCGAGATGAGCGAATTAAATGTTTTTTTCTTATATCAAAGCGTGGTTTTTATTTAACAAGCTGTTTTTTCATATACTAGCGGCCCACCCGGCTTCGCATGGTTATACATCAAATATTTTATCTACCCGTTTTTAGACTTTTACAGGCTTTTTAAAAAAAAATCTCTCCTAAGAACCATCCTCGTACTTCAAGGAATATTCTAAAAAAAGAATTAGCGAAATCGGGTCAGCTGCTCTCGAGATTTGCGCTTAGCAACATATTAATAATATAATAATAATAATGCTTGTACATTATCACACACACAGCGCCATCTAGCCCCAAACTAATCAAAGCTTGTACTATGGGAACCAGTAGCTGATACAATACTTATATACTTTGTATTGTAAATACATACTTATAATACATACCAAACACCCAAACGCAAGGCAAACATATTTGTCACATAAGTGTTTGCCCTGGCGGGAATCGAACCCGCGACCTCTAGCGTTGCAGTCAGGTGTACTAACCACTAGACCAGCGGTCTCGTCACATTCAATGATTCATTTTTATATTATAGATAATATTGACATAAACCAGAATTTATAGGTTGTAACAAAAAGATAAATATTTTAATCGATTTGTCAAAACTGCAAATGATTTATACTTTGTTGTATGTTTGTGTAATGTAGGATTGTTATTGTACAGGCTGCGAATTGGGCGCCTACCGTCGTGGGCCAAGAAGAGCCTGGGGGGCTCGCGGGGGGCCCCGGGGGGAGTGGGGGGCGAGGCGGGGGGCGCGGGGGGCGAGGCGGGGGACACGCCGCCGCCCGCCGCGCGCGGCAAGTGGGCCGAGCGCGTGCATGGTAAGCAACACTCACTACTAGGGCTGACAACCGAATTATAGGGTTGGCAACTCGTTAGTGATACCCCTGGTATTGCAAGCGGCTATAGGCTACGGTGACTGCTTACCATCAGGTGGGCCGTAGGCTTATTTGCCAACTTTAGTGGTAGAAAAAAATACAAAATAAGCTATATAATTTTACCCGAGTCATGTTGACAACTTTTCAACCACTTACTTACGTAAAGCGGATAAGCCATTTGATTTAGATTATTTTTGTTTGATGTTGACTTAATCGAGAATTTTCTTAGCTGTGTTTTTAGATCATTTGGTTTGGAGAGTGTTTTTTTTTTTAACCTAATACCCAGCGATATCTGGTCCCAAACTAAGCAAAGCTTGTACTATGGGAACCAGCAGCTGATATAATATTTATAATACATACCAAACACCCAGACGCAAAGCAAACATGTTTGTCACATAAATGTTTGCCCCGGCAATATCCAACCTGCGACACCTAGCGTAGCAGTCAGATATACTAACCACTACACCAGCGGTCTCTTCCTTTTTAATATTTAATGTTGTTTACAGATAAGCGCGTAGATTCGGACGGATCCAAAGATAGTTCCATAGACAGTGGAACCGATACCCGTTACGTAGAGAAGAGACGGGACCACTCTGAGAAACAGGTAACGTGTACAGACCTCTATGCATTACTATGGTTCTTGTTTTATCTGTGGGGTCATTGAATTGTGTAATTTATGTCTGTGGCACTCGACTACCGTATTCGAAATTTGGAACAAAGTTTCTTAATGCGGCCTGTGGTAAGAATTTATTTATTATTCTTCAAGAAGGGTGTGAAGAGATTTCTGACGGGTCGGCAACGCGCGACCGATACCCCAGGTGTTGCAAGCGCCCATAGGCTGCGGTAACCGCTTACCATTAGACGGGCCGTATGCTTGTTTGCCACCTTAGTGGGATGTTAAACAAAAACAATTTTGTTAATTGACTGGTACAACATTGTTTTAAACTTACGCGGTTATTATTTGTGAGTTTTTTTAATGGCATTATTTATATAATTCAATGTACCCCAATATTGAATCCTCTTACTTATATAACTAGCTGCTGGACTGTGACTTTGCTCGCATAGCAATATAGTATATAGCTAGCCTTCTGTCGGTGAAAGAAATTTTAAAATCAAAATACAAATATTTTCTCTTTATAGTATTAGTATGGCTAATAAGTAAGAGGAGGAATTCTTGTTTCACTAATTTGTTGTCTGTTGTCGTTCATAACAATGGTTGTGGTCACTTTGGTGTGGATTTTTATTATAGTAATATCTTGAGTTTTTTTTTTATATTTTATTGTTGAACCAGAAACGGAGAAACTCATTAAAATGTGCATAATAAAAATGCCGTACCTTTTTAAAATAAAAACGATAATGGTGCTAATTCTGTTGTATGAAATCACAAAACTAAACTAATTTGACAGTAGTAAAAAGTCTTGCTATCCCTTTCTCATGTGCGGGGTTAAATAAGGGTGGCAATAGTTTTGGTCCTGTCAAATTAGTTTAAAATGATCTAGTTCAACATAATTAGTGTCAATCTATCTATCTATCTATATATATAAAAATCAAATGTTGTTCGTTAGTCTCGCTAAAACTCGAGAACGGCCGAACCGATTTGGCTAATTTTAGTCTTGAAATATTCGTGGAAGTCCAGGGAAGGTTTAAACGGTGAGAAAATATGGAAAATTGCGAGTAAAACACTAAAAACGACAAATTTATTTTCCCATACAAACTGTTCTTACCTGTCAAACATTTGATGAATGCTGATAAGAAGTTCACCGGGTCATCTAGTATTTACATAAAACAGAAGAATACAATACGTTTTAATTATAGAATAGTTAAATACAAGAATATATCTAACATAACGCTCATTGTAATACTCATTTCTGATTTGACAATAAAAATCTTTCTTTTTTTATAAATAATTTTCTTTTTTTTTGGGTGATTCGAAAACGTATTATTTGATCAATACCTAACAGCGCTTCTATTATAGTTAAAACATGAGTTAACAAATAATGTTAAATAAAAATAAAAATATTTTCTTGTTCTTGAATCACCCAAATAATCTTATACATAATATCATACGGTTGTGGTCCTTATTCCCTGCGCTGTAGAGGCCGAAATCGCTCAACTTGAGCCAGCTGCCGCGGGTCGAAGCGTTATTCCGCCATTTTGATGCGACCATCAGAAAGACATACGATATTTTGACCATATCGCCGAGAGTTGAAAAGGTTTTTTTGATATTTTTTTTCGTTCATTTTGTTTGTTTTTTGTTCATGATCGGCTTGTGTTTGTTACGCTTGTATCATTTTTTCATTGTTACGTCATTTTTAGTTTTTTTTGTGGTAGTTTTTCTTTTATAAATTAAAGTATAATGTTTTGTGTTTTTTTTTTGGAAAATTATTACGTGGCAAAGAATTCGAGATAAAATTATATTATTTTGATAATTATTATTTAAGCTATAGGATCTTGTTGCTAATGGTAGAATAGTAAATACTCAGTAAGTAGTAATTTGACAGCTTTAAATTGTCTGCTTTTAGGATGTTTAAATTATTAACCGTTTCAGTTAATATTTATTTTAAGCGCATCTTCATGGATGGAACTAATACACAATTAAAAAAGTATTATAAATCAGTGATATTATAAATCAATCATGAGAACGGGTCTTATACGCGATATTAATTTGTTTATGCTTGAAGTTGCATTGTCCTTGGTCAGCCCGTGACCACGGACAATGCAACTCGGTCGAAACGTCGGGAGGTAAATAAACAATTTAATATCGCGTATAAGACCCGTTTTCATGTCATTACTATGTGTTTAAATCGCGAAAGTTTAAAAAACAGTATAAATTTGTGTATTTTATTGGTGATTATAAATTCATAAAAATCTCTATCAAAAAACATAAGTACTATATAAATACATATCATCACGTCAAGTCCCTCACGGGGTAGGCGGAGAGTATAGAGCGACATTTCACTAGAGACTTGCACTGCTCTCTTGGTTCTTCTACATTCATCAATCTCTTCATACATGTGTCAGTATTATACGTTATTTCATTCATTGGCTTTGCTGTATATTGTCATCGGCATGTGTATGTTATATTATTAATTATTTAAATTAATTAATTTGATTACCTTCTGTTTTTTTTATAACAATATTCAAGCTTGCGTGGATTTGCCTTCACACCGGAACACAGTGTAGTGTACGTACACTAGTGCTTGGCGGCAGAATATCTGACACTGCGGTGGTACCCACCTAGCCGGACTCTTGCAATAAGAGGCCTACCACCTAGTACCTAGTCTCTTATGGCCAGTAATGTCACTAGCTACAGTGCCCTTCACACCGGAACATAGTGTAGTGTACGTACACTTGTGCTAGGGACTTTTTTTTCAAAAATAGTATTTTTTTATTTCTATTAAGTTTTTTATTTTATTTCTTAAACTAGGTAACGATAAACATGGCAAAGAGTGGTGTCATTGATGCTCGGACGAGGCACCATACTGATGATTCCTCTCTGGGCAGTTTTAAGTATGAGGTTTGTGTTTTTTTAATTTTGTTCTTTTGTTTTGTTAATAAATCCTTTCAGTTAATCTTTAAAACTCAACGTGGTTTTTCGATACTTGATCTTGATACTCACCATCTGTCACGTTGGCACCAAAATTTCTTCGGAGGAAAGTGGGTGTTGTAACTCCTCTGGCCTACCAAAGAAACAACACTACATCAAGTAGTGTTATTTCACAGCGGTCTTCTATAAGGTACAGTTCCAAGGAGGTACAGTCCCCAGTCGGGCGGCTCCAATTTAAATGGGAAAATCCACGTGAAATCCCAAATCGCCCTACTTCTCTTTTATGTAAAATTTAGTGAATTGAACCATTTGCCTTTGTCACAGGATCAGGAGTCAACGGAACACGACGGTGATATCGAGGACATATCTGATGGGGAGAAGACCTCGTCTTCCGAGAGAGGGAACAGACCCACATACTACCCTGGGAACAATGACGATGACACGCCCGGGTGAGTAGTGGGTGATTGAGTGATTGAGAGTGAATGAGTGAGTAACGGGCCCGTGTGAGTAGTGAGTAAGTGATTGAGTGATTTGGTGAGGGAGTAAGTGAGTTGGTGTGTGAGTGAGTTGGTGGGTGATTGAGTGATTGATTGTGGATGAGTGAGGTACGGAGTCGAGTAGTGAGTCAGTAAGTGAATTCAAAATGAAAATTAAAAATCATTTTTTCAGTTTAGCCTCTTATAAAATTAAATAGTTGTTATTCCAGATTTGCATTCATATTGCTTACATTTTGCCTTTTCATTTAATACATAAAAAATAAAATGATGGTACTTATGAAAGGTCAACTTTACCTTAGTGAAAGAGCATGAGTGTGTGAGTAGGTGATCGAGTAAGAGTCTGCGGGTTAGTGAGTTGGTAACTATGAGTGTGTGAGTTCTCGAGTGTACGGATTACCGCACATTAGTATTGAGCGACGTCATGTTATATCGGCTATCATATATTTGCACATATCTTATCAACCCTCTCGGAGAATAAGTGAGATTGTTAGTGAGTGACAGTGGGTGATTAGGCGAGTGAGTTAGTCAGGGATTAGTTTGAAATGGAGTTGTTATGTGTTAGTGAGTTTATAATCAACGCGATGGACGCCGAGGAACTTCGTGCGTCTGTGCGGCGCTCCAAGAGGTGGGGCGGAGCCCCGCGGCTCGACCTGCCGCCCGCCTCGCTCAGCGGATCAGGACACGACTCCGATGAAGACGAGGTACTACTAGATACCATTAAGGTGGCACACAAGCATACGGCCCACCTGATGGTAAGCGGTCACCGTAGCCTATAGTCGCTAGCAACACCAGGGATATCATTAACGAGTTGCCAACCATGTTGTTGATGAGGACTCACTATGTTAACAGCATTACTACTAGCGCAGCGTATCATCGTTCATCACCGGCAACCTTACTCACCGCAGAAACACAACACTACATCAAAGTAGTGTTATTTGACTGCGGTCTTCTGTAAGGAGGAGGTACAGTCCCCAGTCGGGCGGCTCCAAATTTAATGGGAAACCCATTTCATTTCGTCCTACCTCGCTTTTTAAACTTATAGTGTGATTAATCAATGTACTTAGAAAAACGCATTGGTACAGGCCAGGGTTTGAACCTGGGCTCATCAAATGAAAGGCCGTTGCTTCAACCACAAGGCCACCACGGCTGTGAACTGTGAAGCTACATTCTGTTGCCATACAGACCTTTTAAATCACCAAATTACTCAACAATCACCTAATTATCTGGCCTCCACTATAATCCCACAATTTGTTTTGACGTCAGGAGCTCGAGCATGAATAATTTGCGACTGCGTTTTAGAAAACGTACCTCGCGAAATATAAAAATGTACATACTAATGTTTAGTTCCACTTTTCATCGCCGCAGCGCTGTTCATTTTTCAATACAAAAATAGACGAAGGCGATACGAGTACAGTAGGGTAAGCATGAATTAATTGCGACAACGTTTTCGTATCGCGTGTTTTTGTATTGAAAAATGTACAGCGCTGCGGCGGTGAAAAGTGCAACTAAAATTTGTATGACAATTTTGACATTTCGCGAGTTACGTTTTCGAATACGTAGTCGACAATGTTTCTGCTTCCGGCACTGATGGTAAGCCAGTCTCATGGTAATGATGTGCCAGGTGTCGACCCCGTCGGGCGACAACGCGGACCGCAACCCGCTATCCGGGTCGTGTGAGTCGATCGACACGGCGGGCCGCCGCGAGCTCTACATCCGCTCCGCACTCGACAGCCTCAGCGGCGCAGACGCCGAAGCTAATGTTATAGCAGGTAACATACATACTAAATCTTAATATATATAAATCTCGTGTCACAATGTTTGTCCTCAATCGACTCCTAAACCACTTAAACGATTATAATAAAATTCGCACACCATGTGCAGTTCGATCCAACTTGAGAGATAGGATAGTTTAAATAGACAAAATATTTGATATAAAAGTCTACCCGTGCGAAGCCGGGGCGGGCCGCTAGTATACATATATATCTACACTAATAATATTATAGAGAGGAAAGATTTGTATTTTTGTGTGTTTGTATTGAATAGGCTCCGAAACTACTGGACCGATTTCAAAAATTCTTTCACCATTAGAAAGCTACATTAACACTGAGTAACATAGGCTATATATTATACTAGCTTCCCACCCCGGCTTCGCATGGGTGGACAAATTATTTGATAAAAGTCTATGCTACGAAACTAATGTGTACCCGTGCGAAGCCGGGGCGGGCCGCTAGTAACTAAATAAATGTCTTCCAGCGTCAGGCCACACATCACTGTCGGCGCAGCACCTGTCTCGCGGGCCCCGCCCCCCTCTCTCGCCGTCCCCCTCGCACGTTGCGTCCCCCTCGCTCGCGCCCGCCCCCGCCCCCCGCACCCCTACGCGCCCCCTCGACCCCGAGGCCGCCCGGAGACGAGAGGAACTCAACAGACGGATACTGGAGACTCGGCGACAACTGGAAACAGTCAGTACATACATACTTTATTACACATGTAACTAACACGTCTCTTATGGCCAGTAATGTCACTAGCTACAGTGCCCTTCACACCGGAACACAGTGTAGTGTACGTACACTAGTGATTGGCGGCAGAATATCTGACACTGCAGTGGTACCCACCTAGCCGCACTCTTGCAATAAGAGGCCTACCACCTAGTACCTAGTCTCTTATGGCCAGTAATGTCACTAGCTACAGTGTCCTTCACACCGGAACACAGTGTAGTGTACATACACTAGTGCTTGGCGGCAGAATATCTGACACTGCAGTGGTACCCACCTAGCCGCACTCTTGCAATAAGAGGCCTACCACCTAGTACCTAGTCTCTTATGGCCAGTAATGTCACTAGCTACAGTGCCCTTCACACCGGAACACAGTGTAGTGTACGTATACTAGTACTTGGCGGCAGAATATCTGCCACTGCGGTGGTACCCACCTAGCCGGACTCTTGCAATAAGAGGCCTACCACCTAGTACCTAGTCTCTTATGGCCAGTAATGTCACTAGCTACAGTGCCCTTCACACCGGAACACAGTGCAGTGTACGTACACTAGTGCTTGGCGGCAGAATATCTGACACTGCGGTGGTACCCACCTAGCCGCACTCTTGCAATAAGAGGCCTACCACCTAGTACCTAGTCTCTTATGGCCAGTAATGTCACTAGCTACAGTGCCCTTCACACCGGAACACAGTGCAGTGTACGTACACTAGTGCTTGGCGGCAGAATATCTGACACTGCGGTGGTACCCACCTAGCCGGACTCTTGCAATAAGAGGCCTACCACCTAGTACCTAGTCTCTTATGGCCAGTAATGTCACTAGCTTCAGTGCCCTTCACACCGGAACACAGTGTAGTGTACGTACTTGGCAGATTATCTAAATATTTCTGTCTCTTTCTATTCAGGTGGCGTTTCGGTCTAACTTGAAGTCAAGTCAATCGACAACGGATCTCTCGTATATACCTGAAAAGGATAACAATAGACGTAATAGACCCGTCTCTATGGCTGTGCCGAGCAATACACGACCCTATGGTGAGTCCTATAGAGTTTATATTGCGTTCCGTTTGTTTATTAACAGTAAGAACTGAGTAATCTTTTTTCCAATTTTTTTTTCCGTTTTCTGTAGTGTTAACCTATTGTGTTTTAAAGGGGAGGATAGAAGAAGTGTACGTCAAATCACTATTAAGAAATTATACAAAAGTGTTTTAGCTATCTACCCCGTCTTTGTACGGGGGCAACTATCCCAGTGTTGTTTTTTTATTCTTTTATACAGACTTACCAGACAATTAAGAATACAGGTAAAAAAATACTAAATTGATTTTATCTACACTAATATCATAAAGAGGAAAGATTTGATTGTTTGTTTGTATTGAATAGACTTCGAAACTACTGGACTGATTTGAAAAAAAAAACATTCATCATCAATTTTACCATTAGAAGCCTACATTATTCCTGATGAACACAGGCTATATAATATATTGATGTGCGCGTACTGGCACATTGGAAAAAGTAGTTCTAATTTTGATTTTCTTAAGTCAATATATGTTCTGTCACTTTTTCTTACAATAAAAAATATCTTTAAGACATACGTTTGATTTCAATAATTAAACTACAAACACACTACAAATATACATATTATACAACAATTGATACGCGGGCGAAGACGCGGGGAAAACAGCTAGTTTATATATACAATTGTGTTTGGTTGTTACTCATTCACCCAAAAACGGCTTAGCCGATTTTAGGGAATTTTGTTTCTAAAATAGACTATATTTAGAGTTATATCATAGTGGACTTTTACTCCAAAAAACTTTAGGAAGGCCTCTGCTCATGGTCGTCTTGGAATTATAAAAAGTAATAATAATATTTGTACAAATATTTTTACTCGCTACCCCTTTCAAACACCACGTCTAGAAATGAGACAGAATACACATATTGGTGTCGATTCTGTTGTTCAAAATGACTTAAATAAACTAATTTGACAGGTCTAAAAGTCTTGCTATCCCTTTCTCATGTGCGGGGTTAAATAAGGATGGCAATATTTTTAGACCTGTCAAATTTGTTAAGCTTAGTAATTTTCAACAACAGAATTCGCCGTTTCCTATTTAAAAATAAATTGCGGAAATAAAGGATACTCAGTTGAAAAAACAGTCAAAAGTAAATAAGATTTGAATCTATATTTTGTTTAAATACAATTACTTAGGTATGGTCCTTTGATCAGATAAATAGCAGATAATATTTTAATTTTCAAGATATAAAAAGAGAAGCTCTGTTGTCCTACTCTTTTTGCTATATTTCGAGTGATGTTTTTCAACTTTGTCTGTCTTGTACAAGTTTATATCCGAAAGTACCAGAAGAATTTTCTTGGGATTTTCGCGGATAATTGGAGCGTAACTTATTTATTCCAGAGAGTCTTTATTTCATGACCATTATCTCAGGGGAAATAGACATATTTTATGATAAGATTTATAACTCTTTATGTGCACCAGAATAATTAGTAAACAAAAAAAAACTATATAAAATGCAACATGGTACAATTTTCGACCGTATCAAAAGATGTGATCTCTACCTGATTGTAATTAGGAGTTTGCTCAGCCTCGTAAGTTTTTCAGGTTAAAATTATGTTCCACGCGTACGAAGTCGCGGGCACAGCTAGCTTCAAATAATATGATTGTTAATAGTCTGTTTCAAAATGAAATATCTAATACTTTTGACTGTTTCTCAGCAACTATTCACGACCATTTTTTGACGACCATTAACGACCATTTCACGACCATTAACCATCATTGCAGTTTTACTTAATAACGTTTGCTTAGTTGATGTTGTCACACTTGCATATGTATCACAATATTTTTGGGCAACTTTTGACGGGATACTAGACAATTTTTATGATTTTCTGGGTCGGCAACGCCCGAGTAATCCCCCAGTGTTGACAGCCATAAGCTACCGGTAAACATTTACTATCGGTCGGCCTGTATGCTTGTTTGCCACCTTAGTGGTAAACAAAAATTAAATTATTCATGAAATCTTCTAATCATATTAAAGTTTTCGTAATAATTCTCGGTCTGTTCAATACTGGTGACAATTCTGTTGTACAAAATCACAAAATAATACTAATTTGACAGTTCGAAATGTCATGCTTCTTCATGTGCGGGGTTAAATAAGGATACTTGAAATCCTGTCAAATTAGTTTAGTTTAATGATTTCGTACATCAGAATCGACGCCACTGTCTTAATCAACTATCATAATGACATTTCATATTCGAGTTTATAGCCGTAATAAATTGTGTGAAGATGGTTGAACATTTATGTAATCTATTAAATCAAAATCAAAATCAAAAACCATTTATTCAGTTTAGGCCCTAATAAGGCACTTATGAAGGTCTAAATTACCACCGGTTCGGACAAAAAAGCCACCTGAGAAGAACCGACAAGAAACTCAGTGCTGTCTTTTTTTTTCATGTAACAATCATGATATAACAATTTGTAACAAAATTCTTCTAGACATTGGTATGAAATTATACATCTAGTATAACATATAACGTATAGAACTCAGTGATAATATAGCATTCTGTGAAAGTATTTTCAAATCGGTCCAGTATTTTTTGAGGTCATTTATGTCAAATATTTTTTCGAAAAAAATTGTTGCTTATTGGAAAATATTATAATTTCCTACACTAAACACTAAATATTGATAAAAGATTTTTGGCAACGCGCGAGACATATCCCTGGTGTTGAAATCGTCCATTGGCTACGGTAGCCGCTTACCATCAGGCCGTATGCTTGTTTGTCACCTTAGTGGCGTTAAACAAAATCGTTATTGTGAAACAGGCCTGAAATATTGTCTCAAGTAACTTCAAGCAGCGTTATTAAGTAAATCTATACTAATTTACTCACGTGATTGTACTAACGATACGATTCCCCATCCATGCTAACCAACCAGGACCCCAAATATGTCCGGACGATAACTTGGACAGCTTAAATTCTAACTACTACGATAGTCTCAACTATCAGCATATGAATATGGACTTTAGGAACAAGAACCCGTACGCTATACCCGCTAATTTAAACCACAAACAGCTACCAGGATATTTGGATGACAACGCTCCGTATGTCCCACCACACGCCAATATAGCTACCACACAATTGGATAGGAGACAGTTTAATCTAATGCCTTACGCTAAGCCGGTATTTAAAGAACAAAAACTATTAGCTTTCACTATTGATATTGACAAGAAAACGGTACAGTCAAAAGTTTTTAATAGATTATTTCCCGATGGGAATGAGCCCCCGAGGGCTCCGCCAAGGAACTTCCATCTAAGTTTAAATAAAGATGATAAACCCATAACTAAACCACCCAAACCAAACACAAGAAGTATATTTAAGAATTACAAATCTTGTCCGGTTTCCCCCGTGTCCGAGGAATGTAAGTGGGCTGATAAGGTCGCCCACAACAATCAGTTAGTTAATAAAGCAGAATTGAGCTCTCAAGATCCTAAGAAACGGAATTCGCTAGGCTTCTTCATCGGCCTCGATAAAGGCTTGAAAGATAGCGGGAGAAGCATTGTGGATACTATCAAATCTGACACGGAGAAAATGATCGCAGAAATAACTAAGAAGTATGGGGATTTAGACGAATATGAACCACAAGGCGACTTAGATCTGCAACCGACTAAAGAAGTTGAGGAGAAAGATGGGAATTTCTCGTCTGACTCCCTAGAAGATTGCAGTTTTAGCCAAGACGCTAGCTGTAAAAATAAACTTTACTCTAAAAAGATATGTAAGAAACACAGCAAAAGCAATTTTCCGCGCCGTGCCGTGTCTAATTATGAAATTTACGGCAGCACTACTGAGAAGCCTGTGATTCCTGCTAAACCGTCGTATATTGCAGGTCAAAAGAGTTCTACCTTACCGAGAAATATGCCGTCAAACCTCGACGACGCACTGTACGAAGATGATTCTATAAATTATAACACTGCCAACATGTACAGATGTCAAAGTGTTCTGACAAAACGATGCGTGACCAGGTCTAACGAGTCAGTTTTGAGCGATAATTCCAACTGTTCAAGCGTTAGTAACGAGATATTCCTCAAATATGGCAACGAAGTCGCTTTCCAACAGGCCAAGTTCGATAGTAGGTACCTGAATGATTCTCAAAATTGTTCGATTGAAAATTTGAATGAACCCGACGAATATATCGACAGTCACAGACACAGTAGCGCGAGCTTCTTTCTAAACCAGAAGAAATACACAAAGAACAGTTGTAGTCAGGAATCCGTGCTATCTGATGATATGTATCTAGACGGTGCTAATCAGCTATCCAGAACTAACTGCAATTCGTTAGAGAGTGTTCTGTCGGACGATTCTGAATGCACCAAAAGCGCTCCACTAGAAATGTTATTCGAAGGAACAAGGCCTAAAAGACAACAATTGAACCAAGGTGTAGGAATTCCTAGAAATAGCAAGAGCTGTTACGAATTTGATAACACTTCCAAAAGCTACGGATCAAGTCCCAATAACGTGCCGTACTTCCCCGGTTACATGTACAATAATTATATACCGGAACCTTGCAAGGCCGATGTTGTAGTCAACACAAATCCAAAACCACCAGTGAATAAGGTATATGGCTTCGAAATACCGGTAAAAGATATGTCTGGACACAAAACAGTGACTCGTTCCAAGAGTTTATACGATTCAGCCAGCCGACAGCCACCGCCAGCGAAGAATATTGCGTATTATTTCGACGGAAATAATATTCAGCAGTATACAAAGGATAAGAAGGCGGATGAAATACCGAGACTGAACGCTGCTGATTACTTGGGCCATACTAGTAAATCCTTGCAGCCGAAGTTTACGGACAAATACAAGAGTAAAATGGCAGGATGCGAACAAAACGCAATGGTTAAGTCTAAAAGTTGTAGCTTTGAGGTCGTGCTAGAGCCGGCGTCGAAACCTAACCCACTGAAAAACTTGATGGAGAAGCGAAATTCGCACGTTAAAAAGAATTTGGAGAAATTCGAGGAACAAATAAGGAAGAATGCTCATAGTGACGTGAGCAAGAAACAATCTAATAAAGAAAAAGCTAACGGCATGAAATCTAATAATACGACGAAGAGTCTTGAAAGGGCATCTGGACAGAAGAATAGTAATGTGAAAATTACTATGGAGTTTGTCCCTCACAAGCCTCCTAAGCCGATCAAGAGGACCTCTTCAATCAAAATGAATAATAGACTTAAAGCTAGCCTTGACAAAAACAGCTTAAGCTCTTCAATATCTTCCCAATACAAGGCTAAGTTAGACGGCTTACAGAATAAGAATTACATAATTAATCGGAAACAAGAGGATAAAAATTCTAACAGAGTCGAGTCTTCAGATAATGCTGAGAAGTCGTTTGACGTTTTTGTCAAAGAAAGGGATGTAAATGAAAATAAATCCGAGATGCAAATGGATAGTCTCGAAGCCTTCGCCAATACAAGAATGGATAGAATGAAGCAAGTTAGTATGGACTCCCTTGACGTAATTGAAGACAACAGTGATTTTGCAAAGGATTCGTTAGACTATTACGCAGAGCAAGACAATAAATGTTACGCAAAGATTTCTAAAGATCAAATTAACTTACGTATTTCCAAAAACGATAGAGAATTACCAAGACCGTGTCATAGTGGAAACTTGGATTCTAAAGAAAACGTAGCCCCAGCAGATATAAGTGACGAGATTAAACATTACAAGTCCATAGAAAGAAAAATTGAAATAATAAATAAACTAGTCGAAATGGAGGAAAGAAAAATACTGCAAGAGAAGATATTGAAGGAATACCGTATGCGACCTCTGGAAGCAAACATTAATGACGGAAAAGGAGTAGTTAAACTTCTTTCTAGAAAATTCGAGAAATTAGCTACCAAACAGTCTACTGTGCCCAATTTCGCGTCTTGCACTTTAGAGGAAGCTGAATCGGATATTGGAAATAAATCAGAGGGTAAAGAAATTAAAAGGAACTTAAGTTTGCCTGATATTCTAGACTCGGACCAAATAGGCGGCGTAGTAGCGGCCGGCGAAGATAGTTTAAACGAAGCAGGAAATACGGCACTAGCTGAAGATGTAAAACTTAATAACACAGCTAGGAACGCAACTGAAAATGCACCTAGAAATCTCAAACAGAGAGTTTACAATGACATGGTAATACCTAAAACTGACGTTCATCTAGACAGTGAGAATTATGAATCTTCTACAACTAGCTCGAGCTGTACAAATTCCCCGAAAAGATTGTCCTTCTACGGCTTCAATAGACCTAAAACACCGTTTAGAAAGATAATACGAATTCCAACGCCGAGACTGTGTATGGAAAACCGGATTTTCCCGACTAGACCGGTATTAGTTTCGGGGTATAGCGTTAGGGGTTCTTGTTTGATGAAAAAAGTACCGTTTCAAAATCCAGTTCTGCCATCGAAGTTTCAACCGACACAAGGTTGGATTTTGCATGATCAATATCGATGTTGTATAGTCCCCTTTGTTTTTTTTTTCGCGCCGATCCTGTGTTTGTTAGTGAAGATTAATTTTATAGTTTATATATTTAAAGGCTTTCTTCAAAAGATCACTTATTGCCTTACGATTTTTGCTTCTTCGTGCATGCGTTTGTAATAAAAATATCATAAGTTGTGAGAAGAGTGGTTTATTGCATGAGTTATGTATGAATTTATTTAAGTATTTTTAAATTGATTTTACGTATTTGCTTTTGCTTAATTTGGCAATCGGAATCTATTGATACGACTGACATTAGTTTTTAAAAGTAACGAGTCAGTGGCATCGCAGACATCACTCAGCTAAACGACCTGTCATTCCTAAAAAAAACCTGTCAAAACGAAATAGATCTATATCCTTAGCAAGAACAATTTTCGACTACGTATCCGAAAACGTAACTCTCAAAATGTCAAAATGTTTATACGAATTTCTAGTTCAAATATTCGCATGCGCATCGCCGTTCATTTTCCAATATAAAAATAGTCGAAAGTGTTTTCTTGCTAAGTCTACTGCCTCCAATTGACATAAGCAGCATGTTTTGAGTTGTGCAACTTGGATACAGCATCTCGAACGCATCTTTCGCCTTCGGACCGCGAAGATGAAGGCTCAGGAATGAGACGCGCCATATCGCTGTCAGATCTTGCAGCGAAACCTGTTCCTTCGCCGCGATCCATCCAAGGTGGGTACGGTGGCGGGTTTTGAAGTTCTAGGGCGGTTGAGGCTTCGCACCGGGTCCTTTAGTCTGCTATTTTTGTTTCCAGTCTATTTTTTTATGTGTAACATTATAACGAGGATACGCTGGGCTAGTAGGAATGCTTCTAGCACAGTGAGTCCTCATCAACAACGGTTAGCAACGCGTTGGTGATATCCCTGATATTGCTAGCGGCTATAGGCTACGGTGACTGCTTACCATCAAGTGAGCCGTATGCTTGTGTGCCGCCTTAGTGGTATAAAAAAAGATATTTCCCTTCGTTTTCCTGCAATCTATTTGAGTGATATTGTGAAAATAAATATAAATAAATAATGCTTGGACATTATCACACAGCGCCATCTGGCCCCAAACTAAGCAAAGCTTGTACTATGGGAACCAGCAGCTGATACAATACTTATATACTTCTTTTTGTAAATACATACCAAACAATCAAACGCAAGGCAAACATATTTGTCACATAAATGTTTGCCCCGGCGGGAATCGAACCCGCGACCTCTAGCGTAGCAGTCAGGTATACTAACCACTAGACCAGCGGTCTCCGGAAGCCGGGAAAGCGCCGCTATTTGATTTGACCAATGAGCGTGCGCGGTTGTAGAGTTGGCCGTGAGATGTTACACATACTATGAGTACTGTAAGGCTCGCTCGCTTTCTACTAGACTTCTGTCTTTTAGGAGTGGTCTTCTGTGCAGCTGATGCAGCCCCTTCCTCTTTTCCTGTACCTACAGTTCTTTAAAGTTCATGCTTCCACTACTGTAGCGCAAGCTATTAATAATTTGCGACAACGTTTTCGTATCGCCTTCGACTATTTTTTGTATTGAAAAATGAACAGCGCTGCGGCGGTGAAAAGTGGAACTAAATATTAGTATGACAATTTTGAAATTTCGCGAGTTACGTTTTCAAATACGTAGTCGATAAACGACAATTTTCATTTTCGCCGTAGCGGCGCTGTTAATTTCCCATATAGTAATTCGCGAAGCGATTCGAATACGCTGTCGAAAGTAGTATTCCTACTAAGGCTACAGTGCCGGTAGCAGGAACATTTTTCGGCTACTTGTTCGAAAACGTAACTTGCGAAATGTCAAAATTGACATAAACATTTTTAGTTCTACTTTTCACCGCCGCAGCGCTGTTCATTTTTCAATACAAAATAGTCGAAGGCGATACGAAAACGTTTTCGCAAATTATTCATGCTCGCGCTACTGGGGAATGAATTAATATTCTAACTGTCGATCGGCTTACCATATGGGTATACTTCTCATTTTTGGCTATGATAACTGTTCTTTGTATTGTTTACTGACATTTTTAGGGGTTTTTGATGCACCGTACTTCTAGATATTACAGATAATATACAAAAATGGTGTTTATTGAAGGTATGTGGTGTTAATAATATGAATCTATTTCTAATAATTGCTTTATTAACCAGCTTGCCAGCATTTTTATTTAAACAAATATAATTTGAAATGGAGTTAACGTATAGGGTTGTTTTTCTATAGAAATGCAATTCCTTTGCCAATATGCTTACCATCAAATTAGCTTGCTAGATACTTCTTTTATATCTAGATATGGAGGTCTCCATTCAAGAATTATATTGTACACTGAAGAGCGAAAATAATGGGTCATTAATTTAGTAATACCTAAATTCATCAAACATTTTTGCAGATAAACTAAAATAAATTAACTCCATAAAAAAATTGTATGTTCGTTTTTGATGAGACGAGATGTTTTTTATTGACGAGACCTCTGGTCTAGTGGTTAGTATGCCTGACTGCTACGCTGGGGTCGCGGGTTCGATTCCCGCCGGAGCAAACATTTATGTGACAAATGTTTGCCTTGCGTCTGGGTGTTTAGTATGTATTATAAGTATGTATTTACAAAAAAAAAGTATATAAGTATTGTATCAGCTGCTGGTTCCCATAGCACAAGCATTGCTTAGTTTGGGGCCAGATGGCGCTGTGTGAAAAAAAAAATATTCTGCAAATATATATATTCTAATGATAAATTTTAATAATTTATGAGAACCTAATAAATATCGACGTCTTTTAATGAGTAAGCTATAAATTAGTGCTACAGCGTACTAGAAAGAAAAATACGACATGCTTGTTGAATTTTGGACTGTGTGTGGCAGATTCATGTTTTATTTAATTAAATTAAATTATTAAAAATAAAAATACTAAGTATTAGTTTATGTTGGTGTAATGGTATGTTTCTATCTAATCTGTTGTCTAATCGACGTAATGTACTCGTCATTTCGTCGATTTATTAGCATTTTTTATTTTTCTAGCTGACTCTTTATTGTTGCACTTCAGTGTACTTTACTTCTCTTTTAACTATAAATTTTAGGAGTACTTGATATATATGTCTGTGTGCATGTTTTGGCATGAAATACTAATCGCATGACACCATCTATACTTTATTATTTTGCATGAACGCGATCTGTTATTATACTGATATTTCTATAATATTTTCAAATACAATCTACTTTTATTAAGTAGTTTAGTTAATAAGTGAAGTTTTAGTTTAGTTACATTAGTAGATACTAATAAATAAGATTGTATTTTTATCTTCAGTTATATTGATCCAGATTTGTGACACAAATACTTTTTTCGAAGATATTTACATGCTAATTTGATGTCTTCTTTAGCCGGACTCTTGCAATAAGAGGCCTACCACCTAGTACCTAGTCTCTTATGGCCAGTAATGTCACTAGCTACAGTGCCCTTCACACCGGAACACAGTGTAGTGTACGTACACTAGTGCTTGGCGGCAGAATATCTGGCAATGCGGTGGTACCCATCTAGCCGGACTCTTGCAATAAGAGGCCTTAGTATAATGTGTGATTATAATCTGTCTTCAAATCTCCAGTAGGTCCAACGAAGGCTTCTCCGCCGCAGAACGGAAACAACAGCAAGTCACCGAGTGGGTTCGTTCGCCCTGCGCCTCGTTACAACAATAAGTCCAACATGACTAGGAGTTCCAGTGTTGGGGTCCTGAACCAGGTAATTTTATGTGATTTTTTTAAACATAGGTACATAGCTCTTTCGCCGCACTTTTGCCCGCGTTGCAATGTAATATACTCAGTGATAACATAGAATTTTGTCGGTGAAAGAATTTTTAAAATCTGTTCAGTAGTTTTTTCATTACATATCAAAATACAAATCTTTCCTCTTTATAATATTAGTGTAGATGTAAAAAGAAAATAGGACGAAATGGAATCGAAATGGTGCTCCACGAGGATACACTACGCTAGTAGTAATGCTGCTAGCACAATGAGTCCTCATCAACATCAGGGTTGGCAACCCGTTAGTAATACCCCTGGTATTGCGAACGGCTATAGGCTACGGTTACTGCTTACCATCAGGTGGGCCGTATGATTGTGTGTCACTTTAGTGGTATATAAAACCGGGAAGAGCTCCAGCTAAAGGAACTCTTCAACGGTCAACAGTACAGACACAAATTTTATGTTCACATTCTCACAAGTCCTTCGTCCACCACGCGCGACTCCAATCCCCATAGATAATTTATTGCACCAGTCGTAAATACGTTTTATTTATATTGACAGAGTGACTCGGAGTCGGATCCAGCTCCATCCAGACAGCAGAATAGGCCTCAGGGCCTAATGAGACCTACCATCAGCTCTATGAACAAGCAGGCCTCCAACGCTTCTAGGAGAAGAGGCCTACCTAACGCGTACAGCGCTGGTAAGTGGAGTAAATAGGGCTTACCTTCATATCGCTAGTTGGAAAGTAGTAGGAGCATTGAGAAGTTATCAGAAACCTTATTCATAAGGAAAACAAGAAAGCTTAATAACTGCAAAATATTATACTAATACGATTTTAACAGTCGATCTAATCAGTGAGATTTTCAGTAGATTTGTTTTAATGTCACCCACACAGTTAAAAAAGAAGCTAAGTGAAGTTTACAAATGTATGATCGCTTCAATAACACATGGTGTCTACATTGTGATCGTGACGCGGCAGCAACAACTTTGTATCACCAAGCTCCAAAATCCAAATCGAAAGGAAAACCTCCCTTTGCTCTCTTGCAATAAGATTCATACTATAATAACTTCACAATCTATCTACAAAAGGTTTGTTTTACGTACAGCGCCGTCACCACAGCGTCAAATCAGTTTGAAAAAGACCTTGGTACACAACAGTGGGATTGGAACTGCCTCATAAAGCAGACAACGCTTCATACCACAAGGCCATCACGGCTTTACATATAAATTCGGCCCGAAGGGTAACCAACGGAACCCCATTACTAAGACTTCGCTGTCCTGTCTGTCTGTCTGTCAGCGGGTTGTATCGCAAGATCCGTAATAGGTAGACAGTTGAAATGTTCACAAAATGTGTATTTTTGTTTCCACTATAACAACAAATTGTTATATAATGATTGTTAAATGAAAAAAAAGACAGAGCACTGAGTTTCTTGTCGGTTCTTCTCAGGTGGCTTTCTTTCCGAACCGGTGGTAATTTAGACCTTCATAAGAGCCTTATTAGGGCCTAAACTGAATAAATGATTTTTGATTTGATTTGATTTGATTTGAACAAATAATAAAAATGAATATAAATAAAAAGTATTTTTTGCTCTATCTTAATAATGGTAACAAACGATTGAATCCCTCGTGCGAGTACAACTGGCACATGGCCAATTTTTTTTATTTCGTTTCGTAATTGCACGATGCTAAGTGACTGTGGTGTAGTGTAATCTTGAAACAGACCTAATAAACACCTACATTAATTGGCACACTAACAGTGAGTCTGAGTGGGGCTGCCCAAGAGGAGTCCAGCTCAGAGGCCGAGGAGAGGGACAAGAACACGTCGAGGCCACGAGCCGGATCGGTGGACCAGAGGAGGATTGGTAAGAACACATATACATATAAATAACATTTAACTGTCTATTTGTAAAGTCAAAATAACAGCTTTTTTTACTTAAAGTATTATAGACGGCACGTATAACATATTGAATAGAATCGGTAGCGTGAGCATGAATAATTTGCGACAACGTTTTCGTATCGCCTTCGACTATTTATGTATTGAAAAATGAACAGCGCTGCGGCGGTGAAAAGTGGGACTAAACATTAGTATGACAATTTTGACATTCCGCGAGTTACGTTTTCTAACGAGTCGAAAAATGTTCATGCTTCCGGCACAGGTGTTACTTTGCGTAAATTCATATTTATAAAATACAAAATCTTTAGTATGTATGGATATGAATTCCTTATTCCCTAGGTCACGGCATCACGCGTGAACAGCAGCAGCAAAAGACAATAAAAAAATGTCTGTTTGTTTGTTCCGGGTAATCTCAGAAACGGCTGGACTGATTTGAACGGGACTTTTACTGGCAGATAGATGATCTTCCAAGGCGTAATTGAATAAACAAATGAATACTTCAGATACTTTTATTTTAGAAAAATAATTAGGGTCCGCAAAAATCAAATGTGTTTATAAAATTAATCATTCTTCTTCGGTATGAGAATCGTTGTTATTCTTCTTAATTTTTTTTATACATTACATTACATCCACTGGATGAAGAAACAAATTTTTTCATTCTTGCTCCCGTGGAAGTTTAACTATATTTAACTAGTAACTGCCCGCGACTATGTCTGTGCTTAGAATCCCAGAGGAACCTACAAATTTCCCGGGATAAAAAGTATCCCATGTGTTAATCCAGGTTATAAATATAAATTATCTGTGTTCCAAAGGACATCATCCATTTTGGTCCCAATCCTAAAGTGCCGGCCAACGCAATTTTTCTGTATATTCTGTTATAGCTTGCCCGTCTGAACATATATTGCTATGACACCGCAGCTGTAGGACCATTGTCCTCGGTTTTAATTGACTTCGAAAATCAGAATCTTCATACATTTTGTTGAAAATAGTAATTCAAACTAATCAAAACCAAAGAAATGTCCTGTAATGTCCAACTTTGGTGCCTTAGTAATAAATGCTCAGACGGACAAGCTCTAACAGAATATACAAAAAATAACGTTGGCCGGCACTTTTAGACTTGGACCAAATCTCTATGAAACGGATGATGTCCTGTCATCCAAATCCGTTGAGTACTGTTTGCGTGAAAGAGTAACAAACGTCCATCCATCCATCCATCCATACTCACAAACTTTCGAATTCATAATTTTAGTAGGATTTATCGCAGTCTTTTTTACATTAGTAGTACCTATGCTAAAAGCATCTGTTTACAGGACGAAGCGGCAGTGAGCGCGACTTGTCAGCGAAGGCCCGCGAAGTGACTGCAAGATTGACCTCCAACACGAGGCAGAGGACGAAGCAGGAGCCGGCAGCTGAAGCTAACAGTATGTTGATAACTTTTTTATAGCAAGCATACGGCCCATCTGATGGTAAGCAGTCACCGTAGCCTATAGCTGCTAGCAATACCAGGGGTATCACTAACGGGGTGCCAACCATGTTTTTGATGAGGACTCACTGTGCTAGCAGCATTACTACTAGCCCAGCGTATCCTCGTAGAGCACTGGCAACCTTACTCACCGCAGAAACACAACACTTCATCAAGTAGTTTTTGACTGTGGTCTTCTGTAAGGTGGAGGTACAGTCCCCAGTCGGGCGGCTCCAATTTAAATGGGATATTCTTGTACCCACGGATATTATACCCACGGGAGATTCCAATTCGCCCTATCTCTCTTTTAAATAAGGATGCGATACTTTAAATAAGTTAGGTTTAATGATTCCGTACAACAGAATTTGTACTATTGTCTGTATTTTTTTTTTTTCTCGCAGTGTCCTCTTCGCAACTGTGCTCAGCCCTCACTGAGCAGTTGACGAAGACCGCATCGAAAGTGGTTCAGCTTTACGCGAGTTTACAACGGGAACCCAACGCTACGGCTGACATTAGCGGTAATCTACATCTACACTAATATTATAAAGAGGAAAGATTTGTATTTTTGTATTTTTGTGGGTTTGTATTGAATAGGCTCCGAAACTACTGGACCGATTTCAAAAATTCTTTCACCGTTAGAAAGCTACATTATCACTGAGTAACATAGGCTATATATTAAACTAGCTGCCCACCCCGGCTCCGCACGGGTGGACAAAATATCTGATAAATGTCTATGTTCCGAAACTAATGGCTACCCGTGCGAAGCGGGGGCAGCTAATTTGATACATACATATCGACGGTGGTAAGGAATGCCTAATGAAACGCCACTTTGGTCGTAAATGAATTTTATATGCAGTTATCAAATTGAAATTAATATCAAATACCCGGGTCTATGGTCTCTTTCAGTTGTGAAAATATCAAACCTGTAAGTCAATATGAAGAACAGATACGACCGTTTATGTCGTAAGTTTTGTCTAATAACATACTAGCTGACCCGACAGACGTTGTCCTGTCTTAGCTATGAATTCATATGACAAATACACCATAGCAAAAATGGACCTTTAGTTTTCTTCTTCTTCTTCTTCTTCCTAAGTATGGCAATCAATCCCTTCAGGGACTATTTTTGCCAGTGTCGAGTGTTAGAGAATTTTCATGTTGCAAAATTTCTCGTGTTTGCCGCATTAAAATGCCTAGTGTCATGCATTCTAACGCCCAATGGAGTTTCTGGAGACAACCCACGGCAGTAGCAGATCGTAACACGCCTTTAGATTAGAGGTAACCTATTGACCAAAATGATAAATCACTTAACCCAAAAGTCGTATTATGGCATTATTTCCAATGCTCCTATAAATCAGTCACTAAATGAAACTTTACTGCACATATCGACACCAAAAATACACATTAAAGATCACTAGAACACAATTTACGACACACTGGAAATAATCTCAACCGCTCCGCCTGATTCCCGCCAAAAACTCCCGACCTTTAGTTTTATACCGAAAGTAAAAATGATATGTTTTTTTTCATAACAACTTTCTCCTGAAAATAACAAACACAAATAAAGTAGAATGAGCGATATCGGTCCACCCGTTCACGCGTGATGCCGTGATCAAGGGAAATGAGGATTATTTATACTGGTATAACCGGATGGTAAGTGGTCACCGAAGCCTATGGACGCTTGCAATATCAGGGCTATCACTCGCGCGTCGCCGACCCTAAACATTGTGAGTGAATAGTAATTTATGATGTCTACTTCCTTAGGTCTAGAGGCAGCCATTCTGGAGACCCAGAAGGTCCTCCGTAGTGCTCTCCCGCGGCAACAGAACGGCCCCTCGGCCTCCGGCGGGCCGGGGGACGCGGCCAGCCAGAAAATGGACCATCTGCTCTCTAGAGGTACCATACTACAAGCTTTCATTTATTTACTAACACGTCGTGGCCTTGTGGTTGAAGCAACGGCCTGTCATCTGATGGGCCCAGGTTCAAATCCCGGCCTGTACTAAAAGTGAGCTAAAAAAGAGAGGTAGGGTGAATTGGGATCACCCGTGCGTCTTCCCATTAATATTGGAGACGCTCGACTGGGGACTGTACCTCCACCTTACAGAAGACCGCAGTCAAATAACACTACTTGATGTAGTGTTGTGTTTCTGCAGTGAGTAAGGTTGCCAGTGCTCCACGAGGAAAAGCTGGGCTAGTAGTATCGCTGCCAGCACAGTGAGTCCTCATCAACAACATGGTTGGCACCCCCTTACTGATACCCCTGGTATTGCTATCGGCTATAGGCTACGGTGACTGCTTACCATCAGGTGGGCCGTATGCTTGTGTGCCACCTTAGTGGTATAAAAAACTTGCAAGTTCATTTGACCCACTTCCCAGTGTCCGATTCAGCTTAAATTTGTCATACACGTTTGGTCCCCGTGATAATGCACGATTATTTAAATGCCGTGTTTAATCTAATATGGCAGACGTCACAAAATGATTTATTATTTCTATATTAACCCCTAAAATCCATATCTTTTTCGATCGAATCCATATATCAATGAAAGGGCTTGCTTTCTAACGACGAGGTCGTTAAAATGGCCGCACCACGTCAGTTAGAATTGACTAATACATTTTTTTTCACAGAAGCGACGAATTCTTCAAACCCGGCCATGTCGCTGATAGAACAGTACTCGGATATTTTACTGAACATGATGCAGAACAAAATGGTGAATCAATTTGCGCAAGCTCCCCACAGCTTGCCCCCAAACGCGAGGGAACCCGGGGCGGAGAGCTAGTATATGTGATACTGACTTCAATAATAACACTTCAATGATACAATTTAGTGTTTTAGTGTTTTTAATCTGTGTATAAAGTGACTCGAAATACCTAAAGTGATTCGCTAGACGAGAGGGAGTTTAAAGGTAGTGGTGACCGCTTACCATCTGCTGAATAGAAGTGAAAAATGTATCGGTGAGTTATGTATTTCCTGAATCGAAATTGAGAAAGGAAATTCATGTTTCATAAAGATTTGGTCCAAATCTGACCCATTTTGTTCGTATATTCTGTTAGAGCTTGTCCGTCTGAGCATTTATTACTATGACACCAAAGTTGGACATTACAGGACATTACATTTGTTTTAGTGATTTTGAATTCCTATTTTCAACAAAAATGAATGAAAATTCTGATTTTCGAACTCAAATAAATTCAAGTACAATGGTCCTACAGGTTTGGTGTCATAGTAATAAATGCTCAGACGGACAAGCTCTAACAGAATATAGAAAAATGTTTCGGGCGGCACTTTCAGATTTGGACCAAAATGGATGATGTGAAACAACGCGCCATTGTAATTGTTTTTTTTTAAATTCTAATAGATTTGAGTATAAATACATTGGTGTCGATTCTGTTGTTCAAAATTACTAAACTTAACTAATTTGACAGGTCTAAATGTCTTGCTATCCCTCTCTCATGTGCGGGGTTAAATAAGGATGCCAATATTTTTACACCTGTCAAATTAGTTAAGTTTAGTAATTTTGAATAACAGAATTGGCACCATATTTTGATAACTGTATAATTGTATTGTAATCGAATTGTTATTGTAATTCCAATTCAACCTCACAAATCCGTTATATTTGACGTGCCCATAAATATTTAGTTTCAAAACCGTGAATGACCGTCTGAATAATCAATTTAATTATACGCTACCTGACCCGACAGACATTCAGTCCAAATTCCAAATAATTTGCTAGAATATTCAAACATAAATATTGAAAACATCGACTTGTCCCTACCAACAACGACTTTCGACTACATATTCGCATCGCTTTCGACAATTTTTGTATGGGAAAATGAACAGCGCTACAGCGGCGAAAAGTGGAACTAAAAATTTGTATGAAAATTTTGACATTTCGCGAGTTATGTTTTCGAATACGTAGTCGGGCTACTGAAATACTTCTACTTTAAATTATTAAGGAAGCAAAAGAGATGTGCAAGTATCTAGTGAAATGTCGCTATATACTCTCTGCCTACCGCGCGAGGGACTTGATTTTTTTCTACTTCACCCAAAACCTACTTATGGGAACTTTTCCCAAACAATCAATACCAGTCGGAAATCTTTGTTCCAGTTGAATCTATGATCGCTTCAATAACACATCGTGTCTACATTGTGATCGTGACGCGACAGCAACAACTTTGTATTACCACAGAGTAGATAATATTATCTATACTAATATTATAAAGAGGAAAGATTTGTATTTTTGTATGTATTGAATAGGCTCCGAAACAACTGATTATTTGATATCATGATGATACAAAATATTTGATATCAATGTCTACCCGTGCGAAGCCGGGGCGGGCCGCTAGTATATTATGTATAGCCATTCACACTATGAGAATTTACTACTATTGCATTGACACGAAACAGATTAAACTATTTACAAAAACATATCTTAACCTACCTACTTATAGATAAAAGATCTGACATGCGGGAGCGTGCCAAGAATGCTGGCAGCATTGCCACGCTGGATAGCAATGCTGATTCTGCATGAGCATTTCAAGCGTCTACTTATTGCCATTTTTAAGATAGAACAAAAAGCCCAAAACTTCACTTTTCTAGGGAAGGCCCCATAGTATTTTTTTTGTTATTATAGCGACAACAAAAATACACATTCTATGAAAATTTACTTTAAATGTTCTGGAAGTCTAGTGGACAGGTCACGGAAAGTGTATATGTTAATTTATTTGGCTTTGGTTCGCTTATATTAACATACATACATACATACATACATACATACAATTAAACTACGGGTAAGTACCTCATATAATGTTGTGTTGTCACATTCAAGAAATTGTTTTGTAAAATTTTGTTAGTGAGCTCAAATCAAATGAAATAGGTAGATTGAACTTTGCGTACAAAGTGACGCCGGTTAACACTACGCCTTGAAGTGTAAATATACAAGATTACACGCCCACCTACAATTAATACAACGAAACTACGCCTTGACCGAACTACGTGTTTAAAAAACAGTCGTCACTCGTCTGCAAAGTTCCATATACCTTTTTTATTTAATTTGAGTTATTGAGTGCCAGTTATGTTTGTGCTCCAACGAAATGAAATGGTAGCGGGGAAAAAAGCGGCAGATGTCACTGTCAGAATGACATTTGTAAGACATTATTTCAAAATTTGACATTCCATTATGTTGCATTTTAAAAACAACTCAAAATTATTCGAATGAGGAATAAAATTAAGGTCTGTTAAGCGGAGGGTGCTGTCACCGTTGCGGCTAAGCTAAGTCGGAGATAAGCTTTATTAAGCCTAATATTCAATCGTATTAGGTTGAAAATTGAGTGCTTAAAAACTATGGTGTAAGTCGATACACTCCAATATCGACTTTGTGAAGTTGAATTAGGGCTTAATATCGCTTGTCGAAGTGCCGGTATTTTTTTCAACCTGTAAAACTACAATTTACCAAATTAATTTTGTTATCTGTATATAAAATGACTATGGATAAGAATTGTATTTAAATGTTTTCTAATAATGCGATATGTTTTTTTATTGTATGGAAATTGAATGTTGGGACAAAATATTGTAATGAAAATGAGGGCCACAGTTTGTTTTGCTGATCAACTATTTTTAAAGATATAAAATTATTCTTTGCCCATTGACTTAGTAATATATGGACTTTGGGTCTGCGCTCAAAAGTGTCCGAGACAAGTAAATGTAAAAAAATCGGAGGCCACTAAAAATGTATGTGGCATCAGATTTGATACAGTATTAGATCGTTTAAGTTACAGTCTGGCAAAAAACAGTATATAATAATAGGGGCTGTACTGTGTAGTTCGTATGTCAACCCGCCGCAGCTCGTATAGAGCATCGACCGTCTTGATTGGTGTGTTTACAGTTCAGCCAGTAGACAAAAATGTTGTTCCGTTTCTAAACTTTTTTCAAACTATACATGATAACTCGATACAATCGAAAACATATCGATATTATGTAGACAACCACTAAACAGTCATTATATACTAAAAAGTCGTAACTGTTTATATAAGTAACGTCCGTCTGTCAATATTGTAGATATTAACTATTATTATTTTATTACTAAAATATATGCGAATGTGAATGAAAGAAGCCGTGGAAGGACAAAGTCTAACTTACTATAAATTACCAAAGTACTCAATGATGGAAAGGTAAAGAGTATTCGGAACCGGCGGACATGTATGAAGAGATTGATGAATGTAGAAGAAGCAAAAGAGGTGTGCAAGTCTCTAGTGAAATGTCGCTCTATACTCTCTGCCTACCACGTGAGACTTGGCGAGAGATGGATGTGTATGTATGGAATTTGTCACAATTATGAGTAAGATTAATCGTCTTTGTAAGATAATGGGGGTTTTTGTAAATAATAAGGGGGCGTTCATAAATTACGTGAGATGTTTAAGGGGGGGAAGGGGTCGAGTCAAATCTCATTGAATCTTACGTTGGAGAGAGGGGGGGATTTCGGCAAATATCACGCAATTTTTTTTCTGATTGAAACAAAAAAAAAACCATTTTGGTCCATTTAATCCAGATTGTACATTCTTAAGATTTAATCTTAAGCGTAATCGTAATACGATTAAGATCATTCACTAATTCGTTCAAAAGCACGAAGCCATTTTGTTGTTCTTACTAAAATAACAATCCAACGCGTTTACGTAAGAAACCCACATTTTGAAAAATCTCACGTGAGATTGGGGGATGAGGGAGGGGGTTGAATAAAATCTCACGACATCTCACCAGGGGGGGAGGCAGGGACAGAACATTGAAATAAACACCTCACGTAATTTATGGACGCCCCCTAATTACCGTTTTATTGTTTTATATTATGTCAATATGTTGGTTGTTTTATTTCGTAGCGGTCGGCCTAATAATGCATATTTTACGGACATTTGAAAGTTCTAAAAACTTGAGTTGGTTAATGTTTGTATCAATATTTTTGCCTAAAAATTATCGGTAGTTTGTCAAATCGATACTCCTTCTTTTTGAAGTCGGTTAAAAGTCGATTTCCATTTAAATGAAGAGGAACTTAACCAAAAATTTATTAAACAGTTTATCTATGGTTGCCATATTGAGGCAGCGAATTTGCTGTCTGTAACTTTTAAAATTTCGATTGAAACATATATTTAAACTAATTTTGCCATTCATTGAGTATATTTTCTCAGTTATAAGATAAATTAACAGTTTAGAAAGAATGTTATTTACGAAATTAATATGACCAACAAATTGACATTTCAATGTTGTGTCAGAAAAATTCCGAATCGCGCGCGTTTTATCGTATTGTAGTGACACGTTAAAGGTAGATGTCAAAAGGTCATCGACCGAGTGACCGAGTGTATAGTTGAAGTTTTTATAATTATTTTTATTTAATGTTCAAAATTGTAATGCCATCTAAGGAAAAGACTAATGTTATATAATATTAATGTTTAAAAATATTACAATTATTATTTCTAGTACTTTTTGTTTTCTTTTTAATACCTGCACTTTATTAGCTTTTTTTGATACTTACAATTTTAAATACTAGCAACATTTGACTACGTCTCTATCGTAAAAAAAGTTATTTCTTTGATTTGTTTTATAAAACTTCAGTACGTCACCGTTTTGGCTCGAAACAGGCGGAGCGGTTGAGATTTTTCCAGTGTCTCATAAATTGTGTTATAGTGATCTTTAATGTGTATTTTCGGTGTCGTTAAGTGCAGTAAAGTTTCGTTTATATTGAAATAATGCTGTAATATGGCCTTCTTGTGAAGTTATCTATCATTTTGGTCAATAGGTTACATCTGACTAAAGGCGTGTTGCGATCTGCATCTGCCGCGGATTGTCTCCAGAAACTACAATAAACATTAAAATGTATGACACTAGAAATTTCATAATCTCATAATTTAAAAGCCGTGGTGGCCTTGTGGTTGAAGCAACAGGCCTGTCATCTGATGGGCCCAGGTTCGAGTCCCGGCCTGTACCAATGAGTTTTTCTAAGCTTAAGTACAGTGATTAATCACACCATGAGCTTTTAAAAAGAGAGGTAGGGCGATTTGGGATTTCCCGTGGGTTATCCCATTTAAATTGGAGCCGCCCGACTGGGGACTGTACCTCCACCTTACAGAAGACCGTAGTGTTGTGTTTCTCCGGTAAGTAAGGTTGCCAGTGCTCCACGAGGATACGCTGCGCTAGTAGTATTGCTGCTAGCACAGTGAGTCCTCATCAGCAACATGGTTGGCACCCCGTAGTGATACCCCTGGTATTGCTAGCGGCTATAGGCTACGGTGACTGCTTACCATCAGGTGGGCCGTATGCTTGTGTGCCACCTTAGTGGTGTAAAAAAAACTCAAATACTCAAAACTAGCAAAAGTAGTCCTAGTTAGGAAGAAGAAGAATAGACAATGTTATGGACCTTGGTACGAAGTCTATTTTAAACCTATTAAAACTAAAACACATGTATCTATGGTTATAAAGGTGATCTTATGATCTCTTGCCACTTTTGTCTTGATTTTTACAAGCGTAACGTGCAATATTTGTATGTTTGTTTGTTTGGGTAAAATCTTGCAGCTGGTTTGGGACCACTTTATTGTATCCTACAGAGTTGAATTTTTACATTTCATTAAGTTTCACCATAATTATTTTAAATATATATATTTTACAAAAGTTTACAAACTTTAATTAAACTTGCAATATTGATTGTTTAGGTCTAATCTTATTATATTTATTAAGGGAAAACAAACAGCTACATAATGTAGAGTACAAGTTCGCATAAACTAACATGTTGTTAATTATATAGCCAACGACGTTATCCACGGTTTGATAACAGATTCACATAACAAGTGCCACTAGAGGGAAAAAATAGTAAAAAAGTAAATTAAAAGAAAATAACAATTATAGATAAAAACAATACTATGGAATATGGAAGTTAAAGTTTTGATACATGGAAATTGACAATGCAATCAAAGTATTATGTGGAAAGCAATATGTATCTTGCAAGTTCAATTAGATTCACTTCTACTTATTTACTACGTTTTTTTCCATGTTGGTCCAGTCTCGATGACAATGCATCTTTATTGTAAACTTAACCTGAATCGACATCCAGGAAGAGCTCCAGATAAAGGAACTCTTCAACGGTCAACAGGACAGACACGACATTTTGTGTAGGCATTTTATTATGATAGCCGGTGTTTAGTAGTACCATGACATGGTTGCGGCAGTCAGGTTGGGTCTCGACTAGGATCTCCTCAATGGTCAGCTGATACATGTATACTGCGAATTTTTAAATTAAAAAATGTTTTTTTATGTAAACTTTATTGTATTAGACCATCGGGTAATTCAGTAATTGGGTCAGTGCTGAAGTAAGCAAAGATGTAGAATAGAATAGCATAGAGGGAGTAACTAATAGACGCAATACAGCTCTCCTTACACACGAAGAGAAGGCTATATACGGTACTAATGTACAAGACAAGGACACAGCTATACTATCATTGTGCCTTACCACGTGCAGGGTTTTATCGCCTAACGTAAAATACTTTATGTAACTTAATCTTTTGGTTCAGTTAAGCTGGAGAAGACACTTGTGTGGTAGCACTTTACACACGGAAGCACATATTGGTTGGGGACGTGAAGAGTTTTGATGATTCCAGATCTATTTCCGTATATATGCGATGATTGTTCCAGGAACTAGAAATGTGAATATATTGTCGTGTACAACGTATAAATGATTCGTTTAATTTATAATTGTGATAATTAAATTTATTAGACGTGAAAAATTTGCGTCTATTCGTCTAGGTGAAAAAAAAAATCGAATTTTTAGAACAGAAAAAATATTTAAAATTTGGAGGCAATTTCTGTGCAAAATATTAGGCTTGGAGACGACGTCCTTTTAGCCGAGCGCGCTGGCTGATAGATGGCGCGCGAACAATATTGATAACTATCTCCATCACTTTCTAGGGACCTTCGTCTATTAGTTACTCAGTCTACGTCTACCTAGGTTCGTAAGGACAGCTGTCAGCGTCATCGAACTCAGTGGTGACGTAAGAAGCCTCCTTCAAAACACCTAGCCTCAATAATGTTTCTATGAAAGGTCTTCGACGTGATATTTTGCGGTACGTGGCTGATCGAACTCCTGGAAAGAAAAAAGGTAGAGTATTTCATTATACTTAATACTACTTAATAGAGCTTTAACTAAATAAGCAATTGAAAACCTATATATATATTAATAACTAATATATATATTTCATCATCATCAGCCTATAGACTTCCACTGCTGAACAAAGGCCTCCTTAGATGTACACGCAGACCGATTAAATGCGGCCCGCATCCAACGTGCCAGCGACCTTTGTCAGGCCATCGGTCCATCTAGTGAGGGGCCGTCCGACGCTGCGTGTTCCAGTGCGTGGTCTCCACTCTACAACTTTTTGGCGCCAACGGCCATCCGTCCTACGAGCTATATGCCCTGCCCATTGCCACGTCAACTGGCTAATCCGTTGAGGATATATTTATTAATTATTAGGTACAACAACGGTATATATGTGTAATTACAATGTATATTGAGATAAATAAAATAGGTTGTAGCTAATTATAAAAGAGAAAGGTTGACTTTCGACCTAAAAAGCGTTTATATATAAGCGTTTTTCGTGTTTTCAGTAACGATATCGCGAAAACTAAGCGAGCTGTTGAAATTGTATTCTCAAGTTCAGCGAGATATATTAACAATCAACAATAACGATTCATAGCGCCGGAGGATTCGCAGTCCTGTCGCAATCAGGCGGCCTGACCTAGGCCTCACCAAAGCGATAAGTTTAAACCCTGAAATACGTACTTAGATCGAATAAAAACGGAAGGTACATGGAATTCTGCGAACAACAAGCTGACGCCGGTTTTTTAAACACGTAGTGCGTGGGCAAGGTGTAGTTTCCTTGTATTCGCTGCAAGTGTGTGCGTGTAATTGTGTATATGTACTGCAAGGCGTAGCTCTAACCGGCGTCACTTCGTTGCTCGCAAAGCTCCATCTACCTTTTTTATTTGATCAGAGCTTGAAATACTCACTGGAGGGGGTCATAGGGGCAGTGTACAGCTGAGGGCCGATCTCGTAGAGAACCTGGAAATCTGCGTGGTTCCCGAAACGGAAACCAAACCCGAACCGGTGATCGTTACCTGTGGAAAGAGCACAATCATATACAGCCGCCAAGCACTAGTGTACGTACACTACACTGTGTTCCGGTGTGAAGGGCACTGTAGCTAGTGACATAACTGGCCATAAGAGACTAGCTACTAGGTGGTAGGCCTCTTATTGCAAGAGTCCGGCTAGGTGGGTACCACCGCAGTGTCAGATATTCTGCCGCCAAGCACTAGTGTACGTACACTACACTGTGCTCCGGTGTGAAGGGCACTGTAGCTAGTGACATTACTGGCCATAAGAGACTAGGTACTAGGTGGTGGGCCTCTTATTGCAAGAGTCCGGCTAGGTGGGTACCACCGCAGTGTCAGATATTCTGCCGCCAAGCACTAGTGTACGTACACTACACTGTGTTCCGGTGTGAAGGGCACTGTAGCTAGTGACATTACTGGCCATAAGAGACTAGCTACTAGGTGGTAGGCCTCTTATTGGAAGAGTCCGGCTAGGTGGGTACCACCGCAGTGTCAGATATTCTGCCCTCAAGCACTAGTGTACGTACACTACACTGTGTTCCGGTGTGAAGGGCACTGTAGCTAGTGACATTACTGGCCATAAGAGACTATGTACTAGGTGCACTTATAGCAAGATCAAACCTTTCCGTATCGGTGGTGCGAACCCATAGATGGCTGCGAAGCCCATGGGCACGTCTTCAGGTATCACCAGAAAGATGGACTCGATTTCTTGATCTAAAACATAAAGAAGAGTATGCTTGTCTGGTAATGACGCGCACCGCGGCATTCAGTCAGTTTGCAAAATACCTTAATTAATGATTATCTAGCTGTTACCCGAGGCTTCGGCCGCGTGGTTTTAGAGAAATAAAATATTGTGTTGGAAGAGCACTCCGACTGAGCTGACTAAGACGGTATACAAACATTCAACTCCTTTAAAGATAATTTCTTTAAGACAAAATATAGCCTGTCCTTCCCCAGGATATAATCTATCTTCTTGTCAAATTTTATTATGATCCGTTCAGCAGCTTATCATGCATTGCGGCGGGTATTTTTTTTACCACTACAGTGGCACCTGATGGTAAGCACTCACCGTAGCCTGTAGCCGCTAGCAATACCAGGGGTATCACTAACGAGTTGCCAACCCTGTTATGGATAAAGACTCACTGTGCTAGAAGCATTACTACTATCGCAGCGTAACCTGGTGGAGCCACCTTATCACCGCAGAAACACAACACTTAATCGAAGTAGTATGACTAAGGTCTTCTGTAAGGTGGAGGTACAGTCTCCAGTCGGGCGGCTACAATTTTAATCGGAATACCCACGGGAGATCCCAATTCGCCCTACCTCTGTTTTTAAGCTGGTGTGATTAATCACTGTACTTAAGCTTAGAAAAACTCATTGGTACAGACCGGTGTTTGAACCTGGGCCCATCGGATGACAGTTCATTGCTTGAACCACAAGGCCACTACGGCTTTTGAAATCTCAGTACAATAACTAAAGCTATATCCTGTCAGTCTTTTAGTCATTTATACAAATGTATTCAATAATTTACATAATATATGTGGGACAATAATAATAATAATACGATCTAAAACCTAACTATATAACTAAAAACTAACCTAATATAAAAAAATATTTAATATAATATCATTTAGTCATTTTGTTTTGATAAATATATAATTGTTCAGTAAATTATCAGAAAATATAAGGAGTACATACTTACAAGTCAAAATTGTAATAAGAACATAAAATCCTAATCCTACAGACGCCATGATGTATCTGTAAATAAAAAAGAAATAATAAAAATCGGCCATTTGCGAGTTGGATTCGCACTACTAAGCGTAGCGGTTGTATTGTATTCTCTTCGCTACGAGTGAGCACCTACTACAAGACAAACTACGTTAAATGACAAACTTAACTTTGCCGTCTGATCTCTAGACACGTCTATTTCACAAACCGCAAATAATAAGTTTGTAATAGTGAACTAGCTCTTTTATTAGTGCACATAGTAATACTAACAAACCCCATTAAGCATTTCAAGAGTCTAGTTGTTTTTTTTTATACCTCTAATGTGGCAAACAAGCATACGGCCCGCCTGATGGTAAGCGGTTACCGCAGCCTATGAACGCTTGCAACACCAGGGGTATCACTCGCGCGTTGCCGACCCTTCAGAAATCTTTTCACACCCTTCTTGAAGAACTCCATGCTGTACTCCTTGGGGAAAACCTCGGCGGGGAGTTCATTACAGTTTAATTGTGCGCGGGAGCAAGTTGTTGCCATTATTAAGCTCGAGCAGAAAATGCAAAAAAAAAACCACTTTACTAGTATCTTGTATTGCTTTTCTTTAATTTTTTTTTATATAACCATATGTTATTATAGCGAGCGACAACAGTAATACACATACAAAGAAGTAAATTTAGGGTTGGCAACACGCTAGTAACCCTGTGTTCCCCATCCATAGGCTACGGTGACCGCTTACCATCAGGTGAGCCGTATGCGTTTTCCGTCTGCCTATTATGCATCACGTGGGAAGTTGGTACTTTTGCGTGCCAATTTTGCAGTATAAAAAGATATAGGTATATATTTTGACTTACCTTGCAAATCACGATAACGATTCAAGTGAGAAAATATTTTTAAATTCTGTACTGTACAAACGTTTGTGTATGTTGCCAATCGGGCTTCAGTTCTTAATGAAATATACTTGAGTAATGAACAAACACTATACCTAAAACAATTGTCAATTGTTAAACAAATCCCACAATTATATCTGTGCAAAAACTACCAAGGGAATTTTTAAGGCGTTTAGTTTTCGATAAACAGTACAAAGAATATGAGACAACGGATCAATTCCAGTATCTTGGCTCTATGATCACGAATAAGGGCAGCTGTGAACCAGAGATACGTCGAAGAATTGGCATAGCAAAGACAGCAATGAACCAGCCAAGCAAGATTTGGAGAGATAGGAACCATACATAACCAATCTAACTAAAATAAGACTGGTTCGCACTTTTTCTTCTTCATCGCTCTATACGGCGCAGAGACATGGACTTTCAAGGCCTCTGACAGGCAGAGAGTTGATGCCTTTGAAACATGGTGTTGGCGCCGCATGCTACGGATTCCATGGACAGCCCGACGTACAAATGTCTCGATCCTAAAAGAGCTCAAAATAGAGAATGCTCAGCGTCTGTCCACAACCTGCTTACAGCGCATAATGCAATACTTTGACCACATTGCACGCAGAGATACCGATAATCTCGGACGGCTGATGGTGACAGGAAATATACAGGGCAAAAGACCTAGAGGCCGGAGTCCCAAACGATGGTCGGACCAAATATCCAAGCACCTAGAGATCCCAATCAGCACAGCACTCCACCAGGCAAATGACCGTAACCAATGGAGAAAAATCATTGGCAAGATTAAAAGGAGTCACGATCCTCAGCGTTGAGGCAACGACTGAAGAGAGAGAAACAGTACAATCTTTCGACATTCAGGCAAATCCATACTAGTATTATTATCTATAATTTTATATTATAAATGAGAAAGTAAGTAACTCTGTTTGTTTGTATGCAAACGGCTGAACGGATAGTAATGACATTTGGCAATGTTTAACGGACTTTTGACCACTAGTTTTTTTTTTTTTTTTTTTTTTATACCACTAAGGTGGCAAACAAGCATACGGCCCGCCTGATGGTAAGCGGTTACCGCAGCCTATGGACGCTTGCAACACCAGGGGTATCGCTCGCGCGTTGCCGACCCTTCAAAAATCTCTTCACACCCTTCTTGAAGAACCCCATGCTGTACTCCTTTGGGAAAACCACGGCGGGGAGTTCATTCCACAGTTTAATTGTGCGCGGGAGGAAGCTCTTTTGGAACCGCGCAGTTCGGGACCATTTTGGTTCCAACTTGTGGGGATGAATTCCCCGCCGGTGGCGAGAAGTGCGATGGTAAAATGTTGCCGTGGGCATCATGTCAAACAATTCCTCGGAACACTGTCCGTTATACAAGCGGTAGAACACACACAGGGAGGCAAAATCTCCTAAGACTTAGTGGTTCTAAGCCGCTTGAGAGCTTGGGATCGTCGACAATTCTTACAGCGCGCCTTTGAACCGAGTCAAAAGGCGCAAGCTGGCATCCAGGTGCCCCCGCCCACAGATGACAGCAGTACTCCATATGGGGTCGGACTTGCGACTTGTAAAGTTGCAGTCTTTGCCCCGATGTGAAGCACTGCTTCGCCCTATTGAGCACACCGAGCTTTTTGGATGCCAGCTTGGCCTTGTCTTCCAAATGACTACGGAACTGAACGTCACTAGAAATGTCGACGCCAAGGATCCCAATGCTCTTCGAGATGTTGACGGACGTGTTCAGGAATTGTGGAGTTACAGCAAATGGAGTTTTCTTAGCGGTGAACGCGCAGACTTGTGTCTTAGTGGGGTTGAAGTGGACTAGGTTAAGTCGACCCCATTCGGAGACACTTCTTAGTGTACTCTCGATTTCGGACACAAGTCGTTCGCGGCTTTCCTCTACCACGGAACGAGGGATGTTTGCACGGCCCGTGTAATAAGCATCCCCGGTACTGTCATCAGCATAGCAATGAATACCGTCAATAGACAGCATATCATTGATATGCATCAGGAACAGTGTCGGGGATAGCACGGAGCCTTGCGGGACGCCGGCATTTATGTCCATGCTATCGGAGCAACTACCGTCGATGACAGCTCTTATGCATCTGCTGGACAGAAAGCTGGCGACCCATTTGCATAATCCCTCGGGAAGCCCGTATGATGGTAGCTTCGCGAGAAGACCACGGTGCCAGACCCGATCGAACGCCTTCGCTACATCTAGGCTCACTGCCAAGGCCTCACCTTGACTCTCGATGGCGAGTGACCAACGGTGTGTGAGATACACTAAGAGGTCACCAGTCGAGCGACTGTGGCGGAAGCCATATTGTCGGTCGCTCAACAAGTCGTGAACCTCTAGGTACCTCAAAAGTTGTGTATTGATCACTCGCTCCATCAGTTTGGAGAGAAGGGAGGTAATAGCGATCGGCCTGTAATTCGTCGGATCTGACCCGTCACCCTTTTTGGGAACTGGGTGCACATGGGCAGTCTTCCACGAAGACGGGACTACACTTTTGGAGTAGGAAAGCGCGAAAAGGCGCGTCAGCACAGGACACAATTCGGGAGCACACTGCTTCAGCACCACTGCCGGTATGCCGTCTGGCCCACTCGACTTATGGATGTCAAGAGAAAGTAGCTCCTGCCGGACCTCCCGTTGGGTTATACGAATCTCCGGCATGGAGCTGTCACACCGCGGGATGGTAGGCGGTATGGCACCCCTGTCATCCAAAGTCGAGTTCGAGGCAAAGAGAGACCCAAGTAGATCAGCCTTCTCTTTAGCACTGTGGGCCAAGTTGCCGTCCGGCTTCCGTAGTGGTGGCAGGGACGACTGGCAGAAGTTTCCTTCGGCAGCTTTAGCGAGAGACCAGAAAGCGCGGCTCCCAGAAGGGAGGCTCGCCAGCCTCTCGCCAATTCTGCCGACGAAATTGAATTTAGCCCTGGCAATCATTCCTTTACTGGACCTCGAGGCAGCATTCAGTTGACGTTTCGCAGCAGAGATGTTAGGATCCCGATTAGCGCGGGCCGTGGTCCAAGCCTCGTACAAAGTCTGCTTTTTTCGTCGAGCTTCTTTGCAGGGCCGATTAAACCACGGCCGTCTCTTCACCCCTGCAGCCACCAGCGGGTTGGGAATGTAACATTCCATACCCGCCAGTATCGCCTCAGCGACGGCGGCCGCACAGGTGTCGGGGTCATCTGTTGCGAAACAGAGCTGCCTCCACGGGTACGATGCGTAGAACTCACGCGATCCATCCCAATCTGCTGACTTGTAGTGCCACACGCGGCGCCACCCGGGTGGCTGAGCCGCCACGGGCTGCGCGCAGGGCGCTAGCGACCGGACGAGGCAGTGGTCTGAGGAGCCGAGTGGCGCCTCCACTGTGACTGTATAGCCGTCCGGTCGCGTAGTCAGCAGAAGGTCCAATAAGGAGCTCGTATGACTCTCGATGTCTGGTATTCTCGTGGGAGAAAGAACCAGTTGCGAGAAGCCATAGGCCAGGGCAAAGTCATGAGCAGCCCTACCCGCGGATTCAGTGGACCGAGAACTAAGCCATTCAACGTGGTGAGCGTTGAAGTCTCCAAGAATCACTAACTCCGCGGAGGGGTACTGCGCAAATACTGTAACAGTCGTCGATTGCAGGTGCTCGAACAATCGATTTGTGTCCAAGTCACCGCTGTGGGACCTGTAAAGGCACGCGTAAATTCGGGTGAAGCCACCGTAATCTACGCGCGCCCACAAAATCGACAGGTCCCTGTCTTCAAGGCCGTGGAGACGGCGACAGCAGACATCCTCCCGGACATACATACACACCCCGGCACGGCGCACAAAGCTGTGCTCCAACTTGTACCCGGGGTAGTGCAAATACGATGTGTCGTCGGGGGAGGATATCTGCGTCTCCGTGAGAAAAAGAAGAGTCGGCTGTGCAGTCTCAAGATGTTGGTGGACTGCATTGATGTTAGCGTGGATTCCTGATGTTGCAAAAGTCCACAGAAATTGTGGATGGGGAGGCCGCTGGAGAAAACTTCTTTTTTTTATTTTTTCTGGCCATATTAGGAAGGGGGTGGGAGAGGGTTGAGAGGAGTCGTTGTGTCAGCAGCAGAAGGGACAAAGCGCACTGCAGATCCACCAGAGAGTCGCGATGGTGATGTGGCTTGCTGGCACGGCAGTCGGAAGGGCCCCCGGTCCCCCCCTGCCGCAGCCGGCCGGGTCCACCCCGGTCTCCTCCTCCGGCACGACCGTCTGCGACAGGGATTATGCGCGGGCGGCGGGTCAGCCTCCCAGGGCGGAGATTAAGTGATCCCTGGGTTCGGGACCCCTACAACCCGCGGGCGGCCAGCGGACAACCGTTTCACCGGGTCTCCCTAACCGCCGCGCCAACATGCCACGCCCACGCAACTCTGCAGCGGTAATACATCACTGGTCCCCCTACTGCCGACACAACGCCTCCTCACGGAGCACTGGCGACCTTACTCACCGCTGGGAACACAACACTACCTTGACGGTAGCGTTATTTGGCCGCGGTCTTCTGTAAGGTGGAGGTACGATCCCCAGACGGGCAGCTCCAATTTTGAACGGGTAAACCCGTTGTGCCCTACCTCTCTTAAGATGTCGCTGTAATGTAAATAGGCATTATTAGCACGCGCGGTAGAGAGTCTCCGTCGCTGTGCTATATATCTCAGCGACGGAGACTCATTGAACAAACCGAACATACCGACTAGGAGCTCAATCAAACTACGAATACAACCAACCAGTTTTATTTACTACTACGCACAACAAGACCTGCTGCTGACTGCCTCCACTCCCAGGACTCAGTATGGTGTCATACAGGCAATGAGATAGATTGTTAACTGTGGAAGGAAAGGACGTAGGGTATCTTTATCTAGAATCACGCGGGTAAAACCCAGTAAATTATAATTACAAAAATAAAACTACGCTTCAAAATGTACAAATTTATCGTGATGATCCAGGTCAGTGCCGGTAGCAGGAACATTGCCGACAACGTATTCGAAAACGCAACTCGCGAAATGTCAAAATTATCATACTAATTTTTAGTTCCACTTTTCACCGCCGCAGCGCTGTACAAAAATAGTCGAAGGCGCTACGAAAACGTTGTCGACAATGTTCCTGCTACAGGCACAGGATATTAGTATATAGAGTTACGATGTTATTGTATTGTCATCGATCCTTAATACGTATGCGGAAGCAAGCACATCGTTACACTACATATTCGAAAACGTAACTCTCAAAATGGCAAAATTTTCATGCGAATGTTTTGTTCCACTTTTCACCGCCGCAGCGCTGTTCATTTGTCCATATAAATAAGGTCAAATTCAAATAAATTTATTGCAGTAAAATTATGTTAGTGCAGGCATTATACACAAAAACAAAGAACTACACAGACAACATCGAAGGCGCTAAGAATACTCGTAGTAATCGTAAGCTAATTCTTATTAGGTAGGTATATAGGTATTTTTTCTCACAAAGATCACGTCAAGTCCCTCACGGGGTAGGCGTAGAGTATAGAGCACCATTTCACTAGAGAAGTGCACACCTCTTTTGCGTCTTCTACATTCATCAATCTCTTCATACTCCGCCGGTTCCGAGTACTCTTTACCTTTCCATCATTGAGTACTTTGGTCATTTGATCTAGAAAGTTGGACCTTGTCCTTCCCCGGCTTCTTCCACGCACATTCGCATTGTTTATCTGTTTCAGTCTTTCATCACTTATTAGTTCTATATGTCACAACCAACGTAGCACACTAGATGAGACCGTTGGTCTTGTGGTTAGTATACCTGACCACTGCGTTAGAGGTCGCGGGTTCGATTCTAGCCACAGTGAACATTTATGTCTGGCTGTTTGGTATTTGTAGTTACAAAAAAATCTGCTCCCGTAGTACAAGCTTTGCTTAGTTTGGGGCTAAATGGAGCTGTATGAATACGTTCAAGGATTATTATTAAATATATACTAGCAACCGACTCCTGCGTCGCACAGGTTTACACCAAACCCAAATGAATTATACATAAAAACGTTCCATCTTAATCACTATATCTATTGCTGAAAACTGCATTAAAATCCGTTGAGTAGTTTTAAAGATCTAAGCGAACAGACAGCCGAAACGGCTTCATTTTATACTAATTTTGATTTTGATTTTGATTTTGATTTTGACTACGTAAAGACTATTCAAAATTAATTTATTCATCTATCCCTAAGTAATTTATGCTAAGAAAGAAATGATAAAGTCCACCAATTTCTATGATAATTTTATTGTCTGGCACAATAACATCAGTCCAGGTCCACATTAGAGAGGTCTTCTGTAATCTTCTTCACTTCTTCTTCGCTTCTCTGAGCGGTCAATTTCATCGCTTCTTCACGTTTCTGGCCGTAAAGCTTCTTAAGCGACTCTAGAACCTGTAAAAATAACGTAATTTTACTCGTAGCGTAGACATTAAATACCTCTTAAAAATTATAATAATTATTATATCTTCACGCGTTCCCACAAGGGTCCCCGAAAGTAGGCAAAGGTTACAACATCCACTTTCCACCGAAGATAATTTGGTGCCAACGTGACAGACGATGAGTCCGTCGCCGTCTCTTAGGCACTCCCGTCCTTGAATTTCTTCTCAGACGTATGCAGATAGGTTTCCTCACGATGTTTTCCTTCACCGTTAAGCTCGCGGTGTGCCTAATCACTGCACTTATGTTAGATAAACTCATTGGTACAGACCGGTGGGATTGGAACTCGCGTCACTTGAATAGTAGGCAACGCTTCACACCACAAGACCACCACAACTCTCAAATTAGAAATCAAAATAACCATACCTTCTGGGACATATGGCCAGGTTTCGGCTGGTGTATTTCATACTGTCCCTGATCATTCTTGACCAGCTCAACCACAGAATCCTCCAGATTGGGTACCTCCCCGGGCGGGGGAGCGGTCACCCTCGGTTTCACGGGCACTCTCATCTTCTGCGCCCAGGATTCTAGGTAATTGCTCCCTTCAGTCTGAGGGAAGAGGGAAAATGGATTTATAACCATACTTCCAAAAGTACGATGGCCCCGACTGACCGGCGCGTTAGGACCACTGACGCCCCGGGCTAGAATATTGTGGCGCCCAAATAAGCAAATAAGTATCGAGATTTCATTTTTTTGCTGAACCAATGTACTTATATTAAGAACTAGCTTTGCCCGCGGCTTCGCTCGCGTGGTAAAGTGAATAAGTCAACATGTACATAATTCTAATTATTTTTCTTTTGCCCACTGCTACTTATTTTAATGGATTTAACTTAAAAAAAATACGGATTTTCATACAAACTTTCATCCCCTATTTTACCCCCTTAGGGGTGGAATTTCCAAAAATCCTGGATACGTATTTATTTATTTTTAACTGAAAGGCCAAATACCAATTTTCATGCGTTTTACTTCAAAAACGAAGGATTTTCATACAAACTTTCAACCCCTATTTTACCCCCTTAGGGGTAGAATTTCCAAAAATCCTGGAACACGTATTTATTTATTTTTAACTGAAAGGCCAAATACCAATTTTCATGCGTTTTACTTCAAAAACGACGGATTTTCATACAAACTTTCAACCCCTATTTTACCCCCTTGGGGGTAGAATTAATCAAAATCCTTTCTTAGCGGATGCCTACGTCATAACATCTACCTGCATGCCAAATTTCAGCCCGATCTTTCTCGTGGTTTGGGCTGTGCGTTGATAGATCACTATGTCAGTCAGTCAGTCAGACACCTTTTTTATATGTTGCACCCCCCTCAAATTTAGCACCCTGGGCCGTCGCCCCATTACGCCCCACCTGACGCCGGTACTGCTGCTTGATCGACTGTCTTAAGGCGACAACCCCGATTGGTAGACTGTCTTAAACCGATAGCCCCAATTGGTAGACTGTCTTGAGCCGACAGCCCCAATTGGTAGACTGTCTTAAACAGACGGTCCCGATTGATAGACTATTAAGCCGATAAACTGCTGCAAGCAAAATGTCTTATGCCGATCGCCGCGATTGGAAGACTGTCTTAAACCGACGGCCCCGATTGGTAGATTGTCTTAAACCGACGGCCCCGATTGGTAGACCGTTAAGCCGAACTGTTGCAAGCAAAATTTGTTAGGTGTTGTACTCAATTTTTAATAGGAACACACTACTCAGGTCAGAGGCGAGATAAAGCTAGTTCTACTACCTTAATACTATCTTAATATAGAAGATATTGTACCTTGTTTTTATTCTTTTTGGATTTCGAGGAGGGAAGTGCAGGTGCTTGGCGTTTTGTGTTCGAGGATGACGCTGGAAATGGCTGGCCAGCTGCAAGGAACAACCATAACAATATTAGGCCTCATCGAATCGCCAAAGTACTCAAAGATGGACAGGTAAAGAGTACTCGGAACAGGCGGACATGTATGAAGAGATTGATAAACGTAGGAGAAGCAATGGAAGTGTCAAAGTCAGGAGTGAAATGGCGTTCTCCTACCCCGAAGGGGGCCTAGCATGATGCTGTTATGTAACTGACGTTGTTGTAGATTCTGACGCTTTGAAAGTGCTTGCCTGTAAAGTCTAGTCAAATAAAGATCTTTTTGAATAAGCTACGTAAGTTGTCATTTCACCATTTTGAGTCAGATTTTTGTGCTAAACCAGCAGTCACATGAAAAATGATAGTGCATAATGGGGTCTGATGTTATTGGTGTCGATTCTGTTGTTCAAAATGACTAACCTTAACTAATTTGACAGGTCTAAAAGTCTTGCTATCCCTTTCTCATGTGCGGGGTTAAATAAGGATGGCAATATTTTCAGGCCTGTCAACTTAGTTAAGTTTAGTAATTTTGACAGAATTGGCATCAATACCAGGATTTTATGGGGAAATCAGTTATCAAAATTTCTGCATCTGACAGACTCTTAAAAAATTCCGGAGATAATAGAAAAAAAATACTTACTAAGGTTCATAGTGTTGGTCTGTGGCCCCAGCTCGAACATCACTTGGAAGTCGGCATGGTTGCCGAAAGCGAAGCCGAAACCGACGCGAGAGTCCGTCCCTAGACAGGTACAAAATCTATTAGCGTATTTTTTTATACCACTAAGGTGGCAAACAAGCATACGGCCCGCCTGACGGTAAGCAGCTACCGGAGCCTATGGACGCTTGCAATACCAGGGGTATCACTGCCGGGGGCGCGTTGCCGACCCTAATAATAATAATAATAAGAATCTCACAATCCATCAGCCCCAAACCATGAAGTTCACTTGGCCTAGGCCCGTGACTACATGATAGTTACCGAAGTATCTATATGCTTCGAGAAAAAACAAAGAGTACAAAAATAATAATAATAATTGCTTGGACGTTATCACACAGCGCCAACTGGCCCCAAACTAAGCAAAGCTTGTTCTATGGGAACCAGTAGCCGATATAATACTTATATACTTTTTTTTTTTCGTAAATACATACTTATAATGCATACTAAACGCCCAGACGCAAGACAAACATATTTGTCACATCTAATATATAAAATTCTCGTGTCACAGTTTTCGTTGCCATACTCCTCCGAAACGGCTTGACCGATTTTGCTTATCCGGTATCTATGAGAATCGGCCAACATCTATTTTTCATCCCCATAAATGCAAAAAAAAATTGTCCACACGAGCGAAGCCGGGGCGGGCAGCTAGTAATAGATAAAGTAATACATAATAGGTATATTAATTGTCTAGCAACTTCGCGTATAGCAGTATGATAATCATACGTGCATCAGTGGTAATACAGCACTCTGTTAGAAAATAAGTAAAATAACAAAGTCGTAACAATATCAGTTGGTATATTTTAAATGTTATACGATTAAAAGCCGAAGCGTGGGTACCACCTTGCAGAAGACCGCAGTCAAATAAAACTACTCAGTAGGCCGCGCAACAATGATATTCGAGTACGTTTTGAAAACGAAACTCGCGAAGTGTCAAAATTTTCATTAAATTTTTTAGTTCCACTTTTCAACGGCGCGGCGCAGCGCTGTTCATTTTCCCATACAAATATTGTCCAAAGCGATATGAATTACGAAATAGGTAGTCGCAATTATTCTTGCTAGGGCTATTGAATTGTAGTGCGAGCATGAATTATTTGCGGCGACGTTTTCGTACCGCCTTCGACAATTTTTGTATTGAAAAGTGAACAGCGCTGCGGCGGTGAAAAGTGGAACTAAAAATTAGTATGACAATTATTACATTTCGCGAGTTACGTTTTCGAATACGTTGTCGACAATGTTCCTGCTACCAGCTCTGGTGTGACCGAGGCTGAAGTGACCACTTTTTATTGGTAGGTCCGAGTGCAAAACGAGGGTCTGTTCCAATGAGTAATAATACCATGATCGAAAAAAAGGGTCTTTCGACAATATTTGTATAGGAAATTGAACAGCGCTGCGCCGGCGAAAAGCGGAACTAAAAATTTGTGTAAAGTTTTCGAATACGCAGTCGAAAGAAGTTCCAGTGCCGGTAGCAGGAACATTGTCGACAACGTATTCGAAAACGTAACTCGCGAAATGTCAAAATTGACATACTAATTTTTAGTTCCACTTTTCACCGCCGCAGCGCTGTTCATTCATCAATACAAAAATTGTCTAAGACGTTACGAAGATGCTGTCGCAAATTATTCATGCTGGCGCTACTGTAATACCTTTTTTAATGGGAGGAATGTTGGAATAGGCCAGGGACAGCAGAGATGGCAGTTCCTCAGGAATTATGATAGAGCCATAACCTGAAACAAAAATCTTAATTAATAAAAAAGTAAAGACAATCGCACTAAGGGCACACAAGCATACGGCCCACCTGATGGTAAGCAGTCACCGTAGCCTATAGCCCTATCATATATCACTAACGAGTTTCCAACCCTGCTGTTGATGAGGACTCATTGTTTTAGCAGCATTGCTACCAGCCCAGCGTATCCTCATTGGCTACCTTACTTACCACAGTAACACACTACAACAAAGTAATGTTATTTGACTGAGGTCTTCTGTAATGTGGAGGTACAGTCCCCAGTCTGGCGGCTCCAATTTTAATGGGAAAACCCACTGGAGATCCCAATTCGCCAGGGAATCAAAACCTATAGGGTACTTCCCGTTGACCTAGAATCATAAAATTTGGCAAAAAGCAGTGTCTTACAACACAAGTTAATGAAAAAATCTGAAAACCATAAATATGTAGGTTTAATTTTTTAAATGCGAATTTACTAAAAAAAAATCCTGAATCGCGCTGTTGAGTCACCGACGAATAATGACCTCATTTGAAATTCGCCTACTATTACCCTTACCTACAAGTGTGTACGGAACCCTCGGTGCGCGAGTCCGACTCGCACTAGGCCGGTTTTTTTTAGTTTATCAGAACAGTAAGTACCTAGTAGCTAGTGGAAGATATTTCTGAGTTCAGTGCCGGTTGCAGGAACATTGTCGACAACGTATTCGAAAACGTAACTCGCGAAATGTCAAAATTGTCATGCTCATTTTTAGTTCCACTTTTCGCTGCCGCAGCGCTGTTCATTTTCCAATACAAAAATAGTCGAAGGCGATACGAAAACATTGTCGACAAAGTTCCTGCTGCCGCTTCTGATAGGTCAGGGTTTCTACTGTGATTAAAGACAACAACGTTGCTATAGAGACGTTTAATCAGAAACAACAGAGATTTTTATCGTAGTATGGTCTTTGACATAGTAAATAGATGGAAAGAAACAATGGTGCGATGTAAATGACGTGTGGCGACATCTCTCGGACAAAACCAGTAAACTTAAGACTACGAGCGTGAACACACTTTTCTGTATAACCTTACATTTTAGTTTAAAAGTTGTGAGTCTTGGATACCGTCGGTGGTATCTGGTAGGTATTATGTGAAGTAACGTGCAGGTCACGGCCAACCACCTAAGATATACATACAATGGAGCTGGTGATAATTTCTACTGTTGGCAAAGACTTACCATTAATGTTCTAATGCCAAGCTTTTACGAAATTCAAAGATATGTTTGTTTAGTTAGTGTCTGTTTCGAGGAAAATAGGATTGTTTAAAAAAAAAACCGTCCAAGTGCGAGTCGGTCTCGCGCACCGAGGGTTCAGTATACACTTGTAGGTAAGATTAAAAGTAGGCGAACTCGAAATGAGGTCATTATTCGTCGGTGACTCTCAACAGCGCGATTCAGGAATATTTTTTAGTAAATTCGCAGTAAAGAAAAAATAACAACGTATTTACGGTTATCAGATTTTTTCCTTTACTTGTGCAAATTTCATGGTTCTAGGTCAACGGGAAGTACCCTATAGGTTTTGATTCCCTTGCCAAATTTTGCGACATAAACGGTAATATCTTTTTTTCATGTTGAGTTACAGGTTTGATTAGTTTACAGCCGAAAGGGACCACAGACCCGGGTATTTCATATTAATTTCAATTTGATAGCTCCACGCGTTTTTGGGATAAAAATTCTTGACAGACAGACAGACAGACAGACAGACGGACAACAAAGTGATCCTATAAGGGTTCCTTTTTTCCTTTTAAGGTACGGAACCCTAAAATTTAGAACGTTCTGGTGGTTATTCTTTCCTTTATACCACTTAGATGCCAAGCAAGCATATGACCCATGATGGTAAGCGGTTAACGTAGAGGTATCACTTGCTCGTTGCCGACCCTACAATTTTCAATATCAATCAAACAAAAGTAGCAGCAGTGTCTGAAAAGTTGAAGAGCGAGCGCTTGTCATGGCATTGGCATGTCATGCGGAGGAATGCAGATAACGAGGTAAGAATGTGGATGTGTACAAGGGTCGAGGTAGACCTAAGAAAAGATGCCGTGGTGGCCTTGTGGTTGAAGCAACGGCCTGTCATCTGATGGATCACGGTTCAAACCCCGGCCTGTATCAGTGAGTTTTTCTAAGCTTAAGTACAGTGGCTAATCACACCATGAGCTTTTGAAAAGCGAGGTAGGGCGATTTGGTTTTCCCGTGGGTTTTCCTATTAAATTGGAGCCGCCCGACTGGGGACTGTACCTCCACCTTAAGACCGTAGTGAAATAACACTACTTGATATAGTATTGTGTTTCTGCGGTAAGTAAGGTTGCCAGTGCTCCACGAGGATACGCTGGGCTAGTAGTAATGCTGCTAGTATAGTGAGTCCTCATCAACAACAGGGTCGGCAACCCGTTAGTGATACCCCTGGTATTGCTAGCGGATATAGGCTACGGTGACTGCTAACCGTGCCGGTGGGCCGTATGCTTGTGTGCCACCTTAGTGGTATAAAAAGAATTATGGATGGACTTTTTTGAAAGTATTTACTTCCTTGCAAATGAAAGAAAGAAAGAAAGAAAGAATGTTTTATTTTCTACACACACACGACACAAGAAGAAAAAATGAAGTTCTTTGTAAGAAATCAAATAAAGGAGGTAGGCGGAGAGTATAGAGCGACATTTCACTAGACTTGCACACCTCTTTTGCTTCTTCTACGTTCACCAATCTCTCCATACATACCCGGTAAGAAAGAGAGGAGATTATCTTTTTATAATGTGCAAATTTCATTTTAACACGAGCTTATGAAGTCATTACTGCGAAATAACACAGATATTTCCTTCTTATTTGTTTGTATGTACTTAGGTATATAGTTTGTATGTACTTAGGTATATAGTTTGTATGTACTTAGGTATATAGTTTGTATGTACTTAGGTATATAGTTTGTATGTACTTAGGTATATAGTTTGTATGTACTTAGGTATATAGTTTGTATGTACTTAGATATATAGTTTGTATGTACTTAGGTATATAGTTTGTATGTACTTAGGTATATAGTTTGTATGTACTTAGATATATAGTTTGTATGTACTTAGGTATATAGTTTGTATGTACTTAGGTATATAGTTTGTATGTACTTAGGTATATAGTTTGTATGTACTTAGGTATATAGTTTGTATGTACTTAGGTATATAGTTTGTATGTACTTAGGTATATAGTTTGTATGTACTTAGGTATATAGTTTGTATGTACTTAGGTATGACTTTTCGAAAGTGTATGAAGATTAAGGTTAGACCTAAAATACTTTCACATGACATGCATTTTTTTTCTTTTTTTTCTTTACAAATAATTAGATAATATGCTTAATTAAGCCAAACTCGGTGAAAGGAATTTGTAAAATAGATTATTAATTCTATGAGACCTAGGTTTTAGTTAAAACGTGTTACCCGACTACGGAGAAAAACCCCAAAGAATTGAATCGATATTTTTTTATACCACTAAGGTGGTACACAAGCATACGGCCCATGATGGTAAGCAGTCACCGTAGCCTATAGCCGCTAGCAATACCAGGGATATCACTAACGAGTTGCCAACCAGTTTGTTTATGAGGACTCAGTGCTAGCAGCATTACTACTAGCCCAGCGTATCCTCGTGGAGCACTGGCAACCTTACTCACCGCAGAAACGCAACACTACGTCAAAGTAGTGATATTTAACTGCGGTCTTCTGTAAGGTGGAAATCTGACTGATCTCACCACTGCCTACCGTAGAAAATATGAAGAAAGGCGAGAAGATATTCACATTTAAAGACAGGAGATTGTACGTCGTGAACAGAGTTACAAGGACATATTAATGTAATGTATCTGTTTACTTATTGCGTGTCAATGTCGTTTACCCAATCTAAAAATTACGTAAGCGGAGGAGACAGAAGACCTTTTAGGGTACCGTACCCGAAGGGTAACCAACGGAACCCTATTACTAAGTCGCTGACCGTCCGTCTGTCTGTCTGTCAGCGGGTTGTATCTAAGAACCGGTATAGGTAGTCAGATGGACTCTGCAGTGAGTAAGCTAGGGGCTATAGGCTACGGTGACTGCTTACCATCAGGTGGGCGGTATACTTGGCAACTTAGTGGTACAAAAATCCTGCCTAGTCTTCGAACGGCAAAGCAATGTTGGCCATTTACTTAGTTTGAATTTGAACCCTTGGTGTGCGAGTCCGATTTACACTTGGCCGATTTTTATTGGATCTGAGTCTGCGGTGTGCATGAAATCGTCTCGCACTATCTCCTAAAACTTCTAAACGAGTTTCCTAATACCTCCTAATGAACTACCCAATATGGTTACACTAGGTGAGTCAACTTGGGTCCTTTTAGTGAATTACATGGCGAAAAGAATTACGCAATAATTAGCTGTGCCTGCGATTTTGTACGTGTGGTATTAATTTTGTTCCCAATTTCATGGGTTCTCTTTGTTGCGCGGAACCCTAATTATTCTACAAATAAACCAGTTAAAAGCCGCCGTAGCCGTTTCGGAAATTACCCGGAACGAACAGACGGACAGACAGATTTTTTTAGATTGTTATTGGTCGCCATGACTCACTTTTGGGTCACTGTGCCACAGTAAGTAATTTTTTTTTTTGACAAAATGAAATCGTTAGTATTGAACCTAGCTAGAAAGCAAGCTTATTAATCTACAAAATATGTCAATTTATTTAATATTGGACCCAAGTGTTGGGTTTTTTATCTTCATTGTCTTTGCTACATTTCATATTCTATAGTAATTCGACGAGACCGCTGGTCTAGTGGTTAGTATACCTGACTGCTACGCTAGAGGTCGCGGGTTCGATTCCCGCCAGGGCAAACATTTATGTGACAAATATGTTTGCCTTGCGTCTGGGTGTTTGGTATGTATTATAAGTATGTATTTACAAACAAAAAAGTATATAAGTATTGTATCAGCTGCTGGTACCTATAGTACAAGGTTTGCTTAGTTTGGGGCCAGATGGCGCTGTGTGATAATATCCAAGTATTATTATTATTATAATTCATAATAAAAAAGATTTAAATAATATACTATTGCTATAAAACGTCCAAAGAGGTTTATAATACTGAACCATAAATAAAGCTTCTAAAATTAAAAATGCTACGTTCCATTTTACGTAACAAAAATAGTGGATTCAGTTTAGAAGTCGTAATAAAAGGCTTATTTCCAAGTTGCTACTAGATATGTATAACTTACCAAAAGAAAGTAGGGTCCCAAAAAAAAAACACCTCACGTTCATTTTTAAAATAAAAACAGTAAACAAACTTCAAACAATGTTCATATAACCAACATTTTAAAATTACAGAATGTTTACGTAAATTGCATTAGCCTCAATAACTACGACTTAAAAAAAAATGGCTGTCAATGCTACTGGCTTTGCCGCCAAACTAAACTGAGAACATATGACGACTACGACCGTGTCGCAAACTTTCACTATTTCTATAACGCTCTAAGTGATAAGTGATTATCAATTTATTAATGACTTAGTCTGAAGAGAAATAAGATTCAAATTTATCGGTATGACTCACCGACTTGCAACTTTTTCGCATTTGCGAGCAGGGCCCATGTGTTCGGAATTTGAAAACATTTTGAATTAAGTGCTCAAGGACATCCATTCCAATTTTAACCCTAGCCAATGTTGATAAAGCTCACTATGGAAGGAAATATTATACACACATCAAGTGCATGAGTGCGAGTTCCCATTCACCAAGGGGTTTAGAAAGTTTAAAGCAATAAGTGCAGAACATTAAACATTGAAATTTGTACCTAAAAGTCAAGACATCAAACTGCATTTTTCTCTATATCAAGCGGTAATATAAAACGTTTTGTTACATAATATTTCCACCACTTTCATATTGCGTGAAATTGAGTGTCATTCGAGAGGGATAGTGGGGGTTTTCCAACTAGCGTAGAAAGTGGTAATATTTCATTCATAATTTTGACACGGTTGGACACAATTTGATGTTGTGTCATAATGAATACACCCACTCCCCGCTAGTAAATGTTTCCTTATTTGAAATACGAAACGATTTACTTTCAACTTCATATTACACTGGTGACTTTGAAAGATTTAAAGAGTTGATTCTTTAACAAAACCGGTAATGTACTTTAAGTAATGTTTTATGATACATATTTGCGTATGTTTGACCCCGGCTTTTAGGGAATTACTCAACATCCTATTACGGAGAAATAAAAGAGGTTATGCTATGAGTAAATAGAATATCTATGTTCATGTAGCGTTCATTGGAGCTATTCCTGAAAGCTTTTTATTTTTACTATCGATTTTTGAGTTCCGTGTCTCAAAAGGAAAAAAGGAGCCCTTACCTATAAGATCACTTTGTTGTCCATCTGTCTGCCTGTCTGTAGAGCCCTTTTTTAAAATTAAAAACGCGTGGAGTTATCAAATCGAAATTAATATCAAATACCCGGGTCTATGGTCTTTTTCAGCTGTAATTATAAGGGTGATTTCACAAGGGAATCAAAACCTATAGGGTACTTCCTGTTGACCTAGAATCATGAAATTTGGCATGAAGTAGCGTAGCACATGTACAGGAAAAATCTGAAAACCGTAAATATGTAGTTTAATAACAAAAAAATGCGAATTTACTAAAACCAACAAAATATGACTTCATCTACTCGACACTAGATGGCGGTGCATTTGCTTACATTATTCCTGAATCGCTCTATTTGAGAGCCACAGATGAATGATCACATTTTTTGATCGAAAATTTTGATTTTTTTCTGTCTATCGCTCTATTTGTCCTGTAGAGGTATGTGTAAACCTTGTATACAAGTATTGATACATATGGAATTATCGATATTTTCGATTGGAAACGCACACATTAATAACTATCTCCATCACTTTCTATATGATGGTGAATTAACTTGTCTACGAATTAAACATACAACATGTTTCTTTATACCACTAAGGTGGCACACAAGCATACGGCCCACCTGATGGTAAGCAGTCACCGTAGCCTATAGCCGCTAACAATACCAGGGGTATCACTAACGAGTTGCCAACCATGTTGATGAGGACTCACTGTGCTAGCATTACTACTAGCGCAGCGTATCCTCGTAGAGCACTGGCAACCTTACTCACCGCAGAAACACAACACTACATCAAGTAGTGTTATTTCACTGCGGTCTTCTGTAAGGTGGAGGTACTGTCGTACTGTCAAGCGTGACTTTTCAAGTGTAGACGTCAGTGACTGACTGTTAATGATGAAATTTAATCTTCAATTATATTAATTCCACGTTACGTATGTACATACATAAATAGTTATTGTGATTACATTTGCATTTCAAGTATTGTTCACACGTAGTTAACCCTTGACCAAATTAAATAAATAAATAAATAATGCTTGGACATTATCACGCAGCGCCATCTGGCCCCAAACTAAGCAAAGCTTGTACTATGGGAACCAGCAGCTGATAGAATACTTATATACTTTTTTTTTTGTAAATACATACTAAACACCCAGACGCAAGGCAAACATATTTGTCACATAAATGTTTGCCCCGGCGGGAATCGAACCCGCGACCTCTAGCTTAGCAGTCAGGTATACTAACCACTAGACCAGCGGTCTCGTCTAAATCAAAACATTAAAAATACTTTATACCGTATAATGTTCAGTCATGTGATATTGGTACCGATATAGGTGCCAATTCTGTGCCGGTAGCAGGAACATTGTCGACAACGTTTTCGTATCGCCTTCGACTATTTTTGTATTGGAAAATGAACAGCGCTGCGGCGGTGAAAAGTGGAACTAAAAATTAGTATGAGTTTTGACATTTTGCGAGTTACGTTTTCGAATACGTTGTCGACTATGTTCCTGCTACCGGCACGGGTCGCAGCGTTGTCCCATTGCTTACAATCAACCATATTCATTTATCATCTCACTAAAATATGACGTCAATAGCTGACCCGACAGGCGATGAAAAAAAGGACCTTTAGTTTATCGCGAGATTTAAAAAGTTCCGGTTTTTTTCATAAGAACCTTTTCCTGATAATAACAAACACAAATGAAAATGAAAATTAGCGAAATCGGTCCGGTAGTTTTGAAGCCAATTTCATTCAAAGATACACACCTGTCCAATAGTTTTTGAGCTTATTCATTCAAAGAAAGTAGAGATATTTTCTTAAAAGCAAGCATCATCATCTCATCTTGTATACGATTTCTGCCTAATAATTCCTCTCAAACAAGATGGTTAGCAATAAAGGTGAACCAGATAAAAAATAACCCGTATTTTTTTAATTGTTTTTTGCCTTATAACCCGTTCAATAAAACTTGATTCGATGACCAGTTTCAATGTTCATAAAAGGTTTGTATAGGTGGTTGTTAGATCTGTAATGTTAAGTTATCTTACTAAATGTCGGGTGTTGGATGGGTGACCGTCCCGAAGGCGGAATCATGGCTCATGGCCTGGGCTGGGTCTACCCATTTCAGTGGAAGAAGTCGTTCTAACTCGTTTCAATAGAAAACAAAAGAGAAAAAACCGGTCGAGTGCGAGTCGGAATCGCTCACCGGTTCCGTACACACTTGTAGGTAAGGTTAAAACACTGTAAGACATTGCCAAATTTCATGATTCTAGGTCAACGGAAGGTACCCTGTAGGTTTTGATTCCCTCGTGAAATCGAAAAATATGCAAAAATTTGTGACATAAACGGTTAATCTTTTTTCATATTGACTTACAGGTTTGATTATTTTACAGCCGAAAGAGACCATAGACCCGGGTATAAAATCAAAAAAATCAAAATCATTTATTCAGTTTAAGCCCTAATAAGGCACTTATGAAGGTCTAAATTACCACCAGTTATAATTTAAAAACCCCACGCGTTAAAAATAAAAAATCTTGACAGACAGACGGACAACAACGTGATCCTATAAGGGTTCCTTTTTTTCATTTAAGGTACGGAACCCACCCTAAAAATATACACTTATAAGAAAAACAACGATTAAAACATTTTTTGCCGTTCTATATATTTCGGGTATCTCCGAAACGGCTGGACCGATATGAACTTTAAGCTCAATTAAAATCTAGGAATATAGTTTCTAAGCCAACAAACTAAATAACAAATAGGTAGGTTATGTGCAAAGCTATTAAATTAGCAGTTTTACGAACAAACCTTCATACGTGAGTATTTTAAATAAATGCTAATTCGTGTTTTTATTTCGAACCCGTATTTGTGCGCATACGCAGCTTGCCAGTACGCCGTTGTCACTTCCATAGCGTGCTCGCTACCCGACGGGCCGATTAAAACATTAATTTGATTAATTAATCAAGTTAATTTAGTTCAGTGTAGTTTTTGTGAATCAAGAAAGGATTTAATTTGGTAAGTTTTGTGGTTATTTTTGCTTAGGAAGTAGGTCGAGATATTACACTATTAAGTATGTTTTTAATTAAAGATATGGTTATTAGTAAATACATATTTATATACATATAAATGGGAAACGCAGTAGGTACAATTTTCTATTATCTTTGTGATTTTTTATTTAGTAAATGACCAGCATCCGTCAATTTTTTTTCTGCATCATTGTCGGGCATTTTAAAATCCCTATAAATTATCTAGTTTATATCGGTGTGGGTTGGGTTTCGATTATGTCAGTAATACCAGTAGGTATATATATATATATATATATATATATATATATATATATATATATCATCTACTCCGAGGCAATAGGTACCTACTGCGCAGCTTTCTATAAATTTTTTGACACTCAATTTCATCCTTTAGGCAATTGCTAAATTTTTTTTGTTTACCAAAATTTTTGGGATAATGTATTTTTCGATTTATATTAAACCCGTCCCGGCTTAGCACGTGTAGAATCAAGTTTTCATCGCCTCCACATCAAAGTGGGTCTAATGCCTACCCGAACAATCTTTTTTTATACCACGATGGTGGTACAAAAGCTTACGACCCATGATGGTAAGCAGTCACCGTAGCATAGGCCATAGAGCCGCTAGCAATACCAGGGATATCACTAACGTTGCCAACCCTGTTGTTGCTTCACTCACTGTGCTAGCAGCATTACTACAAGCAGCGTATCCTCGTGGAGCACTGGCAACCTTACTCACCGCAGAAACACAACACTACATCAAAGTAGATATTTGACTGCGGTCTTGTGTAAGGGAGATACGGTTCCCAGTCGGGCGGCTCCAATTTAAATGGGAAAACCCACGGGAGTTCCCATTCCTTTTGTAAATCCAAGATTTCATTCCCTCCAGATCGAGCTGGAACTAATGCCTACCCAATCAACGTGTGGGATAAAGCCATGACGATAATAATAATGATAATCCTACAACTAATCGTTTCTAATATTATTTAAACTAGTTTTAATGGTATGTCGTCATCACCGTTTTTTTTGAACGGAATTTAATTCATACCAGTCATTCGATAATATATTAAGGTTTATAAAATAAATTAGCATCGCACTTTTTGCCATCGGTGGGGACTTCATCCCCACAGATTGGAACCAAAATGGTCTCCGCGTTTCCAAAGGAGCTACGTCTCGCGCACAATTAAACTGTGGAATGAACTCCCCGCCGTGGTTTTCCCAAAGGAGTACAGCATGGGGTTCTTCAAGAAGGGTGTGAAGAACTTTCTGAAGGGTCGGCAACGCGCGAGTGATACCCCTGATGTTGCAAGTGTCCATAGGCTACGGTAACCGTTTACCATCAGGCAGGTCGTATGGTTGTTTATCACTTAAGTGGTATAAAAAACGCATGGACGCTTGCAACACCAGGTGAAATCACTCGGCCTTGCCGAGTGACCCTGATAGCAGATTTACTGGATTACTGGATCTCCTTCAAAAAACTATCTAATATATAAAATTCTCGTGTCACAGTTTTCGTTGCCATACTCCTCCGAAACGGCTTGACCGATTTTGATGATTTTTTTTGTGCTTATCCGGTATCTATGAGAATCGGCCAACATCTATTTTTCATCCCCATAAATGCAAAAAAAAATTATCCACACGAGCGAAGCCGGGGCGGGCAGCTAGTATAGTATAATAAACTTCTATAAAAATGTACCATCACCTTGAAGATTAGCAAACATATCTTGACCACAGCAAACAAATTAAAATAATTAAATAAAGCAATAATGCGAACAGAGCAAATACTTTGTTTACATACGAATTACGTCTTAGATTTCTATGTATAGTAATAAGAAATTGGTGCCAATTCTGATGTTCAACATTACTAAACTTAACTTATTTGACAGGTCTAAAAATATTGCCATCCTTATTTAACCCCGTACAAGAGAAAGGGATAGCAAGACTTTTTAAACCTGTCAAATTAGTTAAGTTTAGCAATTTTGAACAACAGAATCGACACCATTACAAGCTAAGAAAAAAGGAATCGAATTGGACGCTACTCTTTTCTATAAATTGTTTCAGTAAAATTAACAATTAACTACCAAATTTATTTGCGGTCAAACAACACGCCACCCCATAGACTACGAGAGCAACGCGTCATAAAACATTGATAACACAAAGTTGCTGCCGCGTCAAGTTTGCAATGTGCAACTACATACGGTATATTAAAGCGAAGATACATTTGAAATCGAACCTGCGATACCTGGCACAGCCTTTACTAAGCCAACGGTGTGGTCATTTAATGTACAAACAAAGCACATGTACAATAAGTGTTTTATTAGTTACATAAACTATTTATCACATTAAAGTAAGGCCAAGTCAAGACAATAGCAGGCCACACGACTAGCCTGCGAATTACTTAATTAGATGACGGCTTTAGGTTCCACACGCTGATTTCTTGTCATATTTCCCTTACTTACCATCTAATCTTTGATGGATTAGCTAAAAATCTCACATACAATTCTTGTCAAGTAAGTAATATACGGTAGTTTAGGATCAGCAAGGTGAAGTGTCAGTGGGCTGGTGACGTCTGTGGAAGGACCGATGGTCGATGGAGCAGACGAGTCCTAGAGTGCAGACCGCGGAGTGGCTAACGTAGTGTAGGATCAGCAAGCTGAAGTGTCAGTGGGCTGGTGACGTCTGTGGAAGGACCGATGGTCAATGGAGCAGACGTGTCCTAGAGCGCAGACCGCGGACTGGCTAACGTAGTGTAGGATCAGCAAGCTGAAGTGTCAGTGGGCTGGTGACGTCTGTGGAAGGACCGATGGTCGATGGAGCAGACGAGTCCTAGAGTGCAGACCGCGGAGTGGCTAACGTAGTGTAGGATCAGCAAGCTGAAGTGTCAGTGGGCTGGTGACGTCTGTGGAAGGACCGATGGTCGATGGAGCAGACGAGTCCTAGGGTGCAGACCGCGGAGTGGCTAACGTAGTGTAGGATCAGCAAGCTGAAGTGTCAGTGGGCTGGTGACGTCTGTGGAAGGACCGATGATCGATGGACTTATTCAATAGTTCACTATGTATATTGCGAAGTCAGTATAATAAAACAGGAACTATCTTATTATGTGTAATTACGAGCAGTAGTAGTGAGACCTCATACAAGGTCTTACTACGCTAACAAGACGTAATTAAAGATGTTGAAATTATAAACGCCTAACTATCTCAGTATTTATTCAATGATGGAAAGGTAAAGAGTACGGAACCGGCGGGAATGTATGAAGAGATTAATGAATGTAGAAGCAAAAGGGGTGTGCAAGTCTCTAGTGAAATGTCGCTCTATACTCTCTGCCTACAGTGCCCTTCACACCGGAACACAGTGTAGTGTACGTACACTAGTACTTGGCGGCAGAATATCTGACACTGCGGTGGTACCCACCTAGCCGGACTCTTGCAATAAGAGGCCTACCACCTAGTAGCTAGTCTCTTATGGCCAGTAATGTCACTAGCTACAGTGCCCTTCACACCGGAACACAGTGTAGTGTACGTACACTAGTGCTTGGCGGCAGAATATGTGACACTGCGGTGGTACCCACCTAGCCAGACTCTTGCAAAAAGAAGCCTACCACCTAGTACCTAGTCTCTTATGGCCAGTAATGTGACTAGCTACAGTGCCCTTCACACCGGAACACAGTGTAGTGTACGTACACTAGTGCTTGGCGGCAGAATATCTGACACTGCGGTGGTACCCACCTAGCCGGACTCTTGCAATAAGAGGCCTACCACCTAGTAGCTAGTCTCTTATGGCCAGTAATGTCACTAGCTACAGTGCCCTTCACACCGGAACACAGTGTAGTGCACGTACACTAGTGCTTGGCGGCAGAATATCTGACACTGCGGTGGTACCCACCTAGCCGAGCTCTTGCAATAAGAGGCCTACCTCCTAGTAGCTAGTCTCTTATGGCCAGTAATGTCACTAGCTACAGTGCCCTTCACACCGGAACACAGTGTAGTGTACGTACACTAGTGCTTGGCGGCAGAATATCTGACACTGCGGTGGTACCCACCTAGCCGGACTCTAAGAGACTGTAAATAAGTAATCTAATTGAATATGGTCAGTAGGTACCTATGTCTTAACGTACGATTTACTTTACAGCTATTTTACATTAAACTGTTATGATCTTTGGCCTGACCGTTTTAATTAAAATCTATTGTTTGTTAATTAGTTTAAAGTTAGAATAACAATGACATTTCAAATAAATTTTATCAGCTTATTTGTAAAATTCTTAGAAAAAGGACTTCAATCAATCAATCAATTATTTATTTAATGGCAACACAAAAAAATACAATTCGTATTTTGCCAATATCATGTAGATAATAAAAAGGACTTCGCTGGCGCTTACAAAATTAAACCACCTAGGGCGGCAGATTACGCGCTGTCAATGTTATAGAACTGTCAGTCTGTCAATGTCATGCTACAGATTGTGACGTGCCACGTAGAGAGAGAAAGTCGAGTAACTAATAGAGGCAAAACATCTTACGAGAAGGCTGTATACGGTAATATACAAGACAAAGACACAGCTGTACAATTGATTGTCCTTTACCGCGGACAGGGTTTTAACACCATTCGTAAAATACGTTATTTAAGTTAACCTATCTTTTGATGCAGTTAAGCGGGAGAAGTCACTGCGCGTCAGCACTTTACGGATGCAAATATTCAAAATATGTTTTGTCAATATTTGGTATTTGTTCGATGCTAATGGTTTTTTTGTATTCTATTGTAGCTTAAACTTAAGATGTTAGGTTAATTTCAATAAACTTTCATGCAATTACGCTAGTTCGTTCGTGATGGGGCAAGGTCAGATCATTACCATAGCGTATAATAGTGAAGTTGAAAAGACATTTTAAAATTCAACATTTTTAATTTTGTTTATTGAATATGATGGTTGATTTTACATATCAGTAAATATATTTCTATCTTAATATATATATATATATAGATCTATCTTAAGAAGAACAAAACTTACCTACACGTAAAATAAATGTCCCGAACCACCGTCACGGGGAAGTGTGCCAAGAAAGCTGGCGGCATTGCCACGCTGAATTGCAATGCTTAGCCTTTGGGCCAAATATTCGCCAGCCCTCTTGTCACAGGAGGCCTCGCATAATTTGTTTGAGGTCTCCTTAAAAAGGGTATGAGCCTCTGGCCCCCACGGCCCAAGAGTTTCGACCCCAAACGCCATAAAGATGTACCCGTCTTTTTATATTTACGGCGCTTGAGGCACTCCTGCCGAGCGGCTGCCGCACCAGCCACCACTGAAGTGTCCGGGAGGTGAGACGGCGCCAGAGTGTCAGTAAACTAATTGGTTGATGCATATATCCATCATCTATACAATAATGGAATTTGTGGAATAGAGTAGTTCAAGATCTAAGCACACGGACAGACAGACAGCGGGAAGCGAATTTGTTTTATGCTAAGTCGTGACAAACAAACGTCTCTTTCGTGTAAAGTTGTAAACATAAATGGACATAAAAAAAAAGGTTTCTATGGCTCCCCGCTCCTGGTTATTGTAATAGTTTAAAATATGTATTTCATGAAAGCAGTGACAAAACCAAGTTGGTAGCTTTTATTTTGATATTTGTAATTTCATACCAATGTCTAGAAGAATTTTGTTACAAATTGTTATATCATGATTGTAACATGAAAAAAAAATACAGAGCACTGAGTCTCTTGCCGGTTCTTCTCAGGTGGCTTTTTTTCCGAACCGGTGGTAATTTAGACCTTCATAAGTGCCTTATTAGGGCCTAAACTGAATTAATGCTTTTTGATTTGATTTATGCATGTATATGCAAATCATCAACAAAAACGTAGTTGGCGACTCCGACCAAAGTACTCGTACTTAATAAGGTTATTGATTCACACTTCCTAGTTTCAAATACGTGCTAAATGGTTGACCTCCAGAAAGTTAGCATATTGCATTATTTATACTTATTATGTACTTTAATTATTTACCTACTGTCTATATAAACGCTGACTTGTAAAAATGCGATAACAACAGCTCTTTAAAGAACTTACTTAAATCTCTACATATAAAAATGAATCCCTTTTTTTATACCACTAAGGAGGCAAACAAGCAGACGGCCTGCCTGATGGTAACCGGTTACCGCAGCCCATGGACGCTTGCAACACCAGGGGTATCACACACGCGTTGCCGACCCTTCAGAAATCTCTTCACACCCTTCTTGAAGAAACCCATGCTGTACTCCTTGGGGAAAACCACGGCCATATTTCCATTGGTCACGGCATCACGCGTGAACGGCTGGGCCGATTTCACTAATTCTTTTTTATTTGTGTTTCTTATGAAAAACAAATTTTGAAAATATAATAACATTAATGAATTATACATATATTATAAACCTTCCTCCTGAATCACTCTATCTATTAAAAAAAACGCATCAAAATTCGTTGCGTAATTTTAAAGATCTAAGCATACATGGACAGACAGCGGGAAGCGACTTTGTTTTATACTGTGTACTGTATATATAATATATTAGTATGGATAAGACTGCGGGCTTATCAAAGAAGGAGGAAGTTTGATATTAAGGCTATTAAATCACGAAATCATTATTGTCCTCGAAACACGTATTCGTTACCAAATAAACCTTTAAGCACGCATAATTTATACTAACTTACGTATGAAGGATTTTATATTATAAAAAAAGCGGAACATTTTCATTAAAAATTGTCTTCTGCGATCACGTTTTGAAGTTAAGGTCAACGCCTCTTATTGCAAGAGTCCGGCTAGGTGGGTACCACCGCAGTGTCAGATATTCTGCCAAGCACTAGTGTACGTACACTACACTGTGTTCCGGTGTGAAGGGCACTGTAGCTAGCGACATTACTGGCCATAAGAGACTAGGTACTAGGTGGTAGGCCTCTTATTGCAAGAGTCCGACTATTCATCCCGCGCTACTGAGAAGAACCGGCAAGTTCTCAGTCAGGCGACTACATTTTTAATGGGAAATCCCATTAGGGATAGGGACCTCTCGCCAACGAATGGAAATGATGAAATGATATGTTAGAGAAGCAAGTATTAGCCGCGGTGGTCGTGTGGTATGAAGCGTTGCCTGCTATTCTAGCGACGCAAGTTCCAATCCCACCAGTATACCACTTATTTTCTAAAAGTGCAGTGATTAGTCACACCACGAGCTTTACGGTGAAGGAGAACATCGTGACTCGTGAGGAAACCTGCATAAGTCGGCGAAACAAGTGATATTTTGTAGAACATTACCTGATACTGGTTGAGCGACTTGTACATGGCGTCATGATGTCATGTATGGAAAAACCCAGCTCAGCTCAAATTGGGGTATAACCAATGATATTTGTGCCAATTCTGTTGTTCAAAATTTTATCCTTATTTAACCCCGCACATGAGAAAGGGATAGCAATACTTTTAGACCTGTCAAATTAGTTAAGTTTAGACATTTTGAACAACATAATTGGCACCATTATATGTAAAAAGGTGGGTATAATAGCATTACCAGCCGTCCGGATGTAGCCGGACAGTGTTACGCTTTTTGATGAACCAGAGAGATTTGCTGAAACCGTATTGCTTCAAAAGAAAAAATAATGATGACGTATTAATTTTTTTGCGTCAGGGTTTGGAATTCAAAAGTCTGGCTTTTAATAATGTGTTTTATTCGATATTATTGTGGAAAATCGTAAATTTTCTTAATGTGGCTTTGGGATTCGAAACTCCGGCTTTTTTGACGAATAAAACCGTTTTTTTAGAGATGGCATTTACATATATATAAAAATGAATCCCTATTTGCTTTGGTCAAGACATCACGCGTGAACGGCTGGACCAATTGCGCTAATGAGATTTATTGGGTCCGTTATTATCAGGAGAAGGTTCTTATCAAAAGAAAAAAAATATATTTTTCTTTTTTGTTTTAACCAGTGCCGGTAGCACGAACATTGTCGACAACGTATTCGAAAACGTAACTCACGAAATGTCAAAATTGTCATACTAATTTTTAGTTCCCCTTTTCACATTGTCGAAGGCGATACGAAAACTTTGTCGACAATGGCACAGAACATTGTTAATTTTGCGATAAACTAGAGATCCTTTTCTCTATGGTGTATTTGACATATGAATTCATAGCTAAGGCAGGACAACGTACGGCTGTTTATATAAAAATACGATTATCTTTCCGTGAACTCCACCCTAAATGAAGTATGATCCCTTCAATAACACGGTGTCTACATTGTGATTTCTGATCGTGACGCGGCAGCAACAACAACTTTGTGTCACCAAGCCGTGTTAGATGGCGCGTTGCTTTCACACTGTATTTTTTAGTTAGACCGTTCAAAATGTCGGTAATCGTCATTATATTCAATTGTAATAATTTATACATACTTAATACATACATATACTGTCGACTTGCGTCTTAGAACCAACAAATTAAATGCCGAGGTCATTTCAATCTTATTAGGAAGAACATATAGTTGAGCATTTTTATTTTTGGATTAAATTAAGGTCATTGTGCCGAAATTAAAACAAAACATAAAAAATACAATAAATAAAAGCTTTTAATCGGTTCAGCCCAATGACCTAGGATTTTTCCGTATATCTGTGGTTCAATCGTATACGAGCTATCTCAGAAAAAGGACCGCTCGCTTTAGCGTAAGTGAGCTTAGTCCTTATTCTGAGGGAGCTACACAGACAGCAGACACACAGACACAAAGATGCACAGATACACACTACAAGCTTATAAAGCCCTTATTTTGCGTCGAGGGGTTAAAACGACTGCAAAGGTCAAATCAATTTACTTATTTTTATTTAAGTCAATTTAATTATCAATAATAATGCTTGGACATTATCACACAGCGCCATCTGGCCCCAAACTAAGCAAAGCTTGTACTATGAGAACCAGCTGATACCATACTTAGATACTATTTTTGTAAATACATACTTATAATACATACCAAACACCCAGACGCAAGGCAAACACAAATGTTTGCCCCGGCGGGAATCGAACCGCAACCTACGCCAGCGGTCTAATTTTTTTTTATTTCCTCTTCTTCCCCAGTACCATGAACCATTCACAATTGGAGTCTCCCCTCGCGTCAACAGTCCTGACAAAAGACAAGATGGAGAAGTGGGTGCAAGCTCAAATCAAGGGGGAGAAACTTGACATAGACGTGTATGGGAAGCCGACCACGAAGCAGCTGGAAGACCTTGAAAACGTCAGAAACTTAAGCAAAGAACTGCAGGATAATTTACAGGTGATTTAAAAAAAATAAAAATTAGATGAGTCCGCTGGTCTAGTGGTTAGGATACCTGACTGCTACGCTATGGTCGCGGGTTCGATTCCCGCGGGGCAAAAACTTGTGTGACAAACATGTTTGCCTTGCGTCTGGATGTTTGGTATGTATTATAAGTGTTTACAAAAAAATGTATATAAGTATTATATCAGCTGCTGGTTCCCATAGTACAAGCTTTGCTTAGTTTGGGGCCAGATGGCGCTGTGTGATAATGTCCAAGCATTATTATAGTAATATCAAATAAAAAAATATGACGTTTTGAGAGTTATATTTTCCAATAAGTTTGAGTTCACACTTTGATTGTGAATAAAGATTTTAAATATATTCTTTTTACCACTAAGGTGGCACACAAGCGTACAGCCCACCAGTGCCGGTAGCATGAACTTTTTCGACGACGTTTTCGTATCGCCATCGACTATTTTTGTGTTGAAAAATGAACAGCGCTGCGGCGGTGAAAAGTGGAACTAAAAATTAGTATGACAATTTTGACATTTCGCGAGTTACGTTTTCGAATACGTTGTCGACAATGTTCCTGCTACCGGCACTGATGGTAAGCATTCACCGTAGCCTATAGCCGCTAGCAATACTAAAGATATAACTAACGGGTCGCCAACCCTGTTGTTGATGAGGACTCACTGTGCTAGCAGCAATACTACTAGCGCAGCGTATCCTCGTGGAGCACTGGCAACCTTATTTACCGCAGAAACACAACACTACATCAAGTAGTGATATTTCACTGCGGTCTTCTGTAACGTGGAGGTACAGTCCCCAGCGCGGCTTTAATTTAAATGGGACAACCCACGGGAGATCCCATTTCGACATACCTTCCTTTTTAAGCTCATGGTGTGTACTTAAGCTTAGAAAATCTTATTGGGCTTGAACTTGGGTCCATCAGATGACAGGCTGTGCTTCAACCACAAGGCCACCACGGCTTTAAAATGAATTATACTTATCTTCTACCCCTCTCCAGGAGCTGGAGAACACAGTCCGCATAGCGAATGTGGAGAACCAAGCAATGAACCCAACGGCTCCAATCCTGGACTTCTCAGAAGACCACGAGTTTGTCGCGGCCAACCAACTGGACGACTACTACGCAGAGGAAGACAAGATAGATGCTATAGAGGAGGAGAAAAAGAGACTCACCAAGGGTAAAGCACCTAAAACAGAAATTCAGCAGTTCTATGCCAATCAATGCATCTTTTTGACCGGTGGAACTGGGTTTTTGGGTAAAGGTGAGTGTTGCATGACTTGCTTTTTCATTTGACGTCCCCTAAAGCTGCGTTTAGATGTATTGGTGTCAATTCTTTGGTCATTCTCTAGCCTAAATTAATTTATGGTATATTTTAGTTTACTGCACGAAATTTTAGGTTAGTGCTGTCAAATCAAATTAATTAAGTCCTGTCAAAATGATGAATATATTGAACGTTAAAGGACATCGTCCAAGTTGCATACAGTGCCGGTAGCAGGAACATTGTCGACAACGTATTCGAAAACGTAACTCGCGAAATGTCAAAATTGTCATACTAATTTTTAGTTCCACTATTCACCGCCGCAGCGCTGTTCATTTTCCAATACAAAAATAGTCGAAGGCGATACGAAAACGTTGTCGACAATGTTACTGCTACCGGCACTGATTTGGTCCAAATCTGAAAGTGCCGGCCAACGATTTTTAACTAACTAACTATGCCACCAAATCTGGACATTACAAGACATTTCATATGTTTTGGTTATACATACATATGTATTTAATTGCTATTTAAAAAAAATGAAAATTCAGATTCCGAACTCAAATAAAATCAACGACTTTTTTTTATGCATACGGCCCGCCTGATGGTAAACGGTTACCGCAGCCTATGGACGCTTGCAATACCAAGGATATCACTCACGCGTTGCCGACCCTACGACTATGATACCATAGTGAAAAGTGAAAGGTTGCAAACAAACAGAGTTACTTTCGTATTTATAATACAAATTTAATATAAGTATGGATTTCGTTTTAATTAACAACAGACAATAAATATGTTACTTCAGTACTGTGCCGGAAGCAGGAACATTGTCGACAACGAATTCGATAACGTAACTCGCGAAATGTCAAATTTGACATTGTAATTTCTAGTTCCACTTCTCACCGCCGCAGCGCTGTTCATTATTCAATACAAAAATAGTCGAAGGCGATTCGAAAACGTTGTCGCAAATTATTCATGATCTCGCTACAGCTACTAGCACTGTTCTTACTAAGTTTACAATTTTAGTTTAGCCAGATGAACAAGAGAATTGACACCCAAGAACGGAGTCAGGCGTTACATTGCAAAAAAATAATATTTATAAAATACAATCAATTTTTGGAGATATTAAATTCTGCGAGTAAAAGAAGTAGGTAGGAGCCGCCCTTACCCACCTAGTAGTTCGGAGTCAAATAACACTACTTTGATGTAGTGTTATTTCTACGGCCAAAGCTCCTCAAGAATCAGCTGAACTAGCAGTTAGGATATATGCTTTTAAATCAGCGAGTCATGTCTATCTCAATAATATACTACGTTTTCTAAAATAGGGTTGGCACCCCGTTAGTGATACCCCTGGTATTGCTAGCGGCTATAGGCTACGGTGACTGCTTACCATCAGGTGGGCCGTATGCTTATGTGCCACATTCGTTTGTTATTAAAAAGAAAATCTGTAACGTAATATATTTTATACATTTAAATTCTTTCGCAATAGAACCGGTTATTCAATTAATTTAAAGTAATTCTGAATATTAAAACCAAGTCGGAAGTATTCAATGCCGTGGACAATGATTACTTTAATGAGATAGATGGATTAGAATTATTTAATTTCCTTCCCCAATACATTTATAGCGCGCAGTTTTTCTCGCAAATTATGTTTTTTAATTAAACGCGCAGGTATTTTTTTCGTTTTTAGGGTTTCGTACCTTGAAAAAGGAAAAGATACGACCGTTTATGTCGCAAATTTTCCACATTTTTTAATTTCACAAAGGAATCAAAACATATATAGCTCAGAGTTGATAATATGCTACGTACAACCTATAGGGTACTTCCCGTTGACCTAGAATAATGAAATTTGGCAAGAAGCAGCATCTTACAGCACAGTAAAGGGAAAAATCTGAAAACCGTAAATATATAGTTTTTTGTTTAATGCGAATTTTCCAAAAAAATATTCCAGTAGTGCGAGCATGAATAATTGAGACAACGTTTTCGTATCGTCTTCGACGATGACAATGTTCGACATCGACAATGTTCATGCTACCGGCACAGCAACGGTAGCATGAACTTTTTCGACAACTTATTCGAAAACGTAACTCGCGAAATGTCAAACGTGTCATACAAATTTTTAGTTCCACTTTTCACTGTACCCCCACCTTACAGAAGACCACAGTCAAATAACACTACTTTGATGTAGTGTTGTGTTTCTGCGGTAAAGTTGCCAGTGCTCCACGAGGATACGCTGGGCTAGTAGTAATGCTGCTAGCACAGTGAGTCCTCATCAACAACATGGTTGGCAACCCGTTAGTGATGCTCCTGGTATTGCTAGCGGCTTTAGGCTACTAAACTCCCAAAATATCAAAAATTTTATACGAATTTTTAGTTCCACTTTTCACCGCCGTTGTTCATTTTCCAATACTAAAATAGTCGAAGGCGATACGAAAACGTTATCGCATACTCATGCTGGCCCTACAGAGCAATCACAGATATCTTTTATGTTGATGATACTGACAGAGAGTTCTATTTGTGTAGTTTTTATATTAACGGATTCAGGTATGAGTTATATACATGTACGCACCTCCTTTTATACATATTTCGGTGTATTTTAAAGTTGATTAGGTGGTCAACAAGTTTTTAAAGCTTTTCTCAAAATGAATTCCATTAATCGTTCAATAAACCGTTATAATACTAAAAGTCGGGTATCCTTGTGGTTGAAGCAACGGCCTGTCACCTGATGGGCCCAGGTTCGAAACCCTGCATGTACCAATGAGTTTTTCTAAGCTGATTAATCACACCATCTAGAGGTAGGGCGAATAGGAATCGCCCGTTGGTTTTACCATAAAAAATGGAGCCGCCCGACTGGGGACTGTACCCCCACCTTACAGAAGACCACAGTCAAATAACACTACTTTGATGTAGTGTTGTGTTTCTGCGGTAAAGTTGCCAGTGCTCCACGAGGATACGCTGGGCTAGTAGTAATGCTGCTAGCACAGTGAGTCCTCATCAACAACATGGTTGGCAACCCGTTAGTGATGCTCCTGGTATTGCTAGCGGCTTTAGGCTACTAAACTCCCAAAATATCAAAAATTTTATACGAATTTTTAGTTCCACTTTTCACCGGCGCAGCGCTGTTGATTTTCCCACAAAAATAGTCGAAAGCGATACGATACGAATACGTAGTCAAAAGTTGGTCTTGCTAGAGTATCACTAGCGTTGCCACCTTTATGTTAAGGAGGAATCACTCACATAACTTGTATTATAGGTACTAAAAACATGCTCAGGTTTTTAATAGGTACATATTTATATGCATGCTATCAAAAAAATTTAGGTTTATGAACCCGTGTGTTTTTTATTCGCATGTTTTGTGTTTTTGGTGTTTTTTTTGGTTTACGTGTGAATACGAGTATAAAACTTAGCATTAAAAATTGAAAAAAAAATCTGACTTTTTGCTTTGAAGACAAAAATTGGTTTTTAAGCTTTTGACTTGTTGCATGGTGTGTTGTTGAGTGTTTTTCCTTTGTGTTTTTTTTGTGTAGCATGTGTTTTTAATAAGAAGGTAAGTAGTCTTTATAATTTATTTGTACTGTGTTAAAAAACTTGTTTAATTAAGGAGCAATTCTTTGATTTCATTTGCGATCGCAGCCTCGAAGTCGAGACAATGGCAAAACTTTATACTGTTCTTTTTCTTTTACGTCTCATTAACCACAGATCAAATAAAAGGGTAGATGGAATTTTGCGATCAACGAAGTGATGCCGGTTCAAACTACGCCTTGTACATATACACAATTACACACACCTGCAAAGAATGAGACGACACTGACTTGCTTGCGCACTACATGTTTAAAAAAATTGGCCAAGTGCTAGTTGGACTCGCACACCGAGAGGTCCGTACCTACTGTGTGTAATGGTAAAAGTTCGCTCCTTTTTTTTAGAGAATATATCACTATACATTCTGTAAAATTTCAACTGTCTACCTATTACGATTATTAAGATTAAGAACACGTTTCTTGTAAGTGCCCCTTTTTATATATTTTTTAATTTTATTATTTTTTGGTATAGCAGCAACAGAAATACAGATTCTGTGAATATTTCAACTATCTATCTATTACCATTATTAAAATAGAGCAATAGGCCCAAAAATAGCACGTTTCTAGTATGGGAGCCACTTTATTATTTTTTTTCCTTTGTTGTGATACCGGCAACAGAAATACAAAAAACGTCAACTGTCTAATCATGAGATACAGCCCGCCGACAGACGAACGGACGGACGGACAGCGAAGTCTTAGTAATACGGTTCCGTTGGTCCCTTCGTACGGTAAACCGACGTCACTTGGTTGTTTTTGCCCTTACACATTTTAGACTTTGATTATAGACAAGTATATAATCAAAGATTTTAGGTTAGGACTGGTGTCGATTCTGTTGTAGAATACCAAACTAAACTAAGTTGGCAGGACTAAGAGTATTGCCATCTTTATTCAACCCTGCACATGAGAATGGGATAGCAAGACTTACTAATTCCTGTCAAATTAGTCTAGTTTTGTGATTTTGTATAACAGAAGCGACACAACTGTCAAATAAAATTAAGTCATGTCAAATTGATTAATGTTTTAGTTTACAATAATACAATTACAGACAAAGTCACAGACCTAAGATTTTTTCGATGAGTACAATAGTATCGGGTAATATTTTAGTTTGGTTTTATTATGGAATTGGTACAATTATATTTTTATTGTAGAAATTATTCGAAGTTCATTGTTTTTTCTGATTACAGATGGCAGAATGAGTCTCAAAGCGAGTCGTGTCGTGGAAAAGGTGCTCCTGTAACTTACACCATATTATTTAAGAAGCATTTCAAAATGTCGATTTTTAGGCCTGTCAAGAATAAAAAGTAAAATAAATATAAGGTGCCAGTTATTTCCCCGTAGTCTTATCTGTTAGAATCATTGACATGTAAATGTCATTACCACTGACAGTGACATGTCTAAAATAAGTGTCATCTTTAGCGGGTTCTTCATCTGTCATATTTAAATTGGGAAATAGTCGTTACTGCTAATCTCTAATCAGATTGAAATTTAAACACGGTAGGTAATCTAAATAAGTAACTGCCCAAAACTATTTAAAATAACTCCTTTGAGGTAGATTTGTTTTATTGAAATTCAATAATTACAAAAACAACAAAACATTGACAGGAAGACAGGATTTTAATTATTAAAGCAATATTATCTCTCACGTCACGGTCATTTGATTTTGGACAATGCCATTATGCCATATTTGGTTATATTAAGGTCTCTACAATTATAAATACATTTCCTCAGTGACGGCCTTAGGGGGTGGCGAGCAGGGCTATCGCCCGGGGCTTCGCCCTTGCATGCCTCGCGCATTTTATTAATAATCTTAGAAAAATATTCAAACATTTCATCATTCTTTTAATAAATGAATGCAATCAAGTTTCTATTTGTGTTTATAGTTTTCAATAGACAATTTTATAATATACACGGTGCCCCGGTACTAAAGCTGAAATCTGTGGATAGTAATACTTTATGTTTTATTCACACACATTCACAAATATCACACCAACTTATGTCCAGTTGAAGTACCTTAGGGAACCCTGTGGTTGCCGTAAGTCCTTGTAAACAACACCAGTGATGCCCCACACCATGTACACCATCATACCGAAGTAGGAGTGAGTGGGGCCGTCACATCAGTATTATTTGCCAATAAAATAAAAGTTTTTTTTTTACATTATAAATATCATAATATTGACTAGAAGGGCGTTTACTTCAATATAGTTTCGCCTTAAATAGTACCAACCGGGGCAGCATGTATACATGTCATCGCGACAAGGGGCCTCACAAAGGTCTCGCCCGGGGCGTTGCAATGGCTAAGGCCGCCCCTTTATTTTCATCCTACGTCACAATTACAAACCTCTTCTTTTATACTTAACAGCACATGGACCTTAGCAATTTTATTTTGGCACGGCCTTCTTTAATTCACTAACCATACTTTATTGATTAATATAAAAATTATATACCTTTTCGATTTTACCTGTGTTATAATTTTTTAAAGAATAAAATTATTTATTGAAAATATTCATAACTAAATTTTGTTATGTTGTTTTATTTCACTGTGTGCATTTAATTTAAGTAAATTAATTTAAACCTTCTGGAAATACTGTTAAAGCATAAATCAACTAATTTTCCGCAGTTATCTGCTGTAGGTAATCTTTATGAATATGTAGGTGCATACTATATGCACATGAAATAGCTACCTATGTAGGTAGCTATTTCACCTACGTTGAATAAATATTCTGAGCAAAATAATATTATAGTTTGAGAAACTAAAAGAAACCTGCCAAGTGCAAGTCAGACTAGCATCAAGGTTTCGCACCGTCGTACCTTTTTATATTTGACTAGCCGTTTCCCCGCGACTTCGCCCGCGTATCAATATAGTATATTGCCTATGACACTCAGTGATAATGTACCTTTCTAACAGTGAAAGATTTTTTGAAATCGGTTCGGTAGTTTCGGAACCTATTCAATACAAACATACACACAAAATTACAAATATTTCCTCTTTATAATATTAGTTATATTAAGTACTAGCTGCCCGCCCCGGCTACCCGTGCGAAGCCGGGGCGGGCAGCTAGTATAATATATAGCCTACGTTACTCAGTGATAATGTAGCTTTCTAACGGTGAAAGAATGTTTGAAATCGGTCCCGTAGTTATCACTGATTAACATAGGCTAGCTGCCCGCCCCGGCTTTGCACGGGTAGACAAAATATTTGATATAAATGTCTACCCGTGCGAAGCCGGGGCGGGCCGCTAGTCTGTAATAAATGAACACCAAATTTGGTACTGAAGGTGTCAGAACTGTACTTGTACATTAAATATTTACTTTATTGATTCAAGACAAAGTTTATCATGGTATAGGCATGTGATGCGGAGGAATGAAGATAACGTGGTGAGAGAGGTTTTATATTTTTTTTAATTCCACTATGGTGGCAAACAAGCATACGGCCCACCTGATGGTAAGCAGTCACCGTAGCCTATAGCCGCTAGCAATACCAGGGGTATCACTAACAGGTTGCCAACCATGTTGTTGATGAGGACTCACTGTGCTAGCAGCATTACTACTAGCCCAGCGTATCCTCGTGGAGCACTGGCATCAAGTAGTATTATTTCACTGCGCTCTTCTGTAAGGTGGAGGAGGTGGAGGTACAGTCCCCAGTCGAGCGGCTCCAATTTAAATGGGAAAGCCCACTGGAAATCCCAAATCCTACCTCTCTTAGATGTATGAATGTGGACGGGGACAGTGGTCGAAGTAGACCTAAGAAAAGATAGATGGATTGTGTGAAAGATGACATGGCCAGAAAGGATGTGAATACAGAGATGACGGCTGATAGAGAAGGATGGAAGAGAATACATATTGCGCCGACCACAAATAATATGGGATAAGGGCAGGAGAATGATGATGAGTTTCGGAGCCTATTCAATACAAATACACACACACAAATATTATACTAATCTTTCCTTTTTATAATACTAGTATGGATTGAACAGCGCTGCGGATGTGAACGTGGAACTATAAATTAGTATGACAATTTCGACATTTCGCAAGTTAGGTTTTCAAATACGTAGTCGAAAAAAAAAACCTGCTATCGGCACAGGTTTCCCGCTTTGAGTTTGATTTCAATCCCATTTGATGAGATCAATATTCAATTAGATAAATATTTAGTGGTTTGAGTTAGAGTTAGTTACGGTTCTCGGCAATAGATGTCAGCACATAGTTAAATTCCCATAAAGTGATCGTTTAAATGAAAAGTTAGTTACCGGTGCATATATTTTCTTTATTGTTTTATCTGTATAATTTAAAAAGAAACCTACGGATTTACGAACCTTTGGGACTATTAAAGCTAATAATTAATACATTTTGAATACTATTACAATTTTAACTTTATGTATTTATTCGAAAAATTTAAATACATAATAATGTATGTTTTTCAATATAGCGCCATCTATGAATCGTTGCCGTTACTAGTTTCAGTGCGTATTAATTTTGGAGACAGCGCCATCTATGAGTCATCCCCGTTACTTGTTTCAGTGCTTATCGAAAAGCTACTGCGCTCTTGCCCCGATGTTGATACAATTTACGTTTTAATCAGAAGCAAAAAGGGAAAGGATCCAAGGACTCGATTACACGAATTGCTCGATGATTTTGTAAGTATTTTAAAGATATTTCCATCCCATCCAACTTTTACCATTATACAGGGTGCCTAGTATCCATCCATAGGATACGGTTATCGCTTACAAGCGGGCCGTAAGTTTCTTCCAATGTGTGGACATAAATTCACCGCCGATGGCGAGAGGTGCGATGGTAAAATCATGTCAATCAATTCCTCAGAACACTGTCCGTTGAACAAGCAGACAGTGTTCTGGTTGATTGATTAAGAAAAAACACAATCTTTTTTGGAAACTTACGTAGAAGTTTTTGCTTTTCAGTTGTATGAAAGAGCTCACAATGAAAACCCTAAAGGTATTCATAAGGTGGTGCCGATAGGAGGAGATATGGAAGCTCCAGGTCTTGGCATGAACGAGGATGATAGAAAAATGATTACTAGCAAGGTAAGCTGCTAATAATATGTTGTTTTGTTATTGTTGATTCATAAACGGTCTTGAATCAACGATACTTATATACATGTGATTTACACACTGATTATTCAAAGGATGACATTATTGGCTGAATGTTCGTTAGTGAACTACAAAATACCTGCATACGAGGGACAGGTCTTGCTTCGCGGCCGTTGTGGTGACGACCATTTTTAGTCGTTGTAGGAGTGCCGTGTGAGAAAAGTAGACATTTAGACCATTCACATAAAATCTGATAGTTATGACCTGTAGGGCGAGCATGAATAAGTTGCGACTAGTATTCGTATCGCACGTAGTATGTTATGTACTCTGAGTTCTCGCCTTCGACTATTTTTGTATGTTAAAATGAACAGCGGTGCGGCGGTGAAAACTAGAACTACCATATTTCGATTAGGCATTCGAAAATGTAACTCAGAATTGAGTTACACTTTTCGCTGCCGCAGCAAGCTACTGATGGCTAACCTAACTCTACCACCGCGATATATCATTGGCCAAATCAAATAGCACACTTCCCCGGCTGCCTGTAACACACTTCCGTCCCATTTCACGAAATCCCTCCCACTGATTGCAAGAAGGATAGAGGAATGATGTTACACATCCAAAAATAAACAACATATTATGTATTGAAATACTTACGGTAGGTATTTGTTGCAAACTAATAACGACCAAGAGATGTCGCTGTAATTAAACTTCAACGACAGATGTCACCGCATTTAAACTTTTGACCGACAGACGGCTCTCTCCTTGATTTTCAGTGCACAATAATAATAAACGGTGCGGCGACTGTCAAATTCGACGAGAAACTGTCAGTGGCAACTGGAATCAACGTCAGGGGGACTAAGGAGGTCATCAAACTGGCTAAGGAGTGCAGAAACTTGATTGCACTCACTCATGTCTCAACTGCTTTTTCTAACACCCACGTCAACCATATTGAAGAGAAGTATGTTTTTTTTTATTCAATTCTTAGTTCAATAAGCTGACACACTTTAAGTTTACGAAACATACACATAAATCATTACTTACTTCTGTTTTCATTATTGTCTTCATAAATTCCTTACCTTTCCATCATTGAGCACTTTGTCAATTTATCTTGAAATTTAGACCTCGTCCTTCCACGGCTTCTTCCAGACATTCGCATTGTATGTTTTTTTTTGTATTTCATCATTAATTCGTTCTATATGGCCGTTACTGAAACGGTTGTTTACAAGAGTACATACATATCATCACGCCAAGTCCCTCACGGGGTTGGCAGACAGTGTACAGCGCCATTTCACTGAAGACTTGCATACCTCTTTTGCTTCTTCTACATTCATCAATCTATGTACACAAAAAAAATCTCAAATAAATAATAGTTTTTAAAATAAATTACAGGTTCTACGAGCCTCCAATGACAGTGGAGGCATTGGAAGCAGTTTCAGACTTGGATGAAAAACTGGTTGAAGAGATTCTGCCGACGTATGTACTTACAATATTTTCTGGCGACATACTATTAAAGACAAGGCTGCACTGACCTAACAGATATTCACATAAGGATATGTAAACTAAATAAAACATATTATACTTTTATATATCGTAAAACTTTGTAACAAAAAAGCAGAATGAAATGTTCACTTTTACCATATTACTTGTACGTAGTATATTATCTACACAGAGCCACAGATTTGCAAATCGAAAAAAAACTATCTACTTTAGTGTCTACTGACACTGACAACTGCCGTGGATTGTCTCCAGAAACACCATTAAGCATTAGAATGCATGATATGCTATGATACTAGGCATTTTAATGCGGCAAACTTGAAACTTGAAAATTCTCTGACACTCGACACTGGCAAAAATAGTCCCTGAAGGGATTGATTGCCATACTTAGGAAGAAGAAGAAGAGAAGACATGTAACGCGCATCAGTCTGCCAGAGTAGTTATATCTAGCCTTATTAATTAGAAACATACGGTTAGACCTAACCTACCTTACTGACGTAACTAAACATCGTTGTAGTTCCAGGCGCTTGCCACTGCAATGGGTTGTCGCTTTAATAGTGCGACTTACGGTGGTAACGTTCGTAGTATGACAGATGACAATTCGATGTACGTAGTATAATTATTATCTGCTCTGAGATATTACTACTATTTATTACTTCCCCGGACACTTTTGAGCAGTCTATGCATTTTTTTGTTAGTGCTCCAATCCTTAATAAAGTCAGGCAGGTAATGCTAGATGGCGCTGTATAGACATGTGTAAAATCAAATTAAATACTTTGAATGACAAACACTACTTTATTTAAATAAGTTTAAGATATATTATTTGCTAGTCGTGAGAAAAATAAAATAATGTTTTTTTTTCAGATTATTGGGCAAACGTCCCAACACATATTGCTTTACGAAGGCAGTCGCGGAAGAGGCCGTCAGGAAGTACGGAGAAGGCATGCCTATTTGTATCGTGAGGCCTTCGATTGGTAGGTCCTCTGTAGCACAAGCAAGAAGTTTTGACTAAATATTCGAAAACGTAACTTTTAAAATGTTCATACGAATTTTTAGTTCCACTTTTCGCCGCCGTAGCGCGGTTTATTTTCCCATACAAAAATATTCGAAGGCGATACGAATAAGTAGTCGCATGTTATTCTCGCTCGGGCTGCTGACGTTCTCACTGTGACAATAGAGATAGATATATATATGTTCGTAATATATTCATGTCACATATATTATAATTATTTTCAAACTGTAATTGCTGAGCTTCTTGCCAGAATTCTTCTCAGAAAAATACGACCGTCCAAATCCGGTGGTAGATTCTGATGATTTGTTTGAACTTATTGGTAAAGTCTGGTCAAATAAAGATGATTTTGAGCAGGTTCAACACCCAATTATCTCTTACTAGCGATCCGCCCCGGCTTCGCACGGCCAGCGTTAGCCATATAAGATAAAACTGCAAAAACTAATTAATCATACATATAAACCTTCCTCTTGAATCACTCTATCTATTAAAAACGCATCGAAAGCAGTTGCGTAGTTTTAAAGATCTAAGCATACCTAGGGACAGACATGGTCGGCAACGCGTAAGTGATATCCCTGGTATTGCTAGCGGCTATAGGCTACGGTGACTGCTTACCATCAGGTGGGCCGTATGCTTGTGTGCCACCTTAGTGGTATAAAAAAAAGACACACGGCGGGAAGCGACTTTGTTTTATACTATAATATATCAACTTGTATTCTGTTGTTACAGTGGTGTCAACTTACGAGGAACCAGTCCGGGGCTGGACAGACAGTGTGTATGGACCCACTGGACTGATGGTTGGAATAGGGACTGGGGTAAATATATATGCATATTTTAATACATTTATCGGCTCTTCACGAAAAACATACTCTTTTGAAATGTAATTTAATTTTCATTTGAAAGGACATCATCCATATTCGTCTAAATCTGAAAGGGCCGGCCAACGCATTTTTTTGTATATTCTGTTAAAGCTTGCCCGTCTGAACATATATTTATGAGGCTCCAAAGCTGTACCAGAATTTTGGTTGAAAATAGGAATTCAAAGTAATCAAAACAAATGAAATGTCCTGTTATCTCAAACCTTGGTGCCATAGTAATACATGCTCAGACGGACAAGCTCTAACAGAATATACAAACAAAATGCGTTGGCCGGCACTTTTAGATTTGGACCAAATCTCTATGAAACATGAATGATGTCCTTTTGAAAGCACACTTATCAATCTTGACTTATATTCTCGCAATTAGTACATAAATGGACTTATTCCCTACTAGCTTTTCCCCTACAACTTCGCCCACGTGGCAACATAATATATAAGCTATGTTACTCAGTGATAATATAGCATTCTGCTAATGAATGAATATTTAAAATCGTTCCTGTAGTTACGTACAAATCATTTCTGTTTATAATATTAGCGTACATGACGTCATTATAGACCAACAGAGAGAGAAACACCAATTTTTTATGTTGCTGCAACGCCAAATTGACGTAAGAATCAAAAACGTCATAGGGATTAAACCCACTGTTCCCTTAGCAGGAAGACTAAGGAATTATTATATCGAGTAAGGTATATTCGTATCGCTTTCGACTATTTTTGTATGGGAAAATGAACAGCGCATCGGCGGCGAAAAGTGGAACTAAAAATTCGTATTAACATTTTGAGATTAACTTTGAAATTTTGAAAAAATGTTCCTTTAACCCGAACAAGAATAATTTAAGACAACGTATTTGAAAACGTAACTCGTGAAATGTCAAAACTGTCATACAAATTTTTAGTTCCACTTTTCACCGTTCAGCGCTGTTCATTTTTCAATACAAAAATAGTCGAAGGCGATACGAAAACGTTGTTTTTGCTACCGGCACAGATGGCTGACGCGTGGTTTCTGACCTATGTCCCTTTATCTCGAAGGTTCTACGCACTATGTACATGGACGAGAGCAAGACAGCTGACATGGTGCCCGTGGACCTTTGTGTCAACGCCATACTGGCCTCGGCATGGCACACAGCGATGAACTTTAAGGAGAAGTGAGTTTCCCATATTAATAACCATTGCATCGGGTCATAGCTTGGGGAATACGATACGATAGAGGGCGTACGAAATTAAAATAATTATAAGTGAGTACTGACTGTGAAGTTAAGACTGAAAAAAAGTACAATTTCTTAACTGTATAAAATAATTTTGAATTGTAATTAATTTTCTATTTGTATGAATAAGCAGTAAGTAAATTTGTGCCTTGCTCGTACGTGCTGCCATCTCTTGTCGACTCGCATAACTTATATCAAAATTAGATTATTTTTTTGCAGCTGTTATTTTTATTAAATACAATAAATTGATACATTCTTGTAAAATACAAAACATTTTTTTGTGGCAAAACTTGCGATTCCATTACAAACATGATTCTTGTTATGTTTGGCGTCACTCACTGCGTGATATTTTAAACATTTTCTTGTACCTTCCAGTCAAACATCTAACATTCCCATCTACAACTTTGTGTCTGGAGCACAGAACCCACTGACCTGGGGTCAGTTTATAGAAATTAATAGGAAATATGGAATCGACAAACCGACCACCAAGGCGGTGTGGTAAGTTTTCACTATTTATAAAGAAATAACATGAGCTAGGTGATCATGCTCAGTCACAAAGGGAAGATCTTCCAGCCAGGCGGGTGTTGTGCCTGGGGAACAAAGCTCCGACTGTTCTAGTTGGAGACGGAATGTATGATACTGTGGGGCGAACGAGGTGATCATGCTCAGTCACAAAGGGAAGATCTTCCAGCCAGGCGGGTGCTGTGCCTGGGGAACAAGGCTCCCACTGTTCTAGTCGGAGACTGTATATATGATACTGTGGGGCGAGCGAGGTGATAGTGCTCAGCCGCCACAAAGGGAAGATCTTCCAGCCAGGCGGGTGTTGTGCCTGGGGAACAAGGCTCCGACTGTTCTAGTCGGCGACTGTATGTATGATACTGTGGGGCGAGCGAGGTGATCATGCTCAGTCACAAAGGGAAGATCTTCCAGCCAGGCGCGATCTTTACTACAACAGAAGATAAGGAGTTATTTATGTAAAATAAATCTTACTTCCAGGTACTACGGCTTAAATCCAACAAGCAGCTATTACTTGTTCCTCTTCTATAACTTCTTCTTGCACTATCTACCTGCATTGATGATCGACACATTCTGTTTATTAACTGGAAGGCGACGAGCGTAAGTCTTTAAAACTATTAAAACTTTTTTATACCACTAAGGTGTCACACAAGCATACGGCCCAACTGATGGTTGGCAGTCACCGTAGCCTATAGCTGCTTGCTATCACGGCAACCCTGTTGTCAACAACAGGGTTGCCAGACGCAGATGCGCAGCGTATCCTCGTGGAGCACTGGCAACCTTACTTGCCACAGAAACACAACACTACATCAATTAGTGTTATTTGACTGCGGTCTTCTGTAAGGTGGAGGTACAGTCCCCTAACGGGCGGCTCTAATTTTAATAGGAAAACCCACGCAATTTTCAATTTCATTTTTATTCAGCTTATGATAAACACATAATCTACTTAAAATCATCATCTTTTTAATTAAGTAGCTCTAAATATTACACGCCTGCTACCACTACTGCTAGCAACAACATCTTTCGACTTCGTATTTAAAAACGTAACTCTCAAAATGTCAAAATTTTCATACGAATTTTTAGTTCTACTTTTCGCCGCCGCGGCGCTGTTCATTTTCGCATACCAAAATAGTCGTAAGCTGTTCTAGCTAAGGCTACTTACAAAAATAACTCTAGTGGACGACAGATGGCGCTATTTATAAGTTGTTTTTGTTCCAGAATGCTTAAATTCTACAACAAAGTAATGAAGCTGGCAAATATCCTCTTCTACTTCTCAATGCAAGACTGGCGGTTCTCGGACTACGGCGTGAGGAACATGTGGCAGTCCTTATCAGAATCAGACCGAGCTGTGTTCCCCTTTAGTCTCGGCGAGATGTCGTGGGAATATGAGTGTGAAACTTTTCTAGTCGGTGCGTAATTTGATTTTCAATTCGTGATTGTTACACGAAAAAAAGCGAAGCACTGAGTTTCATGCCGGTTCGTAATTTGATTTTCAATTCGTGATTGTTACATGAGAAAAAGACAGAGCACTGAGTTTCTTGCCGGTTCGTAATTTGATTTTTGGTTTTCAAAATAGTAATTGCTGAGTTTCCTGCCGAATTCTTCTCAGTAAAACCGACCTTCCGAATCCGGTGGTAGATTCTGACGATTTGAAAATGCTTGTCTGTAAAGTCTAGTCAAATAAAGATCTTTTTGAGTTTGAATTCATGATTGTTACATGAAAAAAAAGACAGAGCACCGAGTTTCTTGCCGGTTCTTCTCTGGTGGCTTTTTTCTCCGAACCGGTGGTCATTTAGACCTTATTAGGGCCTGAACTGAATAAATTATTTTTGATTTTAATCAAAATACTATATTTTTAGGTCTTAGAGTCTACTTAATCAAGGATGATCTTTCAACCCTACCTGAAGCTAGAAAGAAGTGGAACAGGTATATATTGCTTCATTGTTGTCTATAATTCTGCAAAAAAATAGGTGTGGCACTCGGAGACTGCCACGGTAAAGCTATTGCATAGCATTTTTTTATCAACTTATGCAATTATAATTATTTATTTATTTTATTAATGCAGTATTTTTTTATATACCTATATACTTTCTCACAAACAGCTGATTACGGTAGTTTTCCAATACAACCAATGCCACCTAAAGGCGGGTTGCTGAACTAAAGAGACAAGCGTGATATTTCAAAAAGTCATTAAAAGTTCTGGTATTTATCGATAGATGGAACTAAAAAGTATCACCGCTGTGCCCGTCGGAGTGGGCGGTGTTAGGCTTTTTTCGTTACGGAATTTCTGGATTCGGTCCCCACGCTCAAGGCCCGCGATAAAAGCTATGGAATAGCTTAAAAACATTTAGTCAAATCAAGTAAATCGACATCTGCCGTCAGAAAGCGTTACTAACATTATAAGCCTAGTTTTTAGTATTCAAAATGAAATCATATTGCTATATTTGTACGTAGTATATTATCTAGTCTGAGGCTTTATTATTGCCTATAGTACAAAAATATTTATTTATTTAACTTAGTAAAATAAAACAAGTAATGCGACGTCTGTCGTCAGAAAGTGTAACTAACGTTATTGGTAAAGTTTGTGAGTGTACATAATTTTTTTTTGTTTTATTATTTTCAGGTTATTCTACATGCATCAACTTTTGAAGATCGTCACCATAATAACTGTTGTGTATCTAGCTTACGTCTTATTAAGGCCAATATTCTCATATCTTAGAATAAAGTCGTTGATGTAAACAAAACAATTAGGTGAACTAATTATGACACTTCAAAAGTTGTATTTATTAAATTTTTGGTTATTAATTTCAAATGTATGTAGTGTGTATGAAATAAGCCCTTTTTCTAAGGTATGATATTATTATTTTCAGCAGTATTGCTATATTCGTCCATGTTATAGGCATATTTTTTTATGTTAGGTTAATTTTTAGTAATAGTAATAAGGAAATTGGGTCAAATCTTTTTTGTCTATAAGTAGGTAGTTCTTAGTTAATAAGTTCTGTTTTATGTAAATATTTCAATCTATTTTATGTTAAGAAATAAAATTGATTATTAAATTTAAATAAATACTTGAAGTTTTTTTTTCTCCCCTCAGCATTTATATCCCGAATACATAATCTCCTCTTAAAAGCTATGCTTGCACGAGATACGTGTAAAATAATTATTATAGCATTACGCTCAGCTCAGGCTTAGTAAGGTAGAGCTGGTAGTATGCTGTAAACGCCTTGTCAAAAATAAACTTTTTAATATATACTCTGTGCGACAGACAGGCTGTATGCGTTCTACCTGTGCCACTAATTAGCTGTCAAACATTCACTTATGAAAAAACTACAGTGTCGTGTTGTCAAAATCACAAAGTGTATCAAATTTTGCAATACGTAAAACATTTTACTGAAATTAATTATTTAAACACTGTTAATCGACCGAACCATGAATTGTAAACGTTTGATAATATCTTAAACCATTCAGCCTTTCAGTAGTGTTACGTACACTTGTGGTTTTTGTTTGAAATTACTTGTTGTTCCAAATCTTAACCATGGACGGAACTTGGGTCCTAATATTGCTATCTTTAGTAATGTTAATCGGTTCCTATGTCGCTGGGAGCATTCCCTTAAACGTTAGCATGTCTGAGGTAAGATCTGGAATATTTTAAAGTCTATTTAGAACTAAATTCATTATTTTTTTGTACTTTAAAATTTCGTCAATATGCTAAAGAAATCGCTTCGTTCGTATTGTTGCAACAATTTTCAACGCAATCATTTCGACAGGGAATTTCTAAATCATTCCTTACTCTTTATTACGTAGCTACCTACATTTACTTAGAACCAATATTTACGAAAACAAGAATGCATTTAATTATGTACAATTAAAAATAAAAACATGTATTTTTTTCTGTAAATAAATTTTTGCGTGTTCTAAGTTCAAACATTTTATATGAAAGCAATGCCACACTATAGAAAAAATCTAAGGGTTCTATTTGAAACTTTCTGGTACATTTCTTATCTACTACAAAAATATTTTTTTTTGTTTTTGATCTGTACTACAAAATAATATTTGGTGGGAATAAAGTATCTTTAAGTTATAATAAGGTTATAACATCCCTGGTGGCATCATCCTATCTATACTTCTATAATGGTCCCAAATGTGTTGTTCAAAATTACTAAACTTAACCAATTTGACAGGTTTAAAAATATTACCATCCTTATTTAACCTCGCGCATGAGAAAGGGTTAGCAGGACTTTTAGACCTGTCAAATTGGTTATGTTTAGTAATTTTGAACAACAGAATCTCCTTCAGATACCTTTGTATGAAGCCATGATGAATATTATTAATTCAAGTATAACATACATACATATTACCACAACAAGTCCCTCACAGGGTAGGCAGAGAGTACAGAGCATCATTTTACTAGAGACCTGCACACCTCTTTTGCTCCTTCTACATTCATCAATCTCAAAAGAAAAACAAATTATGACTGTTTCAGGATAAATTAAAAAAAGTGACAGTATTCGGTGCGGGCCTCCTAGTAGGTACGGCTCTTGCGGTGATTATTCCGGAAGGTGTGAGATCTCTATTTAGTGAGAAATCAACCCCAACCGTGGTAACAAAGGACTATACGGCAGAACCTCCCAGTCATGATGATGACTTACATTCGGTGATCGGGATATCATTGGTTTTGGGTATGTTTCACTCTCTGCTACTATTCATATGACTGCTAGTTAGTCTCAATTAGAGTAAGGAAATATATTTCCTTTTATTAAACCTCTTCCTATTCTTAAACTATAGTTATCTAAGACAGACATTTTCCTGTCATAGCTATGAATTAATATATCAAATACACCATAGTAAAAAGGAGCTCACAAAATGAAAAATGTTCCAGTTAGTTTTTTAGCAAATCTTTTCATAAGAACCTACTCCTGAAAATTACAAACACAAAAAAGGGAATTAGTGATATTGGTCTAGCCTTTCACCTTTCATGCGTGATGCCGTGACCAAGGGTAATAGGGATTAATTCTTGATAGAATATTATATTGATGGATTAAGTTTAAATAAGTATTTTTTTATAACTAAACATTAAAAGGAATAGTAAAAACAAAAAAATACTAGCTTAATATAAGGCAGAGAGTATAGAGCTGCATTTCATTCTTGACTTACACACCTCTTGCATCTTCTACATTCATCAATCTCTTCATACATGCCCGCCGCTTCCGAGTTGTCTTTACATTTCCATCATTAAGTAGAAAGAAGAAAAGAATGAAAAAGACTGTTTATTTCCATATAAAAAGATTTTATTGAGTTAATGAGGTGCTTTACCTTTACCTATTATGTGATTAAGTTAAGTATTATGTACAAAATGGCGTTGGATTCTTGTTATTTTTCGACGAGACCGCTGGTCTAGTGGTTAGTGCATCTGACTGCTGCGCTAGGGGTCGCGGGTTCGATTCCCGCCGGGGCAAACGTTTATGTGACAAATATGTTTGCCTTGCGTCTGGGTGTTTGGTATGTATTATAAGTATGTATTTACAAACAAAAAGTATATAAGTATTGTATCAGCTGCTGGTTCCCATAGTACAAGCTTTGCTTAGTTTGGGACCAGATGGCGTTGTGTGATAATGTCCAAGCATTATCATTATTATTATTATATTTCGGTTCATGTTCAGTTTTTCAAGTACCTCGACTATGGCTTTTGGTAGTTTGTTTCGAGTTTTGGGCAGAATGCATTTGCAAGTTCCGCCACCATATTCGTTGTTACTCATGGGTAATTTATACATTGGCAGTACTTTGGTGATTTGATCTAGAAATTTGATGGTCTTCCACAGCTTCTACCACTTTTTCTCCTTTATCCATTATTGAGTAGTTTTCAATTCTATTTAATTAAAATATTCCTTCCTCAGGTTTTGTGTTCATGTTGCTGGTAGACCAACTGTCTTCGAGGTACAATGGGTCCAGCAACCCTGTGGAGAAGAATGTGACAGCCACGGTGGGTCTGGTCGTTCATGCTGCTGGTAAGTATACCACTGTAATGGTATTGCATATTGTTGAATGGCAATATGGTCTTGAATCAACAATATTTATTTACAAAGAGATATCCCATTTCTTTTTTATACCACTAACGTGGCAAACAAGCATACAGCCCGCTTGATAGTAAGCGGTATATACTAGTTTTAATTAGTAGTTATTTGTAGATAGGATAAGATAAGATTTGAAATATAGATTCATGAAGAAATGCTGATTAAATCGATGAAGATAAAATGTTTTTACGTAACTGTCTTATCGAAATCTTGTGTTATGTCAGTTAAATGCAACGTAGACACGTATTTATAAATGACTAGCGGGCCGCCCCGGCTTCGTACGGGTAGACATTTATATCAAATATTTTGTCTACCCGTCTAAAGCCGGGGCGGGCAGGTAGCCTATGTTAATCAGTGATAGTGTAGCTTTCTAACGGTGAAAGAATTTTTGACATCGGTCCAGTAGTTTCGGAGCCTATTCAATACAAACAAAAATACAAATCTTTCCTCTTTATAATATTAGTATAGATTTATGAAATATCTACTCAGACGTAGAATAATATATAATGCTTGGACATTATCACAAAGCTTGTACTATGGGAACCAGCAGCTGATACAATACTTACCAAACGCAAGGCAAACATGTTTGTCACATAAATGTTTGCCCCGGCGGGAATCGAGCCCGCGATCTCTAGCTTAGTAGTCAGGTATACTAACCACTAGACCAGCGGTCTCGTCAGTTTTCATAATTGATAATCTTTCACACTGGGCTAGTTGATAAAGTAATAATAATTCGTACTAATATTATAATTGCGAAAGTAACTCTGTTTGTTTGTTTGATACCATTTCACGACTAAACGGCTGAACGGATCGTAATGAAATTTGTCAATGTGATAGATTATAACCTGGGGAAGGACATAGGCACAATGTATATCGGAAGTCTTGTTCATACATAAAACATATCATAACACTTGTTATTTTTAGGGTTCCGTACCTGTCTGTCTGTCTGTCTGTCTATCTGTCTGTCTATCTGTCTGTCTATCTGTGCGAATTTACTAAAAAATATTCCTGATTCGCGCTGTTGAGAGTCACCGACGAATAATGACCGCATTTGAAGTTCGCCTACTTTTAATCTTACCTACAATTGTGTACGGAACCCTCGGTGCGCGAGTCGGACTCGCACTTGTTCGGTTTTTTATTTTTATTCATTATTCTTTTTCTTCTTCTTCTTCCTAAGTATGGCAATCAATCCCTCATCAGGGACTATTTTTGCCAGTGTCGAGTGTTAGAGAATTTTCATGTTGCAAAATTTCTCGTGTTTGCCGCATTAAAATGCCTAGTGTAATGCATTCTAACGCCCAATGGAGTTTCTGGAGACATCCCACGGCAGTAGCAGATCGTAACACGCCTTTAGATTAGAGGTAACCTATTGACCAAAATGATAAATCACTTAACCCAAAAGTCGTATTATGGCATTATTTCCAATGCTCCTATAAATCAGTCACTAAATGAAACTTTACTGCACATATCGACACCAAAAATACACATTAAAGATCACTATAACACAATTTACAACACACTGGAAAAAATCTCAACCGCTCCGCCTGATTCCCGCCAAAAAAAACTTATTCATTATTATTATATTATGTAAACAGTGTATGTATGTATGTATGTATTTTCATTTCCAGCGGACGGTATAGCTTTGGGTGCGGCGGCGACCACGTCTCACGCTGACGTGGAATTAATTGTATTCCTAGCCATAATGTTGCACAAAGCGCCAGCCGCGTTTGGTCTAGTCACGTTCTTACTACACGCAGGATTAGAACGGTGAGTAAACGTTTATTGGCATACGTACCGAGGCCGTATTAGGTCAGACCGGGCCCTGGGGTCCCCAGGAATTTGGGGCCCTTTGGAAAGTAATGTAACTCGTATATAACACTCTTTTAAAAAAACATCTATTTTAAATGCATGTTGATGTAAACCAGTTTAGTATTACTTTTATAAAAACTATGTGCACACAGGTTTATATATGTCATAATTATTGTAATTTTATGTGCTAAAGAAACCAAAAGACCTATTCTCGACCCCACCCATGTTTGGGATAAGGTCATATTGAATTGATTCAGGTTTTACTTTGCGGAAATTCATATTTATAGAATACAAAATATATTATAATTTGCTTTTTCCGCTTAATGAGTGTGATACGGTCGAACAGCCTGCGCCCAGGTGTGAGCTAGGTGTGAGGCTAGAGCCAGGTGTGAGGAAGAAACCACTTCTGAGCTCACACCTGGGCGCAGGCCGTTCGACCGTATCACACTCATTAAGCGGAAAAAGCAAATTATAATATATTTTGTATTCTGGGATAAGGTCATACATTTATTTCATAGATAATATACACTCTCACACACACACACACACAAAACACATACACACAACACACACACACACACTTGACTGGTCTCCTGCGATACAAGCTTCGCTTAGTGCGGGGACCATCGGAGCATGTGTACACTGCAATATTTATCACTCAATAAACTATTATTATTATTGTTATGATAGGTCGAATTGTAGATGTTTGTCAACGAAGTAACATGTAATTTCGCCTACAGGAATCGAATCCGCAAACACCTGTTAATATTTGCGTGTGCCGCGCCCCTACTGGCTCTTATAACGTACTTCGGTATTGGAAATGAGAGCAAACAGACCCTTACAGATTTCAAAGCTACTGGTAAGTACACTGTCTTTCTATCTCTCTCTCACTGTCTTAATTTATTACTTTAGTTCTCTCCTCAAAATGACTGATCTGACATATCAGCACACAGCTTAAACGGCTGGGGTTAGAGACTTGAAATTGTGACAGTAGGTACCTTTTACGACTTATGCATGAAGGGTTTTTAAGGGTTTAAGGGTTTCTAAGGGGGTAAAATAGGGGATGAAAATCTTTTATTATTTAAGTTAAATCCGTGAAAATAGGTAAATTAATAATAATTTATAAATAGTTACACGACTTATTCACTTTACCACGCGTGCGAAGTCGCAGGCAGATGCTAGTCAATCATACATACACAAAAGTGCCGTAGCTACCGTGTGGTATGAGCATTGCCTAGCTATTCTAGCATCGCAAGTTCGAATACCCAAGGTCTATAGTAATGAGTTTTTCTTTTTTTATAGGTATTGCCATGCTGTTCTCAGCCGGTACGTTTTTATACGTGGCAACAGTGCACGTGCTGCCTGAACTCACACATCCACACCCCCACACACACACATTGTTACCGATGCAAGATGGGGTAGCTCCTAAGAAAGGTTTCGGAGGCCTACAGTTCTTTGAAATGATTATATTGGCTGTTGGTGCTATGTTACCAGTCTTACTTACCATGGGACATAAACACTAAAACAGAAACAGTAATAAGTATATACATGCCCTTTAACTAAAAGGGAAAATAACATCTTCTGCTCTCCTCACACTCAAAGAGAAAGCTGTATACGGTTGTAATGTACAAGACAAAGACACAACAACTCTCCATCACTTTCAAGGTTACGCGGGACCTTTTTCTTTTAGTTGATCTGTCTGCGTGTCTAAATACCATGGTCTATATGTGTGCCAAGAGTGCCAACTGACATTCAAATTATAAATGCATAATGCGCAGCTAAAAATTATCTATACAAATAAATAAAATTGAGGTGTCTGTTTGTGCCGAAATCACTGGTTATTTACTAAATGCATATGAAAGTAATTACGATACTAAAAAAACTTTTTTATCTGGCTAATCTCCGGATTAGCTAAGGTACGTTTATTTTGGAAAAAAAAATTAGACCTCCTAATACCTCCTACCTAGAGAAAAAAAAACCCATGAAATTGTTTACGATTTCGCGCGTACGATGTCCAGGCACAGATAGTAAGATAAATAAATTAGTCGAACATAATAAATATTGTTGAAATATCCCTTCCTTTGTATGTAAGCACATGTACAATATATAAATAAGAAAGAAAGAAAGTAAAAAATATTTCTTTCTTTCTTTTTAAGATATATAAATAAGATACTGATTTAGTTAAACTGAATGTTATCTTATCCGCGACTTTTATATAATGTAAAAGTGAAATCTCTTATCTTTAAAGTTTCCTGAATCTTCGTCGCAGTTGTTTTCCGGTTTTGTATACCACTGTTGAAGATATTATGATGAATGATATGAAATATTTATACAAAATAGCTGTTAGCCGCGGCTTCGCCCGCGTGTTTCTAGATAAAGATAGCCTATCTCTTTCCCCAGGTTATAATCTATCTCATTGCCAAATTTCATTACGATCCGTTCAGCTGTTTAGTCGTGAAAAGGTAGCAAACAAATAGAGTTACTTTCGCATTTATAATATTAGTAGGGTTACAAATTAATAAGAGAGAGAAATAATAACACTAGATGGAGCGATGAACTGATAAAGGTCGCTGGCAAGCGATGGATGCGGGCCGCATTGAATCGGTCATTGTGGGAATCTATGGGGGAGGCCTTTGTTCAGCAGTGGACGTCTATCGGGCTGATGTGAGACGAAATATGTGTGTGTGCTTGTTTTTTCTGATAGGACAAAAAACTTCTTAAAACAGTGCGTTTCGTTTAGCGCAGACTAGAAAAAAAAAGATCCTAGTTAAGCACTAGTATTTGACGACCTATGGTGGATTTCAGATGAAAGCTTTTCACATACGTCATTTAGACAATACGATTTAAAAATAAAAATAACTTATGTATTTTAAAATTATGGTGAAAAAAAAAGAGCGGAAATATACTCGTCGTAAAATGTCTAGTTGCGCCGTCACATCATTTCTGAGTCGGTAATTAGAGCCGTGAAGAATGGGTCCGGATAATAAATTCTACTGTACAATGAAATAGTGGCCTAGTAAAAAAAATATTTCCTCAGGTAACATATTTTGTACCACTTAAAAGCTAATTTCGTCAACGACTTTAAAACGGTAATTTTAAACTCTCACATCAAAGAATACATAATATCTAACCCATACAGTGTAAGTCTGTATGCCAACAGTGGGCTTTTGAGAGGCAGATAATGACGATAATAGAATAATCTCTATTATTTTATTGGCTAGTGAAATAAAATTGAACGGACAAAAGTATTTGTGAGATTTAAAGATAAGCTAAGCACCCTGCCAATAAATTTAGATAAAGGTTAGCTTAAGATTCGTGGTGTGATCTCGGATCAAATGAAAAAGGTAGTTTCAACTTTGCAAACAACAATATGACGCGCGATGCCGACTAAAACTTTACAGAAGACCGCAGTCAAATAACACTACTTTGATGCAGTGTTGTGTTTCTGCGGTGAGTAAGGTTGCCAGTGCTCCACGAGCATACGCTGGGCTAGTACTAATATTGCTAGCACTTTAGCACAGTGAGTCTTTATCCATAACAGAGTTGGCAACCCGTTAGTGATACCCCTGGTATTGCTAGCGGCTATAGGCTACGGTGACTGCTTACCATCAGGTGGGCCGTATGCTTGTGTAGTACCTTAGTGGTTCAAAAAAAAACTACCGTGATGAATATATAGTATACACAATTACACGCATATACCTACAGCAATTACAACGAAACTACGCCTTGTCTGCGCACTACATGTTTTAAAAACCAGTGTCATTACGTTAGTCGCAAAGTTCCATCAACTTTTTTTTATTTGATCTCTGGGCGTGATTGTCTCATTCTATTTTTATGTGTATGAAAGAGACAGGTGGTTATTTGTTATGGCGGGTGTATTTTTAAACAAATTATAGTTTAGTTTTAGATAATTTTATTTTTCAGCACTTTTAAATAGTTTAGTTTTTTTTTTGTTTTAGTTCTGGCAACTTACCGTTATACTATGTTGCCAAAAAAGGCTTATGATCATTGACATTTTATTTTAATGTATAAAACACTGGTTTTACAAGAAATTGCATTGTGAAAACTGGAGTTAAAAAATTAGAGCTCCAGTAGCTTATCTCCTCTCTCCTCTCCAGTTTTGACAGTGTAATTTCTTGTAAAATAAATGTTATCATATGCTATGATCGCCCGAAAAAAACTAAAGCTTTTCGATCTTGAGTTATTTCATTTTTTCATCTTTATTGTCCTGTCAAATTAGTTTAGTGATTTTGTAGAACATAATCGACACCAATGATGATGATGATGATGAATCGACACCAATGCCTGATATATTCTCGCATAATGGATTTTTCTCCTCATTTAATAATGACTGCCTGTGCTCCTCATGCTCAAAAAGTTCGTCATTGTGACGTTCCAGAGCGGGGAAAAAATAAATATCCTGTTCTAGGGGAATAGTTTTACCATTTTTATTTTTGTCTGTTACATATTAAAACGTAAATATTTATTGATAAATAGAACAATTATGAATAAAGACTCGACTAATTACTGTTTTATAAAATAAATAAATAAAATGGAACTACCAAATCGGTGATGTCTTCGGAAGAATACGTGCATTGCGTTGCGGCTACAGAAGAAATAAAAAGTCATTGGCGGGAAATCTTTAGAATTGTTCTCTAATTACAAATTGAATTGATGACAATCATTTATTTTTTCGCACTCGATGTGAAAAGCAGTGTTACACACGGGGCTAAAACCGATTGTAATAACTTTAGTCCCTTGTTTAACAATTTACTATTTTATCGGTGACACAAAATCTGACACTGCCTAATTACGGGCGAGTCATACCTCGCAGCTATTGTCTTTAAGCATTGTAATTTCATTTCGACAACATAACTGGTTTTCATTATAGAATTTCATACTTTTAACATTTTTTTATGTTAATTATAGACACTTTACTTATGGCTATTATTTTTTACTTAATCATGGTGGCCGCGTTGTATCTGTCAGACATATATCAAATAAAAATTTTGACTGTAGTATCAGCTGCTAAGGGCCCCGCAGTCCGGGGACCCACGCTCTTTGGTGCGAGGCCCCGTAATGCGACAGATATATTTTACTTGAATCTTGATAAAGAAAATTTATAATTGTTTTGGATCTATTTCTATGCAGCAGATATTTAACGATAACTGATGTAGTCTATTTAGCTCAGTTGTAGTGTTAATAACGTAGAGGGGGTTATTGCAACTAATAGTTGCAATAACATCTGCTCTCCTCACACACAAAGAGAAAGCTATATACGGTACTAATGTACAAGACAAGGACACAGCTATAAATTTTTTTGTCCCTTACCGCGTGCTGGGATTTTTTCACCTGTCGTAAAATACTTTATGTACCTTAACCTATCTTTTGGTTCAGCTAAGCGGAGTAGTAACTTGTGTGTCATCACTTTACACACACGCACACATTGATAACTATCTCCATCACTTTCTGTCTATTAGTAACTCAGTCTACGATTTATGATAACTTAAGTACTTCTTTGTAATATCATTGGTCTGGCCTGGCTTATTGTATTAGGTGTCATTAAATTAATCATAATTGTGGAGTGACATAGCTTTCTATACCTTGTACCAGATGATTTTAATATCGATTGTAAAAGTATGATTGCTTAAATAACACACGGTGTCTATATTGTGATCGTGACGCGGCAGCAACTTAAAAAGAGGTAAGGCGATATGGGATTTCCTGTGGGTTATCCCATTTAAATTGGAGCCGCCCGACTGGGGACTGTACCTCCGCCTTACAGAAGACCGCAGTGAAATAACACTACCTGATGTAGTGTTGTGTTTCTGCGGTAAGTAAGGTTGCCAGTGCTCCACGAGGATACGCTGGGCTAGTAGTATTGCTGCTAGCGCAGTGAGTCCTCATCAACAACATGGTTGGCACCCCGTTAGTGATACCCCTGGTATTGCTAGCGGCTATAGGCTACGGTGACTGCTTACCATCAGGTGGGCCGTATGCTTGTGTGTCACCTTTGTGGTATAAAAAAAAAAAACATCTTTGTATCACCAAGCCGTGTTTAATGTCGCGTTGCTCTCACAATCTGTGGGTGACGTGTAATTGGACAGTATTTAGACATGTACATACATTGTTGTTTTTGTATATAAGTACCTACTTACATAGAATATATTTTTATCTGTATATCAGCGTTGTTATATTATGTAAATAATAAATGATTCGCTTGTACTATGGTCTTTTTTTTCATTTATTTATTTTAATTTTCAACAAAATTCTTCTAGACGTAAGTAGGTATTACACATATCAGTGCCGGTAGCATGAACATTGTCGACAAAGTTTTCGTATCGCCTTCGACTATTTTTGTATTGGAACATGAACAGCGCTGCGGCGGTGAAAAGTTGAACTAAAAATTAGTATGACAATTTTGACATTTCGCGAGTTAGTCAGTTAGTTAGTCAGTTCAGTTACGTTTTCGAATACGTTGTCGACAATGTTCCTGCTACGGGTACAGAATGAAAGCTACCGAGGTGGTTTTATCACTGCTTTCATGAAATACACATTTTAAATTATTACAATTACCAGGAGCGGGGAGCGACTTGTGCAAAGTAAGTCTATATATTCCAAGCATTTTTATCATTCACATAATCATAAATTTTATATGATTAGGCGATGAGGCGCAGGGATCGGGCTTTTAGGAAATTCAGAAGAGACCGCTGTGAGGATAACTGGGCGATCTTTAAAAAGAATAGGAACCGTTGTAATCAAATGATACGTAATGCTAAATGAGTCGTGAGTAAGACTCATTTCTCAGCTTTAGTTACAGAAGGGTCTACGTGCTGTCGTGGCGTCTCACGCCACCATCATGCTGTGACGCTGCTCCAGCATCCTGTGACGCTGCTCCAGCATCCTGCGACGCTGGTCCAGCATCCTGTGACGCTGCTCCAGCGTCCGACCATCATGCTGCGGCGCTGCTCCAGCATCCAGACCTCGATGTGACATCACGCTGCTCGACCAACGCGGCGGCACCCTGATGATGGGACGTGGAAGTCCTGAAACACGTGTCGGAAGAAACCACGGCTGAGCTCACCTGGGCGCAGGCCGTTCGACCGTATCACACTCATTAAGCGGACAAAGCAAATTATAATATATTTTGTATTCTATAAATATGAATTTCCGCAAAGTAAAACCTGAATCAATTCAATACAAAAGAATTATCCTTTCCATTAAATCCAAGGCTATTGTTTGTGACGAAATCAGCCGATATATGATCATTAACATTCTTGATCAACTCCTTCCTGCAATCTCACATATTATCAACTATTCTTTGGAGTCCAGGTGTTTTCCATCCTTATGGCGCAAAGCATATGTTCGCCCCTTACCCAAAGTTCCCAAACCTACCTTACCTAGTCATTTCCGGCCTGTATCTATCCTACCTTTTTTGTCCAAAATCCTTGAAGCCTGTGTCCATAAACAATTAACAAATTTTGTTCATCCGAACAATATACTTAGTCCATATCAGTCCGGATTTCGACCAGGCCATAGCACAGTCTCCGCTTTGCTCAAAGTCACCAGTGACATTAGGGCAGGCGTTGAAGACACAAAAACAACGGTCCTGGTCTTAGTTGATTTCTCCAACGCCTTTAATAGTGTCAATCATGAAATCCTACTGTCTATCCTATCCTCTCTCATGATCTCTCCGGAGGCACTGGAATGGTTCTCATCTTATCTTCAAGGACGCCCGCAGTCGGTTGTAATCGATGATTCCGCATCAGGTTGGTGCGACCTTGACTCTGGCGTCCCCCAAGGTGGCATTTTATCTCCTCTTCTTTTTTCTCTGTTTATTAATCTTATAACTTCTGACTTTCAGTGTGCGTATCATTTGTATGCCGACGATCTACAGATTTACTCGCAGGCGGGAGTTGAGAATTTGCCTCGAGCTATCGACGATGTGAACCGTGATTTGAATACAATCAAAATGTGGTCTGACTCTTTTGGTCTGACCGTAAATCCGCTAAAGACACAGGCTATTATAATAGGCAGCTCGCGGATGATAAGTAGGTTCCTTGAGTAGGTTGGATACAACATCTTTACCACAAATATTGTTCAATGGATCAATTATACCCATTAGTTCTTCCGTTAAAGATCTTGGCTTACACATTGACGCTACACTCAGTTGGCAATCACATGTCACTGACGTCAGCCGGAAAGTTACTGGTACACTGCGGTCACTATCGCCTACGAAATTTTCTCCCAACTAACACCAGAGCAAAGCTTGTGCGGGCTTTGGTATTCCCTATCGTCGACTATGGTGATGTGTGTTATGCTGACCTGAACGCAGATTTACTTAATAAACTTGACCGACTTCTCAATAATTGCATTCGATTCATCTTCAACCTTCGTAAGTATGACCATGTTTCTACACATCGTTCTCAACTGTCATGGTTACCCATACGGCAAAGTCGTAGCTTGCGCATGTCAACTACACTTTTTTCTCTTCTTCACTCTTCTAATGCTCCTTCTTATTTTGCTCCTCACTTTCAATATCTTTCTTCCAGTCATGGTAAAAACTTACGGTCTACGGACAATCGTCTTCGTTCTTGCCCCCCTCATAGGTCTGCGTCTCATTCATTCATCTTTCTTTATTCAGTCCATCTCACTGTGGAAAGCGCTCCCCACTCAAATCAGGATTGCAACAAACCGCTACATGTTTAAGACGGAAGTGCGTCAATTATACACCAAACAATTGTCTGAATAGATTATTATTCATTTAATTTCTTCATATACATTTCGTTTGTATTTTATATATATATGTATCTGATATATATTATATGTCTATAATATGACTTATATATTATTTATTGTATATTATTATGTAATGGATATTTTAGTGTATAATTATTTTTCCATGTACCTTCATAATTTTACTTGTAATACATGTATGTATATTCGCTATTTAACACTTCATACCTGCCTCGTTTATCTCAACATCACACAAAGGTTGACTGGTAGAAAACGCCTACGGCATTAAGTCCGCCTTTGCAAATTGTAATTGCATGAAGTTTAATAAATAAAAAAAAATACAATAGGCTTTATTTATCAAAACTTTTTTGACGTCAGTCTAAAACGCACAGACCCAGATGTTTTTATTGTATTTATTCTCATATATCTTCCATGTACAGACACCGACTAGTTGAATTTTTACCCGACTAGGTAAAGCAAAAAGAAGGTTATGATTTTGACCAGTATGTATGTATATTTTTTTATATACCACTAAAGTGGCAAATCAGCATACGGCCCACCTGATGGACGCTTGCAACACCAGGGGTATAACTCGCGTTGCCGACCCTTCAAAAATCTCTTCACACCCTTCTTGAAGAACCCCATGCTGTACTCCTTTGGAAAAACCTCGGCGGGGAGTTCATCCCACAATTTGAACGTGCGCGGGAGAAAATTCGTTTGGAACCATGCCGTGTTAGACCATTTCGGTTATTGGTATCAAGATTGTAAGCAAGCGTAGGTATGGCGCTAAACGAAGCCACGACGGCAACTAGTGTGGTCATAATTTTTTTTAATCTATTTAGGTCCTGTCCTGACATGTAAGCTTATTTTTATTTATTTATTACGCACAAACAACAGAACACAATTTTATAAAAAAAACAAGTACAAAGTAAAATGAAAAAATCTGATCCGAATTGTGCTCCAAGGTATTTTATATATTTTTTATAATACTAAGGTGGCACACAAGTATACGGCCCACCTGATGGTAAGCAGTCACCGTAGCCTATAGCCGCCAGCAATACCAGGGGTATCACTAACGGGGTGCCAACCATGTTGTTGATGAGGACTCACTGTGCTAGCAGCAATACTACTAGCTCAGCGTATCCTCGTGGAGCACTGGCAACCTTACTTACCGCAGGAACACAACACTACATCAAGTAGTGATATTTCACTGCCGTCTTCTGTAAGGCGGAGGTACAGTCCCCAGGCGGGCGGCTCCAATTTAAATGGGATAATCCACGGGATATCCCAAATCATCCTACCTCTCTTTTTGAAAGCTCATGGTGTGATTAATCACTGTACTTAAGCTTAGAAAAACTCATTGGTACAGGCTGGGATTCCAACCTGGGCCCATCAGATGACAGGCCTGTTGCTTCAACCACAGGGCCACCACGGCTTAAAATGGTATAGGTAAGGTATGTGTGCATAGCATTCAAGAATTATTAAAACTAATTTAACTTAAACTCGGACAAGGCAGGAAAAACACACTTAGGTAAATAGCAAACAAATAAAATTACAGTGTTTCCTTCCTCTTGTTATTGTCAAACCATAAATATAAAGTCTGGTTCACATTGCCACCCACTTTCAACGAAATAATTTATTGCCGATGGTGAAAACTATGAAAATCCTTTTGAGTTTATCGCGCTCAGACAAACAGACGCGACCGGGGGACTTTGTAATACGTACTTACATTCCATTTATCATAATTATCACATTTGGTGGCTATGTGATGTAAAGCGTTGCCTGCTATTCTAGCGATGCAAGTTCCAATCCCACCGGTCTGTACCAATGAGTTTGGCTAATTTAAGTGCAGTGATTAGTCATACTATTCACTTTACGGTGACTAATCGTGAGGAAGCCTGTATACGTCTGAGAAGAAATTCCAGGACGTATGTAGTGCCTAAGAGACGGCGACGGACTCACCATCTGTCACGTTGGCACCAAATTATCTTCGGTGGGCTTCTGCCTTTCTCTTCGGGTTCCCTTGTGGGAATGCGTGATGATATAAAATAGATTGCTAAGCGACTAAGTCGCAGGAAAAGCCGAAATAAAACGAAAATAATTTCAATCAACATGTCCGTAGCTTTATTTATTTGTACAACTATACTACGAGAACTGATTTGTGTGAGCAAGAACTGCTAAGCAATTGTTATAGATATCACAAAATGTACACCAAACGATTTATATTATTGTGTTGTTTTACTTGTTTTAATTCATTCCTGTTGCAAAATGTGTTGGGCAAAGGCGGGCGCTCTAAAACAGGTAAGTAAAGCTGTGGGCTGGGCCGTAGCTTGACTAAAAACAAAGATCACAGACATGACTATACTTGTACGTAGTATATTATCTGCTCTGAGCTTATACCTACGGGTCTAAATAGAGCAGCTGTTGTTAGATGAAGGGTGGAAGTAATATTTGGCAAAGTGCGAGTTGGCGACACCGAGGGTTCCGTACTAAAAAAAACTAGGTTAAATGACAACCTTAACTTTGCCGTTCGATCCCTAAACCAACACCCATGCACCAACCGCAAATGATTAATTTGTAATAGCACTTCCGCGTTTTTTTTAAATATATCAATACACAGCTTACCATTAATGATGTCAAGCGCCTACTAGGTGCCATTATTAAGATAGAGCAAAAAAAACAAAAAAACATTGCAGTGTGATTTGTGATGGCTGTTTTAACAGGACTGGCATAAAAGAAGGTTACGTTGTCCGAGTGCTTGTAATTTTTTTATTAAATTGACTTAACAACAAGGCCGTCTTACCGCAGGCCGGGGCCCTTGGGCACACAAGTATTAGGGGGCCTTTTGGAAAGTAAAACAAAAGTTAACGTCTACGTCCGCGTCCCCTTGCTCGGCCTGATATTTATTACGCAAAAAACAGAACACAGAGCAGTGACATTACTGGCCATAAGAGACTAGGAACTAGGTGGTAGGCCTCTTATTGCAAGAGTCCGGCTAGGTGGGTACCACCGCAGTGTCAGATATTCTGCCGCCAAGCACTAGTGTACGTACACTACACTGTGTTCCGGTGTGAAGGGCACTAGCTAGTGACATTACTGTCCATAAGAGACTAGGTGCTAGGTGGAAGGCCTCTTATTGCAAGAGTCCGGCTAGGTGGGTACCACCGCAGTGTCAGATATTCTGCCGCCAAGCACTAGTGTACGTACACTACACTGTGTTCCGGTGTGAAGGGCACTAGCTAGTGACATTACTGTCCATAAGAGACTAGGTACTAGGTGGTAGGCCTCTTATTGCAAGAGTCCGGCTAGGTGGGTACCACCGCAGTGTCAGATATTCTGCCGCCAAGCACTAGTGTACGTACACTACACTGTGTTCCGGTGTGAAGGGCACTAGCTAGTGACATTACTGTCCATAAGAGACTAGGTACTAGGTGGTAGGCCTCTTATTGCAAGAGTCCGGCTAGGTGGGTACCACCACAGTGTCAGATATTCTGCCGCCAAGCACTAGTGTACGTACACTACACTGTGTTCCGGTGTGAAGGGCACTAGCTAGTGACATTACTGGCCATAAGAGACTAGGTGCTAGGTGGAAGGCCTCTTATTGCAAGAGTCCGGCTAGGTGGGTACGACCGCAGTGTCAGATATTCTGCCGCCAAGCACTAGTGTACGTACACTACACTGTGTTCCGGTGTGAAGGGCACTAGCTAGTGACATTACTGTCCATAAGAGACTAGGTGCTAGGTGGAAGGCCTCTTATTGCAAGAGTTCGGCTAGGTGGGTACCACCGCAGTGTCAGATATTCTGCCGCCAAGCACTAGTGTACGTACACTACACTGTGTTCCGGTGTGAAGGGCACTGTAGCTAGTGACATTACTGGCCATAAGAGACTAGGTACTAGGTGGCAGGCCTCTTATTGCAGGAGTCTGATTATCAACTGATTGTATAAAATATTAGATCGTAGTAAATTATCACCAAGAGGTCCTAGATTGTGTATGTTGTTTACATGAGAAGTATATACGTACGAGGGATAATGCGCGTGCAAAAAGGCCTGAACTAATTAGGATGCTGTCATCTACTTATCCGCGATAGTTGTTCAATGAGAACGCAATTTGAATCAACGACTTTTATTACTGATCGATATATTATGTACACTGATTGATTAATTAGATGATATAATGAAAGATTAGATGCCGACATTATTGGCTAGTTTACTTTGAAATGCCTGGACAACAGGCACAGGTCTTGCTTCGAAGGCGCCGTATGGGCAGCCATTGTTAGCCCTTGTACATTTTCTTAAAAAGAGACTAACTAATCAAGAATATAGAGTTATAGTTTTAAAGCATAGATAAAACAGTCTACATTTAACATTGACATCTTATGCGACAATAGTATAAATATTATATTTCTCTATTTTTCAGAAGAACCGTCTGTACGGTCTGTGCCACTGGCTCAGACACAGCAAACTGGGAATAACTTGAGTTTAAGGATGATTGTGAGCAAAAAAAAAGACAAAGACTATGACTGGACTGTCCTGCCAAGTGAGTTTCAAGTATTTGTAATAAAGGGATTTGGTATTGCCCATGAATGGACTCGCCCGCGGCTTCGCACGGGTAGACTTTTATATCAAATATTTTGTCTACCCGTACAAAGCCGGGGCGGGCAGGTAGCCTATGTTAATCAGTAATAGTGTAGCTTTCTAACGGTGAAAGAATTTTTGAAATCGGTCCAGACGTTTCGGAGCCTATAGACATTCAAATATTTTGTCTACCCGAGCGAAGCCGGGGCGGGAAGCTAGTATAATATATAGCCTATGTTACTCAGTGATGATGTAGCTTTCTAACGGTGAAAGAATTTTTGAAATCGGTCTAAAAAAATTTAGGGGTGGACTACCCCTAACATTTAGGGGGATGAAAAATAGATGTTGGCCGATTCTCATAGATACCGGATAAGCACAAAAAATTTCATCAAAATCGGTCAAGCCGTTTCGGAGGAGTATGGCAACGAAAACTGTGACACGAGCATTTTATATATTAGATATTTTTTTAATTCTTTCCTACAATATTTGATTGTTTCAATGCATTCTGTTTTAGAAGTAACAGAATTTCACTATAACATTGGAGATAATCTCCAAGCTGAATGCAAAACTACAAATGTTGTTCAAAGCACATTGTCATGGTCACAAAAATTTAAGTCAGGTGAGTGGAGGAAAAAGTTGCCTATATTCTGTACTAAAAAGCAAAGTTTAAATTACATACTTAACTATTCGGTTCGATCCCTAGACATGGCCATTGCACCAACCGCAAATAATAAGTTTGTCATAGTATATTTTATTTTTTTAACTGCAAAAAAGACGGATTTTGATCAAACATTCATTCCTCAAATAAAATAGGTACCTAGATGGAACTTAGCGAAAAACGAAGTTACGCCGATTAAAAATACGCCTTGGCGTACGTATACACAACTACACGCACACATCTACAACGAAAACAAAGAAACTACTATTTTAGGGTCGGCAACGCGCGAGTGATACCCCCGGTGTTGCAAGCGTCCATAGGCTACGGTGACCACTTACCATCAGGTGGGCCGTGTGCTTGTTTGCCAGCTTAGTGGTATAAAAAAAAACGCCTTGTCTACGCACTACATGTTTAAAAAACTGGCGTCGCTTCGTGTTCTCAAATTTGTTACATGAAAACAGATAGAGCAATGAGTTTCTTGCCGGTTCTTCTCAATGGATTTTTTTTCCGGACCGGTAATTTATACCTTCATAAGTGCCTTATTAGGATCTAAAATGAATAAATGATATTTTGATTTTGTACCATCAACCTTCTTTATTTAATCTGCTTTTAATATGTATTAGTACTATGTAAGGATATCAAAATATTGTAATTTGTTCATGTATGCTACAAGTAGCGACATCTGTGTTCATGTAGCGTAACCATGCATGGAATGTGAGTTTTCAATAAAAACGTCAGTTAGTTGGTTTTTTGTTTGAATGCACACGGTCGTTTTATTAATAATATGAAGGAGTTTTTGGCGGGAATCAGGCGGAGCGGTTGAGATTTTTTCCAGTGTGTCGTAAATTGTGTTATAGTGATCTTTAATGTTTATTTTTGGTGTCGATATGTGCAGTAAAGTTTCATTTAGTGACTGATTTATAGGAGCATTGGAAATAATGCCATAATACGACTTTTGGGTTAAGTGATTTATCATTTTGGTCAATAGGTTACCTCTAATCTAAAGGCGTGTTACGATCTGCTACTGCCGTGGGTTGTCTCCAGAAACTCCATTGGGCGTTAGAATGCATGACACTAGGCATTTTAATGCGGCAAACACGAGAAATTTTGCAACACGAAAATTCTCTAACACTCGACACTGGCAAAAATAGTCCCTGAAGGGATTGATTGCCATACTTAGGAAGAAGAAGAATAATATGAAGGGACCTCATCCATGTTCCATAGACATTTGATTAAAATCTGAAAGTGCCGGCCAACGAATATATTTTGTATATTCTGTTAGAGCTTGTCCGTATGAACATTTATTACTGTGGCACCAAAGTTGGACATTACGGGACATTTCATTGTCTTTGATTATAATGAATTCCCATTTTCAACATAAAAATATGAAAACAGAACTCTGATTTTCGAACTCAATTAAAATCGAGGGCAAAGGTCCTACAGCTTCGGTGCCATAGTAATATATTTTCAGACGGGCAAGCTCTAACAGAATATCCAAAAAAAAAATGCATTGGCCCTTTCAGATTTGGACCAAAAATATCAAAATGGATGATGTCTTTTTGTTTACATTTCAGGTAAACCGGAAACGTTAAACAGAGACCGTCTTCAGTGTGAATCAAACTCATGTTGTTTAAATATGACGTTGGAACTCTTCGATAGAGATACCCAGCTGGTATGCATAATGCAATTGAATAATGCCTCCATGCTAACCAACTTAGTAAACCTCAGATTATTAAGTAAGTATTTATGAGTGAAAGCTACCCTGCATTTGTTTAACGACAAAACATAGCCTGTCCTTTCCCAGAATATAATCTATCTCCTTGTCTATATTACGATCCGTTCAGCCGCTCAGTGGTGCAAAAGGTAGCAAACCAACAGAGTTACTTTCGCATTTATAATATTACTAGCGACCCGTCCCGGCTTCGCACGGCGTTAGCAATATCTTAAATACCTACAAAACAAATTAATCATGCATATTATAAGCCTTCCTCTTGAATCATTCTATCTATAAAAAAAACCGCATCCAAATCCGTTGCGTAGTTTTAATGATCTAAGCATACATAGGGACAGACAGACAGCGGGAAGCGACTTTGTTTTATGCTATCGGTATATAAGATGTTACAAAACTACCCGCTAAGCCGAAAGGAGGTTGAATGGGGCCTTATAACGAGTCTATTCACAATATTTAAGAACCGTAGAAACTCTACAGCGTTACTACGGTTCTAAAATTATTGCTATGCATAGCATACCCCAAAAATGGTGACGACAAAATTTTTGGCTTTGATAATCTATCTATATATAAAAATCAAATGTTGTTCGTTAGTCTCGCTAAAACTCGAGAACGGCTGAACCGATTTGGCTAATTTTAGTCTTGAAATATTCGTGGAAGTCCAGGGAAGGTTTAAACGGTGAGAAAATATGGAAAAATTGCGAGTAAAACACTAAAAACGACAAATTTATTTTCCCATACAAACTGTTCTTACCTGTCAAACATTTGATGAATGGTGATAAGAAGTTCACCGGGTCATCTATATTTGATAAATGTCTACCCGTGCGAAGCCGGGGCGGGCCACTAGTTAAGTATATTTCCGCGGTATTTGAACACGTTGTGTAGTATAATATGGATTTTAATTTCAGATGCAATTGAAGATACTTCTCAAATAATAACCAGCAGTGAAGTAAAGCAGTTTAAAAACTCCACCCAGGACATAATGTTCTCATGTGGCGGTAGTACTGCCACTGACGGTCACGGTAATATGTCAATTGTTATTCTACCACGCACTACTACGTACACTACACTGTGTTCCGGTGTGAAGGGCACTGTAGCTAGTGACATTACTGATCATAAGAGACTAGGTACTAGGTGGTAGGTCTCTTATTGCAAGAGTCCGGCTAGGTGGGTACCACCGCAGTGTCAGATATTCTGCCGCCAAGCACTAGTGTACGTACACTACACTGTGTTCCGGTGTGAAGGGCACTGTAGCTAGTGACATTACTGGCCATAAGAGACTAGGTACTAGGTGGTAGGTCTCTTATTGCAAGAGTCCGGCTAGGTGGGTACCACCGCAGTGTCAGATATTCTGCCGCCAAGCACTAGTGTACGTACACTACACTGTGTTCCGGTGTGAAGGGCACTGTAGCTAGTGACATTACTGGCCATAAGAGACTAGGTACTAGGTGGTAGGTCTCTTATTGCAAGAGTCCGGCTAGGTGGGTACCACCGCAGTGTCAGATATTCTGCCGCCAAGCACTAGTGTACGTACACTACACTGTGTTCCGGTGTGAAGGGCACTGTAGCTAGTGACATTACTGGCCATAAGAGACTAGGTACTAGGTGGTAGGTCTCTTATTGCAAGAGTCCGGCTAGGTGGGTACCACCGCAGTGTCAGATATTCTGCCGCCAAGCACTAGTGTACGTACACTACACTGTGTTCCGGTGTGAAGGGCACTGTAGCTAGTGACATTACTGATCATAAGAGACTAGGTACTAGGTGGTAGGCCTCTTATGTTCAGCCATCACGTGATGCACTTTAAATATACAAAGATTTTGTTTCTTTCAGTGACTATCGGATTTCTAAATAATTATTTATACTCCTATAATGCCAGAAGTAACCTTTTTCGCAGTTATGAGATTGTCAGTGGAACACGATTATTCTGCGTTCGTTTTACTTTTAATCAAAACGCATGGAGTCGCCGTATATACAATTACAAGCTGTACATTGATGTCGCCGGTGGAATTGAAGAGCTTGTTAGAGGTAAGTATACAACATTATTAAACAGTCTTTGTAAAAAAAGAGTATAAAATAGGGGCTGTACTGTGTCGTCCGTATGACAACCCGCCACAGCTCGTATAGAGTACAACGTAGTGATTATGTACTCTGTGGTATAGAGCATCAACCGTCTTGATGGGCGAGTTTAGTCTTTATTCTGAGGTTTACAGTAAACGTCATGACAGAATAGATTACATTTTGTGAGGTTTTCCCAAAGGAGTACAGCATGGGGTTCTTCAAGAAGGGTGCGAAGAGATTTCTGAAGAGTCGGCAACGCGCTAGTGATAATCCTGGTGTTGCAAGCGTCCATAGGCTACGGTGACCGCTTACCATCAGGTGGGCCGTATGCTTGGTTGCCTTCTTATCTTATCTTATCTTATTAATAGGCTAAACGGGTCCAGGTTACCCCAGAAGCACTTCGACCCTTGGGACCTTTTGTGCAGCCCTGTGCCATGATTGCTCTACTTACCTGCTATGTCAAATACTCCCTGAATGAGTCTGCAGATCTTGCCAGCAGGGAAGAGCATGTATTCGTCTGGTACCGGATATGCCGTCCCCAGAATTTCCATTCGCTGCCGCGCGAGTGCGTCGCAGCAGCATAGCACGTGTTCCATGGTTTCCGTTGCTGTTTTGCAGCACCTGCATACCACGCTTCCAGATAGACCCATCTTGTAGAGATGATCATTTGTGCCATAGTGGCCTGTAAGAGCTCCTGTTAGTTGTCTTAGTTGACATCTGACATCTGGTTGCCACCTTAGTGGTATTAAAATAGAAAAGGTTCCCAGTAGCCATAAATTTTGTACCGTTTCTAGACTTTTTTGCCAAGCTATACTTTTTTTAAGGTAGGCAGAAGGATAGCATCGTGAGGAAAGCTGCAAACATCAAGGAAGAAGTTTAAAGACACGTAGTGTCCACTTTGACACAAAATTATCTTTGGTGGAAATTACCTTTGCCTACCTACTTCGGGGACCCTTGTGGGAAGGCGTGACGACAATTATTTATTTATTATTATTAAGTTAAAGAGAGGTAGGGCGATTTGGGATTTCCCGTGCGTTATCCCATTTAAATTGGAGCCGCCCGACTGGGGACTGTACCTCCGCCTTACAGAAGACCGCAGTGAAATAACACTACTTGATGTAGTGTTGTGTTTCTGCGGTAAGTTAGGTTGCCATTGCTCCACGAGGATACGCTAGGCTAGTAGTATTGCTGCTAGCACAGTGAGTCCTCATCAACAACATGGTTGGCACCCCGTTAGTGATACCCCTGGTATTGCTAGCGGCTATAGGCTACGGTGACTGCTTACCATCAGGTGGGCCGTAAGCTTGTGTGCCACCTAAGTGGTATAAAAAAAAAAGACTAATGAGTATTCGGAACCGGCGGGTATATATAAAAAATTATAAATGTACAAGAAGCAAAAGAGGTGTGTAAGTCAAAAGTGAAATTTCCCCCATACTATCTCAGCCTACCCCGTGAGGGATATGCATGTAAAGAGCTTTACATTACCTAATTAAAACAAAAGAATACTCTCGCATTATTTAAAAGGTTCCCATAAATTTGTCACATAGTGAATCTTCACTGCACATAATGATACCGAAAATATACATTATGATAACTATTAAACTATCACGATCACTAAAAACTTAATTTTCGAGACAGAAAAAAATCTCACTCGCTGATTCCCTCCAAAAGTATCCGATACCTCTCTTCACTCGACACGGGCAAACATAGCCCTTGAAGAGGATTGATTGCCATAGCTAGGAAGAAGAAGAACACCTATAGTGTTACCATACGTCTAAAAATATATATCTAATTGGTTTCAGGATCTGTATCGCCAACCTTGATCGGTATAATTTTAGGCGCTGTTGTTATAACAGTTCTACTGACAGCCTTAATTGTTAAATTAATTTTGAAATGTAAACGAAAACATGCAGAGGTAAGGTAAAAGGTAAAGGTAACATAACGTTACTTGATAGAAATACTAGCTGCCCGCCCCGGCTTCGCACGGGTAGACATTAGTTTCGGAGCATAGACATTTATCAAATATTTTGTCCACCCGTGCGAAGTCGAGGCGGGCAGCTAGTATAATATATAGCCCATGTTACTCAGTGATAATTTAGCTTACTAACGGTGAAAGAATGTTTGATATCGGTCCAGTAGTTTCGGAGCCTATTCAATACAAAGCCACAAAAATACAAATCTTTCCTCTTTATAATATTAGTGTAGAAGTGTAGATAGTGTAGATGTAGACTAGCGACCTGCCCCGGATTCGCACGGCCATCGTTAGCCATATATGTTTTACACCTACAAACATAAAGGTATTAGTATTATATACATAAAAAGGTTCCTCTTAAATCAATGTAGCTATTAAAAAATAGCATCATAATCCGTTCCGTAGTTTTAAAGATGTAAGCATACATAGGGTCAGACAGATAGCGGGAAGCGGCTTTGTTTTATACTATACATATAGTGATAGCTATGCTACACTGATATAACAACACATGGACTTCAAAATTCGAATATCAAATCATCTTTATTTGATTGTACAAAAGAAGTATCAAATCATCAGACTCTGTAAATGACTGGTTTTATGTGTAACATCTTTTTTCAAGGATATGGGAGAGATTTTGTGAAAAGTAACGGAAATGGTATACAGGAAGTCGGGAAACAGTGTTGCCAATTTTGTGACTTTGACGTTTCACGTAAAAGTGACGACTTTTGTTTAAGTCTTGGGGCTAAAAACAAGATTTGAAGATTGCACATTTTTAATATTCCTGGCAAATTCTAATCGAAATAGCATTTAAGACGGTGTGATAGAGTTGGCCGTTAAATGTCAGAAGTTGCACATAATATGCGACTATTTTAAGACTCACTCGTGTTTTTACAGGATGCCTCAAGAGTGCAGTATGCAGACTTGGAATTGCTTGAAACGAAAGCTATTCAGTTCCAAGGTCGGAATAACACGCCGTACGCCAAAGTGATCGGTGTCTTAGCGCCAAAAACAGCAACAGCAACAACAAATAAAAACGAATCATCATCATAAAGAGCTGCTCTTGTCGGTGGAGCAATCACCAAGTCGTCCTACCGTTCACCATCTCTTTGACCTCCTTCTAGGTCATTACATTAGCGTCATTCTTTAAAACGATTAAATTACTTTGTAGCTTGGCAAAATCTAAAAACGGAATTAAATTGTTGACTACTGGCAACCTTCAGAACATTGAATCTGTGTTAAGATGTTGAAGATGACGCCAAGACGGTTGATGCTCGATACGAGCTGCGAATGGCACAGTGGCGCCCCTATTATTATATACTCTTTTTTTGCCAAATTGTAATTGATAATTCTGTTGTTGTTACTGGCAATACTGTAGTAAAATTTTATTAAAAATTAAGTAACCTAAATTAATGTAAAGCTTTTAATTAGGTTAAATTAATGTGGAGCTTTATTTGTACTGATTAAACTTAGGTTAACTATGTTTTATTTTTGTTATTATTTATTAAAATCGCCTGACCCTATTTTGGTTCTTATTTTAGGGATCAAATTATACACCTTACTTAGACATGTAAAAGCATTTACGAATTTATTTTAGGAACTTACGAACCATATTTTTAGAAGTTTAGTCGATTAGACTTATACATAAATTTAATTCATTAAACTAAAAATAAAGCTGTTATGAATCACGTACCATAGACTGAGTTAATGCATACTGACGTGACTACCTCTGTTAGATCTGTCAATGTTTTTGTTTGTCTATTGATAATTTTGGCGCACGCGGAAGTGATATTTTCTATTTCCTTTTCCTAAAAATTTCAAATATATCAGGAAAAGTTTTACTTACATATTTTAAAAACAATAATCAGGACAGGCGTGTTATTCATATTATATCGTAATAAAATAAGATGGAGGTCACAGATTTAAGTGATATACTCAACGTGCGATCTATTAAAATGGAAACAATGGAAAATAACTTTGATACGGGCACAGAGGTGGAAAGCGATCCTTTATCAATGATTCCGCAATATGTTACCGAGTCCGATTTAGGTAAGCTGTTACTAAGGTTATAATTACATTCGATTTACAAGACGGGGCGAAGCGATCGAACTATCTAGAATCTAGGCAGATTTATACGACTATTCTGTTTTTTGGGAAGAATGGTGAGCTGTATGATAGAACGTCTGAAAATAATGATGAAAGATAGAGAGTTTGTGATAAAATGCGACTGCATTAGCAGTCTGCTATATTACCTATTTACCCTGAACAAAATCTGTGAAGTTAATTTATGCTATGCTTGTTTTTGTTTTTGCTTAATATGGCTTTCTTGAGGAGTACTGTCAAGGAGATAGCTTCAAGGGCAGATTCAGGGGGGATCATGAGGGTCTTCCCATCCTTTCTACCCATTCAAGTGCAGGAAAGAAAGTCAGAACTTGTTTCGATAGATAAAAGGAAAATTACATATAGACATATAAAAATTAAATAAAAATTCATTGTAATAAATTATAATCGATATTGGAGTACTCTGCCTAGACCTCGACTATATGACCCCGCAGACTTGAAAGTTGGATCCGGCCTTGGATAGCTTGTATTTTTTTTTATAATAATAATAATCATGTTACAGTTTATGATATGCACACCTGCTCCTATGTTTCTCCTGCCAGCTGTGGTAGACTGGTAGAAAATGCTTTAGCATTAAGTCCACCATACTTTAATTGTGCATTAAGTTTTTAAATTTATAAATAAATATATGATTTTTATTTGCTTAAAACATGGTAGGTATAATAGATATTTTTCTTTTATTGCCAGGCCTACTTCAGTCCAGTACAGAGATCCTGCATGCACCCTTGGCAGTGTTCTCGGATACTCCAGATGATGATGATACCATGCAGAGCACAGATAGCAGTGGTGAGTGGCTCTATAATAAGATATTCGACCAAGCACTAGTGTACGTACACTACACTGTGTTCCGGTCGAAGGGCACTGTAGCTAGTGACATTACTGGCCATAAGAGACTTTGTACTAGGTGGTTGGCCTCTTATTGCAAGAGTTTGGCTAGGTGGGTACCACCGCAGTGACATATTCTGCCACCAAGCACTAGTGTACATACACCACACTGTGTTTTGGTGTGAAGGGCACTGTAGCTAGTGACATTACTGGCCTTAAGAGACTAGGTACTAAGTGGTAGGCCTCTCATTGCAAGAGTCCGGCTAGGTGGGTACCACTGCAGTGTCAGATATTCTGCCGCCAAGTACTAGTGTACGTACACTACACTGTGTTCCAGAGTGAAGGGCACTGTATCTAGTGACATTACTGGCCATAAGAGACTAGGTGGTAGGCCTCTTATTGCAAGAGTTCGGCTAGGTGGGTACCACCGCAGTGTCGGATATTCTGCCGCCAAGCACTAGTGTATGTACACTACACTGTGCTCCGGTGTGAAGGGCGCTGTAGCTTGCATCTATAAGTGTGTTATTGTTGCAGAGGAGATAATTATCCAACTGATGGATATAAGGACCAAATTGTCTAAGCTAAGGTCTATGTTAGAGCGGAGAATGGGAGCGGACCTCTCGGATTACACATTCTGGTTGCAAGATGCCAAGATGGTGAGTACATGTACATCTTACAATGGTCACAAACTCACAGAATAAGTTATGATCGCTCCAACTATAAACTCCTTTAAGATCAGTTCAGACAAGGAATGTATCTCCAAGCTATTTGATACATAGGCATCAGCTATTTATTTATTGCACATTTTTGTTACAATTATTTACAGTGGTACTAATAACTATTGATATTATAACAAAAAAACCCGGTTAGGGCACAGCAATATAGAGAGGCACTATCTTACGTAATAATTAATATTCTATCTATTATTATAATTATACATATATTTATTTTTAACTTAAGGAATAAAAAAATGATAAGTATATCACAGTTTCTTATATTTATGTATATAATTATGTATGTATGTGTGTGGACGGTGTTTTATTTATGTTTGTCATTTATGAATTCTTGTAAAGTGTAGTAGCATTTCTTATGTAATAAATCTTTTATTAGTTTTTTATATTTTATGGTATTATTTTCTTGTCTTATAGTTTCGGGCATTTTATTGTATATTTTTATTGCCATTATGAAGGGGCTGGTTGAATGTAGTGTTAGTCGGGAAGTGGGCAGCTTTAATTTATATTTATGTCGTAATGTGTATTTAGTCGGTACATGTTCATATTTGGTAAAGAAATGTGGGTTAAGCTAATGAGCTGCTAGTGTGTCTTACCAAATAATAATAATAGTAACACTTGACACGACAGCACCTCCGGACAACCAGCTCAATGATACCCACTTGGCCTAGGCCCGTGGATATCGTTCAGAATCCGGCAACATAGCCGAGATAAAAAATATGTGATAAAATGAAAACCTCAGATCAAATAAAAAAGGTAGATGAAACTATGCGAACAACGCACTGACCCCAGTTCAAACCACGCCTTGCAGCACGTATACACAATTACACGCACACACTTGCAGCGAATACAAGGAAACTACACCTTGCCCATGTTTTTTTACATTCTTCTTCTCAGTCGTTTGCACTCTTGGGCAGAGTGGTCGTGGTCATCAGTGTGGGTGGTGGTTCGCTTCACAAGCCGTCGCCATTCCTCACGTATTGACGCCTGTCTCGTGCATTCGTTCACGGAAAGATTTAATGCCGCCTTTATTTGGTCGGTCCAGCGCAGCGGTGATCTGCCGCGCGGTCTCGTCCCCTCAATCTTACCCTGCACCACAAGGCGTTCCATAGAGGCGCGACACATGCCCAAAGAAAGTGAGAATGCGAGCTTGGACAATAGAGGATAGGCGCTGCTCGATGCCGAGTTCTTGTAGAATTGACTGGTTCGTTCTGTGTTCAGTCCATGATATCTTCAGCATTCTTCTCCAGCACCACATTTCAAGAGCATCTATCCTCTTTTTCTCACTTTCTCTTAGGGTCCACCTCTCAGCGGCGTAAAGAAACATGGGAAAGATGAGTGCCCTTACAAGTCGGACTTTCGTGGCCTTGGTGATATTCCGGTTTCGCCATATTTTTGAAGTTTGTCCATAGCTGATCTCGAAATAGTCATTCGTCGATTTATTTCATCAATCGATCCTCCATTGTTTGAGATCAGTGCTCCCAGGTAGATGTATGATTGGACGACATCGCAGTTCGCAATTCTTGTGACCTCTGGCGAGTTATTATTGGCGCGGTCAACAATCATAACTTTTGTTTTGCTATGGTTAATTTTCAGGCTAAATTCGAGGCTGGCGCGTTCCATTTCACTGAGGAGTTTTTCCATGTTGCTGATACTTGTCGCGAGCATTGTGGTATCATCTGCATATCGCAGATTTGAAATTTTCCTACCTCCAACATTTATACCGTCTGTCCAGTTCACAAGGGTAATTCTCATTATAAGTTCCGTGTATATGTTGAACAGAAGAGGTGATAAGATACACCCTTGACGAACTCCTGCACTAGGGTGGAAGTGGCGAGACAGTGTGTCATCTGTTCTTACGGAAGCCGTTCCTTCCTCGTACAACCGTCTTAACAGATGCACCAAGTGCCTAGGTGTGCCCATGGCCAGAAGAGATTCCCAGAGCTTTGGCCATTTAACAGAGTCAAAAGCTTTTGAGAAATCAACAAAGCATATGTAAGTCGGCTTGTTGAATTCCCGAGACTTCTCAATGATTTGCCGAAAAGATAGGATCTGCTCACGGGTACCCCTTTACAAAGCCAGCTTGTTCAGGAGCGACTTCCTTGGAAAGGTACGATTTAAGCCGCTCGTTTAGAATGTGCAGTAAGATTTTGCTCGCGTGTGAGATTAAAGCTATGAGGCGGTAGTTACTGCAACTTTTTGTTGAACCAACTTATGCAAGGGAACAAAAACAGTATTAGTCCATTCCTGAGGCCAAGCTCCAGATTGCCATATTTTGTTACACAGGGTATGGAAAATATCAACGCCATACTCTCCGGAGGCTTGGCCAATTGAAACCACAATTGGTATAGCATCCGTTCCTGTGACTTTTCCTTTCTTAAAGTGTTTTATTGCAGCTCGTACCTCATCCTTGAGAATATTTGGCTCTATCTCATTATCATCAGGTTCTGTTGGGCCGAAGCAGTGATAATTGGGATCTTCAAAGAGTGATTGACAGTATTGTTTCCATGTTTCAGAAATATCATTTATGTTCGTCACTGTTTCGCCTTGACAGTTCTCAATAGCCCATGTTTTAGATGATAATGTCTTCGTGATTGATCTGATTTTCTGATGTAGGTCTCGTGTTTGATAGTTGTTAGCATGAGCTTCGACTTCTGCGCATAGATTTTGGAGATGTCTATTACGGTCACGCCTACATGCTTCCTGAATGCGAGCTGATTTTTTATTTAGACTCTTCAGATCTGCTCCCGATGCTTTCATTTGTCGTCGCTCTTCTACAAGGGCTAGAGTATCGTCACTTATCCAATGCTGTTGCTTATGAGCGTTGTTCGGTGGTTTAGACGCAGCGACTGCATTCTGTAAAAGTTCTCTTGCTCGGTTCCAGAACTGATCAGGGGTGGCGGAATGTGGATCTATGTCAGTCCAAGACGTCCAATTTTGTTCTAGTGCATTCACAAATTTAGGTATGTCTGTAGGCTAGATTTTTCTTTGTTTGACAAATTTCCTAGCCACCTTTAATTTGAGTTGTACTTTCGCGACCAGAAGTTTGTGGTCTGACCCACAATCAGCTCCAGGCAAAGTATGACCATTTCTTATCGATGTTTTCCACCGTGAACTTATCATGATGTAATCTATCTGATTTCTATGACCAGTTGGTGATGTCCATGTATACAATCTCCGTGGATGATTTTGGAAGAAGCTGTTGCATATCACCAAGTTGTGGTCGGAGGCGAAAACTGTTAGTCGTTCACCTCTTTCATTTTGTTGCCCTAGACCAAACCTGCCCGCGCATTGACTAAGCTGATCGGCGTTTGCTCCAATCTTTGAGTTAAGATCACCCATAACTATTAGTAGTTCTCTTTTGGGAATCCCAGACATGGTGGTTTCTACTGCGGTATAAAATTCTTCCAATTCCTCAGTGCTTGATGAGCTTGTAGGTGAATATACCTGTATGATGTTTATATTTACAGGTGTTGCCTTAAGTTTTATACTTAAAACTCTGTCACTTACAGGCTCATAACTCATCACACAGTTGTGGATGTTCTTTGGTAGGACGATTGCGACTCCGTTTCTGCTTGTTGTGTCGTTTCCAGAGAAATAGATAGCGTGCTTATCAGTGAGGAAATGACCATTGCTTTTCCAATGCGTCTCACAAAGGCCACAGATGTTGAGGTCGCATCGAGTAGTTTCCTTTTCTAGGATGGCAAGTTTCCCCGGAATTAATAAGCCACGTACATTCCAAGTACCTATCTTCTGAATGTGCCGCATTTTCATTGAGCTTTGGGTTCCAGTAATCCGATTTCCATGCAGTGCCTGGTTTCCTACACTCACACGGCCGGTAGTCAATTTAACACCGTCTGCCCCGGACGCAGAACGGCGCCGGTTGCTAGGCGGATCGCATGGCCACCGTTGTATCTTATTTCGTACCTCCATGATGACTTTCTTGGGAATGTAGTACAGTGGTTTCCCCTTGCCTTCTGCACCAGACATTTTAGAGGATATTTGGTCCCCTAGGCCGCTGTAGCCTCTTCCGGTTTCCCGGTTAGGTGTGTGGTTATACCGCCACTGCTCGGTCGCCAGAGCCTCGTCAGTTGTCTAGCAGAGAGCACCACGGCGATCCCAATAGGATTCGGCTATTCTAACGAACCGCCGTCGCGAGCAGGTGAGGTTGACAGTAGGGTCGGGTATGATGTTAGTTCCGTTCTCCCCTTACTCTCCTACTTTCTCCTTTTTTACATTACATGTTTAAAAAACCGGGTCAGTTCAATTCAATTCATTTTTCAATTCAATTAATTTATTTTCAGTTCGTTGTTCGAAAATCATTACACTTATAGAACGTGGGCAAGGCGTAGTTTCCTTGTATTCGTCGTCAAACAGACACTTCAATTTTATTTGTATAATATTTTGTCCACCCGTGCGGAGCCGGGGCGGGCAGCTAGTATAATATATAGCCTATGTTACTCAGTGAAAATGTAGCTTTCTAACGGTGAAAGAATTTTTGAAATCGGTCCAGTAGTTTCGGAGCCTATTCAATACAAACCCACAAAAATACAAAAATACAAATCTTTCCTCTTTATAATATTAGTTTAGATTATAATAATAATGTAGATATGTGTTCTATATTCCTAGTTGGAGAACCACAAAACCCTAGTGGAACAGTGCATAAGAGGCGAGGGTGTAGTGCAGGTTAACATTCAGATTCGTTCCTCGGAGAGGAAGATCAACATCTTGGATGTCTTGAAACCTGATGAGGAGCTGGTTCAGCTTCCGCATCAGGGTGATGTTTGTGAGCAAGGTCAGTGGTATACGGAACTTAATTAAATTATAAGTGCGAAAGTAATTCTGTTTGTTTGCAACATTTTCAGTGCCGGTAGCAGGAACATTGTCGACAACGTATTCGAAAACGTAACTCGCGAAATGTCAAAATTGTCATACAAATTTTTAGTTCCACTTTTCACCACCGCAGCGCTGTTCATTTTTCAATACAACAATAGTCGAAGGCGATACGAAAACGTTGTCGACAATGTTCCTGCTACCAGCACAGGACTAAACGGCTGATTGGATCGTAATGAAAGGACATCATCCATTTTGGTCCAAATCTGAAAGTGCCGGCCAACGCATTTTTTTGTATATTCTTCTAGAGCTTGCCCGTCTGAGCATTTATTACTATGCCACCAAAGCTGTAGGACCATTGTCCTCCATTTTATTTGAGTTCGAAAATCTGAATATTCATACATTTTTGTTGAAAATAGGAATTCAAAATAATCAAACAAAATGAAATGTGTAGTAATAAATGCTCAGACGGACAAGCTCTCACAGAATATACAAAAAAAAGTGTTGGCCGGCACTTTAAGATTTGTATCAAATCTCTATGAAACATGGATTATGTCCTTTGAGAAGGAGATTATAGATATATTATATAAAAAATGCAGGCAAATTCGCGGGTAACAGCTAGTTGCAAATTTTCACATTTCACATTTCAACAAAGGGGGGTCATACAGTCGAGGTCTATTCAAGACACGCTCCACTTTCGATTGATAATCACCTTACAAAGAAATTTTATTTTTACACGTCGAAATAATTTTAATGATTTGTATTTTCTCTTTTGTCTTCTATTGAAACGGGTTATGTCTTCCCCCACGTTAATGTGTAGACCCAGACAAGGGGGTCATGACCCCCCTAGTCTGGTCCTTCACCCCCTTTGGGGTGGATTTTCCAAAAAACCCATCCTTAGTGGATACCTATGTTATAAAAGGTACCTACTGTCAAAATTTGATGTCAATTCCCAGCCGTTTAGGCTGTGCGTTGATATGTCAGTGAGTTTCCTCTTATATAAACCTATATATAAATTTAAATGCGAATATATATATATACAGACATAGAGCTGGAGGAGGCCATGTCCCCGGCGCGCGGCCCGGAGCCGGCGTCGGAGCCCGAGGCGCCGCACGCCGCGGCCGTCAAGTGGGTGGTGGACGCGCAGTTCAACACCGAGCACCGAGTGCCGTTCCCGGGGGACCCCGCTGAGTGGTGAGTACCACAGACAATTAGAGGTAGGGCTATTTGGGGCGCCCGACTGGGGTCTGTACGTGTCCCGTGGGTCTTCCCATTTAAATTGGAGCCGTCCGACTGGGGACTGCACCTCCACCTCACAGAAGACCGCAGTGAAATAACACTACTTGATTTAGTGTTGTGTTTATGCGGTAAGTAAGGTTGCCAGTGCTCCACGAGGATACGCTGGGCTAGTAGTAATGCTGCTAGCACAGTTAGTCCTCATCAACAACTTTTAATATAAAAAGGATTCGCTGAATGTGTTGCTAAGCGCAAGTCTCGACACCAGCTGAACCGATTTCGCTTTTTTTAGAGTATTCCTAGATGTACCAGGATGGCTCTTACGGAGAGAAAACTGAAACTATGCAGCGACGAGAGAGAGAGAGGTTTTGCCCGCGGCTTTCGCCCGCGTGTTTCTATATAAAGATACCCAATGTCCTTCCCCAGGTTATAATCTATCTCGTTGACTAATTTCATTACGATCCGTTCAGCCGTTTAGTCGTGAAACGATAGCAAACAAACAAACAGAGTTACTTTGGCATTTATAATATATAGTATGGATAGTAAAACTAAGTCGCTGGTGATAGCAAGTATATCTATACTAGGTTGGGTTACATGAAAAAAAAAGACCACTGAGTTTCTTGCCGATTCTTCTCAGGTGGCTCTTTTTCCGAACCGGTGGTAATTTAGACCTACATGAGTGCCTTATTAGGGCCTGAACTGAATAAATGTTTTTTGATTTTGATTTGGATTTTGTCTATCTATATAATAATGGCGAATGTGTGTGTAGGTCGGTGCAACACGTGAAGCTGTGGATACAGTGGGCGGTGAGACAGTTCAACCTTACTGGAGTGAAGTTATCAGATTGGAATTTGTATGGGGCTGAGCTCTGCGCTCTGACTAACATGGAATTCAAGTAAGTTAAGTTAGTTTTTTTAAAACAATATTTTATTAGTTTTTTAGGGTTTTTTAGGATCACTTTCTTGTCTGTCTGTCAAGAATTTTATCTCAAGAACGCGTGGAGGTATCATTTTGAAATTAATATGAAATACCCGGGTCTATGGTTTCTTTCGGCTGTAAAATAATCAAACCTGTAAGTGATTATGAAGAGAAGATATGACCGTTTATGCCGCATATTTTGCGATTTCACAAGGGAATCAAAACCTATAGGGTACTTGCCGTTGACCAAGATTCATGAAATTTGGTAGGAAGCAGTGTCTTACAGCACAAGTACCTAAAGGATAAAATCTGAAAACCGTAAATGTGTAGTTTTTTTAAATGCGAATTTACTAAAAAATATTCCTGCATCGCGCTGTTGAGAGTCACCGACGAATAATGACCACATTTTGAGTTCGCCTACTTTTAATCTTACCGACAAGTGTGTACGGAACCCTCGGTGCGCGAGTCCGACTCGCACTTGGCCGGTGTTTTTTATAATAAATGAGTATTTGGTTATCAAGCCCTCTCAATTGATATCCCAATTATTGGGGTTAATTTGGAAATTATAAATCGCCATCTTGTCGCCATCTTGCCAGTGGCATTGTCGGAAGGCGTGACGATGTATTGTTATTAATTATATTATACTAGCGGCCCGCCCCGGCTTCGCACGTAGACATTTATCAAATATTATATAGCCTAAAGCCTACCTCGATAAATGTACTATCCCAGGAATTTCCCGTGGGATTTTCCCATTTAAATTGGAGCCGCCCGACTGGGGACTGTACCTCCACCTTACAGAAGACCGCAGTGAAATAACAGTACTTGATGTAGTGTTGTGTTTCTGCGGTAAGTAAGGTTGCCAGTGCTCCACGAGGATACGCTGGGCTAGTAGTAACGCTGCTAGCACAGTGAGTCCTCATCAACAACATGGTTGGCAACTCGTTAGTGATACCCCTGGTATTGCTAGCGACTATAGGCTACGGTGACTGCTTACCATAAGGTGGGTCGTATGCTTGTGCGCCACCTTAGTGGTATAAAAAACATTTATTCCTTTCAGAGATAAAGTGCCGTCGGACCCCGGAGATCTTTTCTGGACCCACTTTGAATTACTAAGGAAATGCAAATTTATAGGTAAGATGTCTTCTGATATATTTCTATTTTTATGCTTACCATCAGACCAGCACGCTAGCTTGTCACCTTACTGAAAAACATACATTCAATCATAAAAAAAAAACAAAAAACAGTAATTCAGTTTAGGTCCTAATAAGGCAGTTAGGAAGGTCTAAATTACCGTATTATTTTTTAACCAACGGAACCCTATAAATAAGAATACGTTGTCTGTCTGTCTGTCTGTCAGCGGGCTGAATCTCATGATCTGTAATAGGTAGACAGTTGTCATTTTTCCCAGAATGTTACACATCAAATAAGTTATCCAAATCGTTGTGACACTGGTCTGTTAATGCCTGATGGTAAGCGGTTACCTATCCTTGTTGATGTTTCACATTATTATTATTCCCGTTATTTATCTCAGTTCTTAGCCTAGGTGATTTTTTTTTACAATATTCTTAAAGAAACAGATATTATACTAGCGGCCCGCCCCGGCTTCGCACGGGTAGAGATTTATATCAAATATTTTGTCTACCCGAGCGAAGCCGGGGCGGGCAGCTAGTATAATATATAGCCTATGTTACTCAGTAATGATGTAGCTTTCTAACGGTGAAAGAATTTTTGAAATCGGTCCAGTAGTTTCGGAGCCTATTCAATACATACAAAAATACAAATCTTTCCTCTTTATAATATTAGTATAGATAAAAAAACACCAAAACTAGGGAGCCACCGATAACGAGGCGCGAGCCCAAGCTACCGGTTGTTAGGGTTACAGAGTGAGGAACCTGCTGACAATCCTTATTATTATTGCAGCCGTGGTTCAAACTGAGGAACAGCCCCCAAAAGACACATTGGAACTAGCACAGTCTGCCATCAAGAAAAAACCTAAACAGGTATTGTTTTTATACCACTAAGGTCGCACACAAGCATACGGCCCATCTGATGGTAAGCAGTCACCGTAGCCTATAGCCGCTAGCAATACCAGGGGTATCACTAACGCGTTGCCAACCATGTTGTTGATGAGGACTCACTGTGCTAGCAGCATTACTACTAGCCCAGCGTATCCTCGTGGAGCACTGGCAACCTTACTTACCGCAGAAACACAACACTACATCAAGTAGTGTTATTTGACTGCGGTCTTCTGTGAGGTGGAGGTACAGTCTCCAGCTGGGCGGGATATAAGTAACGGATATAGTATTTTCGTATCAGTTTCGAAACAACTATATCCGTTACTTAAAACAAAAAACAATTATTTTTGTTTGTTTTTCTGTCTGTCGTCGGTTTGTTATGGCTACATTCATGTTGTATACATACATACAGACAAATCCATGGCAATAAATTTATGCTAATATTATAAATGCGAAAGTGACTCTGTCTGTTGGTTGGTTTGCTATCGTTTCACGACTAAACGGTTGAACGGATCGTAATGAAATTTGTCACCGTTTTGATAAATAAAGCCTATAATAAAATTAATGATTATGTAAATGATAATAATGCTTGGAATATATAGACTCACTATGCACAAGTGGCTCTCCGCTCCTGGTAATTGTAATAGTTTAAAATATGTATTTCATGAAAGCAGTGATAAAACCAACTCGGTAGCTTTCATTTTGATATTTGTAATTTCATACCAATGTCTAGAAGAATTTTGTTACAAATTGTTATATCATGATTGTTACATGAAAAAAGACAGAACACTGAGTTTCTTGCCGCTTCTTCTCAGGTGGCTTTTTTTCCGAACCGGTGGTAATTTAGGCGTTCATAAGTGCCTTATCAGGGCCTAAACTGAATAAATGATTTTTGATTTTGATTTTGAATGAGATAGATAACCTGGGGAGGACATAGGCTATCTTTGTCTAGAAAAGCTAGTACCTTATATATACATTTTATGTATGTTAGTGTGTAAGGTAAGGTCACTTCACTTGCATTTGAGTATTGTCATTGTTGCTTCGTTAGCTCAGTGGTCATACAAATTAATTACTATTTAACTGTTGGCCACTCACCCGCCTGTCGCCTTACTATCAAATTGGTTCCAATTCTTCCAGTCCCGGGACTTCCTGGTGGGCTTTTGTGTTCCTGGCTTTCACGAGACACTAGCACTTTGTTCAGGTGGTTTTCACTGATGCTATTTTGATATTTTCGATAATAATGATATTTTAAATACGGAGCTCGTTTGCACGATCCGTAGACAAACGCCGAGAGCGAGAGTGAATGACGTCGCCGATGTCGCAAATATGGCGGTTTGGCGGGTGTTTTGAATATAGAACAATCAAAATCAAAAATCATTTATTCATTTTAGGCCCTAATAAGGCACTTATGAAGGTCTAAATTACCACCGGTTCGGAAAAAACGGGCCAAGTCCCTACAGTCATCACGATATTGGTTTTCGTATAGACGGTGGTGCCGGAGAGTAGCGTGGAGGAAGCGTCGTTCGTGTCCGGTCGCAACGGCAACAACGGCCAGGTGCAGCTCTGGCAGTTCCTGCTGGAGCTGCTCACCAGCGCGGAGTACCTGGACGTCATCCGCTGGCACGGTACACACACACACATTCTATACACTTACACACACTATAAGTGTAATATTGTCATAATACTCATACGCACTGGAAAGAGACACTTTTATAAGAGAGATCTTTGGGATCTCCCGTGGGTTTCCTCATTTGAATTGGAGCCGCCCGACTGGGGACTGTACCTCCGCCTTACAGAAGACCGCAGTGAAATAACACTACTTGATGTAGTGTTGTGTTTTTGTGGTAAGTAAGGTTGCCAGTGCTCCACGAGGGTACGCTGCGCTAGTAGTAATGCTGCTAGCACAGTGAGTCCTCATCAACAACATGGTTGGCAAATCGTTAGTGATACCCCTGGTATTGCTACCGGCTATAGGCTACGGTGACTGCTTACCATCAGGTGGGCCGTACGCTTGTGTGCCACCTTAGTGGTATAAAAAAAAACGTAGTATTGTCACATTACACATTACTACGCAGTAAATTTGTTGACGGTCCTCTATGTACGCACTAGATAGTAAATATACGTCATCATATTTACTCTATGTACGCACTAGATAGTAAATATCCGTCATCATATTTACTCTATGTACGCACTAGATAGTAAATATCCGTCATCATATTTACTCTATGTACGCACTAGATAGTAAATATCCGTCATCATATTTACTCTATGTACGCACTAGATAGTAAATATCCGTCATCATATTTACTCTATGTACGCACTAGATAGTATATATCCGTCATCATATTTACTCTATGTACGCACTAGATAGTAAATATCCGTCATCATATTTACTCTATGTGTTTATAATAGTACATAGTACAATGTTGTGTGTTGTGTGTTGTGTCAGGCACGGAGGGCGAGTTCAAGTTGGTGGAGCCGGAGCGCGTGGCGCGGCTGTGGGGCGGCCGCAAGCACAAGCCCGCCATGAACTACGAGAAGCTCTCGCGCGCGCTGCGCTACTACTACGACGGGGACATGATCGCCAAGGTGCCCGGCAAGAGGTGACCACCCCGCTCTACCCGCATTGTACCCGCACTGTACCACTACCCACACTATACTCAAACTACCCCACTGTACCCAAACTACCCCTAATTTACCCACACTACCCCAAGTAACCAAACTACTCCTAATATACCCACGCCAGCCCACTGTACCCAAACTACTCTTAATATACCCACGCTAGCCCACTGTACCCAAACTACTCTTAATATAACGCTAGCCCACTGTACCCAAACTACTCTTAATATACCCACGCTAGCCCACTGTACCCAAACTACTCTTAATATAACGCTAGCCCACTGTACCCAAACTACTCTTAATATACCCACGCTAGCCCACTGTACCCAAACTACTCTTAATATACCCACGCTAGCCCACTGTACCCAAACTACTCTTAATATACCCACGCTAGCCCACTGTACCCAAACTACTCTTAATATACCCACGCCAGCCCACTGTACCCAAACTACCTGTAATTTACCCACACTACCCATCTCTACCCAAACTACCACTAATTTACTCACACTACCCCAAGTACCCAAACTACCCCTAATTTACCCACACTACCCCAAGTAACCAAACTACTCCTAATTTACCCACACTACCCTAATATACCCGAACTGTACCCACACTACCCCTAATGTACCCGCATTTTACTCCTATTGTACCCGCACTGTTTTTTTATTAGATTTCCGTACCCGAAGGGTAACCAACGGAACCCTATTACTAAGCCTCCTCTGTCCGTCCGTCCGTCTGTCTGTCAGCGGGCTGTATCTCATGATCCGTATTAGGTAGACAGTTGCAATTTTCACAGAATGTGTATTTCTGTTGCCGCTATAACAACAAATAATAAAATTGAAATAGAACTAACCTAGCTTGTTTTAGTACGGAACCCTCGGTGCGCGAGTCCGACTCGCACTTGGCCATTTTTTTATGAGCTTTTTGACTTGCTTGCAGATTCGTCTACAAATTTGTATGTGATTTGAGACAGCTATTGGGCTACGGGGCCGGCGAGTTGGCTGAACTGGTGAAGGAAGTGCACGAAGCTAAATTAAACGGAGATATCGATATCAGTTAGCTGTATTCACTAATTAATTAATTTAATTAAGTAGCATTTATGCGAAAGAAGATTTAATGGATTATAGATGATAAGAGGATTTCCCATTAAAATTAGATCCTCCCGACTGGGGACTGTACCTCCGCCTTACAGAAGACCGCAGTCAAATAACACTACTTGATGTAGTGTTGTGTTTCTGCGGTCAGTAAGGTTGCCAGTGCTCCACGAGGATACGCTGTAGTAATACTGCTAGCACATCGAGTCCTTAACAACATGGTTGGCACCTAGTTAGTGATATCCCTGGTATTGCTAGCGGCTATAGGCTACGGTGACTGCTTACCATCAGGTGGGCCGTATGCTTGTGTGCCACTTTAGTGGTATAAAAAAAATACAAGAATTTATCCACGGCTTTGCCCGCGTAGTTCTAGAAAATGGTTTATTTATTAATTATGTTAGAATATATGTTGCCTCTTCAAGCTTAGAGAAAAGATCATATATTCTTCCCTACGTTATAATCTATCTCCTTGTCCAAGGACATCATCCATGTTTCATAGAGATTTGGTCCAAATCTGAAAGTGCCGCTACGCATTTTTTGTATGTTCTGTTAGAGCTTGTCCGTCTGAGCATTTATTACTATGGCACCAAAGTTGGACATTACAGGACATTTAATTTGTTTTGGTGATTTTGTATTCCTATTTTCAACAAAATGAATGAATTTCAGTTTTTTTAAGTCAAATAAAAAAGCTACAATGGTCCTACAGGTTTGGTGTCATAGTAATAAATGCTCAGACGGACAAGCTCTAACAGAATATACAAGAAAGTGCGTTTGCCGGCACTTTCAGATTTGGACCAAAATGGATGATCCATTCATTACGATCCGTTTAGTCGTGAAAAGGTAGCAAACAAACAAACAGTGCCGGTAGCAGGAACATTGTCGACAACGTATTCGAAACCGTAACTCGCGAAATGTCAAAATTGTCATACTATTTTTTAGTTCCACATTTCACCGCCGCGGCGCTGTTCATTTTCCAATACAAAAATAGTCGAAGGCGACACGAAAACGTTGTCGACAATGTTCCTGCTACCAGCACTGAGTTACTTTCGCATTTATAATATTATTATGCATTTCGTTTATGATTTTTTATACTACCTTTCATTATTATTAGCAGAAGAATATTGACGGTGTAACTTAAAAAAGTTATAATATTTTGAAATATTTCATTTATAAGTTCTGTACTGGCAGCAAGAATATCTTTCGAAAACGTAACTATCAAAATGTCATTTTGATACAAATGTATAGTTCCACTTCTCTTCGGCGCAGCGCTGTTCAATTTCCCATACAAAAGTAGTCGCAAGCGATGAAAATACGTAGTCGAAAGTTCTTCTTAATGCTACAGTGTTATGTAAATAGTTTGTTTAAAAGAACCTAATTGAAATAAATAAAAATTGTGATAGATTTTTTGTAATTTCGTTAATTAATACTGACTGTGGACTTAATATATTTATGTATTAGTTTACTTTAATGCAAATATGTTTATTTTATCCATTATTAATTATAAGGGTTGTGTGTGAATAAAAGTCTATTAATTGTTTGTGGTATTTTATTATTATTATCTTTGGTTACTCCCCTATCCGTGCCGGTAGCAGGAACATTGTCGACTACGTAAGCGTAAACGTAACTTGCGAAATGTCAAAATTATACAAATTTTTAGTTCCACTTTTCACCGTCGCAGCGTCGTACATTTTTCAATACAAAAATAGTCGAAGGCGATACGAAAGCGTTGTCGCAATTATTCATGCTTGCGCTACAGGTCCACAGTGAAGTGGAAGTCGTCTTGGATGATGAGATGAAGCCGTTATTGGGTATTGTTATTAGTTATGCAGCATTAGGTCGGAGAAAAAACTATATTATTCAATTTGACAAAAGTAGAGTGACACAAAAGTAAAACAAAAAAAAAGAAAATTTAGGGAAATCGAAAGAAAACCATAGAGGAGAGATCCGACACTCTGAAAAAAGTGGTGTGCTGTCTGCTATTCTAGCAACGCAAGTTCAAATCCCAGGTCTGTACCAATGAGTTTTACGAACTTAAGTGCAGTGATTAGTCACACCACGAGCTTTACGGTGAAGGAAAACATCGTGAGGAAACCTGCATACGTCTGATAAGAAATTCAAGGACGTATGTAGTGCCTAAGAGACGGCGACGGACCTACCATCTGTCACGTTGGCACCAAATTATCTTGGGTGGACTTTTTATACAAGGGACCCCGAAGAGGCACCCTTATGGGAAGGTGTGAAGGTTGGTAGCTTTCATATTGATATTTGTAATACATACCTATTTCTGTCAAAAGAATTTTGTTATAATATCATGATTGTTACATGAATAAAAGAGCACTGAATTTCTTGCCGATTCTTCTCAGGTGGCTTTTTCCGATCGGTGGTAATTTAGACCTTCATAAGTGCATTGTTAGGGCCTAAACTACATAAATGGTTTTGATGTTAAAAGAGTTTTTTTTTCAGAATCAATTTGAAAATTGTTTAAAATAAAGATTTGAGCCAATCGTCTAATTAGGCACTTATGAATTTAATCAGACATTGTATGCATAGGGAAAACACCCCAATTATCCCTGACCCGTGCACCCACCAATGGGTCGCGAACTAAAAAAAAATGCGAAAAATAAAATATTTTTTAGATTTTATTATTTTTAAAATAATACAATGTGTTGACCTTAATACTCTTAAAAATAAAACACTAAGTAAAATGGTGCCAATAGCGTAAAACAATAACTAAAGTTAGTCTATGAGAATAAAGCAGACACACTTTGTCTATAGACAAAACTGAACAACTGCCAAACAACATAAAAATACAGCACCATAAATATGTAATGAGCTATTCTGAAGTAAAATTGCTTACGCCTACCATACGCACTGTCTTTCAATTCGTCTTTAACGACGTATTTCCTCAAACCGATGCACCAGACTAGCACCATCTCCTTCCAATCTATGGATCTCACGTTAAAGTTGTATATCAGCCGGTCTACGGGCGACAGTCGACCGAACATGGCCTGCAGGTTGTCATCTTTAAACCGCCATTCATTTGTCAGAAAGTATGTATACACTTTTGATAATTTATATACTTTATGGTAGAGCTTAACCGCCCTGGAAGCATAATTTATAATAATAATTATATTTTCACGCCACAAGGGTCCCCGAAGAGGTAGGCAGAGGTGTTGCAACACCCGTTTTTATATAATCTACACTAATATTATAAAGAGGAAAGATTTGTATTTTTGTATGTAACGAATAAACTCAAAAAGTACTGGACCGATTTCAATAATTCTTTTTTCATTAGAAAGCTACATCATCACTGAGTAACATAGGCTATATATTATACTAGCTGCCCGCCCCGGCTTCGCTCGGGTAGACGAAATATTTGATAAATGTCTATAGGCTCCGAAACTACTGAACCGATTTCAAAAAATCTTTCACCGTTAGAAAGCTACACTATCATTGAGTAACATAGGCTAGCTGCCCGCCCCGGCTTTGCACGGGTAGACAAAATATTTGATATCAGTGTCTACCCGTGCGAAGCCGGGGCGGCCCGCTAGTATAATATATATACAATTTTGTTTTTTGTCTGCGAAAATACTATTGTAGATAACTTACGAAGTAATGTCCTTTAGATTTTTCCCCAGCAGAAAACAGACTCCGTCTATTAGATAGGCCGGTATATAGTGCAAGATCCAAGTAAGGAGCCAGTAGATGAATGGATTTGATGTTTCCAGCGTGTAGCAGTACCATACAGCCTTAGGAGTCGCGTACTTAAGGCATTCATCGCTATTCATTACTTTACTAATTAATCCTGCAAAAAAGAAACCTGTATAGTATATCTAGGTACTAGGTGGTAGGCCTCTTATTGCAAGAGTCCGGCTAGGTGGGTACCACCGCAGTGTCAGATATTCTGCCGCCAAGCACTAGTGTACGTACACTACACCGTGTTCCGGTGTGAAGGGCACTGTAGCTAGTGACATTACTGGCCATAAGAGACTAGGAACTAGATGGTAGGCCTCTTATTGCAAGAGTCCGGCTAGGTTATATAGCCGTGGTGGCCTTGTGGTTGAACCAACAGGCCTGTCATCTGATGGGTCCAGGTTCGAATCCCAGCCTGTACCAATGAGTTTTTCTAAGCTTAAGTACAGTGATTAATCACACCATGAGCTTTTAAAAAGAGAGGTAGGGCGATTTGGGATATCCCGTGGGTTATCCCATTTAAATTGGAGCCGCCCGACTGGGGACTGTACCTCCGCCTTACAGAAGACCGCAGTGAAATAACACTACTTGATGTAGTGTTGTGCTTCTGCGGTAAGTAAGGTTGCCAGTGCTCCACGAGGATACGCTGAGCTAGTAGTATTGCTGCTAGCACAGTGAGTCCTCATCAACAACATGGTTGGCACCCCGTTAGTGATACCCCTGGTATTACTAGCGGCTATTGGCTACGGTGACTGCTTACCATCAGGTGGGCCGTATGCTTGTGTGCCACCTTAGAGGTATAAATAAAAAATAAAAATAAAAAATAGGTGGGTAGCACCGCAGTGTCAGATATTCTGCCGCCAAGCACTAGTGTACGTACACTACACTGTGTTCCGGTGTGAAGGGCACTGTAGCTAGTGACATGACTGGCCATAAGAGACTAGGAACTAGATGGTAGGCCTCTTATTGCAAGAGTCCGGCTAGGCGGGTACCACCGCAGTGTCAGATATTCTGCCGCCAAGCACTAGTGTACGTACACTACACTGTGTTCCGGTGTGAAGGGCACTGTAGCTAGTGACATGACTGGCCATAAGAGACTAGGAACTAGATGGTAGGCCTCTTATTGCAAGAGTCCGGCTAGGCGGGTACCACCGCAGTGTCAGATATTCTGCCGCCAAGCACTAGTGTACGTACACTACACTGTGTTCCGGTGTGAAGGGCACTGTAGCTAGTGACATTACTGGCCATAAGAGACTAGGTACTAGGTGGTAGGCCTCTTATTGCAAGAGTCCGGCTAGGTGGGTACCACCGCAGTGTCAGATATTCTGCCGCCAAGTACTAGTGTACGTACACTACACTGTGTTCTGGTGTGAAGGGCACTGTAGCTAGTGACATTACTGGCCATAAGAGACTAGGTACTAGGTGGTAGGCCTCTTATTGCAAGAGTCCGTCTAGGCGGGTACCACCGCATGTTAATATATTATTAAACTTTATTGTATTTTTGCTTGCAGTAGCTTTCCCAACCTTTTGCAACTCCCCTAAAGAAGCTTCCGGACCCTCCAGGGTCGCGACCAACACATTGAAAAACATTGACAGTACACTCACGTTCATTCACGTACCTTTTTCAGTTTGACAGTTGGTATTGCTGATCGTGTAGATGTTGTAGGGCAGGTTCGGCTTGTTAACAGCAGTATCCCAGGCCGCTGCTATGATGGCATTATTTACAAAGTCCACTGGTGCCATGTTAATGTTTATATCTTTAGTGAGCAGCGCGTGAATAGTCCCTGTTCCTATACCTATTATTATCTGTGGATATACAAATGAAGACTATAAGAAATGGCGGTCTTTGATCCGCTAGAAAAGGACTTGGCGTGATTTTATTTAAGTTAGTGTTGAATGAGAATGCAATTTGAATCAACGGCTTTTATTACTGATCGATATATTATGTACACTGATTGATTAATTAGATGTTATAATCAAAGATTAGATGCTGACATTATTGGCTAGTTTACTTTGAAATGCCTGGACAACAGGGACAGGTCTTGCTTCGAAGGCGCCGTATGGGCAGCCATTGTTAGCCCTTGTAGATTTTCTTAAAAAGAGGCTAACTAATCAAGAATATTGAGTTATAGTTTTAAAGCATAGACAAAACAGTCTACATTTGACATTGACATCTTATGTGACATAGTAAACTTTATATTTCTTAATTTTTCAGAAGAACCGTCTGTGCGGTCTGTGCCACTGGCTCAGACACAGCAAATGAGTTGGTAAAAAGAATGGTAAAAAAAAAAACTAGAAATCGAAAAATAAATAAACCATAGAGGTTCATAGAGTTCCGACACTCTTTAAAAAAATGGTGTGCTGTCTGTTATTCTAGCGAGCAATGAGTTTTACGAACTTAAGTACAGTGACTAGTCACACCACGAGCTTTACGGTGTGAGGAAACCTGCATACATACATCTGAGAAGAAATTCAAGGACGTGTGTAGTGCCTAAGAGACGGCGACGGACTCACCATCTGTCACGTTGGCACCAAATTATCTTCGGTGGAAAGTGGGTGTTGTATCACCTCTGCCTACCTTTTAGCTTAGATTATTTTACGGTGAAAGAGAGGTTATCTCTACTCACCCCACTTGGCCCAAAAAGAGCACTTTTGTCTATCCATCCAGGAGTGGGCTCCATGTAGGAACTTATTACTGAAAATGAAACATACGCTATATTCTAATTCTACTGCAGAGCGAGCTGAGCGAGCGAGGTGATCATGCTCAGCCGCCACAAAGGGAAGATCTTCCAGCCAGGCGGGTTTTGTGCCTGGGGAACAAGGCTCCGACTGTTCAAGTCGGAGACTGTATGCATGATACTGTGGGGCGAGCGAGGAGATCATGCTCAGCCGCCACAAAGGGAAGATCTTCCAGCCAGGCGGGCGTTGTGCCTGTGGAACAAGGCTCTGACTGTTCTAGTCGGAGACTGTATGTATGATACTATGAGGCGAGCGAGGAGATCATGCCCAGCCGCCACAAAGGGAAGATCTTCCAGCCAGGCGGGTGTTGTGCCTGGGGAACAAGGCTCCGACTGTTGTACTCGACTTGTTTCGTGGTTAGAGTACCTGAACGCTACACTAGGAGCCGCGGGTAGGATTCCCGTCGAGCAAACATTTATGTGAATAACAATATTTTGTATTTGCCTTCTGTATGAGCTAAAAGGGGTAGTAACTTGAGCATTGTACTTGTTTGTAACCTATGCTACACGCTCTGCTTAGTTTGATATCAACACAGGGTGATAATTTCCAATCTTAATTAGGGTATGTAGGTAAATTGTTATCTTACCAACAGGCGGCTTCACTATACAGACTGGCAGGTCACCAGCTAAGATGCGGACTTGCTCCTCAGCTATGGCTTTGGTGAACACGTAAGTATTGGGCCAGTCCTTTATCAGACTGAAACAGAGAATAAAATAGAATTTAATGTCATGTTTGTTGTAATATATAACTAGGTAGCCCCATGCAACATATAAAGTTCCATCCAGGAGCTGTAATCGTTAAGTCCCGCGTGGCTTCACTGCGCTCGTTACCTCGACACCTTACTTCATAGTTCTTATTTACCCAGTATGAAATGTCACTAGCTACAGTGCCCTTAACACCGGAACACAGTGTAGTGTACGTACACTAGTGCTTGGCGGCAGAATATCTGACACTGCGGTGGTACCCACCTAGCCAGACTCTTGCAATAAGAGGCCTACCACCTAGTACCTAGTCTCTTATGGCCAGTAATGTCACTAGCTACAGTGCCCTTAACACCGGAACACAGTGTAGTGTACGTACACTAGTGCTTGGCGGCAGAATATCTGACACTGCGGTGGTACCCACCTAGCCAGACTCTTGCAATAAGAGGCCTACCACCTAGTACCTAGTCTCTTATGGCCAGTAATGTCACTAGCTACAGTGCCCTTAACACCGGAACACAGTGTAGTGTACGTACACTAGTGCTTGGCGGCAGAATATCTGACACTGCGGTGGTACCCACCTAGCCAGACTCTTGCAATAAGAGGCCTACCACCTAGTACCTAGTCTCTTATGGCCAGTAATGTCACTAGCTACAGTGCCCTTCACACCGGAACACAGTGTAGTGTACGTACACTAGTGCTTGGCGGCAGAATATCTGACACTGCGGTGGTACCCACCTAGCCTGACTCTTGCAATAAGAGGCCTACCTCACGTGAGCCCTGAATGGTCTTAAGTAAGCGGCAACCTTAGAGAGTACCTCTATCTTCAAGGAAATGTATAGTCATACAAACTTCGGCATTTCGGGTCGAGTCAATTATATTTTGCAAGACAATAAATGCTATAAATACCACCGTTTTAAGATTATACTCAATTACCTATGCATAGTACCTGTGTTAAGTAGTTGTATAATAACTATGGCATTTTGTTTGTTTTTGTGTATCTTTATAATTTTCAAATTATCTAAACGAGGGTGCCAATTCTGTTGGGCGAACCAAACTAATTTGTCAGGACTAAAAAGCCTTGTTGTCCCTTTATCATGTGCAGTGTTAAATAAGGATGGTAATAATAATGGGCTAGGGTGCAGCCTCTCTTCCAGTTCGCCCCCTATTCTGCCAGTAATGGACTCACCTGGCAGTAGCACAGTCCAGCTTCGCCGCGTCCATCTCCTCGGCCAGCTGTATGATGGCGGCGGGAGGCATGGGGCTGGGGTACACCTTCTCCTCCACGTCACCCCCTATCCTGCTCCGTGTGGCGAACGCAAAGGCCGTAGACACATAGACGACGGATCTGTTTTGTTACAAGATGTTAATCGTGGTGGGCTGGTTGAAGCAACGGCCTGGCGTCAACGGCCCAGGTTCAAACCCCTGCCTGTGCCAATGAGTTTTTCTAAGCTTAAATACAGTGATTAATCACACCATGAGCTTTTAAAAGAGAGGTACGGCCATGTAGGTTTCCCCGTGGGTTTTCCCATTTAAATTGGAGCCGCCCGACTGGGGACTGTACCTCCACCACCACCAAATAACACCACTTGATGTAGTGTTGTGTTTTTGCGGTAAGGTTGCCAGTGCTCCACGAGGATACGCTGGCCTAGTAGTAATGCTGCTAGCACAGTGAGTCCTCATCAACAACAGGGTTAGCAACGCGTTAGTGATACCCCTGGTATTGCTAGCGGCTATAGGCTATGGTATCGCTTTCAATCATATGGGCCATGCGCCGTATGCCACCTCAGTGGTATAAAAATTATATTTAAAATTATGGTATAAGTAAATTGGCTGCATTATTTTACGAAATTTAGATTTTCTAACCGACTTTCAAGGCCACCAAGTTGGCAATCCTCCGTGCATGTAGGAGGGCTCCGGGATCTCCAGTGGAACGCACCGGTGCCCTCCTGCACTTTGCCTGAGCACGTCCCGGGGGCAGCCATGTCGTCGCCCCTAGAACCCTCGCGTGCTCTAGACAGCACTTGCCACGTCGTGCTGCCACCAGCCGCGGGCCTGCTTGAAGAGGCAGTCAGAGCCCCCACTCTGGCTGCCCACGGGCCCGTCGGCCCTTTTTAAGACACGCAGGGGATACCATAGCCATATGCTTAGCGACCCTGGAACTTTCAAGGCCAGGGTCAAGGTGAAACTACGGCAATGTTACCTAAGTCGTTTGCATGAGATTGCCAGCCGCATAGCTTCTCTAGTGCCGCGGACGTTGATCAATGTGGCCTCTAATAATGGTTCATCGAAACGTGTCGTCGCCGCCATATGGACGATAATGTCCACCTGAAACGAATTCTTTCATTATAATAAACTAGTGTTTACCCGCGGCACCGCCCACGCAGTACTAGGTAAGGATAGTCTATGTCCTTTCCAAATTACATTACGATCTTTTCAGCCGTTTGGTCGTGAAAAGGTAGCAAGCAAACTAACAAACAGAGGTATTTTTGCATTTATAATATTAGTATGCATATGGATAAAAATAATATCTTTACGCCTTTCGTCGGCAGAGGTGTTACAACACTTGCCACCGAAGATAATTTGGTGTCAACGTGACAGATGGTGAGTCCGTCGCCGTCTCTTACGCACTACTGTACATACGTCCTTGATTTTCTCCTCCGAGCTTTGATTAGCTTAAATAAACCCAAAAACTTACTTACTATTGCAATTCTAGCGAATTGTAGGATTGTAAAAAAATATTTTTGAATTTTTACTTTGATTAAAAAAATATATTTTAGTTTATTTTACTAGTTGTCAACAAAGTTAAGTTTAGTTTTGAGTACCTACTGAACCGGTGTGCGAGTCCGACTCGCACTTGCCGATTTTTGTTTTATATTAAACTTATACCAACTGTAATAAGTAAACACATTTTCTGACCTCTTCACCTAATTTCTCCCAGTCATCATCACTGATCCCCAAGCCTTCTTTGGAGACGTCACCATCCACAGCCTCCAGCTTGTCTGCGAAATGAGGCTGATGCTCATGAAGATAGTCGAACAGCTGGAACGAAAACATAATTTAATAAGTGGTGGTTTAACGTGGTCCCGCAAATTTACTAAAAAAAATATTCCTGAATCGCGCTGTTGAGAGTCACCGACGAATAATGATCTCATTTGAAGTTCGCCTACTTTTAAACTTACCGACAAGTGTGTACGGAACCCTCGGTGCACGACTGGCACTTGGCCGGTTTTTTTATTTGATCTGAGCCCGCGAGGGACTTAGCGCGATAATAATTATGTTAGTTGAAAAAAATTAATTAAACAACATCTATTTTAATTAACTAATATAATAATAAACTCATTGAAGTTATCAAGAAAATATTGTTTTGAGTCGTACTTTATCGGGTCTCCGGGTCGACGGGGGCGACACAAAAACATGAATTAGGCGAAATGAGTTTCCGTTATTAGCACGCCAAAAGCATGTTATCAATTACGTGTATTCTACAAGTTCTCGGCCTCTTATAGCAAGGTGGGTACCACCGCAATGGCCGGCAACGCGCGAATGATACCCCTGCAGCCCTGGTGTTGCAAGCGTACATAGGCTGCGGTAACCGCTTACCATCAGGCGGGCCGTATGTTTGTTTGCCACCTTAGTGGTATAAAAATAACATATTCTGCCGCCAAGCACGAGTGTACGTACACTACACTGTGTTCCGGTGTGAAGGGCACTGTAGCTAGTGACATTATTTATGGCCATAAGAGACTAGGTACTAGGTGGTAGGCCTCTTATTGCAAGAGTCCGGCTAGGTGGGTACCACCGCAGTGTCAGATATTCTGCCGCCAAGCACTAGTGTACGTACACTACACTGTGTTCCGGTGTGAAGGGCACTGTAGCACGCAACGGATTTTGATGCGGTTTCTTTAATAGATAGAGTGATTGAAGAGAAGGGGTTTTTATATATAATTCATATGTGTTTTGTAGGTATTTAACTTATATGCTGAGAGAGCGTTTAAGAGAGATAAATGCCCTCTCTTAAACGCTCTCTCAGCATATAAGTTAAATACCTACTTGTTCTACTATATGAGTCGTTAGTTTCGACTTTAATTGAAGATAATAGCTTATCATTAAATAATTCGTACTTCATCAGTCGAGCTGTTTTGTTTTAATATTCATTTGCTTAAGTTAAATTTCATAGTTTTCCTTGTACATTTTTGCAGAATATTGATAACCACGACATTATTAGTCAAATTACTACATTACGTTGGTACCTAACTCATTTATCTAATAATATCTTCACGCCTTCCCAAAACGGTCCCCGAAGAGGTAGGCAGAGGTGTTACAACAACCGAAGATAATTTGGTGCCAACGTGACAGATGGTGAGTCCGTCGCCGTCTTTTAGGCACTACCCTTGAATTTCTTCTCAGACTTATGCAGGTTTCCTCACGATGTTTTCCTTCACCGTAAAGCTCGTGGTGCGAATAATTACTGCACTTAAGTTGGAAAACCTCATTAGTATAGACACGGTGGTGGTCACCCATCCAAAACCAGACCATATACCAAGGATGTTTACTTATTACGCTCAATATCGCGCATATTGAGACTCAACCTCAAGTTTCGGAGAGGTAGGGCGATTTGGGATTTCCCGTGGGTTTACCCATTTAAATAGGAGCCGCCCGACTGGGACTGTACCTCCACCTTACAGAAGACCGCAGTGAAATAACACTACTTGATGTAGTGTTGTGTTTCTGCGGTAAGTATGGTTGCCAGTGCTCCACGAGGATACCTTAGTAGTGTAATGCTGCTAGCACAGTGAGTCCTCATCAACAACACTTTAGTGATACCCCTGGTATTGCTAGCGGCTATAGGATACGGTGACTGCTTACCATCAGGTGGGCCGTATGCTTGTGTGCCTAGTGAAATAAACTGCGTAATGCAGATAATAATTTTCATTCTTAGCCCGGTGTCCTCGTCTCTCACGATATTATCATTATTATCATTTTCACCGGTTTTATAAGAAACGTCATAGCCGATATTTTTAAACCACATGACGCAAGTACGTCATGTGGTACGGCGGTATAATCCCTTCACAAACACATACCTACGGTCTAGGTACCAGTTAAGGTCGTATTAAAATAAAAATTATAAAAGTAAATACGAACCGGATCTTTCAAGATGGCGTCCAATCTTTGCTTGATATTTTCACCGTTTTTGGATCTCATTAACATGAAAATCTTCTTTATAGCGCACGACCTAAAACAAAACCAATATAACAGTATAATCTGTACATATCTGTTCATAAATACATACAAAAAGAATTGATGTGTCTGTTTGTCATATGTAAAAATAACAGTTTTTACCAAATGAATATGAATGTATTTTTTTTATTACAAGGTCGGGTATCTATAACAAGTAAAATGTTGGTCCATCGAGCTGTTTTTTTTTTATACCACTAAGGTGGCCCACAAGCATACGGCCCACCTGATGGTAAGCAGTCACCATAGCCTATAGCCGCTAGCAATACCAGGGGTATCACTAACGAGTTGCCAACCATGTTGTTGATGAGGACTCACTGTGCTAGCAGCATTACTTCTAGCGCAGCATATCCTTGTGGAGCACTGGCAATCTTAATAATCGCAGAGAAATAACATTACATCAAGTAGTGTCATTTCACTGCGGCCTTATGTAAAGTGGAGGTACAGACCCCAGTTGGGAAAACCCATGGGAAATCCCAAATCACCCTACCTCTCTTTTTAAAAGCTCATGGTGTGATTAATCACTGTACTCAAGCTTAGAAAACCTCCTTGGTACAGGCCGTGATTTTAACCTGGGCCTATCAGATGACAGGCCGTTGTTTCAACCACAAGGCCACCACGGCTATAAAATAGTATATATCTACACTAATATTAGGTCCTTACATATGAAATTGGCGTTTTGTATGGGAGGAACAAAAAGTCGAATATTTTTTAATATAATATATTTAATTAATCAAAGTATGAACCATTATTTTCTATGCACTTTTGCCATCTCATAGGTAGTTCATTGATCCCTTTACTAAAAAAACCAGTCGGACGGGAATCAATAAAATCTTTGAAGGCGATTTGGACTGCCCCATCGGAGTTGAATTTTTTCCCTTGCAAGAAGTTATCCAAATTTCGAAAAAAATGGTAATCTGTTGGAGCAAGGTCCGGGGAGTACGGAGGATGTCTTAGACTTTCCAATTGAAGCTCTTCTAATTTAGTAGCCGTCTGTAGCGCAGTGTGTGGTCTAGCGTTGTCGTGAAGCAGCAGTGGCGTGGAGCGATTGACCAGCCTAGGTTGTTTAGCCGCTAGCTTTTCCATCATGGTTTGCAATTCCTGACAATAGACATCAGCCGTAATAGTCTGGCCAGATTTGAAAAAACTGTAATGAACAATACCGGCACTAGTCCACCAAACGCTTACAAGTAACTTTTTTGGGGTTAATTTTCGCTTGGGGCAGGATTTGGCTGGCTGGCCAGGATCTAACCATTGCGCTGAGCGCTTCCGATTATCGTAAAGAACCCATTTTTCATCACAGGTAATGATTCGGTTTAAAATACCTTCATTATTGTGCCGGTTTAGTAATGTAACGCAGCAGTCGACGCGCGTTTGCCGGTTTGTTTCAGTCAATTCGTGAGGTACCCACCTTTCAAGCTTTTTAATCTTCCCAATTTGCTTCAAGTGAATTAAAACAGTTTTATCACTAACATTGCAGCCTGCAGCTAACTCGGACGTGGTTTGCGATGGATCCGCTTCCACAATAGCCTTCAACTCTTCATTATCAACTTGAGTCTCAGGCCGTCCACGGGGCTTGTTCTGCAGGTCGAAATTTCCAGAACGAAAACGTTGGAACCAAAAACGAACTGTGTTTTCTTTTGCAACACGACCGCCATACACATCATTCACCCTTCGAGTTGTTTCCGCAGCACTAGTGCCACGGCGGAACTCGTACTCGTAAATAATGCGATATTTAAGGTTTTCCATTTTGTAAAATGAGTGACGCAAACAGAAAAAAACAGAAGAAAAAAAACAAATGAATGACGATCATCGAAGCACAAATACATGAGTCTATAGCTGTACAAATTTGAATTTGGAATTCCTTACCAAAGAGGAGAAATTCGTGATTAAAGTGGCCAGTACGAAAAACGCCAATTTCATATGTAAGGACCTAATATTATAAAGAGGAAAAATTTGTATTTTTGTATGTATTGAATAGGCTCCGAAACTACTGGACCGATTTCAAAAAATCTTTCACCGTTAGAAAGCTACATCATCACTGAGTAACATAGGCTATATATTATACTAGCTTCCCGCCCCGGCTTCGCTCGGGTAGACAAAATATTTGATAAATGTCTATAGGCTCCGAAACTACTGGACCGATTTCAAAAAATCTTTCACCGTTAGAAAGCCACACTATCACTGATTAACATAGGCTAGCTGCCCGCCCCGGCTTTGCACGGGTAGACAAAATATTTGATATAAATTTCTACCCGTGCGAAGACGGGGCGGGCCGCTAGTATAGTATATATATTAGTATATATACTAATGTGTACTATAGTACATATTCTACATTCATCAATCTCTTCATACATGCCTACCGGTTTCGAATACTACAGTTTATGGTGGCCTTGGTAATAAACAAATCAATCGAATTAATAAAAAAAATTATATTACAAATTCAGAAGCATATGTTGAGACTAATCAATTTAACTATTAACCTATATTTTAATTTAATAATTCATTATATTTAAATCTACTTCTCTGATGGACCTAAATTGTTGCGTCATAATATGAGCCAATTGAGATTTGAGAATGGTTTGCCACGATTATCTCGTGGTTCTCTCAAGGCGATTACAACAAAAATGTAAACTAGTCTCGGGAATAATAATAATATCATCTTCACTGCGTATAACATAACCTCAAAATCGAGAGGGTAATAAAAAGGTAGATTGTACTTTGCGACCAACGCAGTGACGCCGGTTAAAACTACGCCTTGCAATACATATACACACAATTACAGGCCCATCTACAACGAAACTACGCCTTGTCCACGCACTACATGATACCCAGAGAGTTTATATTGATATATTTTATAAGGAAGAGCAAATGACCAACTTATTATTTGCGGTTGGTATAATAGCCATGTCTAGGGATCGAACCGCAAAGTTAAGTTTGTCATTTAACGAAGTTTTGTTTTTTGTACGGGACCTTTGGTGTACGAGTCCAACTCGCACTTGACCAATTTCTAATTTGAACTTAGCATATAGGACTAAAGCAAAGTGCCCTCAGCGCGTCTGTCTCTCTGTCTGAACGCGATAACCTCAAAAACTACTGAACAGATTTTCATACAGTTTTCACTAATAAACAGATTCATGAGGAAGGTTTAAGTGTATAACAAATATTTTTTTTGTGTAAAATGAAGAAGACTGACATATGAAGATAACTGTTGCGAGGATAAAAGCGTGATTCGTAAGGGAGAGATCTCGCGTCTCATAATCTACTCTTCAATCTTACCTGAGCAGTTTCTCCACCAGGTGTTTCCCCAAGAACCCTGTAGCCCCAGTGAGGAACACCACGGAGCCCTTATAGAAGTTCTGGATGGGAGAATTGCCATCATGCATCGCTTTGTACATGGGCCGCTGACGATCCAACACGGCGGCTTCCAGCTCCTGCGCCACGTCCATGACTGGAATACCTATGAATTAATGATTAAAAACACGCTTAATAATGTATCATGATGAACCTGGTCAGGATATAAGGATAAAGTAATGATATAAAAGAGTTTTTGGCGGTAATCAGGTGGAGCGGTTGAGATTTTGTCCAGTGTCTCGGAAATTGTGTTATAGTGATCTTTCATGTGTATGAATGGTGTCGTTATGTGCAGTAAAGTTTCATTTAGTGACTGATTTATAGGAGCATTGGAAATAATGCCATAATACGACTTTTGGGTTAAGTGATTTATCATTTGGTCAATAGGTTACCTCTGACCTAAAGGCGTGTTACGATCTGCTACTTCCGTGGATTGTCTCCAGAAACTCCATTAAGCATTAGAATGCATGACACTAGGCATTATAATGCGGCAAAAACGAGTAATTTTGATATATGAAAATTCTCTAACACTCGACCCTGGCAAAAATAGTCCCTGAAGGGAAAGAAGGGATTTTATTATGTTGGGTTTATTTTTATTGTTTTAGATTGTATTATTGTCGTTCCATATATTATCTCCTTGAAGGCGACGGATTATTTTTGCTTTCTTCTTCTTCTTCTTCTTCCTAAGTATGGCAATCGATCCCTTCAGGGACTATTTTTGCCAGTGTCGAGTGTTAGAGAATTTTCATGTTGCAAAATTTCTCGTGTTTGCCGCATTAAAATGCCTAGTGTCATGCATTCTAACGCCCAATGGAGTTTCTGGAGACAACCCACGGCAGTAGCAGATCGTAACACGCCTTTAGATTAGAGGTAACCTATTGACCAAAATGATAAATTACTTAACCCAAAAGTCGTATTATGGCATTATTTCCAATGCTCCTATAAATCAGTCACTAAATGAAACTTTACTGCACATATCGACACCAAAAATACACATTAAAGAACACTATAACACAATTTACGACACACTGGAAAAAAATCTCAACCGCTCCGCCTGATTCCCGCCAAAAACTCCCTATTTTTTGCTTTATAGATTTGCAATACTCCATGAGTGTTAATTTACGAGTAAAAAAATTTAAAAAATGACACATTAAAGTATTATATACGAGTAATGTAAACTTAAAATAATATGTGCACAAACTTTTTCACTTACCTCAGAATTATTTTTTAAACTTGACACACGTCCTCTTAGTTGGCCACTCAACAGCCGCTTACCATTTATGCTATGAGCCGTTTACTATATTGTCTTCGCCTACATATACATACATATCCTATCACTACACACAATCACAGCGGGTGACTGTGTCTGTGATTTAGTGATATCTGTCTGTTTGTTTAACCTTATACGTATGCCACGTGAAACCCATTTTATTCGCAAGGAATTTATTTCTATAAAGTTCACTGAATGTATTCGGAACTAAAGACCATATACTACCACTAAAGAGATACACAAGCATACGGCCCACTTGATGGTAAGCAGTCACCGTAGCCTATAGCCGCTAGCAATACCAGGGGTATCACTAACGAGTTGCCAACCCTGCTGTTGATGAGGACTCACTGTGCGTAGCAGCATTACTACTAGCCCAGCGTATCCTCGTGGAGCACTGGCAACCTTACTTACCGCAGAAACACAACACTACATCAAGTAGTGTTATTTGACTGCGGTCTTCTGTAAGGTGGAGGTACAGTCCCCAACCTCCCAATTCATTATTCAATCATTGAACTAAACTTATTTGAAAGGACTAAAAGTATTGCTATCCCACTCTCAAGTGCGGGGTTAAATAAGGATGGCATTATTTATGGTCAAGTCAAATTAGTTTCATTTAGTGATTATGTTGTGCATGTTCTGTTTCTAACTTAACAATACCGTAGCATTACGTAAAGGCCAAAGATTATCTACTTCAAATTTCGCAGAAAATAAAATTGTTTAAATATATATTAGATGAAGATTTATAATAATGCGCATCAGATACGTATTATGTCGCATTGGTATCTTCAACCTAAATCCATATGCATTTAAAATTTATATAAAAAAACACCGGCCACGTGCGAGTCGGTCTCGTGCACCGAGGGCTCTGTACGAGTAAGGTATTGTTAAAAGTAGACGAACTTCAAATGTGGTCATTATTCGTCTGTGACTCTCCACAGCGCGATTAATAAAATTTTTTTAGCATTAAAAAAATCAACTACGTATTTTTCGTTAACTTATGCTGTAAGACACTGCTTCTTGCCTAATTTCATGATTCTAGGTCAACGGGAAGTATCCTATAGGTTTTGATTCCCTTGTGAAATCGCAAAATATGCGAAAATTTGCGACATAAACGGTCATATCTTTACTTCATATTGACTTACAGGTTTGATTATTTTACAGCCGAAAGAGACCATAGACCCGCGTATTTCATATTAATTTCAATTTGATAACTCAGAAATTTGATGACATTTGATGACGGACAACAAAGCGATCCTATAAGGGTTTCTTTTTCATTTTAAGGTACGGAACCCTAAAAAAAAATTCTTTAGGAATATATTATTATAGTGATCTTGACTGTAATGTGTATTTTTGGTGTCGTTATGTGCAGTAAAGTTTCATTTAGTGACTGATTTATAGGAGCATTGAAAATAATGCCTGGCCTTTGTGTGAAGTGATCTATCATTTTAATTATTGTTTACCAACTTTATTTGCCGTCTTAAAACACGCCACCCATAGATTGTGAGAGCAACGCGACATCAAACACGGCTTGGTGATACAAAGTTGTTGTTGCTGCCGCGTCACGATCACAATGCTATGCTATACTACTAAGTAGGGGAGCCCACGATGCTAAATGGGGATTTACTCGAGCGTCAAAGAGACCTATTAGGTTGCAAAGCTTAGATGATAAAAAGAAAAAAATGTTATATAATATATAGGTACCTTTTCATCGGTGGGGGAAGCGGCTATAGATTTTTAACACTTTGACAGCCAAGCATTTTATTTATTTCCAATATCTGACAGCCGATCACGTCCCGCGTTAGAGACGCTGATCACGTGTGTGAATTTCAATACTATTTACTTTAAAACAACGGCCTGTAGGCGTGATCCGCGTCACGTCATTGCTTAGATGAATATTGAGGCTACACACACAAACGCACTTCAAATACTTGCGGTGTGTGGGGTGCGGGAAACAAAGGATCGCCCGAGCCGGGTCGACTCGCGCGCCAGTTGCCCCAGCGTAGCTAAGCGATCGAGACGTGACAATTTTTTGAAGGAAACGGGTAAGCGAGGTCGCAAGGAAACGATATTTTTTTGCCCAGATTGCAACGTACCCTTGTGTTATGACCCGTGCTTCAAAAAATACCACACCAGGAAAGACTACACGGCATAAAATTTGAAAAATGTAGATGTACGAGTTTTTTTTTTTTTTGTAAACGTGCCTTATTCTAAGTTGATTTTATAATAAAAAAAAACAATTATACATGTTTTTCTTATTTTATATAATAATATAAGATACCCTCAATACAATGAAAATAAAATCATGGCCGCAACTATTATAGTCTTTTTTCTATAAAAGTAACAAAATGGTCAAAAAGTGCCGGCGCGCCCAGAATGGTACGCTACTTATGTATGCGGCTAATTAGGATAAAATAAGCGTCACGTGCCTAGTACGTGATCTGCTGTCAAAGTGTTAAATATGTAAAAAAAAACTGTTGCATGGACATACTCGAGCGCGTCAGATATTGATAGCATCAATGTCCTACGCATTTTTAATGATGTACGTATGTTAATCTGATCATTTGCATGATGCGGGTGGTTGTACGTTAAAAACGAAAAAATAAAAAAAATTAATCGAGCGCGTCAGATTTTCTAAGGGGGTGTTAAGTGCACCAAAAAAAAGCTCTCATTCAATAATCTGACGATTTCGATTTGACGCAAACTCGCGGCCATTATTATAATGTGCAAAAAAAATTCTTATCGATAAAACGATTATCTAAAGGGATTCGACTAATCTGATAAAAAAACATTTTTTTTTAGGAAATATAGGTATCATCCAGCTGCACGCACTAAACTTTATCGACGATTTTTTATTATTTCGGCTTACGGAAATCGTCGGATTATATATTTTTCGCTATCCTTGAATTATTTCCTAAAAAAATAAACAAAAATTGGCTACGCTCGAGAATGTCGAGATGACGTTTTTTTTTTACAACTTTGCTGCCCTCCCCTTTCTTTACGTCACTCTCAAATTGTCAGATTAGTGGAATATACACTTTTTAGCATGTAATTAACTCACCTTACCTTAATCTGACGCGCTGGAGAATTTCTAATGATCAATTTTTTTTTACTAATCTGATCCTTAATCCTTCACGGGCGGCCTTATATATGGGGCTCATATTTGGTGGAGGTACTTAACCGGATACAAGGTATCGCCCTGTATATTAATCTGACGCGCTTTAGTAAATCCCGAAATCCCCGCTTGGGCTCCCCTACTATAGATACGATGTGCTATTGAAGTAATACATTTGTATTTTTTTTATGAATGTTCACCAACAATTTGTTACATTAATACATAGATAGATAGATAACTCTTTATTGTACACCTTAAAACTATAATACAGAAACAGAATTTATTATACATATCGGTACAAATGGCGGCCTTATCACTAGATGTGATCTCTTCCAGGCAACCTAGGTAGGGACTGGAGAATGGAGTTTGGGAGAGGGTAGATATATGGGTGTACACAATACACAAATGGAAAAGGTACCCGTTGGTACCATAACTGAATTAGTACACTAAATCTAATATATAAAATTCTCGTGTCACAGTTTTCGTTGCCATACTCCTCCGAAACGGCTTGACCGATTTTGATGAAATTTTTTGTGCTTATCCGGTATCTATGAGAATCGGCCAACATCTATTTTTCATCCCCATAAATGCAAAAAAAAATTGTCCACACGGGCGAAGCCGGGGCGGGCAGCTAGTAACATATAATATAGTAATTTTAAAGTAAATGATAATATAAACAGATTCAAAGATACATAATATATTAGTTACGGCAACCGTTACTGTCTGTCATACAACACAACACACAGCTCAAACCGTTGAATGAATTGCGCTTAATGTCACGCAAATAGCTACGACGTAGGCAACCGATTATAAAGGATTTCCCAAAATTCACCCCCTACAACGGGGGGACAAACTTTGTATGGAGAAACGAGATTAGATAAAACGTATTAGACACTTCACACAAGTACTACTGTAAATAAATAAATAAATACGTGTTCCAGGCTGTTCAAATTTAAAAATACGTTACCCCGAATTCAACGCGAGCGAAGCTGCGGGCAATAGCTAGTAGTTTTATAAGAATCTACTAGGTTTTTCCTCCCAACTTCACCCGCTTAGCAATTTAGTATACTATTACCCGTTTTCCCGTAGGATTGAACCATTTTCCCGCGGTAAAAAGTAGCCTATGTTCATCAGGGATAATGTCGGCTTCTAATGGTAAAAGAATTTTCAATTCGGTCCAGTAGTTTCGGAGCCTATTCAATCCAAAGAAACAATCAAATCTTACCTCTTAATAATATGAGTGTAGTTAAGAATCTATAAACTTAAAAGACACTATACAATAATATTTTAAAATTCTTGAACGAGCCGCAGATAACGACTAGTAAGTATATAAAAAAACCTGTTTTGTTTACAAACAATCTCTGCGGAAGTCAAGTAAGCCGTGCGTCAGGGCCGGATTTAGGGGAGGGCAGCCTGGGCTATAGACCCGGGGCTTCCAGAAAGGGCCCCCAAAATAGAGACGTCGGAAAAATTTACAAATTCATTGGAGAACACGTTTTTTTAGGGTTCCGTTCCTTAAAAGGAAAAAAGGAACTCTTATAGGATCACTTTGTTGTCCGTCTGTCTGTCTGTCTGTCTAAAATGAAATGAATAGAAATGATCTTTATTTCTGACATACACAGTGTCTGTCTGTCAAGAATTTTTATCTCAAGAACGCGTGGAGTTATCAAATTGAAATTAATATAAAATACCCGGGTCTACAGTCCCTTTTGGCCGTAAAATCATCAAACCTGTAAGTCAATATGAAGAAAAGATATTGACCGTTTATGTCGCAAAATTTCGCATATTTTGCGATTTCACAAGGGAATCTAAACCTACAGGGTACTTCCCGTTAACTTAAAACCATGAAATTTGGCAGGAAGCAGTGTCTTACAGCACAAGTAAAGGATAAAAATCTGAAAGCCGTAAATATGTAGTTGCTTTTTTTATAAATGCGAATTTACAAAAAAATATTCCTGAATCGCGCTGTTGAGAGTCACCGACGAATAATGACCTCATTTGAAGTTTCCCATTTTTTCTTACCTACAAGTGTGCACGGAACCCTCGGTGCGCGAGTCCGACTCGCACTTTTTTTTTCCATTATATTTGGAAAATAATTTGGGGCGGGGTCCTCCACTCCTTTGCTGCCCCGAGGCCTACAGATTCAAGCCATCATTCTTGATTCGCCATTTCGGAGTACGCAGAGAGTATAGAGCGCCATTTCACTCTCGGCTCGCACACCTCTTTTGCTTCTTCTACATTCATCAATCTCTTCATACATGCTTGGTTCCAAGTAATCTTTACCATTCCATCATTGAGTATTTTGGCAATGCATATATAGGTATCTAAAATAGATTACCTATTCGAAAACATAACTCTCAAAGTGTCAAACTATTCATACGACATTTTTGTTGTACTTTTCGCCGGCGCAGCGCTGTTCATTTTCCCATACCCAAATAGTCGAAGGCGATACGAATTGTAGTCGCAAGTTGTTCTTGCTCGGGAGACAGGGCCTTTGATTGTATACTTATCATCTACGAACAATAAAAGTATAGAAGTTATCATCAAAGTTCAGAGCCATTACCTAGCCCTTGGACAGTGGACTTTCCAAACGCCTGACCTTTCTAGAAGTGCAAGATGCGAGTGGAAATACCAGTGCCGGTAGCAGGAATATTGTCGACAACGTATTCGAAAACGTAACTCGCGAAATGTCAAAATTGTCATACTAATTTTTAGATCCACTTTTCACCGCCGCAGCGCTGTTCATTTTCCAATACAAAAATAGTCGAAGGCGATACGAAAACGTTGTCGACAATGTTCCTGCTACCAGCACAGGTATACAGTATTGGCATCCGTTCATTTTGTGACGATAATCTATATCTATACTTACTAATCTAAATATATATAACTCAAGGGTGACTGACTGACTGTCATAGTGATCTATCAACGCACAGCTCAAACCACTGGACGGATCGGGCTGAAATTTGGCATGCAGGTAGATGTTATGACGTAGGCATCCGCTAAGAAAGCATTTTTGGAAATTCCATCCCTAAGAGGGTAAAATAGGGGTTGAAAGTTTGTATGAAAATCCGTCGTTTTTGAAGTTAAACGCATGAAAATTGGTATTTGACCTTTCAGTTGAAAGTAATAAATACGTATTTGAGAATTTGTGGAAATTCCATCCCTAAGGGGGTAAAATAGGGGATGAAAGTTTGTATGAAAATCCGTCATTTTTGAAGTTAAATGCATGAAAAATGGAATTTGGCCTTTCAGTTAACAATAAATAAATACGTATTTCAGGATTATTGGAAGTTCCACCACTAACGGGGTAAAATAGGGGATGAAAGTTTGTATGAAAATCGGTTATTTTGAGAAGTTAAATCCACAAAAATAAGTAGCAGTCGGCAAAAGTTATCATTTATAATTTAAGATATAGGTACATGTTAATTTATTCACTTTATCACGCGTGCGAAGCCACGGGCAAAAGCTAGTATTACATATTTCACTAAATTTATGGTATTCGACTATATATTGAAAGGCACTAATCGACGCATTCTCGTTAATTTATTATACTTTAAGTTTGGGGATACACGATGAGATTATATTGATAAGCGCCGATGTAAACTATTAAGTTTCTTAGGAGTGCATACCCGCTTGCTTGCCCGTGTCAACTAGTAGTTAACAAATCAAGAATTTAGAATTGACCATGTCAAGTAGTAGTTAACATAACCTTGAAGTCAGCTTTGCCCGTGTTAACTGGTAGTTGACATTGCATTTCACTCAGCTATGACCAGGTCAACCTGTGGTTAACATCGCTCCCGCCGTCGAAAAAGCTGATTCTACCCGTCTTTATCGCTCCAGGGCCTAATTTGTATTATTTGTCCCGTTTCTTCGTGAAATTTCCCCTCCACACAACCCCAGTCAAGCATCCAAGCCATCCAAGTCAGCCTTATTACGGGTTATGGTGACAGGTACTTCGGCGTGATTTTTGTTTAGCTTTGACTTTTATGATTTTAAATAATAAATATCTATGAACAAGTGAGGATCACTTTTTTTTTCTTATTCTATTATTTATTATATAGACAACATAATCAAATAATAAAAACCATATGTCATCGCTTTTATTTTTGAGGTATGAACTTTTGAATACAAGACGACCTTCAAAACGCCCTACTTCTAAGTTCAGCACAGCATAACTCTGCTCCGAAGTAGTAATTTGATGAACAAAAGATAACATTGTTTAGCTAGTTTCATAATAAACATAAATATATATAACACTTGACACTTTTTTAAAACAAATTGAGTCTCAAGAAACGATTTTGTGAAACCCGACCCGCGCGCTGACGGCGCAAAAAATGGCGGGGCAAAGTAGGGTCGTCACGTTTTTTTCGTGGGACATTTGAGGTAGGCATGCGCTGAGGGCCCGGGGCAAAGGCGCGTTGCGCGCGGACCCTCCTTGGGCAAGCGAGCGGATACAAAACCACAGAATATTATCTACTCTGAGCAGTGGCGGATTTACCAGCAGGCTGAGTAGGCTCGAGCCTAGGGCTAAACTAAGGCAACTAGGTAACTAATTACATGTGTCCCATTTTTATGTATTGTGAGAGTTAACGGTAGAAAATTATTCCATCAAATTAAAAAATGTAGGGAAGCGTACGATTACATAATCCTTATGTAGTCTCATCGTCAAAGAAGTCTTCTCACCATACCATTAGTCACCCAACTAGAAACTAAGGCAGATTTTGGGGGCGGCAATTTTGGGGAACATTTTTTTTTACCTCATAGAAATCAAAAAGATTTTTCTATTACGGTTTTCTTATGCCTTACAGATAGAAGTCTGCAACAAATTTTGTCGATGACTTTTCTCGCTCACTTGTCATTGCACATTCCGAGAGTAGCAAACTTCCATATTCTAGAGAGAGAGAGAGAGAGAAATAATGTATGATATGACAATCGTTGAGGCAAGGGCGGCAAAAACTATTCATCCTATACCTTGAAAATTTGTAAATCCGCCACTGACTCTGAGCCACAGAGTTAAGAACAGTTTATTTATTCGGGGCGAGACAATTAATTCAGTTTAACATTTGACCTTGCTGCAAAGCACACTAATTGGACAATGCACTTAAATAATATTTAAAATTATATTCATAATTTGAGATTTAAGTGCACTTGACACGAATTAGACAATAAATTAATTAATCTTACCTAATAAAATATGAACAACCTTGGAATTGTACAATGGACTTACAGAAACAACTAAATACCTGATATTTGCACAATTACTGTGAAATTTTATAATTTATCGTAGAACCATCTCTTAGGCACTACATACATACGTCCTTGAATTTCTTCTCAGACAATATTTTCCTTCACCGTAATTATTGTATATCTATATCTATACTAATATTAGGTCCTTACATATGAAATTGGCGTTTTGTATGGGAGGAACAAAAAGTCGAATATTTTTTAATATAATATATTTAATTAATCAAAGTATGAACCATTATTTTCTATGCACTTTTGCCATCTCATAGGTAGTTCATTGATCCCTTTACTAAAAAAAACAGTCGGACGGGAATCAATAAAATCTTTGAAGGCGATTTGGACTGCCCCATCGGAGTTGAATTTTTTCCCTTGCAAGAAGTTATCCAAATTTCGAAAAAAATGGTAATCTGTTGGAGCAAGGTCCGGGGAGTACGGAGGATGTCTTAGACTTTCCAATTGAAGCTCTTCTAATTTAGTAGCCGTCTGTAGCGCAGTGTGTGGTCTAGCGTTGTCGTGAAGCAGCAGTGGCGTGGAGCGATTGACCAGCCTAGGTTGTTTAGCCGCTAGCTTTTCCATCATGGTTTGCAATTCCTGACAATAGACATCAGCCGTAATAGTCTGGCCAGATTTGAAAAAACTGTAATGAACAATACCGGCACTAGTCCACCAAACGCTTACAAGTAACTTTTTTGGGGTTAATTTTCGCTTGGGGCAGGATTTGGCTGGCTGGCCAGGATCTAACCATTGTGCTGAGCGCTTCCGATTATCGTAAAGAACCCATTTTTCATCACAGGTAATGATTCGGTTTAAAATACCTTCATTATTGTGCCGGTTTAGTAATGTAACGCAGCAGTCGACGCGCGTTTGCCGGTTTGTTTCAGTCAATTCGTGAGGTACCCACCTTTCAAGCTTTTTAATCTTCCCAATTTGCTTCAAGTGAATTAAAACAGTTTTATCACTAACATTGCAGCCTGCAGCTAACTCGGACGTGGTTTGCGATGGATCCGCTTCCACAATAGCCTTCAACTCTTCATTATCAACTTGAGTCTCAGGCCGTCCACGGGGCTTGTTCTGCAGGTCGAAATTTCCAGAACGAAAACGTTGGAACCAAAAACGAACTGTGTTTTCTTTTGCAACACGACCGCCATACACATCATTCACCCTTCGAGTTGTTTCCGCAGCACTAGTGCCACGGCGGAACTCGTACTCGTAAATAATGCGATATTTAAGGTTTTCCATTTTGTAAAATGAGTGACGCAAACAGAAAAAAACAGAAGAAAAAAAACAAATGAATGACGATCATCGAAGCACAAATACATGAGTCTATAGCTGTACAAATTTGAATTTGGAATTCCTTACCAAAGAGGAGAAATTCGTGATTAAAGTGGCCAGTACGAAAAACGCCAATTTCATATGTAAGGACCTAATATTATAAAGAGGAAAGATTTGTATTTTTGTGGGTTTGTATTGAATAGGCTCCGAAACTACTGGACCGATTTCAAAAATTCTTTCACCGTTAAAAAGCTACATTATCACTGAGTAACATAGGCTATATATTATAGTAGCTGCCCGCCCCGGCTTCGCACGGGTAGACAAAATAAATTTCTACCCGTGCGAAGCCGGGGCGGGCCGCTAGTTCTAAATAAATATATATAACTCAAAGGTGACTGACTGACTGATCTATCAACGCACAGCCCAAACCACTGGACGGAACTGGCTGAAATTTGGCATGCAGGTAGATGCTATGACGTAGGCATCCGCTAAGAAAGCATTTTTGAAAATTCCACCCCTAAGAGGGTAAAATAGGGGTTGAAATTTAGTATGAAAATCCGTCGTTTTTTAAGCTAACCCATGAAATTGGTATTGGGTCTTTCAGTTAAAAATAAATAGATACGTATTTCAGGATATTTTAAATATAGCTAAGATCACTTTCGATCACAACACCTTTCAAACAAAAAAACGAAATCAAATTATGTTCACCAGATACACAGATCCACACTATAAACTTATAACACCTCCTGTTTTTCGTCGGGGATTAAAAGTATCCTATGTGGGACATATATAAATAAAAACTCCTATCTATATATAAATAAAATTAATAAATAAAAAATCTCGTAGTACATAAACTCAAGTCATGTCAAGTTTCATTTGAATCCATTATTTAGTTTCGGCGTGAAAACAGACTGACTGAAAGACAGACAAAAATAAAAAAATACAGTTTTGGGTTCAGCATCGAATATAGTGGCTTCCCATTTTTTTAATAACTTCAATTTACAGAATTGGACCTGTTACAGTTATAAGTAGTTTAAATAAAATAAAATATCTTATGTTATATTCTCGTATTTAATATTTAAAAACTCGGTGAGGCTAATAATTCTCAACAAAGATGAGTTATCCTAAAAACTTTTAATGAGAGCCTTGTTAACAATTATTACCACTTATATAAAAAACTAGACAGTAGAAAAAGTGACAGAGCTTATAGAAACAAAATAAATATATTCCAGCCACCAGGTAATTGGCAAGTTTTAAAAAGAATTGCTTTTTTAATGCATATTCAGTGCCTTGTAGACGATCCTTGACGAGATATTTGCGCGCTCCCAAGCACCACATTGTAATATAATCTTTCCAGTCTACTTTCTGAATGTCAATGTCAAAGAGTAACCTGTCAGATTGTGACATTTCTCTTGACAGTTGCTCGACGCCGCTGTTGTCAAAAGTCCATTCTCTTGTTGTGAAAACTCGCAAGACAAAGGTGAGGGAATGTATTTTCTTGTAGATTTTTGTGAAGCTGGAATATTAAAAAAAAACGTTTGGCTTCGTTCTGATTGACGTGTGCACCGTGTATTTTGTTTATTAATTACTAGCTGTTACCCGCCACTTCGTATGCATTTGTAGCCCATGACCCTTCCACAGGATATAAACTATATCCTTGTCAATTTTTATTACGATCCGTTCAGCTGCTTCGTCTTGATTAGAACCAAAAATTTTCCCGGGATAAAAAGCTTTCTTCGTTAATACAGGTTATAAACTATGCGTGTACCAAATTGCATACAAATCCGTTGAGCCGTCATAACGTGATTGAGCAACAAACATAGATCCATACATTATTTCTTACAAACTTCAACATTTATAATATTAGTAGGATAATTTAGGCTGGTGTGTGGCAAGGGAATTGGCATCCGTCTCGTTTGTCTTAACTGATTTAAGTCACTTACGGTTTTCCTTTGCCCATGATCATGCAACCGATATCCAGAATATGTCCTGGTAGAATATGAAGAAAGAAGGCCCACAATTTGTAAGCAAATTGTGTTTCCACGCGAATCAAATAAATGTACCACATCAACATTGGTGTGGGGAATACAGCGGCTGTTTCGAGGGCATGACCTATAATTTTTTCTGAAATATAATGGTAAATTAAGTTCAAATCCTATCGATCTGTGAATTAATTTTACTTAAGTCTTGGGTTTTGATTTTGCCGTGGATTGTCTCTAGAAACTCCAATAAGCATTAGAATGCATGACACTACGCATTTTAATGCAAAAATGAGAACCTCAAAATTCTCTAACACTCGACACTGGCAAAAATTGTCCTTGAGAAGGATTGATTGCCATAGTTAGGAAGAAAAAGAGTTTTGATAAATAAAGCCTATTATAAAATTAATGATTATGTAAATGATAATAATGCTTGGAATATATAGACTCACTCTTTACAAGTGGCTCCCCGCTTCTGGTAGTTGTAATAGTTTAAAATATGTATTTCATGCAAGCAGTGACAAAACCAACTTGGTAGCTTTCATTTTGATATGTGTAATTTCATACCAATGTCTAGAGGATTTTTATTACAAATTACCTATCATGATTGTTACATAAAAAATACAGATCACTGAGTTTCTTGCCGCTTCTTCTCAGTTGGCTGTTTTTTTCCGAACCGATCGTAATTTAACCTTCATTGATTTTTGATTGTGATTTTTGAAAAGAAGAAGACTTTTAATTACCCGCTGTGGCACGATTCTTAGATGAAGCCACAGTATATATTTTGGCCTCTTCACGTTTTCCCATTGTACCAGTCTTCCAACCAGCAGCGATGATCACGTTGTTGACTATGTCACCAGGTATGAGGGCGAAATGGTTGTCCGGTTTGTAGAAGTGGACCCTCATCAGACCACATCCTGTGCCGATTACAATCTGTGGAAGACAGACCCCGTATCATATTGTAACGGTTTTGAGTTTACGCTTTTATTAATATCACTCATATTTTTAGGGTTCCATACCTCAAAAGGAATAAAACCGGGCAAGTGCGAGTCGGACTCGCGCACCGAGGGCTCCGTACACACTTGTAGGTATAGTTAAGAGTAGGCGAACTTTAAATGAGGTCGTTCGTTGGTGACTCTCAACAGCGCGATTCAGGAATATATTTTAGTAAATTTTCCTTTAAAAAAAACTACATATTTACGGTTTTCACTTTTTTTCCTTTACTTGTGCTATAAGACACTGCTTCTCGCCAAATTTCATGATTCTAGGTTAACGGGAAGTACCCTATAGGTTTTGATTCCCTTGTGAAATTGCAAAATATCCGAAAAGGACATCATCCATGTTTCATAGAGGTTTGGTCCAAATCTGAAAGTGGGCAACGCATTTTTTTTGTATATTCTGTTAGAGCTTGTCCGTCTGATCATTTATTACTATGGCACGAAAGTTGAATATTACATGACATTTCATTTGTGTTGGTGACTTTGAATTCCTGTTTTAACAAAATGTATGAAAATTCAGATTTTCGAACTCAAATAATATCAACTGCAATGGTCCTACAGCTTTGGTGCCATAGTAAAAAATGATCAGACAGGCAAGTTCTAACAGAATATACAAAAAAATGGGTTGGCCGGCACTTTTCAAATTTGGACCAAATGGATGATGTCCTTTGCGACATAAACGGTCATCAAAGTAAGCAAAGCTTGTACTATGAGAACCAGTAGCGGTCTCGTCAATTAGAAGTAAGAATGTGTGTATATCTTGTTGGTGTTAATATGCTGTTAATAAATAAATAAATTTATTTAGTTATCTCCAAAGAAGACCTACTCCAGTAGCACTATACGCGCAGCTGATGTCCATCCATCCAGGTATGGGGTCCCAGTGAGTAGCGATTACTGTAATCATCGAGAAACATTATTAATTGGGATCTCCCGTGGGTTTCCCCACTAATATTGGAGCCGCTCCACTGGGGACTGTACCTCAATCTTACAGAAGCTCGCAGTCAAATAACACTACTTTATAAAGTGTTGGTTGTGTTTCTGCGGTGAGTAAGGTTGCCAGTGCTCTTCGAGGATACGCTGCGCTAGTAGTAATGCTGCCAGCACAGTGAGTTTAATAGGACACAAAAAACAATATATCGACTTTTGAAGTCGATTAAACTGTTAGCCTGTGTTACCCGGGCCATAAAAACGAATCGATTGAGACCTTATTCAACAAAATCAGATGAATAGTTTAGGCGCTACATACATAAATAAAAACAAACATAAATAGACTGCTAAAATCATAAGCCTTCCTTTTGGCTTCGCCAAGTATGGTAAAAACAGCATTGTGAATGAAACAGAAACAATTCAGATTCGATTTTTTCATTTTAGTTTGTAGGTACTTGTTGTTGTTATAAAATTGTGTTGTGTTGTTTGTGCTTAAAAAATAAATAGAAACAATATTTTATACCAACTGCTGGTCTGACAATACAGACAGGTAGGTCTCCAGCTGCCCTCCTCACCACCTCTTCGGCTACAGCTTTGGTCAACGTGTAGGTGTTAAGATGCTCCTTGAGTAAGCTGAAAGGATACGATCATTTACAAGAGTGGGTCTTGTATCAAAATGTATTATCTACACAGTAATAATAATATATCTTCACGCCTTCCCACAAGGGTCCCCGAAGGTAGGCAGAGGTTACAACACCCACTTTCCACCGAAGATAATTTGGTGCCAACGTGACACATGGTCAGTCTGTCGCCGTCTCTTAGGCACTACATACGTCCTTGAATTTCTTCTCAGATGTGTGCAGGTTTCCTCACGATGTTTTTCTTCATCGTAAAGGCTGTGGTGTGACTAATAAAAGCCTTTTAAAGGCCGTGGTGGCCTTGTGGTTGAAGCAACGGCCTGTAAACTGAAGGTTCAAATCCCAGCCTGTACCAATGAGTTTTTATAAGCTTTAAGTACAGTGAATAATGATTAATGACAATATGAGCTAAAAAAGGGAGGTAAGGCGAATTAGGATATTCCGTGTGTTTTCCCATTAATATTGGAGCCGCCGACTGGGGACTGTACCTCCACCTTACAGAAGACCGCAGATAACACTACTTTGATGTAGTGTTGTGTTTCTGCGGTAAGTAAGTTTGCCAGTGCTCCACGCGGATACGCTGGGCTAGTTAGTAATGCTGCTAGCACAGTCACTCCTCAACAACAGGATTGGCAACCCGTTAGTGATATCCCTGGTCTTGCTAGCGGCTATAGGCTACGGTGACTGCTTACCATCAGGTGGGCCGTATGATTATGCCACCTTAGTGGTATAAAAATATCACTGCACTTGACTTAGAAAAACTAATTGGTATAGATCGGAGGGATTCAAGCTTGCATCTCTAGACACGGGCTCCACAAATATAATAAAGTAAAACGATATAGCTTTAGCGAAATCAGGATCTGCATATGACGAATAACATTACAGGAGACTCGATAATATAATAACTGTACTTCTTATAACGTAACTGTATTTTGGAGGCGAATCCCAAGCTGATAAAAAATATATTAAAGACGATGATGGTACCAACCTATCAGTAATTGCATCCATAGTGTCCGAGTCAAAAGCTTCAGCCATTTGTATCAACAGATCAGGATCTATTGGGCTCGGCCCGAACTGATCCAGGACTTCAGTGGTGTTGTGCAGTGCGTGCGCGTAGGCTGTGGACACGTGGACGCAGGCCCTGAGATGTAAAGAGTATTTGTTGAAATATTGGAAATGATCTCTAAAAACGCTTGTATAACGGACAGTGGTCTTCAAATTGTTCGACATGATGCCTGCTGTTACATTCTACCACCGCACCTCTCGCGGGCGGAGAATTTATGGGGATGAATTCCCAATTGTTCCTAAAGGTTTCAATTATTTTAAGAGAGGTAGGGCGATTTGGGATTTCCCGTCGGTCTTCCCATTTAAATTGGAGCCGTCCGACTGGGGACTGTACCTCCACCTTACAGAAGACCGCAGTGAAATAACACTACGTGTTGTAGTATTGTATTTCTGCGGCGAGTAAGGTTGCCAGTGCTCCACGAAGATACGCTGGGCTAGTATTGCTGCTAGCACAGTGAGTCCTCATCAACAACACGGTTCGCACGCCGTTAGTGATACCCCTGGTATTGCTAGCGGCTATAGGCTACGGTGACTGCTTACCATTAGGTGGGCCGTATGCTTGTGGGCCACCTTAGTGGTATTAAAAAAAACTATGGAATGCGCTTATACTACTAAAGTGGGAAGCCAAGGTATCCATACTGACCTCAGTCCTTTACATTGCTTGGCTAACTCAATCACTTCTCTGGTAGCTCGCACGTTGGTCAGTGTGGCTGTCCTCAAGTGCTCATTGAACTTGGTGGTCGCAGCTACGTGGAAGATGACGTCCACTTCGTTCACTATCTGAAGCCGGTCGAGGTCACTGATCCCTAGTCTGAGATCAGTAATATCCCCACTCACAGGCACCACTCTATCAGCAAAATGTGGTTTCCTACGCTTAAGGCCGTCGAATAACTGCAAATTTAATTTGAATGAGTGAATGAAAATAAATTTTCCCAGGGTAAAAACATTTTCCCGGCTTAAAAAGTATCCTATGTGTTAATCCAGGTTATAAATTATCTGTGTTCCAAATTTCATCCAAATCCGTTGAGTAGTTTTCGCTTGAAAGAGTAACAAACTTCCATCCATCCATCCATCCATACTCACAAACTTTCGCATTTATAATACATATTAGTAGGATTTGAACGAAATCTTGAACTTCATTTGCCAATGTGCCGTCTATGGTAATTTATGTTTTAACTACTGATTTATTGTTGTTTTTATTATTATATTTTTTCTCTCTGTTGTAAATATTTTTCTGTGACACTAGTGCCATCACGGGCCGGTCTCAACCCAACGGAGATCAGCGATGGTTGTCCGTCATATGCCAACCATCACATGCTGGGTTGGGACCGTAACATAACGTCACTTCTTCTCCTACAAATATCTTCCCTACTCAATATGTTAATGTGTTGTTATGAATAAAATTCTTTTCTGTTATGACAGTCATTAAAACTTTACTTAATATTAAAAAAAAGAGGGTTTTTCCCTGAATTCTTACCGGGTCACTGAACACAACTTCGAGTCGCTCTTGACCTGCTTTTTCTGCCTTTGACCGAATCAAAATAAACACCTTCTTGATGTTACATGTCCTGAAAATTAAACTTTGATACTCTTCTCACACGTATGCAGGTTTCCTCGCCATGATCACACACACATTACTCAGGCTCCGTGTCATAGTCCACAGTGGCCAGTGCGGGCGGTGGACTTCACACACGGCTTTGATACTCTTCTCACACGTATGCAGGTTTCCTCACCATGTTCACACACACATTACTCAGGCTCCGTGTCATAGTCCACAGTGGCCAGTGCGGGCGGTGGACTTCACACACGGCTTTGATACTCTTCTCACACATGTGCAGATTTACTTACCATGTTCACACACACATTACTCAGCCTTCTCTCTCTCTCAAACACTTATTCTCTCCTCCTTTGGCTTACCTGAACAGTTTCTCCAGCAGCAACTTGCCAAGGAACCCGCTGCCTCCAGTGACGAAGACCACTGCGTTGTCATAGAACCTTAGGATATCGGAGTCCCCTCTCTCGATGATACGGTCCATGGCTTCCATTTGCTCTTTATGGCGCGATATCACCTCGGCCTCGAATGCTGCAGCTGGGTCCATGGTTGCTAGATCACATAAACACATAATACAAGCAGCGAAAGCGAGGGACTAAGTATTTCAAAAATCTCTTTAATATTTGAATATTACTGTTGGCATATCTTAAATAAATAAATGGCAAACATAATATAAAAAGAACTAAAACGCTAAAGCTAAGACGGTAGCTAAAACTATCCTATATAAGGTAAACTATCCGAGTTGGATCTGGCTCGCTCGAAGTCAAGGTATTGTAAAGCTGATCCCCGTTCAAATTTATTCACAGTGGTTCCATCCATAGAACTTGTGCGCATTGGACCAAACAACATGGTTGGCAACGCGTTAGTGATACCCCTGGTATTGCTAGCGGCTATAGGCTACGGTGACTGCTTACCATCAGGTGAGCCGTACGCTTGCGTGCCACCTTCGTGAAATTAAAACAAATATTTACATACCCTTAGAAGTCCAATATCACTATACTGTTTTAATTAAATAATGTGTAGACTAATGATTATTGCTTGAAGGTCCTACCCACGATTACTGTTTGGATGGAACTGCTAACGATTCTAAAAAAAACCCAACAAAATGTATGATATATCTGTTTTATATAATGTCATCACATGACATACTTTTTTCGCTCGCCACTCCGGTCGCCGATTATTCGAATACTAGGTTGTTAATGCGAAGTCAGCCGGTCGTAGAATGCGAGGTGCATTGCATAGCTTGCAGAAATTTATTGTCATTGCTCTTCACACCGGCACAAAATTTAGTGTACGCACACTAGTGGCAGAATATCTGACACTGCGGTGGTACCCACCTAGCCGGACTCTTGCAATAAGAGGCCTACCACCTAGTACCTAGTCTCTTATGGCCAGTAATATCACTAGCTACACTGCCCTTCACACCGGAACATAGTGTAGTGTACGTACACTAGTGCTTGGCGGCAGAATATCTGACACTGCGGTGGTACCCATCTAGCCGGACTCTTGCAATAAGAGGCCTACCACCTAGTACCTAGTCTCTTATGGCCAGTAATGTCACTAGCTACAGTGCCCTTCACACCGGAACTCAGTGTAGGGTACGTACACTAGTGCTTGGCGGCAGAATATCTGACACTGCGGTGGTACCCACCTAGCCGGACTCTTGCAATAAGAGGCCTACCACCTAGTACCTAGTCTCTTATTGATAGTAATGTCAAAAGCAGGGATATCACTAACGAGTTGCCAACCCTGTTGTTGATGAGGACTCATTGTGCATTACTACTAGTGTAGCGTATCCTCGTGGAGCACTGGCTTTCAGCCATGTCATCTTTCACACTTCCAGCCATCTTTTTTTAGGTGTAACTCGAATCTGATGCCCTTGAAAAAACATATTATGATGTCAAGATTAAACTACCTATTTACAAAAATCAACAACCTACTTATAGATAAAAAATCTGATCCAAACCAGAATTATGCGGGAGCGTGCCACGAATGCTGGCAGCATTGCTACGCTGGATGGCAATGCTGATTCTTTGAGCGAGATATGTTCCAGCACACCTGTCACGGGAGGCCTCAACCAGCCGAAGTGAGACCTCCTTAAAAAGCTGAAGAGCATCCGGGTCCCGGGGACCCAGAGTTTCGCAAATGCAGAAAATATGTGGCCTGGCGAAGACATGCATATTTCCGGCACTTGAGGCACTCCTGCTGCAAAATTACTTTTAGCAGACTTTTCTTGGTGATCGAATACAAGAAAATAACATTGTATGATTTGGCAATACATTCTATACAGTATGTAAAACCATTAGAATGACGCAATGATAAAATGTTTTATTTGATTGTAAACAGTTAATTTATTACAATTAGAAAAACGCGGTCAATTAAATGACCCACCAGCATACACGTCAATAAAATCATCTACAGCAAGGCCTAGTGCATGTCAGTTTGTTACACTGACTTGAAAAGTTACATTTATTCAGTTTAGGCTTTTATAAGGCACTTATGAAGGTCAAAGTTACCATTGTCTCCCATAATATATTGGTGCAGTTCTGTTGTACGAAATCATAAAACTAAACTAATTTTTCAAGTCTAGAAGTATTGCTATCCTTATTTATCTCCGCACATGAAAACGGGATAGCAAGACGTTTTGGTCCTGTCAAATTAGTTAAGGTTAGTTATTTTGTACAACAGAATTGGCTCCACCATCTTACTAACTATGGTTGGCAACGCGTTAAAATACCCCTGGAATTGCAATCCTCTATAGGCTACGGTGACCGCTTACCATCAGCGGGCCGTATGCTTGTTTACCACCTTAGCGGTGTAACTAAAATATTGTTATATAATATTAATTCAATTAACTTAGTTTTATGAAACAATTGTCATTATAATGTTTAATTACAGCGACGTATCGATAAAAAATTATCGTCATTTTTCAAATTAATTCGAGCCTTGAGCGGTGGGTGCACGTTCATTCTTGAATTTCTTGATTATGCGTCCACCCACCAGTCAAGTGGGTAAGCCAGTGGGTGGACGGGAAGACCCATTTTCTTGTGTTTGTCTACTTGATCATGTCAAAACATATCATCACGACAAGTCGGGGTAGGCAGAGAGTATAGAGCGACAATCACTAGAGACTTGCACACCTCTTTTGCTTCTTCTACATTCATCAATTTCTTCATACATGCGTGCTGATTGCTAGTACTCTTTACTTTTCAGGTTATTCGCAGACAAAGTCACGTACAGAATTTAGTTTGTCTCAAACTACATATAAACCACTTTTTTCAGGGTTCCCGACCCAAAGGTGGTAATTGAGACCTTTATAAGTGCCTTATTAGGGCCTAAACTGAATAAATGATTTTTGATTTTGATTTTGAAAGATAAATAACGGAAATCTATTACTAAGACTTCGCTGTCCGTCCGTCCGTCCGTCTATCTGTCAGCGGGCTGTATTGTATAATGTAGTAATATTTTTTTTTTTTTTTTTTTTATAATGTGTTTTTTTGCAAGAATATTGTACAAACAAAACAAAACTAAGATGTAAAATAAATAAAGGGAATAATAATATAATAATAATAGTTTATTGAGTGATAAAGATAGCAGTGCATACATGTTCCGATGGTCCTGCACTAAGCGCAGCTTGTGTCGCAGGAGACCGGTCAACGATTAGCAAATACGGCTACAATGTTGTGACATACAGTTCCGAAGTTATAAGCGGTAAAACAAATTAAAAGTTACAAAATAAAGACAAATAAGAATATTTCTAGTGAGTATTGTGTATGTGTGTGTGTGTGTGTGTGTGTGTGTGCACGTGCTTAGTTTAATTGCCTGTCGACAAAATATGTTCAGTTTGGAAATAATCGAGACGACCCAACCAGGCCTCTATTTCGTGTTTTACCCTCTGCGTGGGTAATTTAATTATTTGGGGTATATGGCGACAAGTCACATTGTAAGTATGTGGGTGAAGGAATTTGGGGAGGCGCTTGGCAAGGGCAGAGCGAACCTTGGGCACGGTAATGTGATTATGTACTCTGTGTTGTATCTCATAATCCGTAATATGTAGGTAGACAGTTGACATTTTCAGAGCGTGTATTGCTAAATTTGCTATATTTTCTAAAAATAAGAGCGTTATCACTATAACAAATTTATTTTTTGCCGTTATTGCAATAGCCGTGTCTAGGGATCGAACCGAAAAGTTAAGTTTGTTTTTAGTACGGAACCCTCAATTTGCGAGTCCACCTCGTGCTTGGCCGATTTTCTTTACATAACTACGATTTTTATCGACAGAACAAACGTTGAACTTTGATCCCGAAATAAAAATATAGGTCCGAAAACATCGACATCGATTTACTTGAGCTCTGAAGGTCTCCTAGTAAAAGTATATTAAATTAAACAGTAGTACCCATACTAGGGAACTAGTGAACACCAAAATATCTGTTGGAACTGAGAGCAACGAAGGTAGGTTTGTTTTTTAATACATACAGTGACGAGACAAGAGAGGTAGGGCGATTTGGAATTTCCCGTGGGTTTTCCCATTTAAATTGGAGCCGCCCGACTGGGGACTGTACCTCAACCTTACAGAAGATAGTGAAATAGCACTACTTGATGTAGTGTTGTGTTTCTGCGGTAAGTAAGATAGTCTGTGCTCCACGAAGATACGCTGGGCTAGTAGTAATGCTGCTAGCACAGTGAGTCCTCATCAACATGGTTGTTAACCCGTTAGTGATACCCCTGGTATTGCTAGCGGCTATAGGCTACGGTGACTGCTTACCATCAGGTGGGCCGTATGCTTGTGTGCCACCTTCTAAGCGCAACGCTATTATGATGATGACAGAACAGTACCTAGAATAACCGGCGCAATTTACGTGCTTTTCAAAATTATGATCATCCAAATACCAAAACATTTTTTATACCACCAAGCGTACGGCCCACTTGATGGTAAACAGTCATCGCAGCATATAGCTGATTGTTATCGGCTATATGCTAGCAACGCGATAGTGATAGTCCTGGTATTGTTATACCAGGAGTATCACTAACGCGTTGCTAACCATGTTGTTGATGACGACTCACTACGCAAGCAGCATTACTACTAGTGCAGCGTATCCTCGTGGAGCACTGGCAACCTTAATTGCCGCAGAACCACAACACTACATCAAAGTAGTGTTATTTGACTGCGGTCCAAATTTCAGGTTAACAATCAACTTTAAGTATTTTCCATATTATAGTCATGGACGCGGCGCAGGAGCTGGAAGCCGCCGTGTTGGCTCGTCAGCAGCCCATGTACGGAGTTATGAAGCTCGGCACTTCTCCCATCCAGCAGTTCTATCAGGGCTCCGTGGTGTTCCTCACTGGGGCTACAGGGTTCTTGGGGAAACACCTGGTGGAGAAACTGCTCAGGTATCGAAATTTAAACAGAAAATATTTAAAACTATACGCATTTGAGGAAGTTTGAAAGTAGCTCCAGTGACAGAAAAGTTTAGGACCAAGGGTTTGTCATGGTATGGGCATGTTAGGCGAACGAATGAAGATAACGTGGTAAGAAAGGTTTTATGTATGAATGTGGACGGGTACAAGGGTCGAGGTAGACCTAAGAAAAGATGGATGGATTGTGTGAAAGATGACATGTCCAGAAAGGTGAATACAGAGATGACGGCTGATAGAGAAAGATAGAAGATAAATATATATTGCGCCGACCGAAAATAATATGGGATAAGGGCAGGAGATTGATGGTGACGCACTGACAAATGAGATAGACGATGCAAATTGAAATGTTAATTATATATTTTATTTAAAAGAGTAATTGCTGAATTTCTTGCCGGATTCTTTTCAGAATAAACAACCTTCCGAATCCGGTAGACTCTGACGATTTAAAAGTACTCATTTGTGAAGTCCAGTCATATAAAGATGATTTTGAGGTTGAGTTTGAGTTTGAATGTGAGTAGAAGAAGCCGCGGAAGGTCAAGTTCTAATTTTTAGATCTTATTTGGTAAAAAAAACTCATCTCTTCATTCATGCTCTCCGACTCCGCGTACAAGATTGAAATGTCGTATTACTCTTTTTTCTTTCAAGGTCGTGTGATATTAAGAAAATCTATATCTTATTGAGATCGAAGAAGGGGAACACTCTTCACCAACGATTGGACGCCATCGTGAAAGATCCGGTTCGAACACAATTTGTTATATTTTAGTAGTAAAATACTTCACACATAACACAGGTCTAAGATAGACATGTGCGAATAAAACCCATATTTACCGAAGATATTTTAAGAAGTATATTTATGCACTCTCCTGTAGATGGTGAACCCAAATAAACGACATAGAAATAATAATTTTACCACTGAGCGCTAACAAGCACGGGTCACTTGATTGGATACCTTAGCTTTTGGATGCTTGGAAAACCCGGGGTTAACAAACTCGTGCTTTGCCGCCCAAATTTTTAATGATTATGTCGTCTGGTATCATGGTTTCGTTGATAGGTAGTTCTTACAATTCAAGGACCCTTGTGTAAGCCAGCGTATCACATGTTATGTTCTTCGTTGCAGCTGTTCGACTACCTTCATCAGCATCAGCCTCATTTCGCAGACAAGCTGGCGGCTGTGGAGGGTGACGTCACCCAGCTGCGCTTGGGGATCAGTGAAGACAACTGGACAGTTCTGACTGAAGAGGTAAGTACATTTATGGGTCTTCCCAAAAGACCGAGTCGAAGACACTTACGTAGTATGGGAGAACCATTTTGGAGTCGTAGTTTTCCCAAGGAAGAACAGCATGTGGTTCTTAAAGAAACATGTGAAGATACCCTGGTGTTGTAAGACTCCATAGTGTACGGTGACCGATTGCTATCAGGCGGGCCTTATGGTTGTTTGCCACCTTCGTGGACTCTTTCAACCTAATCGTCTATTATTCTATGAAAAAATGCGCTGTAGAATAGTGACAATAAAAGCAGGTTTGATTGCGAAATACAATTTCACACTGCCTCTCCTACAGTACCTTATATGGGTGAGATGTTTGACCACGTGTTATTTTAACCCCCTGTTCTGTTAGGTGGACATCATCTTTCACGCAGCGGCGACGACCCGTTTCGATGAATCCCTAGCGGTAGCCACGCTGACCAATGTTCGGGGCACGAGGGAGGCTCTTTTCTTAGGACTAGCATGCAAACATCTCAAGTAAGTCCGACAAATAAGAAGTATAGAGTGGGTTCCTTTATTTATACTAGTCTATGCTAAGGTAGGCTCAGAAAGTAGACTATCAGTTTAAAAAAAATATAAGATAAATTATTTTATATTACTTGTGCAAAAACAACCCATTGACGAATTTTTAGGTCATTCGTCCATGTGTCAACGGCTTTTGCGTTCGCCACGCGGAGCAGGATAGGGGGTGACGTGGAGGAGAAGCTGTACCCCAGCCCCATGCCTCCCGCAGCCATCATACAGCTGGCCGAGGAGATGGACGCGGCGAGGCTGGACTGTGCTACTGCCAGGTGAGTCTATTACTGGCAGGATAGAGGGCGACGTGGAAGAGAGCCTGTACCCTAGCCCTATGCCTCACGCCGACATCATGCGATGACGGCAGAGGAGATCCAACACGAGAGTTTAGTAGATCAGAGTTCAGTAGTGAGAGTGGACAGAGCAGCTACTTACTTTACCATCATTCTCCTGCCCTTATCCCATATTATTTGGGGTCGGCGCAATATGTATTTCTCTTCCATCCTTCTCTATCAGCCGTCATCTCTGTATTCACTTTCTTTCTGGCCATGTCATCTTTCACACAATCCATCCATCTTTTCTTAGGCCCACCCTGACCCCTGTACCCATCTACATTCATACATAAAACCTTTCTTACCACGTTATCCTCATTCCTCCGCATAACATGCCCATACCATGACAGACGCTTGCTCCTCAACTTTTCTGTCACTGGAGCTTCTTTCAAACTAATAAACTCATTCTTACCTTGTCCATTCTCGTTACGCCACACATCCATCTCAACATTCGCATCTCAGTTGCATGCAGTCTTCTTTCATCCGTCAGCTACTTACTTTACCATTTTTAATAATTGGACAAAGAGTTCAGCGCATCTCCGGGAGCCTATAAAACCTTACTCGCAGCAAGAACACATAAGAGTAGTTTTATTTTGCAGCGATTTTCTCTTGGTACTGCCGTAGAGGCTCAAAATATCTGAATAAGATAACTATACCTTACATTATGCCATACCTCTCCAACTTGATTCTCCTTTAGCATCAATCACGTGCAGAATCTCTACGGTCATGTATGAGTATCATCATGTCCCTTTCAAAAACATGACATTATAATATTATATTCCATTCTCTGTTTCAGTCTGATAAATGACTGGGCCAATACTTACGTGTTCACCAAAGCCATAGCTGAGGAGCAAGTCCGCATCTTAGCTGGTGACCTGCCGGTCTGTATAGTGAAGCCGCCTGTTGGTAAGATAATACTGCACTCAATTTCATTGATCACTGCACTTAAGCTGACAATAACTCATTGGTACAGGCCGCCGGGGCCTGAATCTCTGCCTATCAAATGACAGACGGTCGCTTGAATCACAAGGCCACCACGTCTACTAAAGCTTTTATTTAACTTGCAATGTTTGTATTTTCGGTGACATCTTGCAAGCGTGCAAGTGGAAGTGTTTCTATATCAGAAACACTTCCACTTATCACAATAAGTATCGTACGGAGTATTACTAATGTATATTTTGGTATAAAGTAAAAAAAATACAACGATGGCTAAGGTGGCTAACCAATTACGGCCAAGTAGAACTTCAATTTCTTCATTCCATTACCGGACGACTAGCAACATCCGTGCAGAGTGTACCCAAGTCTCCGCAAAACATATTTTGTGATCCGACAACGGGACGACTAGACACTTTCATGATGAATAGGTGAGAGTACTCTGAGAAGAAAAAAAGTGTGCAAGGTAAACGTGAAATGGCGCATCGACATTTTCTTGTCCAGCAACGTTCAGTGAGTAATAAATATATAATAATCTTTCAGTAATCTGCGCTTACAAGGAACCTAGTCCAGGCTGGATAGACCCGGGTGCCATGTTCAGCATTAGTGGGGTGAGTTACGATTGATTTCCTGAGATATAATGAGCCGTGGTGGCCTGTCATCTGATGGACCCAGGTTCAAATCCCGGCCTGTACCAATGAGTTTTTATACTTAATTAATATTAATAATGGGGACTTTACCTCCGCCTTACAGACGACCGCAGTGAAATAACACTACTTTGATGTAGTGTTGTGTTTCTGCGATAAGTACGGTTGCCACTGCTCCATGGAGATACGCTGGGCTAGTGGTAATGCTGTAAGCACAGTTACTCCCCATCAACAACGCGGTCGGCAACTCGTTAGTGATATCCCTGGTTTTGCTAGCGGCTATGGGCTATGGTGACTGCTAACCATCAGGTGGGCCGTATACTTGTGTGCCACCTTAGTGGTATAAATAAAAAAAGTCATTAAAAAGAATGAAAATTTTCCAAAGTCCGTTAGCGTAAGCTCAAAATAAGTAAATATACTAAATTATGGTGACGATTTCTATCAGTCCAGTCCTACCGCAAACCACGTTGACGAACATCTTTCCAATGTAACAGCAATAAAAATTAATTCACAGTTGCTCTTAGGAGTAGTCCTAGGCGTGACTCACCTATTTAAATCGGGTGATGTTCCGTTTAACCCGGCTCCGGTGGATTATGTGAACAATGCCATAATAGCCTCGTCCTGGGATACCGCTGTCAACGCACCATCAAAGCTGCCCATCTACAGCATCAGCGGTTCTGACTGTCAGGTAACAGCAAGTAAGTACTAGCTTGTAAAATATTTCACACCATGATTAGCTGACGAACGGAATGCGATTATATATTTTCATGCACATAGTCAAGCAGATGTCACACATTGCTAGTCTGTATGGGTCTCTGCGATTTCGAGAGCAAATCTCGTCTGCAGTTTTAAATAAGTTTTTATGCTTCCATACAAACAAACATGCACACTTCATATATATATATATAAAGAGACGGTAATGGTAAGTAAACTAAAAAGTCTGCGTGGTAGGAGACTAACTAATGATATGTTTCACCAAACATGTGAAGGATACAATAGCCGTCATATCGAATAAGGATATCAAAGTAGCAGTGGAAAGGGGCTTGTAGAGAGAGCTTCTTCAGCCGCAGGAAATAAGAGTAAGAGTGTAATGTAATTTTCCATTAAAGTTAAACTCACCTGACTGGGACTGTACCTTAACATTACAGAAGATTGCAGTCAAGTTACACTACTGTAAAGCGATATGCTATTATATAAATGTTGTTCATCTTTCCAGAATTTATACATAATATATTGGACAACGAAGGATGTCGCTATGCAACCCCCAAGGCTGTATGGAGGAATTACGGGTACATATCAGAAAATCCGTTCATCTACTGGCTCCTTACTTGGATATTGCACTATATACCGGGATATCTAGTAGACGGAGTCTGCTTTCTGCTGGGAATCAAACTCAAGGAGATACCCTCGTAAGTGTTATGCCTGTCCATGTTTAGAAACTATCAGCGTATTTGTTACAATCGTTATTAAGGTCCACCGTACATGTGAAGCCATCGGTCGCCCAGCAAGCTTAAATTAAATTCGCAACAAAGAGATCCGGAAGAGAACAAGAGTTTACGATAACACGATGAATTTTTTTTTACTGGCCACGTGTGACGAAGATCTGATTCACAATAGAGCAGACGTATCCTTGAGTGAAGATCATGTACTGCCAGATGAACAGATGACCATAAAAGATTGGCTGGCTCTTGCTAGATGCGAAGAACTAGTAGGTGTTGTTGTGCAAGCTAGGAAAGACCTATATCCAGCAGTGGACTCAACAGAGCTAATTGAGTAATTGACTATATTGCTGCTTCTCAAAAAAAATGTTGCAATAATAAGGTTGGCAACGCACTTATGATACTCCGGTATTAAGTATCTATAGGCTACAGTAATTGCTTACCATTAGGTGAGCCGTATTCTAGCTTGCTACTTTCAAAGTATATATGAATTATATACCTGTAGAGGTGACTGATTGCTGTTAATAATAACTCCTTAACCATTTCAGAGCTGTGAAGATCTATCATAAAATATATAAGATGTCCACACTACACTCTTTCTTCTCCTTAAACGAATGGCGGTTTAAAGATGACAACCTGCAGGCCATGTTCGGCCGACTGTCGCCCGCAGACCGGCTAATATACAACTTTGACGTGAGGTCCATAGATTGGAAGGAGATGGTGCTAGTCTGGTGCATCGGTTTGAGGAAATATATCATTAAAGACGGACTCAAAGACACTGCATATGCTGTAAAAAAACAAAAATATCTCAAAATTGCAAATTATATTTTCATGATAGTTTACTTTTATGTATTCTGGAAATTATTGTGCTTTTTTTATTCGCTTGTTGTAAAGATATGTTAAATTGTCTTAATTAAATGTTGTTATTGCATTCATTATTTGACGCCCATATTTACTCACAGCCCTAATTATATAAGTTAAAAGATTACGCATCACCCAACCATTACAGATGACACACACCTATACCGTAATGTTGTTATCAGGAGCTGCACTGAGCAGTTTTTGTAGAAGCATTTCTACGCTGTAGGAAGGAACTTTTGCCATGTGGATGGGTCAACATCAAACTCAAAATAATCTTTATTTGACTAGTCTTTACAAGTACTTGCAAGTACTTTCAAATCGTCAGAATCTGCCACCGGGTTCGGAAAGTCGTTTTTTGATGAGAAGAATCCGGCTAGAAACTCAGCAATTTCTCTTTTCAAATAAAATACGAAATTCACATAAATGAATTTCTTACATGACAAGAATAAATAACAAAAAGTTATCACACAAACAAGGATATTATGCTAGAATCACAAATCTAAGCTAGTAGTTACTAAAAAAGGCTTGATGACCAGCCTCCTCAAGCAGCACCTGTTCACAAGTATTACGCCAATGCAGCCATCGCCCTTCAATCTTCAACCATTGTGGAGGGAAGTCAGCGACCCGTCTTCCGGACGCCGCCGCAAGCAAAGGCATTATAGTGAGCATGACATTTTCAAGCCCATTGTAGCAAAATATATGAAAAGGTTATTCAAGCAGAAGTAAAGTTGTCTATCAAATAAACGATCCAAGCTTCTAATTGATCGACAGGCGACAGACTATGATTCAGAAGAAGAAGTTATTCGTGTGCTTGAGTAGCTGGCTGCTATTTGTTATGGTCCAGGTTCCAGGTACGTAATAAAATGGTTTGCTAAGCTTAACACACCATAACTACGTAGTATATTATCTACTCTGAGCCATAACAAAAAAAAAACAAAATTAATGTTGTGGAGATGACACTATGAACATAATTTTAACTGTGCTATATTTTCAGCTAGTTTAAATTGATTTAAACAAGGTTATTTAGAATATTTGTATCATTCAGCAGAAGGTCATTCATTCTTTATCAGCATGTGCACGGCTCTAACAATATAATTTAGTAGTTGTCAAAATCAAATTAAGTTCTGTCATAACGATGGATAAATTTAATTCAGATGAACAACAGAATAGCGTATAGGATTTTCCTAACTAAAATTAAGAGATTTTGGGTTAGATTTATGTCTAGGTAGGTGAAAAACAGAATTGTCACCAATAACACTAAAAATTCCTTCAGACTGCTATGCTTTATTTGTGATGGCAGCATTTTCCTTTTGTCAGGAAATAATTCCTGATACTTTAGCTATCGAATGATGGCTGATAGATATTATGTAGCTACAGCACCAAACCGTATTGATTGATTTTGTTATCATCAGTTTTCTGGATTGCTGAACAGTGTGACGTAGTAAAATGTATGGAGGTATCTACTTTAAGTGACATTGAGAAGTGAATCGAAAATATTTTTGGAATATTCTAAAGCAACTAGTTGTAGTGTAAGCTATTATATCTAGTAGGTACCTAAATATTGATTGAGGTCAATCGTTAAAACATTACAGATGTTTATTTAAAACAATTTCAAATGTAGGGGAGGAGGAACATAATTGACCACCTGTAAAGAGATGACGTATAAATGATAAAACATCACAATTGAGAACATGTAAAAGTTATAGAAAAGTGGTAAAAGCCGTGGTGGCCTTGTGGTTTGAAGCGTTGTCTGCTATTCTAACTACGCAAGTTCCCACCGGTCTGTACCAATCAGATTTTCTAACTTAAGTGCAGTGATTAGTCACACCACGGCTTTACGGTCAAGGAAAACACCGTGAGGACCTGCATACGTCTTAGAAGAAATGCAAGGATGTATGTAGTGCCTAAGAGACGGCGACGGACTCACCATCTGTCACTCTGGCACCAACTTATCTTCGGTGGAGAGTGGTCGTTGTGACACCTCTGCATACCTCTTCGGGGACCCTTGTGAAAAGGCGTGAACATATATTATAGATATATATAAATGCGGTAGAGAGTGGCCACGGATAAGTATGTTCCTTTTAACTACTGTGATATGAAGGAGCCTTAAATTTAAATAAAACCCATGTTCTAACTAGTCACAATCGGAGTCAATTCTTTGCTGAGTTGCTGATTATCTGTATTTATTTGCTGAATCATACTTCATACCATATCAGTTAATTCGTTGTTTTTATTTGCCCTTGCCCTTGCCCTTGGCCCTTGTCGCATATTATTTCTATTTGGCGCAATGTGATCCACTTCCTTTCCTCTCTATCAGTCGTCTCTGTATTCACTTCCATTCCAACCATGTCATCTTTCACACAGTCCATACAACTTATCTTTTCCTCGATCTTCGTACCCACACTAAAATATATTAAACTGTCGATAGGTAACCTATCCGCTGAGGTTTCTTGGTGACCAAATAAAAATATAATTAATTATTTCGCAATATATTTAAATTTAAAGTACAATTAAATTAAATAGAACAATATACATACAATAAAATGACCTAGACATATACTTATCATTAAAATCATGTACAGCATTGTCTGGTGTATGTACATTTATAGCCGTCTAGTTTCTTATATCCTAATTTACTCGTATTGAAATCATCTTCGGTGACCGCTTACCATAAAGCGGGCAGTATGTAGTACCATTTTAGTGATATAAAGAAATCTCGTTAATTATTATATTAAAAGCTATTTTGTTGCGTTTGCTTGGTACTAAATCGTGTTGAAACATATATCACGCCGAATCCCCCACACGGTAGGCAGAGAGTATACCATACATACATACACACCTGACTTGCTAACAACTAAGGTCGCACGCAAGCATACAGCCCACCTGATGGTAAGTAGTCACCGTAGCCTATAGCCGCTAGCAATACCAGGGGTATCACTAACGGGTTGCCAACCATGTTGTTGATGAGGACTCACTGTGCTAGCAACATTACTACTAGCCCAGCGTATCCTCGTGGAGCACTGGCAACCTTACTTACAGAAACACAACACTACATCAAGTAGTGTTATTTCACTGCGGTCTAAACTCATCATGCCCTCCGGATGCGAGTACTCTTTATTTTTCCATCAGTTTAATTGTAAGTAGACAAAGTCACGTACAGAATTTAGTTTGTCTCACAATAAAAACAGTTCCTATTTTTTTAAATGACTGCGCGTTTTATCGTCCAAAATAACGTTTGAGCTGTGACCCCGAAAGAAATATAAATGCAGCCAGCATCGACATCGATTTATTTGCGTTCTGGAGGCAACCTAGTAAAAGTATATAACTCTAACACTAAGTAATTGTGCCCACCGTAGGCAACTAGTGGACACCAAAATTTCTGTTGGAACTGAGAGCGACGAAGGTGGTTTTTTTTTTAAAACATCCAGTGACGAGACAAACCATCCCCACCTTAAGGTAAGCGCCACCCTATTATAATAATCATGATTACAGAAAAATACTTACAATACTTGGCGCGCTACAACACTAAGGACAGAAGTGTTACTTGACTGCGGTCTTCTGTTAGGTGGAGATACGGTCCCCAGTCGGGCGGCTCCAATTTATATGGAAAAACCCACAGGACCTCCACCTCGACCTATTCTATGAAAAAATGCGTTGAATCCGTTGCTGTTTCTGCTCATCCAAACAAGCTAAAAAGCAGGTTTGAATGCGAAATACAATTTCACACTGCCTCTCCTACAGTACCTTATATGGGTGAGATGTTTGACCACGTGTTATTTTAACCCCCTGTTCTGTTAGGTGGACATCATCTTCCACGCAGCGGCGACGACCCGTTTCGATGAACCTTTAGCGGTAGCCACGCTGACCAATGTTCGGGGCACGAGGGAGGCTCTTTCCTTAGGACTAGCATGCAAACATCTCAAGTAAGTTTGACAAATAACAAGTATAGAGTTGGTTCCTTTATTTATACTAGTCTATGCTAAGGTAGGCTCAGAAAGGACGGAAGACGGGTCGCTCACTTACTTCCCTCCATAATGGTTGAAGAGGGCGATGGCTGCATTCGCGTCATACTTGTGAACAGGTGCTGCTTGTGGAGGCTGTAAGGTATTGTAATTAGCGAGCCCATAGTTATGCTTAGATATATATCATAACCCGTGTTTGTTAATAAATCAGTCAACCTCCTACCGCCGTGTTTCATTGACGTCACACTGGCGACGCGACTGGGTTTTTTTTTTTTCTATTGTTATTATCTCATTGGTGTGGTGTACCTAAATATTAAATACAACTATGCCTTTTGGTAAAATAGAATGGTTTGAGCTACATTCTAAGCAGTGGTCGGCATATGAGCGTCGTATTAAGCAGTTTATGCTGCTTAACGAAATAAAACCAAATTTACACGTGGCTACGTTAATTACATTAGTTGGTGAACCCACTTATAACTTAATTTGCGACTTATGTGCCCCGGAGAACCCTGAAGACAAATCATTCGATGATTTAGTGAAGATTGTAACAGATCATTTAGAGCCTCAGCGTTCGGTGATAGCCGAAAGAGATTTATTCAGACTACGCCGTCAGAATACGGGTGAGTATCTACAAAATTTGAAGCATCTCGCTGCAACTTGTGAATTTGGCAAGACATTGGAAGAAAATCTTCGCGATCAGTTTGTCTCGGGGCTGGCATATGACGACATGAGGTCACGACTTTTCGCAGAAAAAGATATTCAATATAAGAAGGCGGTGGAGTTGGCTTTGGCTCTGGAGGCGGCGGAAAAACATGCAGAGCAGAGCGCTATATGTGGCAGCAGCGCTGGGTCTCGCGCTGGCTGCGTGGCGCCCAGCTCGAGCGAGACCGTGCAACCATCCGGAGCGGCGATGTGGGCGAAGGCCTGCATGTAGTGCACAATACGCGCCAGCCGGCGCAAACGTCTTCATGTTGGCGGTGCGGTAAGGCGCACCGAGCAGATAAGTGTCGTTTTAAGCAATACAGTTGTAATGCGTGCAATCGTAAAGGTCATCTGAAGGTTATGTGTAAAATGTCAAGTTCAGAGCGAAAGGACAGAAAACATAATTTTATAGAGGATGAAGATGATTCTGAGAATGATTTGTTTAACATTAGAGTAGTAGCGGAAGGTGATAGACCATACTTTATAAATGTGAAAATTGATAACAACATGTTGCAGTGTGAAATTGATACGGGCAGTAAAATATCTGCAATCAATGACGAATGTTATAATCGTTTACTTTCAAAGTACCCCCTTTTAAATGATCAAATTAATCTTTCTTCATATACAAGTTCACCCATTGTGTCCCTAGGTTATATAAAAATCGATGCTCGTATCGATGACAATGTGCAACAAGGTTTGAAACTGTATGTCATAAAAAATGGTAGCAGACCCATTCTAGGCAGGAATTGGATGCGACGCTTTGGTATTAATCAATTGTCAATTAATAATATTCGGGTAGATAATAAAAGTAACCGAGATATGATTGTAACGGATCTAAAGAATAAGTATCTAAATGTATTTACTAATGAGTTAGGTAAGTGTAAAAAGGAGATTCGTTTACAGCTCACAGATAACGAACCGGTCTTTGTACGTGCGCGGCCCGTGCCGTTGGCATTACGTGGTGCAGTAGAACGCGAACTAGAGCGTATGATAAGCAATGGTTCTATTTATCCGATAGAACAATCTGAGTATGGAACCCCAATAGTACCGGTAATAAAAGCGTCTGGGGAGATAAGAATATGTGGGGATTATAAAATTACAATTAATCCTAAATTAAAACGAGATTTTTATCCCCTTTCGCGTATAGAAGAGATGTTTGCGACTTTAAGTGGAGGGGAAGAATACACAAAAATTGACCTGACTACAGCATACCTGCAAGTTCCACTAGATATGGAGTCTCAAAAGGTCACCGCGATATCTACTCATTTGTGTAACTTTGCGTTTAGGCGTACGCCCTTCGGACTAAGTTGTGTGCCCGAAAAGTTCCAAAAAATTATGGAGGAAACTCTTCGCGGCATCCCTAACACCGTTTGTTTTCTTGATGATATTTGCGTGACAGGCAAAGATCGAGTTACCCACTTAAAGAACCTGCGAGCTGTAATCGATCGACTAGCACAAATGGGTCTTACGGTTAAAATAAGCAAATGTAAGTTTTTGCAGCCGAGTGTAGCATATGTAGGCTTTATTATAGACAAAGAAGGATTACGTCCAGATGTGTCTAAAATTGAGGCTATCAGAAAGGCTCCTAAGCCCTGTAATGTGACCCAATTGAAGGCATGGTGGTTTACTTTTATGTATTCTGGAAATTATTGTGCTTTTTTTATTTGCTTGTTGTAAAAATTTGATAAAATATCGTAAATAAATGTTGTTATTGGATAAATTTACTAACGTTATATTGTATCAGAAACTCCACTGTTCAGTCGGCGCTGTTGGAAATTAACTTATGCTAGAAGCTATTCTAGCATAAGTTAATTTGACTGATACTAAGATGACTGCTAGGTCATCATCAACTAATTTAATTCATCCAGGCTTTTAGATCTACTGCAAGCTTTCCATCAGATAAAACTTGATGATATGCATAAGTATAATATCGTATTTGACAGCACATATCCTCCTGTTTTATATGTATTTTGATACACTTAGTTAGTATTGGGACTAGACGATAAGTTTTTATTTTGTATTATGTGTAATTCATCAAAATAAGTAAAACACGTTGAAACATATATTGACGATGTTGTAATTACTATAAAAATTCGCAAACACATCAATTTGCTCATAATAAATATTCAAATGTTTTTTCAGTTAACAACAAAAATATAGATAGGTACATTATTTCAGGCCGAAGCTGTGTCTTCCAATGCGTGAGCTCCACTCTTAACTTTTTAGCTGGAATGATCTCGCACTGCGCGGTTCCAAAGGAGAACAACATGGGCTTCTCCAAAAAGGGCGTGAAGAGTTTTATTTTATGCCACTATGGTGGCACACACGCATACGGCCCACCTGATGGTAAGCAGTCACCGTAGACTATTACCGCTAGCAATTGCAATACCGGGTATCACTAACGAGTTGCCAACCGCGCTTGTCACCCCCGCGCCCGTCGTGCCCCAGCGCGCTATCGCGATTAGGCGCCAAACTCAAGCCGCCATTGTTCGGCGGCGCAGCGCAGAGTCCGTCCAGCACTCGTTTCGTTCGCGCGCGTCTGCTGCTGCTGAGTCGCTCTCGGGTTCCAGCTGATGCCGTCGCACTTTTATTACGGAATGTCTGAACACAACTTTGCTATTTGTGATTATTGTTATTTCGTCTAATACAGTTCTTACTCCATCGTCCATCTTTGATTTCTACCACACACATACTATTCTCGCTGAGCCTAGACTGGCTATATAATATTAATATTGTTACCGAAATGGTAGAAAAAGAAGTAGAAACTAAAGGCAACCCAGCGGCCGCCTATATAAGACGACGACGCGCGGCTACACAGACATTCTCGCTCTAGTCGTCATACAACTATCTACGCGGCAGAAGGTACAAATTATTTGCAGAACCCATTACTAGCAAAGTATCGAGCGCTCACTCTCCTTTCCCTCGCACTCTCTCAGCGCTCAACGCCCTCTTGGATTCCAACCCTGATTGTGACGTGTTCGCGGATGGATGGCAGATGATAATGTCGGCATGCTTGGAGTACTGCGAGTTGAGTGTATGACTGGTTTAACTGTTAATTAGTATAATTGGCTTGAAGCCGTTCTAATTAATTAAATAAATAAATACCGTGTGGAGGCTCTGCCCGAATATCTCGCGATTGTTCTATTGTTGTAAATCTCATTAAATAAATTTGTTTGGCCTACCGTCCTAAAATTCACCATTAATAATTGTATAGGTGTTTGTATTTCTAAAAATTTAATATTTTAACATCTTATTTTTCTTATATAATTATATTTGAATCTGTTTCCAAAAACCAAGGAATAATATAACAAAAGGCCTGGTAAACTGGAAATAGCAAATATATGGAAGCAGTGTATGATATAGCGCGCTACACGGAACCAAAATTGCTTTCTTCGCCCATACTCTGTGTTTTTTAATTCGTCTTTTATGATGTATTTCCTCACACCAAGCATCCCCAGTTTAACATATTCGTTCCAATCCAAATCTTTGATGTTAAAGTTGTAAATGATTTTGTCGACAGGCGACATTTTCTTGTAAAGTTTCTCGAGATTCTTGTCGTCAAACAGCCAATAATGTCTCAGGAAAAATCCGGAGATGAGCGACATTTTATATATCTTTTCGTAGATTTTCACGAATCTGTAACAATACAATGGATAAAAGTTAATTTATCTCTTTGATTTTGTAAGGCGTAATTTGTACATCAAATCACCAAAGTCTCACTCAATGATGGCAAATTTGTTGTTTTAGCGGCAACAGAAATACACATGCTGTGAATTTCAACTACGTACCTATTACGTATCATGAGATATAGCCCACTGAAAGACAGCGCAGACTTGGTAATAAGGCACCCTTGGATTTGGAACCCTAAAAAAGTGCCGATCCTTATAATGTTTGGGATCAAGCCAGGGATATGAATCTATGATGCTTAATTTTGGCATATAAACTACCTTATTTCCTTGCACATCATCATTCTCCTGCCCTTATCCCATATTATTTGGGGTCGGCGCATATGTATTTCTCTTCCATCCTTCTCTATCAGCCGTCATCTCTGTATTCACTTCCTTTCTGGCCATGTCATCTTTCACACAATCCATCTTTTCTAAGGTCTACCTCGACACGTGTACCCGTACACATTCATACATGAAACCATTATTACCACGTTACCTTCTTTCCTTGCCCATCAACCAGCAAACGCTATCAACCTCATAAGCAGGTATATAGTGAAGCAGCCAAGAGATAACGTTAAATGAAAATCTAGATTTCATGCTGTAACACTCTATGGCCCATACTGCTTGGGGACTTGGAAATATCGCAGCGCACTCCAATACCTTTGTTTGTATGAACTCTGAAATGTTTAGCAATATAAATGAATTAATTATGAGACTAGAGTCAGTTATCACTATGGCAAGCAATATTGTATTGAGTAAGGTATATTTATTGATTTAAAAACGCTGTGATGAAATTTTAAATCCTCCATAGCTAAGACCACTCACGATTAAGTGACATTTGAAAAAAAAACTACATAAAAATCGGTTCATCCTTGTTGCGTCGGGGGTTTAACATAGCTGTGATGTTAGACGCAAAATAAAAAAATCGGCCAAATGCGAGTTTGAATTATTCCTTTCATTACATAAAATTATTCAAGATAATAATTTAAACTTTTAAAAAATCTCCATAATTACACGGGCGATGTCGCGTGTAAAAAAAAACAGTAAATTATTATACTCACTCCAACAAATATTATTTTTCTTTGAGGGTACAACATTATAGATCTTTATACTGTTTTCGCCCTTAGCTCGTTGTTCTGCAGTCTCCCACGCCACAGCAAGAACGGCATTGGTAACATAATCTACCGGCACTATACTAATAAGAGCTTTATTATCTGCATATACTACTCGCATTGCACCATTTCCCATTCCTACCAGCACCTGGAAACATCTACTCCTTACTGGTAGGCCTCTTATTGTAAGAGTCCAGCTCGGTAACGGCCAAACACTAGTGAACGCAAACTAAACTGTGTTACGGTGAGAAGGGCACTGTAGCTAGTGACATTACTGGCCATAAGAGACTAGGTACTAGGTGGTAGGCCTCTTATTGCAAGAGTCCGGCTAGGTGGGTACCACCGCAGTGACAGATATTCTGCCGCCAAGCACTAGTGTACGTACACTACACTGTGTTCCGATGTGAAGGGCACTGTAGCTAGTGACATTACTGGCCATAAGAGACTAGGTACTAGGTGGTAGGCCTCTTATTGCACGAGTCCGGCTAGGTGGGTACCACCGTAGTGTCAGATATTCTGCCGCCAAGCACTAGTGTACGTACACTACACTGTGTTCCGGTGTGAAGGGCTCTGTAGCTAGTGACATTACTGGCCATAAGAGACTAGGTACTAGGTGGTAGGCCTCTTATTGCAAGAGTCCGGCTAGGTGGGTACCACCGCAGTGTCAGATATTCTGCCGCCAAGCACTAGTGTACGTACACTACACTGCGTTCCGGTGTGAAGGGCACTGTAGCTAGTCACATTACTGGCCATAAGAGACTAGGTACTAGGTGGTAGGCTCTTATTGCAAGTCCTGCTGGATAGTATCTATTTATTTAGCATATTTACTAACGGCAGCCGCTCCGAAGACAGTACTGGGGTCAGTCCATCCCGGTAGAGGCTCTCTATATGCAGACATCACTAATAAAAAAAATAGAAATATACATTTCCCTACCGCCCACTTGATTTTTTGTTCAGTTGGGCGGGATGACCAAATCTGAAACTACGAGAAACAGCTTAAAGTACTCAAAGGAGTTACGGTCCCAATTGTGAAGAAAACTAATACTGCATCATTTCATATTTGAAAAATCAATATTCCTAGCCAGGAATATTGATTTCCATTGATATTGATCAAAAACAGACACTGTATTTATAACATCGATAGTGTCGTTAATAAGGATCGCATTCCGGGCAGTAGTGACGTAGGTATCTAAAATGGCGGCATTTAAACATGCATTGTCACGGCCAAACGTGCATGCTAAATTTCAGCTCAATCAGACACAGGGAAGTGGGTCAAACTTAACCAGAAAGATTTGATAATACACACAGACACACCGGATATGTGAAACAAAATAGAAGCTAGTTAAAAGAGGTGACGTGGCTAATTCACGTTCTTTGCGAATACCTATTCCTGGCCTGACAATGCAGACAGGAAGGTCCGCTCCCATAGTCCTCACGAGGTCTTCAGCGACAGCTTTGACGAATGTATAACAGTTAGGCCAGCCCTTCGTTAACCTGAAAATTTACCGACATATATAATCAAAATAGTAAAGACATGAAAACGGGTCTTATACGCGATATTAAATTGTTTATTTATCTCCCGACGTTTCGACCGACTTGCATCGGCCGTGGTCACGGGCTGACTGATAATTTAATATCGCGTATAAGACCCGTTTTCATATCATTACTATGTGTTTAAATCGCGAATGTTTAAAAAACAGTATATATCATCTAACCAAGTCCCTCACGGGGTAGGCAGAGAGTATAGCACCATTTCACTCTTGACTTGCACACCTCTTTTGCTTCTGCTACACTTTACTTCGGTTATAGATTTCAAAACAACGAGTGACAGAGGGTGTTATTGTAAAGGTGAAAAAGATATGACGTTGTGGTTGGTGGGTGGCCCAGGTTCAAATCCCGGCCTGTACCAATGAGTTCTTCTAAGCTTAAGTACAGTGATCACACCATGAGCTAAAAAAAAGAGAGGTAGGGCGAATTGGGATCTCCCGTGGGTACGGTACCTCCACCTTACAGAAGACCGCAGTGAAATAATACTACTTTGATGTAGTGTTGTGTTTCTGCGGTGAGCAAGGTTGCCAGTGCTCCACGAGGATATGCTGGGCTAGTAGCAATGCTGCTAGCGAAGCCCTCATCAGCAACAGAGTTGGCAACTCGTTAGTGATATCCCTAGTATTGCTAACGGCTATAAGCTACGGTGACTGCTTACCATCAGGTGGGCCGTATGCTTGAGTGCCACCTTAGTGGTATAAAAAAGACCCATAAGACCCATTACCCAGGAGTAATATCGCTCAGCCGACGAGAGTCAACACCCTCCGCCATGTGGATGAGCGCGTCAGGCGAGATCGGTGTGCGATAGAAAGTCTCTTTTACCTCCCGCTTGATTCGGTCCTTCGTCGCATGAGAGTAAGCTGTCGAAACGTGCACGAATGACCTGAAATCAAATAAACCAGATAAATAAGAGTCAATCAATAAAAAAAAATACTGAGATGAATAAACGTGACATTTATTTCATATAAACTATATATTTTTAAAATGAATCCCTATTTCACTTGGTCAGGGCATCATGCGTGAACGGCTAGGCCGATTTCGCATTGTTTCTTTTGTTTTTTTTATTGTCAGGAGAAGGTTCTTATGAAAATAAAATTTGAAAAAAAGAATCAGAATATTTTTAGTTTCGGGATAAACTGACGGTCCTATTTTCTATGGTGTATTTGACATATGAATTCATAGCTAAGACAGGACAACGTCTGTCGGGACAACTAGTATATTTTTAAAAATGTTTCCTTAATTCCCTTCTTGGTAACGGCATCATGAGTGAACGGCTAGGCCGATTTCGCATTGTTTCTTTTGTTTTTTTTATTGTCAGGCGAAGGTTCTTATGAAAATAAAATTTGAAAAAAGAATCAAAACATTTTTAATTTCGGGATTTATTATTCAGTTTACTGAAGGTCCTTTTTTCTATGGATATCTGCAATTTATTTAAGGCTCATAATGGCATTTTATTCATACTCAAACCAATATATGTATGGGAAAATCTAAAACTAAAAGAAAAGAATACATATGTCTAATCAATAAAGAATGATTTAATTAAAAAAAAAAGAAAAGAAAACTAACCTAATATAAACATTTAAAATAAACACTTGTCCCAAATCGCTGTCACGCGGGAGGGTGCCAAGAATGCTGACGGCATTGCCCCGCTGTATGGCAATGCTGATTCTTTTTCTATAGTGTATTTGACATATGAATTCATAGCTAAGGCAGGACAACATCTGTCGGGACAGCTACTCATTTTATAAAACGCAACCCAAATGAAACTATTTGATGACCCCCGCTGTACAGATTCGACTCACCTAAGGTTCTTACAATCCTTGGCTAGATAGATGAGCTCTCGAGTGCCTCTGACATTAATCATGGTAGAATTTTCTAGAGGCTCGATAAACCGCGTCGTAGCTGCCATATGGAAGATTATATCCACCTGGATTTTGGAAACTTGACTCATGGTGATATTTTTATAATGATGATGATGATGAAGATGAACCTTTATGATAACATGCAACATAAATCATTGTACAACGCCGATGCCTAAAATCACAGTCGAGGTGTTCTTGATGTTATCAAATGAAACGACCAAGACTGAGGAACGAATCACTGCTATAATAATTATTATTATTATATACAAACTCTACATAGATACCGGATTGCAAATGGTAGGTAAACATGACACATGCTCGTTAGATTATATTAATAGTTAACACCACCTGTCATGTGAGTTGTAGAATGCAAACAGTGACATCTAGTGCCAGGAAAGTAAAGCCTGAACCATCATAGATATACGCATGGTGCTGAGTGTACCACTAATTACACATTTATCAAATTTATAGCAATTTGCTCACGACTAAATAAGAAAAATACAGTTTGCTACTAAAAACCAGTAGTTTGCTTAGATAAAGATAATGCTTCAAACAACAAACTATGTTAGTTTAATTACCTCTTCAGAAATCATAGTCCTATCTCCATCGTTAATCCCAAGTCTCAGATTAGTCACATCTCCTTCTACGACAACTATTTTATTCGAGAAATCTGGTTGGCTCTTTTTAAGGTTTTCGAATAGCTGCAAAAATTCATAATCTATTATATGATTGGTACATTTTTGCGTCCATATCATCACGTCAAGTCCCTCACGGGGTAGGCAGAGAGTATAGAGCACCATTTCACTCTTGACTTGCACATCTCTATTGCTTCTTTTACATTCTTCAATCTCTTCAATCTTCAAACATGTTGGCAACTCGTTAGTGATACCATAAGATTAAAAGCGGCTTTAGGCTACGGTGACTGCTTACCATCAGGTGGGCCGTATGCTTGTGTGCCACCTTAGTGGTGTAATAAAAAAAAAGCTGTATTATCTATGTCCGAAAAACAATGCGCCACCTTGCATTCCCATTCTTACTACGTCAGAAAAAATATATTAAACTGGCTCCGATAATTATACATTTTTAAATCTTACCGGATCCATTAATATATCCTGAAGTCTGTCCTGAACATTTTTACCTTTCTTTGGACGAATCAGCACGAAAATCTTTTTCAGATTTGTGGATCTGAAATAAAAAAAAATGAAACAAGTCATGGTACAGATATTAAGATGATGTTATTTTCTACGTTATCGATCGATATTTGGGCGAGCAAAGTGATCATGCTCAGCCGCTACAAAGGGAAGATCTTCCAGCCAGGCGGGCGTTGTGCCTGGGGAACAAGGCTCCGACTGTTCTAGTCGGAGACTGTATGTATGATACTGTGGGGTGAGCGAGGTGATCATGCTCAGCCGCCACAAAGGGAAGATCTTCCAGCCAGGCGGGTGTTGTGCCTGGGGAACAAGGCTCCGACTGTTCTAGTCGGAGACTGTATGTATGATACTGTGGGGTGAGCGAGGTGATCATGCTCAGCCGCCACAAAGGGAAGATCTTCCAGCCAGGTGGGTGTTGTGACTGGGGAACAAGGCTCCGACTGTTCTAGTCGGAGACTGTATGTATGATACTGTGGGGCGAGCGAGGTGATCAAATCCAGTCGTTAGAAAGGGGAGATCTTCCAGCCAAATGGCGGTGTGCCAGTAAAAATGATGCCCAACTCATGACCCCAAACGTGACCGGCATGGGGGTAATAACATCAGCTCACCGTAATAATTTCTCCATGAGATGTTTGCCGCAGAATCCAGAACCCCCTGTTAGGAAGATCACAGCGTTTTCATAGAACAGCTGAATATCCGAACCTCCCCTTTCAATTGCATCTTGTAAAACCTTATGCTGCAACATTGCAGCTGCTTCCGTTGCTAGTGCTGGATCCATTTCTGAAACCAGGTCATTATCACCTAGATCTTATCCTAAATAATGTTCAAATAACTTCAGTGTGGAATATCTTATTTTTGTTATACCACAGCGTGGCACACCCACCTGATGGTAAGCAGTCATCGTAGCCTCTAGCCGCTAGCAATACCAGGGGTATCACTAACGCGTTGCAAACCCTGTTGTTGATGAGGACTCACTGTGCTAGCAGCATTATTACTAGCCCAGCGTATCCTCGGAGCATTGGCAACCTACTCACCGAAACACAACAGTCAACAACAGTTTATATGGTATACCTGGTATTGCTAGCGGCTATAGGCTACGGTGACTGCTTCAGGTGCGCCGTATGCTTGTGTGCCACCTTAGTGGTATAAAAAAAATATAAAGTCTAATTTACCTCCGCTGGCTCCCATTTTCGAGGTGATATTTGATGTACGCTGTTTCCTTGACTACGCGACAGACAGGTTGCATTGTTATCAGGAGCTCTGGATTGTTTGTCAAGCATTTTTATATTCCAAAAAGGTGAGAGATCAAAACCAAGTAAATGGTGATTTTAATTAAAAAATTATCTACAATTTGTGTTATACTAATTTTAGTACGCGATTTTCTTTATACCACTACTAGCATATGGCCCACGTGATGGTAATCTGTCACCTTAGCCTATAGCCGATAGCAATACCAGCGATATCACTAACGAGTTGCCAACCCTGTTGTTGATGAGGAGTCACTGTGCTACCAGCATTACTACTAGCCCAGCGTATCCTCGTGGAGTACTGGCAACCTTACTCACCGCAGAAACACAACACTGCATCAAAGTAGTATTATATGACTGCGGTCTTCTATAAGGTGGAGGTACATTCCCCAGGCGGTCGGCTCTCATATTAATGGGAAAACAGGGGGATCCCATTTGGCCTCTGTGATAAGTCACACCACGAACTTTACGATGAAGGAAAACATCGTGAGGAAACCTGCATACGTCTGAGATGAAATTCAAGGACGTATGTAGTGCCTTAAAGACGGCGAAGGACTCACCATCTGTCACGTTGGCACCAATTTTTCTTGTGTGGAAAGTGGGTTTTGTTACCTTTGCCTACCCCTTCGGGGACCCCTGTGGGAAGGAAGATATTGCACTCGAGCGAAAGCGGGCGGGTCGCTTGTACAAAAACTACAAACAGACAGCATAGCGAAGTTAAGGTTATACGTATCTGAATAATTTGAATTACACCAATTTAAACAATACAACCAACGTCACATATTATACTAATTAGTAATTTGATACTAAGTAATTTGGGTACCGAAATAATTAAATTTAAATTTTGCTACAAGTATTGCGTCACCATTTGTTTTTGTTTATTAATGTCACATGTTCACTATATATATATATATAAAAGAAGAAACTGACTGACTGACATATCAACGCACAACCTTAACGGCTGGGGTTAGAATTGAAATTTTGACAGTAGGTACCTTTTATGACGTAGCCATACACTGAGTAAGGGTTATTGGAAAATCACCCCTAAAGGGGTTAAAATATGGGACAAAAGTTTGTATGAAAATCCGTCATTTTTTATTTAAATGCATGAAAATTTGTATTTGGCCTTTCAATTATAAATAAATAAATACGTATTTGAAGATTTGTGGAAACTCGGGTGGAGTTTCCACAAATCTTCAAATACTAAGGGGGTAAAATATGGGATAAAAGTTTGTATGAAAATCCGTCATTTTTGAAGTTAAATTATTCATGGCAATAGGTAGCAGTGGGCAAAAGCTACCATTTGATATAGGAACATGTTGATTCATTAACTTTAACAAGCGTGCAAAGCTACGGGCAAGAGCTAGTGTCACATATCAAAGTAGACCAAAAATATGTTTATCCGACTACGGCGAAACAAAAAGGAGGGTTATGATTTTGACCGGTATGTATGTATCATCTGTTGATCTTTTCCCTCATAACTTCTAAATTACTTATCATAATTTGACAAATGAGGTGTCAGTAGATGCGTCTTGATCGTCCACTGATGATACGATATGTGACGTCACATTAAATTGAACATAGGACATAATGTGACGAGCTTTGACCAAAAAAAATTTTTGATTATGTCGGGTGTGGTGTCAAATGAAAAGTCGTTGACAGTTATTTCGTCGTATATTCGTCGACAGTTATTTTTGCTAAGGCTAAGATTCTCGCCAAAAGCCCCCAAGTTCAATCATCGTACGGTTTCTACCAAAAAGGACGGCAACCTTTTTTGACAGACTTCATCACTCCAATCCGCAGAAAACTGTCTACGTCTTTGAGAATATTCATAATTTATAATAACCAACAAAATTCAATTATCAAATTTGTATATTACTAGCGGCCCGCCCCAGCTTCGCACGGGTAGACATTTATATTATTATAATACTAGCTTTTGCTCGCGGCTTCGCACGCGTGGTAAAGTGAATCAGTCAACATGTACCTATATCTAAAATTCTGCTTTTTTTTCTTTTGCCCACTGCTACTTAATGGATTTCATTTTAATGGATTTAAATTAAAAATATACGAATTTTCATACAAACTTTCATCCCCTATTTTACCCCCTTAGGGGTGGAGTTTCCAATAATCCTCAAAAACGTATTTATTTATTGTTAACTGAAAGGTCGAATACCAATTTTCATGTGTTAATCTTCAAAAATGACGGATTTTAATACAAAATTTTCATCCCCTTAGGGGCGCAATTTCCAAAAATCCTGAAATACGTATTTATTTATTTTTAACTGAAAGGCCAAATAACAATTTTCATGCGTTTTACTTCAAAAATGACGGATTTTCATTCATACCCCCGATACGATTAATTCTACCCCCAAGGGGGTAAAATAGGGGTTGAAAGTTTGTATGAAAATCCGTCATTTTTGAAAATTAACACATGAAATTTGTAGTTGGCCTTTAAGTTAAAAATAAATAAATACGTATTTCAGGACTTTTGGAAATTCCATCCCTAAGGGGGTAAAATAGGGGATGAAATTTTGCATGAACCTCCGTATTTTTTTAAGTTAAATCTATTAAAATAGATAGAAGTGGGCAAAAAAAATGGATTTTAGTTATAGGTACATGTTGACTTATTTACACTTTCCCACGAGTGCGAAGTCGCGAGCAAAAGCTAGCAATAAAATAAAAACCACTGTATCTCACTCCATAAATTAAACAATATCAAGACAAGAAGATCAAGACAACATTTTCCTTTGATGGTCAAAATTGAAGTCCAACCCATTCTTCGTCCATTCAGAGGATCCTCTCTATTATTTACATGACATTGGCAAAATACGAAATGTACTTTTTTGTGTTGCCATTAAATAAATACATACATACATACATAAAGAAGTTGAAGTTGAGAACATCCATCATTTCGCTTCTTTATTTCACGTCACAGAATGACAAAGACGTCAGGTGGTAAATTTTGTGAAACCAACAACAAAATAAACAGTAAAAATTCTGAAATTACCAGTTAGCCACAATAGTTCTGTTTTAAAATTGTGCGTGTTTCCGAAAATACAAATCAAATATGAGTCTCGACATGACATGATACCGACCCGAAAAAACATCTCCAGAAAACGATTTAGGAAAGTGACGCACTGCCTATTCGATATGGATGGAACAGTTCTGGGTAAGTAATTTTTTTTTACGCATAAGGTGGCACACAAGCATACGGCCCACCTGATGGTAAGCAGTCACCGTAGCCTATCGACGCTGGTAATACCAGGGGTATCACTAACGCGTTGCCAACCCTGTTGTTGATGAGGACTCACTGGCTAGCAGCGTTACTACTAACGCAGCGTATCCTCGTGCAGCACTAGCTCTGCGCAGTCAGTATTATAGCCCTCCAAAAACACAGCAGCTCCCTTAATGACGAAGACAGGGAGGATCTCTCGCGACGATTGGTCAAGATACCGGCAGCCAGCAGTGTAACGTGCACCACTGTCAGCGGTGGCAATACAAAGCGTCGAATTAATCCTTCTAATTGCTTACAAAATCGAACATCCGTGTTTTTAAAAAAACTTTATTAATTGATATATTGACTGCTAGTCAAGAGTGATATATATTAAGATAATATTAGAGAGGTAGGGCGATTTGGGATTTCCCGTCGGTTTTCCCATTTAAATTGGAGCCGCCCGACTGGGGACTGTATCTCCACCTTACATAAGACTGCAGTGAAGTAACACTACTTGATGTAGTGTTGTGTTTCTGCGGTAAGTAAGGTTGCCAGTGCTCCACGAAGATACGCTAGGCTCGTAGTAATGCTACTAGTCCAGTGAGTCCTGAACAACAGGGTTGGCAACTCGTTAGTGATACCCCTGGTATTGCTAGCGGCTATAGGCTATGGTGACTGCTTACCATCAGGTGGGCCGTATGCTTGTGTGCCACCTTAGTGGTATAAAAAAAAGATAAGGCACTCAATACTTTCTTGTCTACTCTGTGAAGGACTGGGCGTGATAATATTATTTATACCTACGCATTGTTATACTGACTGCTAGTTTCTCAGTTAATCTCATTTACTATTTTTCTTCCAGCCTCCGAGTTAATGTATCATAAAATGATTAAAGAGATTTGTGAAAAATATGGAAAAACCTACACCAAGGATCTACAAATTAGGGTTGGTTATAATTTTTTATTGATATCCTACTAATATTATAATTGTGCAAATTTATAAGGATGGATATTATCCTGGAAAAATGTTAGATTCCTCTGGGATTCTAACCTCAACGCGAACGACGTCCCGCACTCTCTTCCGCCTCTTTACACAAAATTACTCAATATATTGTCTTTATAATTATATCTCGCCAAAGTGACCTTGACAGAGAGTGACCCTGTCAGAAACTGACCTTCTGAAAAGTGACCTTGGCAGTAAATGACCTTGGACCAAAAGTTATCTTGACAGAAAGTTACTTTGACACAAGTGGTTTGACAGAAAGTGACCTTGTCAAGAGTGATCTTGATGAAGTAAACTTGAATGATTAAAGTGCCACACAAATTTATTGGATTTCATAGATGTACGGCGTAACAGACAGAGAAATATGTCTAACGGTTGTCAAAGAACTCACAATGCCAATTTCTGCCGACCAGTTTGAGGAACAGATGTCCCAATTAGCGAAGAAATTGCTGCCTACCGCCCCTCTACAACGAGGTACATACTTCCTCACCATGTTCACACACACATTACTCAGGCTCCGTGCCATAGTCCACAGTGGCCAGAGCGGTGCGGTGGACTTCACACACGGCTTTGATACTCTTCTCACACGTCTGCAGGTTTCCTCACCATGTTCACACACACATTACTCAGGCTCCGAGCCATAGTCCACAGTGGTCAGTGCGGTGCGGTGGACTTCACACACGGCTTTGATACTCTTCTCACACGTAAGCAGGTTTCCTCACCATGTTCCCACACACATTACTCAGGCTCCGAGCCATAGTCTACAGTGGCCAGTGCGGGCGGTAGACTTCACACACGGCTTTGATACTCTTCTCACACGTATGCAGGTTTCCTCACCATGTTCACACACACTTTACTCAGGCTCCGTGCCACAGTCCACCAGATTTCTGTGATGTTTTGTCTTCAGGAGCTGAAAGATTGATAACTCACCTTCATACGAAGAACATACCAATCGCTCTCGCGACGAATTCAACCGAGGAAGCTGTCCGATTGCACACAAATGCTAGGCCTGAGTTGTTTGGATTATTTCACCATAAGGTACATTCTTATACGTGGTTAGATTTTTTAAAGTATGAATGTGGATGGGTAGATCTAACGTTGCCATCTCTAAAAATCTAAATCCGGACTTAAAAAAGCCATGCTTTTGGGTCCCAAAGCCGGACATTAATAAAATTTTAGAATTTATGACAAAAATTTCCAATAAAACACATATTTAAAAGCCGGTCTTTTGAATTCCATAGCCGGAAAAAACACAGCTTAGGCCCTAATATGGCAGTTCGGAAAAAGTCACCTGAGAAGAACCGGCATGAAATTCAGTGCTCTGTCTTTTTTTTATGTAACAATCATGATATTATAACAATGTTTAACAAAATTCTTCTAGACATAAGGTAAGTATTTACAAATATCAATCGTGTAAAGATTTATTAGTATGTTCATAGTAGCCAGTGACGGCCTTAGGGGGTGGCGAGCAGGGCTACCGACTGGGGCCTCGCTCTTGCAAGGGCCTCGCGCACTCGCGCGCTTCAATTGTTATGATTTAATTAATGATTTTAGTCCCAGAAAACCATTTCATAGCAACCCTTATGATATGAGTATCAAATGAAAGGGCGAAATGAGCTCGATGAGCGAAACACATTTATTTATTAACAACAAATAAAGCTTGTCTATAACAAGTCAAGAATTATATAAACGAATTCCACAAAGACAAGGGCTTCGCAAATATGTACACGCCCAGGTCCTCGCATTGGCGAAGGCCGTCCCTGATTGTAATGCAATTTGCAGGTCTGTGCAACGGACCCAGAAGTAGACAGAGGGAAACCTAACCCTGATATATATTTAGTAGCCGCGTCTCTGTTCCCTGACAAACCAAAGCCTGCAAAGGTAGGTAAACCTATACAATAATACTACTAGCTTCCGCTCGCGACTTCGACCGCGTTGAGCGTAGTTTTTATAACTAAGGTGGCACACAAGCATACGGCCCACCTCATGGTAAACAGTCATATCCTATAGCCGCTAGCGAACCAGGGATATCACTAACGAGTTGCCAACCCTGTTGTTGATGAGTCACTGTGCTAGCAGCATTACTACTAGCCCAGCGTATCCTCGTGGAGCACTGGCCTTACTTACCGCAGAAACACAACACTACATCAAGTAGTGTTATTTCACTGCGGTCTTCTGCAAGGCGGTGGTACAGTCCCCAGTCGGGCGGCTCCAATATTAATGGGAAAGCCCATGGAAGATCCCATTTCGCCCTACCTCTCTTGGAAGAATTCCAGAGGAACCGAACATTTTCCCGGGATAAAAAATATTTTCCCCGGATTAAATGTTTTCCCGGGATGACAAGTACCCTATATGATAATCCAGATTATAAACTATGTGTTCCAAATCCGTTTAGTAGTGTTTGCTTGAAAGAGTAACATTCATCCATCCATTAGGGTACTTTATCCCGGGAAAATATTTTTATCCCGGGAAAATTATAGGCTCCTCTGTGATTCTGAGCTCAAAGCGGACGAAGTCGCGTATGCCTCGTATTAAAAAGCTGCTAACGGTTTGCCCAAGGAAACTCAATAGCGCCCTTCTGAGACTCGTAGATAAAAGATCATGAATCGTTCTATCGCAATAATGTTTAAATTACATAGACCGGTGTCTTTCCACCAAGTCTCTCACATGGTAGGCAGAGAGTATACAGCGCCAGTTCTATTGACTTGCACACCTCTTTTGCTTCTACATTCATCAATCTCTTCGTACGTGCCCGCCGGTTCCAAGTACTCTTTACCTCTCCATCGCGTTGGAGATTAAAATAAATTAACACGAAAATATTGTCAACATGATTAGTGTTTGGTGTTTGAAGATTCGACGGTCGGGGTAGAGGCCGCTAAAGGAGCTGGAATGCAGGTGAGATTACTATAATATAATAAAACCGGCCAAGTGCGAGTCGGACTCGCGCACCGAGGGTTCCGTACACACTTGTCGGTAACATTAAAAGTAGGCGAACTTCAAATGAGGTCATTATTCGTCGGTGACTCTCAACAGCGCGATTCAGGAATATTTTGTAGTAAATTCCCTTAAAAAAACTATATTTTTACGGTTTTCAGATATTTTCCATTACTTGTGCTGTCAACATTACTTCTTGCCCATTTTCATGATTCTAGGTCAACGGGAAGTACCCCATAGGTTTTGATTCCCTTGTGAAATCGCAGAATATGCGAAAATATGCGACATAAACGGTCATATCTTTTCTTCATATTGACTTACAGGTTTGATTATTTTACAGCTGAAAGAGACCATTGGCCGGGTATCTCATATTAATTTCAATTTGATAACTCCACGAATTCTTGGGTAAAAAATTCAGACGGACAGACGGACAACAAAGTGATCCTATAAGGGTTCATTTTTTCCTTTTAGGGTACGGAACCCTAATTATGAAGAATTCCGGGGTGGGGCACGGGCGCTGGGTAGTTTGTTTACTAATGGGAGTGCCACAGAACTTTGAGAAACAATGGCCTATTGATACTTGGGAAATGTGTAATTACACCGCTGCTTACCTCATCTTTAATTTCTAATCTTCACTCCACAGGTAGTTATGATACCAGAAATTGTGTTGGACCGAGAACAAACACGAAACGCAACGATAGTTTTGCGCTCGCTAATGGACTTCAAACCAGAACTGTTTGGCTTGCCTCCATTCGATAGCACTAGTCCATCAAGATAATAATTGTTATTTCATTAATATGTTTTACTTCCAACGTCCTACGGGCCCTGGTAATGGGAATAATTACAATACTTATTATGATTTTACATAACAATATTGTACTGTTTTGGTAGTTCTCAATACAGTTAACCCCATCTATCGTCACTTCACTACGATTGGAATGCGTTCTTCTTTTAATGCTAGTAGCAGCTAGCGCCATCTCTCGTTAACACATTCAGATTGGAACGTGTGTTCGGTCTTTCAATGCGATTATGCTAGCTTAACAGCAGTTAGCGCCATCTATCGGTAACTATACGGATTGCAACTTGTACTTTTTATTGTTATTGTAAATAGGTATTTTGTTATTGTTAAAAATGTATAAAACTTAACTAAATATGGTTAAAAAAAATAGTAACATGTCTTATACTGTGATGTTTTTACGAGAAATATACACCTTATTTTTTTTTTAAATTTATTATGTCCTAATCATGAAGTCGAAATAAAAAAAAAATCTTTGTTTGCTTACCATTTCCATACATCCTTAAATTTTGAATAAGATTTTAATCGGTCTATCTATACGGACAGAAAATTATCTGGCCTTATCTCAAGCACTGTCGTGGTCGGCACCAGATGTAGCCCGATGTGGCTAGTCACCTGATTGTTACACAGAGCGACTACCATCTGACCTGCGCTTCTTAAAGAACCATGTTGGAAACCGATTACCCATTTTATGTGGCAAAGCTTACGGCCCTCTTCATGGTAAGCGGTTACCGTAGCCTATATGCTTCAGCAAGATCTCACAAGCACGATGAAAACCTAGGCTAGCAATATCGACAAAAACTCTTTTTTTTTTAATACCACTAAGGTGACACATAAGCATACGGCCCACCTGATGGTAAGCAGTCACCGTAGCCTATAGCCGCTAGCAATACCAGGGGTATCACTAACGGGGTGCCAACCATGTTGATGAGGACTCACTGTGCTAGCAGCAATACTACTAGCCCAGCGTATCCTCGTGGAGCACTGGCAACCTTACTTACCGCAGAAACACAACACTACATCAAGTAGTGTTATTTCACTGCGGTCTTTTGTAAGGCGGAGGTACAGTCCCCAGTCCAATTTTAAAAAGGCTCCAATTTAAATGGGATAACCCACGAGAAATCCCAAATCGCCCTACCTCTTTTTAAAAGCTCATGGTGTGATTAATCACTGTACTTAAGCTTAGGCACCTGGGCCCATCAGATGACAGGCCGTTGCTTCAACCACAAGGCCACCACGGCTTTTTAAAATGCCGTGTTATTGGAGCGATCATACATTTGTAAGCGATATTAATGTATAATACTAGGTAGTATATTATCTACTCTGAGATACTAGTGATATTGCTATGTTGGATGTAGGTGACGAAATAAAATAGTAAGCTGCTTCCATAAATATTTATTTAAAACCAAACCCTTATGTATTTTCTTAATAATTTTATTTTCACAATATATTAGAGTAGGTACAATATAAGTTCTAACGATATTAGGTACATGTGCATATTTTAAGCTTTATTTACAAAATTAACTTTACATATTTAACTCAAAAGGTGTTTAACTAACTAGTTACATTAACGGCCAAGAGATGGCGGTGTACGGTGAGAAAAATACAAGTAGATTGGTCTCTTTCTAACCCTGCAACGGGAGTTTTTGGCGGGAATCAGGCAAAGTGGTCGAGTTTTTTTCCAGTGTCTCGTAAATTGTGTTATAGTGATCTTTAGTGTAGTTTCGGTGTCATTCTGTGCGGTCAAGTATCATTTTGTGACTGATTTATAGGAACATTGGCAATAATGCTATTATCTGACTTTTGGGTTAAGTGATTTATCATTTTGGTCAATAGGTTACCTCTGACCTAACCTGACTAAAGGTTTGTTACGATCTGCTGCTGCCGTGGATTGTCTCCAGAAACTACAATAAGCATTAGAATGCATGACACCAGGCATTTTAATGCAACAAACACTAGAAATTCGATAATTCTCTAACACTGGACACTGCCAAGAATAGTTCTTGAAGAGGATTGATTGCCATAGTTAGAAAATATCGCTAATCACGAATTTCAAAATGAAACTAATTTAAATATACGTTGGTGATTTTTTCCTCTGTTTTAACGCCTCCATTATTACCCATTTAATATGAAACGACATCATCCATGTGTCATGGAGATTTGGTCCAAATTTGAAAGTGCCGATGTCCTTTACAACAATAAAATTAAATCGTATCTCATGGCCTCACAATTTTTTTTACATGCGATTGTTACTTTTTGTTTCGTTTTTTTAGGGGAACCGAATTCCATTAGTTATTTTCTCAGTCTCATAAATTGTGATTGATGATTGTGTTTCAGGCACTTTACATTCTGTTGTGATATTCATAACGATGAAATAACATCGTAATAATGAAACAGAGTATTTTTATCATTGGTGAAAACAAAGCAAAGGTGCTAAAAATAATAATGAACAGACAGAACATCTTTAGACTTGTATATAATACATAGTTAATATTCTCAAAAATTAATATTCTATCCTCATTTTTTGCTTCCTGGAAACATATTTTAGAAAAAAAAAACGTACTTTCATAGACAAAAATTACTTTCTTTATCCTTAAATTTCCAGACCAAACCTTGTGCAGACATTTGCGATATTAAACTTTAAATCAATCTACATGAAGTCGTTAAATGTGTTTTCAACACGCCGTGGAACGTCAATTTTCCTGCATCCATTTATCGAACAAGTCTAATTGTCGTAAGGTTCAATATTGCCACGACTATGACTTGACGAGCAAAAACGTCGATTCAATAATTTAAGTCCTCAGTTGTTTAGAAAGGGACTTGGCGTGATGATATGTATATATAGAAATTAATTATCTAACAACAATGTAAGCGAAATAAATGCAGTATTGCCAACGCGCTTAAAGCACTTATATCATTGTTAGTTTTTTTTTATTTTACAAAATTTTTAGTTGACCTACAAATTTAAGATGAAAATTTATTTGACTCGATTTTTTGTGACGAATTTCCTTATGCGCCTTGAGGTGGTTGTCTGTTAGAAATCGTCACGTAACGAAAAAGCGTAATGCGACTTTCTCCCTCTCGCGCAGTCGGCTGTATAACTTCAATAGAGAACGCGTGGGAGTTTCTTAAACACTTATTTATAAGGAACTTCGTTTCATACGGATAGAATATTTCAAAACGGTTATGTCGAAAAAAAGTTTTAATATTTTGGTAGGTATACCCTACTATAAATATATAAAATCAAGAACTATATACAGGCTTGCAATAACTTGAAACAAAAAAAAACGTAAAAAGAAATATTTTACGTTACTTATTATTTGTATATATACAATAAATAGCATTTCCTTATATTTTTTTCAATGTTAAATTAAATATTTTAATATATCATAATTGTATGTATTGCACCGTGGAACATTGATATTACTAATAATAGATTTTTTTAAAATATATAAATGTCTAGAGTAGACACGATGTGCTATTGAAGCGATAATACATTTGGAATAGATATTTAATTCGTATGGTACAAGTTTAAGATAAATCTTCCTGTAAGTATACCATTTTCACCGCAATTTCTCGTGAAAATCGACGTGTCATACATTCGTCACACCCAAATTAATATTACGAGATACTTTGCCTGATTCCTCAGTTTTGACAGCATCAAGTTTTTTACTAGTAACTTCAGTAACATCGTTTGTTACCTGTCCTTTTTCAATATTATTACAATTAACATTTTCAATTTTTTTCTCTACAACTTCTCTTGCAGTATTGCCATCTGTGAAAGTGTTGCCACCTTTAAAAGTATTTTCATCTTTAGTTGGTACATTAACATTTTCACCCGCTTGTAGAATTCCGTTTACATGTAATTTAATACCCTCTGCTAATTCTACTTTATCTGTAACTCTAAAACCATCTACTACCATACTATCTGCTGCTGTAGGACCATTTGCTTCATAAGCCGCTACCCCATCTGTCAGACCACTTACTTCTGTACCCGTTGCTTCTTCTTTCTCCTGTTCTTCTCTCAACTTCTTGTCTGCTAGTTCTCTTCTCTTCTCTGCGTTCCACCACGGCATGAATCGCTGGAAAACAACCCTGGAGCGATGCTGGGGCTTCAGCACCCAAGATACTGCCATATCCACGTCCGCAATCCTGAAAGTGAGCCATAAATAATAATCTATGAGCCGATACATACTGCTATTTAATTATAATTTGCTAGCAACGCCTGCGACTTTGTGCGTGTGGAATCAATATTTTGTTCACAGTTTCATGGGCCTTTAATTTATTGCGTGGAAGCGTAATTACTTTTCTAAAATAAAAGTAGCCTAAGTCACGAAAGTTCCGCTAAAATCGGTCCAGAATCCAGATAGTCATGCTATGCTACTAATATTGTAAACGAGAAAGTTTGTGAGTATGGATGGATGTTTGTTACTCTTTCACGCAAAAACTACTCAACGGATTTGGATGAAATTTGGAACACAGATAATTTATAGCCTGGATTAACACATACTTTTTAAAAGATTCTTTCACACTAAATGTTATATTATCACTGAGTAACATAGGCTATATATTATATTGATACGCGAGGAAAAGCTAGTATAATGTGCAATAATAATAACAACAATTTTCGGACATTCCAACACAACGCCATCTGGTACCAAAATCAGGTGGACCGCCACATTAGTAGTATAAAAACACACCTGTGCCGGTAGCAGGAACATTGTCGACAACGTATTCGAAAACGTAACTCACGAAATGTCAAAATTGTCATACTAATTTTAGTTCCACTTTTCACCGCCGCAGCGCTGTTCATTTTTCAATACAAAAATAGTCGAAGGCGAAACGAAAACGTTGTCGCAAATTATTCATGCTTGCACTACTGAAACAATTGATATTATGTATAATATTAGCCTACCTTCTTTTAAATCTATCTCTGTCGCGAGAATATCGCTCCCAGTCGCCAATCCGAGCTTGCCTCGCCGCGAAGGCCCACACTCGCATCACGCGGACTTCCGGGGGCTGTGTTGAGAAAGAAACCTGAGGAATTTGAAACGAATCTCTAATAAATAAAAATTAAATCCCTATTTCCCTTGGCCACGGCATCACACGTACATGGCTAGATAGTATTTCGCTTCTTGTTTTTTTGTGTTTATTTCTGTCAGTAGAAGGTTCGTATGAAAATAAAATTTGAAAAAAGAATCTTTATATTTTTAATTTCGGGATAAACTAAAGGACCTTTGTTCTGTGGTTTATTTGTCATATGAATTCATAGTTAAGGCAGGACAACGTCTGTCGGGACAGCTAGTTTAATAAATAAATTAGCTAAGCCCGTACCTAAGTTCTTCTTATGTCAGACACACTTTATGGCTCTGCAAGGCGAATTAATTGGGGATGGAAGTTTTTAGGAAAATCCGTGATATTATTTTTAATACCCCAGTATGGCTAACATATATGCGAAATCTCACGGAAGAAATAACAGACAAAACGTTGTGTCACACGGATGTTGTCCCTTAATTATATAAAGTGATTTTGGTAGTTTTTTATCAAACTAGAACCTACACGGTTTGAGAATGCAACATAAAATATCTCAATAAATTGCTACCAAAACAATGTTTTTTTTAATTATAAATTGTTTATTCAGTAACATTACAAATTAACAAGTTAACTTCTCGTCGTCAGAAACTAAGGACATAAACATCTCGTTTTATTTCGTTTTAAAATGTCAATTCAATTCAATTCCTTATTTAATGGCAACAAAATGCGATTAAATTAGGCATACATGTTAGTTTTCGTAGACTAACGCACCACTGACAAGTAAATGTGACATTTATCTCAACTTTTGATGTATCAAAACGAGTTCTATGCGCTGTCATTGGTCAAACGGTGCACTGCCATATTAGCGGCGGTAGACAAATATAATTATGTCGTTTTCGCGCGATTAATGAGTGGATAAAATTATCTCTTCGCATAAATGTTAGCCGGGCTGGTGTTGCAAGCGTCCATAGGCTACGGTAACCGCTTACCGTCAGACCGTATGCTTATATGCCACCTTAGTGGTATAAAAAAAAATATCCATGATAATTAGCATCGGTGCCCGTATTCTGTAAAATTTCACACGAAATTCTATCACCATAACGTCATTCTGACGTATCAACAACATAAAAATTGCGGTTTTGGTCACTAATGAAGAATTTTGATCAAATAGTGATGATTGAAATGCCAGAACTTGTCAGTTATAATATACAAAATATAAATATGTATTTAGGCACTTCTGGAATTTTCAGTCACAATGGGATCAAAGTTCAAGAACGTTTGGACGTTCTATCAGCCAATAGAGTTGTAGAATTTGACTGCGAATTTCTGTCTTTTTTTCCACTCGGGTGGCAAACAGGTACATTCAGAGAGGTAGGGCGATTTGGGATTTCCCGTAGGTTATTCCATTTAAATTGGAGCCGCCCGACTGGGGACTGTACCTCCGCCTTACAGAAGACCGCAGTGAAATAACACTACTTGATGTAGTGTCGTGTTTTTGCGGTAAGTAAGGTTGCCAGTGCTCCACGAGGATACGCTGGGCTAGTAGTATTGCTGCTAGCACAGTGAGTCCTCATCAAGGAGAATATACCACTAGAGAGCTTATAGGCCGATTTCTTCTAAGTACACGACTCACTACTGCGGGCCGGGGGACGAGCAAGAAAGCGCGGCTGCAATTGGTCAGTTCAAGGTCAAGTTGCGGAGGTATACCTGATTAGGGATTGCTCTACTTGATTAAGGGAAAATAGTCGATATCGATAAAATGGATTTTAACATTATAAAAAATACTCAATAAAAATCACATTCATATTTAATCAAAATCAGTCAATTACAAAAATAAAAATAAGTGTCCTGTTATTATTGATTTTTAAAATGAATTAATTTGGTATATGTTTTTTGAATTAAAGTTTTAGGGTCCTGATTGTTCTTGGTAAAAAAATATATACGAGCGTCTACATATTTCTGAATTATGCATCTTGCTAATTCAATCAAATGATTAGTTGATTCTATTTCATATTGATGAAAATTAATATCAGGGAATAAATTATATCCAATCAGAGATTTTAAAACCGATCTTATAAAATAATCGGAATTATATTTCCGTCATAATATTTGAAGCCTGTAAAGATTGAATATTTCTTATATTCACGATTACTACGAACTTACTAAAATAGGCAAAAACATCGTTGGTATCGCCGAACTACATAAACGTCGGCGTTGTTTTAAATATTCAAAACAATGGGGGGTGAAGTGCCTTGAACAAACAGCGCTGTGTATGTTGGAAACCAATTTTCCCTATTAACCTTATCTATCCACTTTTCTTTTAATTCGGGAATCTTCGGAAATCTAAAATGAAAACATGTATGTCAAACACACAGATGAAAAAACCGAGAACCTCCTCCTTTTTTTAAAGTCGGTTAAAAGTAGATAGGTATTTAATGACAGTATCTGAATTGAATAAAAATTGTATTAAGTTTAATTTTATTATTATCGATATCGACTTCAGCCATTAAAGGTAACAGCACAGATTTTTACGATAAAAATACAAAGGGAAAGAAAGGGATAAAACAATTAGAATTTCGTAATGAAAGAAAGGGACTTTTCCAAAAGACATAAACGCGCGCGACTCATCCGTGTGCTCGGTCACCCAACCACCATTTTAAATAGACCCCTGCGGTGGCTCATAATGTGATTAAATCAAAAAGAATTTTCGTAGTGTTAACTTATCGATGAAAAGTTATGCCATCCTTTTTGTAACTAGATGTCTTGGAATGTTTCCCACACGACTTCACCGCGCATGAAGGCATTTTTATGCGTTATAAATTGCATAAAAATTCGTAATTATTTAGCGTGCACACAGGTCTAACACTTGGTCACAACTAAAATGTTTACTAGTAGCCGTATATAGGCGACAAAATACTAATACTTTTCGAGCGTCGGGGAACTGTATGCGCAGTCAAGTGGTTTTATAGTCTTTGGTCCTCATCAAAAACATGGTTGGCACCCCGTTAGTGATACCCCTGGTATTGCTAGCGGCTATAGGCTACAGTGACTGCTTACCATCAGGTGGACCGTATGCTTGTGAGCCACCTTAGTGGTATATAAAAAAAAAATATATATGCGGCCCGCCTGATGGTAAGCAGTTCCGTAACCTGTGGACGTTTGGAACACCAGGGGTTTGTGTCCCTCCCGTAAGATGCAGGCACTTTTTAAAATGGATAATCCCATGAAAATTTTAACCCCTTAACTCTATCGGTCGGTACTGTACTTACAAACGACACGTCATAGGCAGTGGTCACTGAACGATGACTCAATGATGAATCTTTAAGTGACGTCACGATCCTTAGACTCAGTATTATGAACAAGCATGATGCAAATAATTGCAACCCGCACTTCTTGCTGCAATACTATGAACTTTTTTTCTAATATCCATACTACGACTTCCATTCACAATAACATTACAAATGCAAAGGTAACCCTGTATCTTTGTTTAATACTTTTTCAGGAGTAAACGGCTAAACGGATCGTAATAAAATGTTGCAAGGAGAAGATATATCTATATCTTGGAGAAGGACATAGGCTATCTTTTGTCTTTAAACAAATGTAGACGAAGTCGCTAGTTTAAATAATAAATCTATCAATGCAACGGAATGTATTCAATCAACACCATCTTAACCGACTTCAACATGGTTGATCATTTTGAGTGATCAACTTTGAATTTTCACGTATTAAGAAGACCCGATGACAATACATTAATATCTCAAATTTGTCCTAATCTCCCCACCACGATCATCAGAATAAAGCATGTTTTAAGTTATTTTATAACAATGATGGTAAGCTACTTATAAATGCTTACTATGCCAGCGGTATCAGTGTATTCTTTAAATTAAGAATGTCACTTTTTATGTTAATAATTGTACTTGACATTTACACGGTTGAAATAAAGAACCAGTTACACGTAATATTGACCTCTAAAATATAAGATTTAAGCATGGAATTCATCCAAATCGCATTGTGTTGGTACATGCGAGAAACAGCTGGAAGACATATGGGCCAATGTTACGTATTCGAGAAAGCTACGAAGAACGAATTGTATGCAATTAATAAGTAGGTCATATATACTACAGATTCGTAAATCGACATCTACACTATCTAAACGAACAATGAACAAAAAAGTTTATAATAAATTGTATACATGTAGGTATGTATGCAAAAAAAACGATATCTGCATCCCCTGATGGTAAGACACCATGCCATAGATGAAATCCCACTCAGGACATTTAATCGTAAAGTCCTGCGTGGCGTAGCACTGCACTGTGCTAGTCACATCGAGGCCTTAATCCCTTAAGAATTAAGAATGTAGCTAGCCACAAATACAAGACACAATATTTCACGCTCATTTGTAAATATAGGTACTAAATAATATCATTATATTGAACAATATATTGAAATATTCTTGTACCTACGCACCTTATCAAACCTGGTTTGGTTGATACGATTCGTTTCGTCACACACCGCTCGTGGTCGCAATCAGTACCAGTAGTGGTTGAAAATAAACTTATTGTTATGCGACATAACACGTGTCCTAGAGAAAGGACTTTGATTCAGAAGGGAATGCACTTATAATTAATGATTAATTGCGGAAACTTGTCTGCGCAGCTGATGCAACTTCATAAGCGAATTATTTATACTGATGTAAACGTTGCAATCAAGCGTACGGACCGTCAGATGGTAAGCAGTCTAACGGCCGAATACTGAAACGACTTTCAAAGTTTGCAGGCCCACATAACTACTTGAAGCGTCGCGTCAAAAATCAAAACACAATGTCACATGTAAAGGCCACTCAAAATTAATGTGGCATTTTTTTTTTATACCACTACGGTGGCACACAAGCATACGGCCAGCCTGATGGTAAGCAGTCACCGTAGCCTATAGCCGCTAGCAATACCAGAGGTATCACTAACGGGTTGCCAACCCTGTTGCTGATGAGGACTCACTGTGCTAGCAGCATTGCTACTAGCCCAGCGTATCCTCGTGGAGCGCTGGCAACCTTACTCACCGCAGAACCACAACACTACATCAAAGTAGTTTCATTTCTCTGCGGTCTTCTGTAATAATAATAATAATAATAATAATAATAAAAGTCGGACAGATTAGACTGGCGTTTCATTTCAGTACTCGGTAAGCCTGATAACCTGCAGAATAACCGTTTAAAATCCTGTGGGAATAGCTGATCCACAACAATAAAAATTCAAAAACGAATTCTATCAAATCTGATGAGTCAGGTAGTTAGTTGGATGTAGTTTTCACAACAATAACTTGTCTTACGAACGCGTTATATCGTAAGTACTAGGGTTGTCAAGATGATTCGCAACTATTACCCTCCCTCAATGTAAGCGAAGGTCTCGAAGTCTTGGACTATAAACACTCAGCATTTATCAGTACATTTCAATCTAGCGCTCTCCATTCCGTGACTGGTAAATTGCACGTGCAAGTTCACTATAAAAAAAAACCTAGCCGCGTCTGCCTTTCTGTCTGTACGCCTACGCGAGAACTTAAAAACGAATTAATGTTTTTTTTTTCACTAATAGACCTCCGCCTATATCCTTCCCAAGTTTATATTCTATCTCATTGCCAAATTTCATTACGATCCGTTCAACCGTTTAGGCCTGAAAAGTAAAAAACAAACAGATTTACATTTATAATATTAGTAAGTATGGATGGATAGTATTGATTGTCTCGTCCGTCTGAATGTTAAATAAATAACAGGATCAATTGCGGTGCGGTAGATACTAAATGGCTATATGCATCTAGAACGAACGTACGTTATAATAATAATAATATATATGGCTCCCTAGTTTTGTTGTTTTTTTTTATAATGTGTTTTTTTTGTAAGAATATTGTAAAAAAAAAAAAAAACTAAGATGTAAAATAAATAAAGGGAATAATAATAATAATAATGCTTGGACATTATCACACAGCGCCATCCGGCCCCAAACTAAGCAAAGCTTGTACTATGGGAACCAGTAGCTGATACAATACTTATTTACTTTTTTTTTCGTAAATACATACTTATAATACATACTAAACGCCCAGACGCAAGACAAACATATTTGTCACATAAATGTTTGCCCCGGCGGGAATGGAACCCGCGACCCCTAGCGTAGCAGTCAGGTATACTAACCACTAGACCAGCGGTCTCGTCAATTTTTTTGTTCATAAATCATATTTTTTTATTGCAATTAGTGTACAGCATTTTAGACTTATACTAATACACAGTACACACCCTGTTTATAGGGCACAGCAATTGTGATAGTAAGAGGGCATTTATTAATTTATATTATCTATTTTATATTACACATAATATCATCTATAAATACTTATAAAAAAACTTCTACGGAAATAAAACGAAAAAAAAAAACAAAGAAATCCTGTTCCTAACACAGACCTACCTATGTGACGTAACGTAGGTGAAATATCTAATCTAAAATGCCTGTTCTTTGAAGTATATATGTACCTATCCGAATAAAAAATATTACCTGCTTTCAATATTAATAAAGCAGATTAGATTAATACGAGTATCTGGTAGAAGTTACTATGTCCCAATCTATACTAATATCATAGAGAGGAATGATTTGTATTTTTGTGGGTTTGTATTGAATAGACTCCGAAACTACTGGACCGATTTCAAAAATTCTTTCACCGTTAGAAAGCTACATTATCACTGAGTAACATAGGCTATATATTATACTAGCAGCCCGCCCCGGCATCGCACGTGTGGACAAAATATTTGACAAATGTCTACCCGGGCCACTAGTACTATTTCAAAACAATGTAAACGTAATAAATCATTTATATGAATTTAAATTTAGCAGCATAATAATAACGTTCATCTCAGATGTGAACGGAATTCAATCATACGCGTACCACTCAAGGTTCAAATTCGCCCTTTAAACACCGGTCATGGATACACGACGTTGTACGTGGATAATTTATAACACGCGTTAACATGCAGAATGTAGATGTATAATGCGATTAATTGGCGGTCTCTGTCTGTCATACGGTGTTTGAGGGAGACAGATACAGTTTTATTTCTTCATTGTTGCCAATTGTCTTGTCACGTTTAATTAGTAATACCTACATCATTTTGTTATAGGTATATATGTACTTTTGACATATTTCCAGACTGATTTGATTATTATCGCTTGTTTCAGTGTCGTGATAGTTATTGTTCCTAATGCGAAGGAAAGTGATTTGGTGCGTAGGTACTAAGTAGGTTTTGCAAATGCAATGGTGCCAATTCTGTGGTACGAAATTATTAAACATAACTAATTTGACAGGTCTAAAAATATTGCCATCCTTATTTAACCCCGCACATGAGAAAAGGATAGTAAGACTTTTTACACCTGTCAAATTGGTAAAGTTTAGTAATTTTGAACAATAGAATCGGCACCAATATCTACCTTAAGACAATATTGGAATAATGGAATATGTGTCTTACTCAAATTCTAATTAAAATTAATTAATTATTATTTATTGTTTAAATATCTTTTTAGGAATCTTAGGAAATTATATATAAGCCATACCAACCTACCTACTTCTATTGATTTTCTTAAACAACAAACACTTTTTGACACCCATATCACTTTTATAGTTAACATTTTAAATATTTTTTCAGTTGGCCTAAGCTACTGATTAGGGTTCCGTACCTTAAAAGATAAAAAGGAACCCTTATGTTCTTTTAATTAGTTCAATATTCCTACAACTACTGCTACGAAATATCTACCTTTTTTTATCTTTATGAAGTCCTAGACATGACCCCATACACAATATAATTACCTCTCTACAATATTATGGAGGTATTTACATGTTAAGTGTGTACCCAGTGCTCAGCAAAAAAAAAATCCATCCAATATGCACTCAACCAGCTGTGCTGATAATAATTTAAATATCAAAATTTCCTTATGACATAGGTATGTACTATGTACTGAACTGATATGGTGATAAACTTTTCAATATTACATTTTTGTACATATACCTACTTGTACATACTTCCTTAACTCTTGTGGTATTATCTACTTCATGTGAGATATACATATATATCTAAATGTCAATGCTTCTTTTGAAGGCCTTCTAGTTAATAGTCCTTTAGAATGACATTCTAAAAAGTTACTGGCTGTTATTACTATGTAATATATAATATTAGTATATATTCTAGCATTTGCCTGCTAATCTGTCATCATATATATAAATATATATTTTTACGAAAAGGATCCCTAAAGGGGTAGGCAGAAAAAAGTTTTTTTTTAAATCCTGGGCAACCATTCTGAGATGAAAAGTTACCTATTTTTGACTGGAGTTTATCATCTTTCTGCTGTTCATAGGTAAGTAGAAGGCTGAACGGGTCCAGGTTGCCCCAGAAGCACTTCGACCCTTGGGATCTTTTGTGCAGGTCATAGGTAAGTAAATAGGTATCTAGATTTCTGGAAACCTGATAAAGTATCCAGAAAATTATCTTGGAGACTTTTCAATAATACCTATCTACTAAATATCAAATATGAACACACCAAGAGAGTTATTTCATAAAAAAACTCACCTTCTTTACTGGAAGACATTTCTTCAATAATTTCTTTTTAGCATCCAACAGAACTCCAGTATTCTTGCCATCTCCCTCTTTCAAGCCACTATCACTCTCAAACACACAGTCCACTTCATCAATGCACTGATCTTCATACAGACACTCTTCTGTCAAATTCGTGACAGACTTTGTCAAGGCATGTGACAGAGTTGTCATACACCCAGAATCGCTGAGACCGGATTCCTCATCAGTGTCAGAATCAAAAACCTCATTGGATGTGTAACAGCTATCGGCAGTCTCTTCAAAAACAATGAATGAGTCCTCGGAATCACAAACCGACGGTCTCCGTAGTCTACCAGGGCAATCTGCTACTACAATCTGGAATGAATCTTCGCTATCTGTAGTTGAATCTGAGCGGAATCTACCTCGAACCTCATCAAAGAAATCACTGTCATTCTTAATGCTATCTTTAGTAAATGGACACCTGTCTGCTACCATTACAGGTGAGTTGTCAACACTGGAATCATCTAAGGCAATTTCGTTTGCAAATAACATGTCTTCATCAATGTTCCTCTTCATTCTGGAGTTTTTACGTTTACAGGTACTGCGGTTGGGGTTTTTAAACTTATTGTCCTTGATATTAATGGGAGCACTTTCGCTTGTTTTAATTTCTGGTTCTTGCTGTGTCTTCTTTCGTTTATCTTGGAGCATTGCTTTTAATTTTGCCAGCTTGTCTTCGCAGGATGTCACAACTTCTCTATTCACACCCATATTTGAAGAAGTTTGTGTTGTATCTTTCAATGCCAATTCTACAGATGGGTTGGGACAACCCAAACTGTTCTCATCACTAAAATTAAAAGTATTAGTAGCAATATCTGTGCTGGTAAGTGGCTTTCCCTCAGTCATCAACAAAGGAGACTGAATTTCACAAAAATCATTAATGTGGTACTGGATTGGGGTGAAGTACTCAGTATAGGTGTCATTAGGATCACTCACAAAGTCTTCGGGGCTGAAAGCATCTTCAAAACTGTCTTCCACGGAACCAGCTTCCACAAACACCTTTTTAGGACGTCTGCACCTCTGCACTGAAGTTCTAGCTACTTTGTTTGTTGATAATAATTCTTTCACTCTTTTCAGTTTATCCTCACAATGCACAGCTGCAGTTTTACAGTCCGCCATGATTGATGTGTCAGTTTTAACATCAGATTTGGGTAATTTATCCAAGTTTGTTTTGTTACAATTAAAGCTCTGAACGGCTAGTACATTTATATCTTTCTCCTGGCCCCTGGCTTGTTGCCAAGCCTCTGGTGCCATCTCGTGGCTCTCAGAGTCAACACAGTCGTAAAAATCAACGGGCGACTGAGGTTTTTTAAACATCGCTGACGTTAGAATGTTGAAAACACCAGAGAAAAAGTTTGTGATACCTGACAGTGTGGTGTTGTGTTCAGCTTGATGATTGATGTTCACTTTGTCGTACAAATTCTCCATTTTAGGTGTCGATTTCGGTAATTCTTCAGTAATTAACGAGTCTGCGAGGTTCTTCTTCAACGGATCAGGGATTAGGTGCAGGCTATTGATGAATAATTCGTCTCCAAATGACATTTTCATGTCGTTCTTGTCGCAAGCAGTAAATAAATCCTCAATTATGGTGTGCATGCTTTGCGTTTGCCTTGAATCGGTGTGCAAATTGGAAATGGACATCTGGGTAGGCCCGAAAATGTTGTTTTGGTTACTAACACGCCTATTGCGCAAATTATTTACAGAAAGAAAACTCATATTTTACACTAATTACAGACGTAATTTATATCACAAATGTGCTAAAACCATTATATATAATCACGAACACATTTCAGCACTTTTCAAGTCTTTAATTATATCTGGCGATGGGCTGTGGATAAATTTTAAACAGTTTCTTGAAATTTCATTCAAGGGTCTAATATCCTTGGGAATTAGCCAGCGGTAAAACGAGTAAGAATCGTCCAATCCACACAATGCGTCACAAGAAATCTTCACCGCGTTCACTAAATAACTTGTTGATTTGTTTTCGTCGAAATAAACGTTGTTGAGCTCCATTTTAGCGAAAAATGCAGAAATACACGTCTTTACAGTTCAGCCATTTTGAGAGAATATTGTATTTTTTTAATTTCATTTTAGCACGCACGGCAAGGACAAACAGTTCATAGACTTCTTTATTTATTACATGTTTTACGGCTATGGATAAACAACTTTTACACCCAGTCTTGTACTTTATTATTAATTTAATTTAAAGTAATTGGGCTAAATTATAATAATCAAAAGCTATAATAAAGAGTCAAATAAGGATGTAAAACATGAATAATCAACTAAACCTCAGAAAGAATAAATTTGGCAAGGCTTAAAGAAGAATGTAAAAAAACGTATCTGTGGATACATGTAATGTTTTTTAGAATTATTTTAATACTTAATAGGTAATTAGCTCAAACGAATTCGTAAGTATAAATTTTCCCAATACTATATTAATTAATTAAATTATGACTTTTTGGCATAACGCCTCCAATTTTATTTATCTGTGGGCCTTGTTACCTTTGCTTACACTAGCACTAGCGAGTAGGAGCGATAGTGAGCTTGTTATTATTATGAGGGTCTACACAATAGAGGTAGGTAAGATTAAAACGAATGTATAAAATTTCGTCTACGGTTGTTGTAATTCGTATTTGTAGTATTTGACATTTTGTATTTTTAGGGTACTTTCTTTAAGAGTGAAGATATTTTGGTAGACTTAAGATGGAGTTTTGGCGGCAATCAGGCACTATATAATAGGTATTTTTATTCAAAATAATATCGAGAAACTTGATAAGAAATTCTCAATGAAACTTTTACATTCGACACCGGCAATAATACTCCTGGAAGAGGATTGATTGCCATAGTTAGGTTAGGAAGAAGAAGACTCAAGGTCGGCGATGGACTACGGGAAAATACCGATCCTTAGATTATGGACTTATTCTAAGGACCGATCATAAAATGTACAGTCATGTTTGCATTTTCTGATGCAACACATAATATTATGTAGGTACGAGGTACCTGTCTACTTAGCTATTATTAGCGGTTAACCGACTATTTATCATGCATAATCCAGTTTTTTTTTGTTACTACTTACTTTATTCTTTGGATCATTGAAATTGCTCAAAACATACCTGTGCCGTTAGCAAGAACATTTTCGACTCCGTATTCGAAAACGTAAGTCGCGAAATGTCAAAATTTACCTAATATTTTAGTTCCACACACACGCTGTTCATTTTTCAATACAAAAATTGTCGAAGGCGATACGAAAACGTTGTCGCAAATGATTCATGTTCGCGTTACTGCATTAACATTAAAATTGATTTTTTGGTAACAGGATTTAGTTCCATACTTAACTCATTTTGTGATATTTATTACTTATTTTGGAATTATAATTATGATGCTTTGATTACTTAAAAAATGAAACAATATTAAAGCCATATTTTTTTATTACCTTAAATCTAAAGGTTATATTTTATTCCTATAAATGGTATAATTATTTACTTAAATTAAAATTAAAAAGTGAACGAAATTTTGGCAGTTGGTTACAACGTGACGCTAGATGGCGCTGAAACGAATAAAAATATTAGTTGCTTCTCAGAGTAAAAAATATACTAAGTACAAGTTGCATGAATCAATAAAAATCAATTAAAGTTTCGGCTGTCGAATTTTTGTTATTTCTTTGTCTACCTAACATTGAGGATTATTTCTGGAATATACATTGAGTTCAAGCAGTATTTATTGTACTATATTTGGTACAAGCAAACAGTGCAGATTCTAAATACCTACTTCACATACAATCCGTTATCTTCAGCCTGGTGAATTGGCGGTAAACTTTTCAGCGTGTTGTCTAAAAACTCAACTGAAGAAGTAAAAATATAACAATGCGAGTAGAAGAACCAGATAAAAAGCGAAAATAATATAATTTTCAATATTACGTCGGCTACGTAGCGTCTGAAACAATTAAATAGATTTATATATAAGATATTTATGTTAATTTAATTTATTGCATTATTTTAATAACTGAAAAAATATAATAATTATGGGACGTGCGTGAAGTGACCATAATTAACGTAGTATATTATCTACTCCGTGCCGGTAGCAGGAACATTGTCGACAACGTATTCGAAAACGTAACTCGCGAAATGTCAAAATTGTCATACTAATTTTTAGTTCCACTTTTCACCGCCGCAGCGCTGTTCATTTTCCAATACAAAAATAGTCGAAGGCGATACGAAAACGTTGTCGACAATGTTCCTGCTACCGGCACTGAGATAACTAGTTGACAAATTTAATCAAACTTATAGGGTTAGTTTCTGTATTAATACCTCTAGTGGATGGTGCTAGTAGTAAAAATAATCTTAGTGAAAACTATGATATAATTCAAGGAGAATATCTTTGATATAATTAGATAATCTAAAGAAATAGGTATACGTGTTAATAAAATTAATTACTTTTTGAGAAGTTTGTTAATTCTCTTACACTAGATACTGGCAACAGTGGTGCTTAAAGGGGATTCATTGCCATAGTTAGAATGAAGGCCACTTTTACAAAAAAAAAAACAAAAAAAAAAGTTTGTTTGATACAAATAAACTAGAGGACAAAAAAATACTTACATATTTTGCAATTTTTTCGCCCGCGGCAGAGTCGAGTGGTCTTCTTTGGCACAGAACAGTCTGGTTCCTATAATATAGTTCCTGGAAACAATGTTAATTTATTATTTTTGTAATTGCTAGTTTTTTTTTATACCACTGAGGTGGCACACAAGCATATGGCCCACCTGATGGTAAGCAGTCACCGTAGCCTATAGCCGCTAGAAATACTAGGGGTATCAATAACGGCAATAACAATAATGTTGCCAAACATGTTTGTTGATGAGGACTCACTGTGCTAGATAGGCCCATCAGATGACAGGCCGTTGCTTCAACAACAATAGTAGGGAGCCGAAGCGGGGATTTTGGGATTTACACGAGCGCGTCAGATTAACATAAGGGGGGTACCCTGCACCATGATGAGTACCTCCACCATATATGAGCCCTCCATATAGGTCCGTGCGTCTAGGGCACCTTTTTTTAGTTTTCAAACCATCAGTTTAAGAAATATCCTCTCTATCACCGTCAGATTATAGTGTCAGCATGACTGGGACATAAAACTGAACCATCTGTAAAAAAATCTGACGCGTTCGAGTTTTCAAAATCGCATTTTTGTTTTTTTGCATATTGTATTTTCAAAAATTCATCACGAGCTTGCGTCACGTCCGAATCGTCAGTCTTTCGAATAGTAGCTTTTGTCGGGTTCACTTAACACCCCCTCTGAAAATCTGTATTCGTAAGTTATCTTGTTGAGGCTACAGTACCTACTGTTATAATCCTCCATGGATGTACTCCAGTATACTTACTTCAGGTATTCGTCGGGATCTACACCTGATAAATCGGTGTAGAATGTTTCATCATCTTTTTCGGATATTCTTTTGCGTAGTGAAGTGAAGTGGCTATTCTTAAAATGCCACTCCTTGGTGGTGTAGTACTGTAGAACGCCCAAGCCATGTATGATTCTCTTCTGAACATTCACCATGCTGCAAAAATGTAATGAAATATATCATTGACAAGATGGGATATGATGGAAAGTTTGGACATTTAAAATTAATGAGCGATGATGAGACTGACAAATCAGATATACATACATAAATCATATTTTTTTATTGCAATAGTGTACAGCATTTTAGAATTATACTAATACACAGTACACACCCTGTTTATAGGGCACAGCAATTGTGATAGTGAGAGGGCATTTATCAATTTTATATTATCTATTTTATATTACACCTAATAAATATTAATAATAATTGAATACACATCTATCTTATTAATTATTATAATATGTTATATTTAATATTGCTGTTTAATATCACAGACAGAATACTTATTAAACTAAACATTGTGTCTACTAGTTTATATATAATAATATAATTGTAATTATAATAATATATATTATACTAGCTGCCCGCCCCGGCTACGCACGGGTAGACAAAATATATAAATGTCTACCTATATATCTATGTATGTACGTATACACTTACAATGTCTTCTTCCCCAAAAGGTACAGCAAACCGTCGACTAGATACGCAGGCACCAACTGCGTTAGTATCAAGTGAAACTGATGCACTATCCAGTAAGACGTGATGTTACCTCCAGGGTACCACAGGGATACCGTGTACGGGTACTGGTACAGCCATTTTCTACCTGAAACGACAACAGGTTATAGCCGAATACTATAGCAAAAGCAACAATAATATGCGACTTAGTATTGGAAAACTCGTAAATATCATAATTTGGATACAAATGTTTTGTTCCTCTTTTCACCGGCGCAGCGCTGTTCAATTTCCGATAAAATATATGAAGTCGAAAATTGCTGTTGCTAGGGCTACTGAAGCGCCCGTAAAATCTGTGCCGGTAGCAGGAACATTGTCGACATCGTTTTCGTATCGCCTTCGACTATTTTTGTATTGAAAAACGAACAGCGCTGCGGCGGTGAAAAGTTGAACTAATAATTAGTATGACAATTTTGACATTTCGCGAGTTACGTTTTCGAATACGTTGTCGACAATGTTCCTGCTACCGGCACTTATGCCACATTTAAGGTAGACACCGTAACGCGGGGCGGATGCGTTGCAGTGCCGTATGAGTTGTAAGCTAGGCTTGCCTATCGATTGCCTGACTATCGCTAAACTATCGATAGTCTATCGATAGATGACGTCATATCAATAGTATCGATAGTTGATACAGAGCAATACTATTGATATACAGCAATAGTATATACTATTGCTTCCAACCAATAGTACGTTGACGAGACCGCTGGTCTAGTGGTTAGTATACCTAACTGCTAAGCTAGAGGTCGCGGGCTCGATTCCCGCCGGGGCAAACATTTATGTGACAAACATGTTTGCCTTGCGTATGGGTGTTTGGTATGTATTATAAGTATGTTTTTACAAAAAAAAAAAGTATATAAGTATTCTATCAGCTGCTGGTTCCCATAGTACAAGCTTTGCTTAGTTTGGGGCCAGATGGCGCTGTGTGATAATGTCCAAGCATTATTTATTTATTATTATTTATATAGTATTAGCTAATTTGTGATATCGATACTATCGAGTATTGTTACTAGCTTTCAAGGTCAACTATCGATAGCGGAACTATCGATAGTTGGGCAAGCCTATTGTAAACAGAGTACTTCAATGTAACACAGGACGTGGGCGCGGGACTAACACTGAACTGAACAATGAACTCCACATCGGCACCGCGCCCAGTTGTATCTGGCCGTACTTTGTTACACACCAAGTAGCGAGAAAACTCTGCTAGCGCGATTCATTTTGGGCGGTGGCGCCATCTGTTCTTCTTATGATAAGTTAGTTAGTTGCAAATTAGTTCTAATTATTTAGTACAGAGTTCGCTGCAGTCCACTTACCCAGCTCGATAATTTGTCCCCAAGACATCTTTTTAACTCCAGAAAGGGTCAAATTGTATACCTGTACATCACGAGGCCTGAAATAGTTATTAATGCATAATTATTAATGAAGCCATAAATCTACATCACTAATATTAATTTTTAATATTAAAGAGGAAAGATTTGTATTTTTGTGTTGAATAGACTCCAAAACTACTTCAACGATTTCACAAATTCTTTCACCGTTATAAAGCTACATTATCACTGAGTAACATAGGCTATATATTATACTAGCTGCCCGCCCCGGCTTCGCATGAGTATACAAAATATTTGACAAATGTCTGGCGGGCCGCTAGTTATAAATAAAGTACTTAGGTATCTACTTATCTGGCGCTTTATACTCTCTGCCTACCCCGCGAGGGAGTCCGTGTTCATATGTACCCATATAAATACTTACTTATCAAGACCAGTAACATAGCCGATGAGGATGCAGCCATTGGCAATTACATCTACAGATACCGCATCCGCCGCATAGTTGGGGTTGCAGTGCATTGTACGGATCACACCTGGGCAAAAGGAAAATGTTTAAATTTGTTGTGGAAAGAACGGCCTGTAATCTGACGGGCCCAGGTTCACCCCGGCCTGAACCAATGAGGTTTTCTTAGCTTACAGTGATTAATCAATCCATGAGCTTAAAAAGAGAGGTATCTACTATGGGTTTTCCCATTTAAACCTTACAGAAGACCGCAGACAAATAACACTACTTTGATGTAGTGTTGTGTTTTTGCGGTTTGTAAGGTTGCCAGTGCTCCACGAGGATACGCTGTGCTAGTAGTAATGCTGCTAGTACAGCTACTCGTCAATAACAGAGTTGGCAACGCGTTAGTGATACCCCTGGTATTTCCTTATAACGGTTTTAAAAATACAGCCTTTGAAGGCCGGATGCCTAAGAAAGGATTCGAATTACCTTTGCCACTTCCGAACAGCAGTCCCGTAGGACCGTTAAGATTGTCCACCCATCCAGGTATTGGTTCCTTCCATGCAGCGGTAACTGTGAGAAGAACCATACAAACAAATATTATTATAATACATAATTTTCTAACTAGAACAGTCGGAGCCTTGTTCCCCAGGCACAACACCCGCCTGGCTGGAAGATCTTCCCTTTGTGGCTGAGCATTCACCTCGCTCGCCCCACAGTATCATACATACAGTCTCCGACTAGAACAGTCGGAGCCTTGTTCCCCAGGCACAACACCCGCCTGGCTGGAAGATCTTCCCTTTGTGGCGGCTGAGCATGATCACCTCGCTCGCCTGACAGTATCATACATACAGTCTCCGACTAGAACAGTCGGAGCCTTGTTCCCCAGTCACAACACCCGCCTGGCTGGAAGATCTTCCCTTTGTGGCGGCTGAGCATGATCACCTCGCTCGCCCCACAGTCTCATACATACAGTCTCCGACTAGAACAGTCGGAGCCTTGTTCCCCAGGCACAACACCCGCCTGGCTGGAAGATCTTCCCTTTGTGGCGGCTGAGCATGATCACCTCGCTCGCCCCACAGTCTCATACATAGAGTCTCCGACTAGAACAGTCGGAACCTTGTTCCCCAGGCACAACACTCGCCTGGCTAAAAATTTCTCCTCTACCGAGTTTAATAAAGTTATTACAAAAAATCTATTTCCTCACCGATTGAAGGTCTAGCAATGGCAATGGGGAATTTTTCAGCATACTCTGCCACTAAGTCTTCAGTTATAGCTTTTGTATAGGAGTACGTGTTTGGCTCAGACGCGATGATCCTGTAAAATAATTTGTTATCAAGCTAAATATTGGTGTCGATTCCGTTGTTCAAAATTACTAAACTTAACTAATTTGACAGGTTTAAAAGTCTTGATATGCCTTTCTCATGTGCGGGGTTAATTAAGGATGGCAATATTTTTAGACCTGTCAAATTAGTTAAGTTTAGTAATTTTGAACAACAGAATTGTCACCAATTTGTTATTAAATATTGTGGAAATGATAAAGGTCCATTTTTTGACGTCCACCATATTGGATTAAAAATGGCAACATTTAGGTTTACGTTCATTGTCACGGGAACCAACCGTGTACATGCCTAATTTCAGCTCAATCGGACACTGGGATCAAATACATTGGACAGGTAAAACTTAAAAAGTTTAATATATCTTCACACCTTCCCACAAGGGTCCCCGAAGGGGTAGGTAGAGGTGTTACAAAAAAGTGAAGACAATTTGGAGCCAACGTGACAGATGGTGAATCCGTCGCAGTCTCTAAGGCACTGCATACTCGTACGTCCTTGAATTTCTTCTCAGACGTATGCAGGTTTCCTCACGATGTTTTCCTTCACCGTAAAGCTCGTGGTGTTAAAAGTAAAGAGCTCGTATAATATTAAGCATAGTGAAGGCCCCCCAATTGGTGCTTACGTACCTAATTCTTTACTAATACTTTTAAAAGAGAGGTAGGGCGATTTGGGATTTTCCGTGGGCTTTCCCATTTAAATTGAAGCCGCCCGTCTGGGGACTGTATCTCCACCTTACAGAAGACCGCAGTGAAATAACACTACTTGATGTAGTGTTGTGTTTATGCGGTAAGTAAGGTTGCCAGTGCTTCGAGGATACGCTGGGCTTAGTAGTAATGTTGCTAGCACAGTGAGTTCTCTTCAACAACATGGTTGGTACCCCGTTAGTGAAACCGCTGGTATTGCTAGCGGCTATAGGCTACGGTGATTGCTTATCATCAGGTGGGCCGTATGCTTCTGTGTATAAAGAAAAAACTTGTATGGCCACTTACTTGGGCTCCAAATGCTGAAGCATATCGTCATCCATCCACTCCATCACGTCCATGATCCTCCTCGGCTTGTGTGCGGCTGGGTACAGCTTCTCCTCCAGCACATCCAAGTGACAGCGGCAGTAGGCTGTTGAAAGGTGGACGAAGGCCTGAAAACGATAATAATAATCTATACCTTACCTACACAAAGGCGACGGATGAAAGAAGACTGCATGCAACTGAGATGCGAATGTTGAGATGGATGTGTGGCGTAATGAGGTAGGTAACGATTGTCAAGGTAAGAAATGAGTTTATTAGAGGAAGTTTAAAAGTAGCTCCAGTGACAGAAAAGTTGAGGAGCAAGCGTCTGTCATGGTATGGCCATGTTATGCGGAGGAATGAAGATAACGTGGTAAGAAAGGTTTTATGTATGAATTTGGATGGATACAGGGGTCGAGGTAGACCTAAGAAAATATGGCCTGTGTAAAAGATTATCTGACCAGAATGGATGTGAATACAGAGATGACGGCGGATAGAGAAGGATGGAAGAGAATACATATTGCGCCGACCCCAAAGTAATATGGATAAGGGCAGGAGAATGATGACCTTTTGGTACTAATATTAGGTCCTTACATATGAAATTGGCGTTTTGTATGGGAGGAACAAAAAGTCGAATATTTTTTAATATAATATATTTAATTAATCAAAGTATGAACCATTATTTTCTATGCACTTTTGCCATCTCATAGGTAGTTCATTGATCCCTTTACTAAAAAAACCAGTCGGACGGGAATCAATAAAATCTTTGAAGGCGATTTGGACTGCCCCATCGGAGTTGAATTTTTTCCCTTGCAAGAAGTTATCCAAATTTCGAAAAAAATGGTAATCTGTTGGAGCAAGGTCCGGGGAGTACGGAGGATGTCTTAGACTTTCCAATTGAAGCTCTTCTAATTTAGTAGCCGTCTGTAGCGCAGTGTGTGGTCTAGCGTTGTCGTGAAGCAGCAGTGGCGTGGAGCGATTGACCAGCCTAGGTTGTTTAGCCGCTAGCTTTTCCATCATGGTTTGCAATTCCTGAAAATAGACATCAGCCGTAATAGTCTGGCCAGATTTGAAAAAACTGTAATGAACAATACCGGCACTAGTCCACCAAACGCTTACAAGTAACTTTTTTGGGGTTAATTTTCGCTTGGGGCAGGATTTGGCTGGCTGGCCAGGATCTAACCATTGCGCTGAGCGCTTCCGATTATCGTAAAGAACCCATTTTTCATCACAGGTAATGATTCGGTTTAAAATACCTTCATTATTGTGCCGGTTTAGTAATGTAACGCAGCAGTCGACGCGCGTTTGCCGGTTTGTTTCAGTCAATTCGTGAGGTACCCACCTTTCAAGCTTTTTAATCTTCCCAATTTGCTTCAAGTGAATTAAAACAGTTTTATCACTAACATTGCAGCCTGCAGCTAACTCGGACGTGGTTTGCGATGGATCCGCTTCCACAATAGCCTTCAACTCTTCATTATCAACTTGAGTCTCAGGCCGTCCACGGGGCTTGTTCTGCAGGTCGAAATTTCCAGAACGAAAACGTTGGAACCAAAAACGAACTGTGTTTTCTTTTGCAACACGACCGCCATACACATCATTCACCCTTCGAGTTGTTTCCGCAGCACTAGTGCCACGGCGGAACTCGTACTCGTAAATAATGCGATATTTAAGGTTTTCCATTTTGTAAAATGAGTGACGCAAACAGAAAAAAACAGAAGAAAAAAAACAAATGAATGACGATCATCGAAGCACAAATACATGAGTCTATAGCTGTACAAATTTGAATTTGGAATTCCTTACCAAAGAGGAGAAATTCGTGATTAAAGTGGCCAGTACGAAAAACGCCAATTTCATATGTAAGGACCTAATATTAAAAAGAGGAAAGACTTGTATTTGGTGTGTATGTTTGTATTGAATAGGCTCCGAAACTACTGGACCGATATCAAAAATTATTTTACAGTTAGAAAGCTACATTATCACTGAGTACCATAGGCTGCTACAATCATAACCTTTTCTTTTCGCTTCGCCGTACTCGGGTAAAAAACGAGGAAAAAGATATTATTCGAAAACATAACTCTCAAAATTTTCTCTTTTCAACTTTTCGCCGCCGCAGCGCTGTTCATTATTCCATACAAAAAAGTCGAAAGTGATACGAAATGCAGTCGAATTCCTTCAGTTCTGAGGTAGCAGTCGTGTCTAATCTAATCCCAAGACCAATGGTGTCAATTCTCTAAACTTAGTATAAAACTCACCTCAATATTTTTCATAGTTTCAGCTAGTTTTAGCATCCGTAGCGTTCCCGTGGTATTCATCGCCACTGCTTCTTTCAGCTTTAGATCGAACCTGAAACGAAACTTCAAGCTTATTCAACTCACACATATCATCACTCCAAGTCCCTCACGGGGTAGGCAGACAGTATTGAGCGACAGTTCACTAGAGACTTGCACACATCTTTTGCTTCTTCTACATTCATCTCTGGTGTCGATTCTTTTGTAAAAAATCATCAAACTAAACAAAATTGACAGGACCTTAGAATAAGGACATGACTAAGAGTTTTGCTATCTTTTTCTCATGCGGGGTTGGTGAACGTCCTGTCAAATTAATTTTGAACAAAAGAATCGACTACAATATCTTCATACACTTTTCGGAGTTAAAATTTAAAAGTCATATAAATAATACAATTAAAAAATGTTTATCACTACAAAACTTTCTACATCGGCAAACTAAGGAATTTAGATCTACACTAGCCATAAAAACTTTGTATTTTTCGTTGGTGAGAAGTCATGTTGATTACTGTAGCCTGGCTTGGTACCCTTATTATCAAAATGACATTCAGAGGGTAGAAAAAGTACAAAAAGGGTTCATAAATAAACTTGCATATGCATCTAATATAAAATATCGCATTCGGAGCTATGAAAAGAGGCTGGAATATTTCTGTATACATTCCCTACAAAATCGACAAAAACAGTTAAGCCCAATGTTTTTATTTAAAATAATTAATAACCACATAGACTGTCCTGCTCTTCTAAATGAAATAGGTATTAAAGTTCCAAGATCTGGAACTCGACTTTGCAATTATCAACCTTTCTATATAATTTCTAGATCAAACAGATTCGGACAAAATGTTCCATTACTCGCAATGCTAAAGACGTACAATAATCTGTTTCAATCAATGGATATCGATATTTACTCAAACGGTATAAACCAATTTAAAAATAAGATTGCATCTTTTTTTTTTAATGTATAAGTAATTTTATTATTCTGTAAGCTAGCACATTCTTAATTTAATAATCATTGTATGCTTCTCACAAGCACAAGCACAATTTTATATTATAATTTTACTTTTAAACCTAAGTTTGAATGATGTGCTAACCTATAATTTAGTGACATACATAGTTACTTAATAATTTGTATTATATCTAACACTGATTTCTGTATGTATACTAGTTGGTAAGCCTTATTAAATAAATACACGCCCGCCGGTTCCGAGTACTCTTTACCTTTACACCATTGAGTACTTTCATACTTTGGTCATTAGATCTAGAAAGTTAGACCATCGATACTAATAATAAATGCGAAAGTAACTTTGTTTGTTTGTATGCTACTTTTTCAGGACTAAACGGCTGAACAGATTGTCATAAAATTTGACAAGGAGATTATATCCTTTAGAAGGACATAGGCAACTTTTTTCTTAGAACTAATGCAGACGAAGCCATGGGTAACAGCTAGTATTTTATAAACAGGAAAGATTTGTATTTTTGTGCGTATGTTTGTTTTGAATAGGCTCCAAAACTACAGGACCGATTTCAAAAACTCTTACACCACTAAAAAGCTACATTATCACTGAGTAACATAAGCTATACTAGCTGTCCGCCCGGGCTTGTGTCTACCCGTGCGAAGTATTTTATAAAATTGTTTTTTTTACCTGACACAAGCAGCACTATGAAATACTATGTTGCATCTCTCTCGCAGCATATCTCTGTCCGCATCAGATATCCCGAGCTCATCTTCAGTTATATCTCCGGATATAACCTTGAGCTTCTTGAAATTATCCGGGTTTGTTTCTTTCAGGAGATCAAAAAGCTGGAAGATTATTCAGCCGTATTAGTCATTTGCGGTTGGAGATATACCACTAAGGCGGCACACAAGCATACGGCCCACCTGATGGTAAGCACTGGCAGCCTTACTCACCGCAGAAACACAACACTACATCAAAGTAGTGTTATTTGAAAGCGGTCTTCTGTAAGGTTGAGGTACAGTCCCCAGTCGAGCGGCTCCAATAGTACTGGGAAAACCCACGGGTGATCCCAATTCGCCATACTCTTTGATTTTCTCTAAAAATGCTCATACCTTATTACAAAGCAGATCCTTAAGTCTCTCTTCCGCCACTATTCCCTTCTTCTGTCGCATCAATACGTACACTACACCTATTTCAGGACAACTTCTCAATATCTTCTCTATAATGGCCTGCAATTTATTATTTCTTTAATTTATTTACTCAGGAACAAAATTCAAAATTATACAAAATCAATTTTGCGATAATATCTGCAGTAGTTTAAAACCGTGTCGCAAATAGTAACACATTATTAACGGTTGATAAAGAATATTACTCTAGCGACCCGCCCCCGTTTCGCACGGCCAGCGTTAGCCACATAAGTTAAATACCTACAAAACACGAGGGATTATACATAAAAACCTTCCTCTTGCTGTAGGCCCTGTAGACCCTAATAAGGCGCTTATGAAGGTATAAATTACCACCGGTTCGAAAAAATCACCACCTGAGAAGAACCGGCAAGAAACTCAGTGCTCTGTCTTTTTCATGTAACAATCATTTATTTTATTTATTTATTTATTTTAAAACTTTATTGTACAACACCAAGGAATACAATACAAGAATACAGTGTGACATAGAATAGTACAAATGGCGGCCTTATCACACTCGGCGATCTCTTCCAGGCAACCGTGGGATGGAATGGATTTAGGATACATCTTAACGGGCAGTTGGTGATGTAACTAATAAGATCAATCATGATATAAGGTTAATCATGATATAACAATTTTGTAACAAAATTCTTCTAGACATTAGTAGGAAATTGCAAATAACAAAATGAAAGCTACCAAGTTGGTTTTGTCACTGCTTTCATGAAATACATATTTTTAAACTATTCCAAGTACCAGGAGCGGGGAGCCACTTGTGCGAAGTGAATCTATATATTCCAAGCATTATTATCATACATTTTATAATAGGCTTTATTTATCAAAACTCTTTTGTCTAGGTCAAGATGATGGAAAGGTAAAGAGTACTCGGAACCGGCGGGCATGTATGAAGAGATTGATGAATGTAGAAGAAGAAAAAGAGATTAGTGAATGAGTAAGATTACGGTTTAATATCTGTGGCACGGCTATGCCCCACGTTAGTCGAGAAAAGACAGTGCCAGTGTTGTCTCGAAACCTTTCAGTGCCGGTAGCAGGAACATTTTTCGACTGCGTAAGCGAAAACGTAACTCGCTACATGTCTAAATTGTCAAACTAATTTTTGTTCCACTTTTCACCGCCGCAACGCTGTTCATGTTTCCATACAAAAATAGTCGAAAGCGATACGAAAACGTCGCAAATTATTCATACTCGCGTTACTGTACCGGTCGCAAGAACATTTTCCGTCTACGTATTCGAGACGTAAGTCCAAAAATGTCAAAATGTTTATACGAAATTTTAGTTCCACTTTTCACCGCCGCAGCGCTGTTCATGTTTCCATACAAAAATAGTCGAAGGCGATACGAATACGTACTTCCGTAGTAGCAAGTGGTTCTAGCTAGGGCTACAGAACTGGTTATCCGATTATAGCACAAAGTCACTACCATCTGACCTTTGCTACTTATTTTACAGGGAACATTTCAATGTACAATTATTTATATCAAGTAATTAAATCACAAACGAGGTATTATCGAAGAAAGAACGAATATGATGTTTGTTACCAGAATATCTACACTTCTACACTATATAATATTATAAAGAGGAAAGATTTGTATTTTTGTATGTAACGAATAAACTCAAAAAGTACTGGACCGATTTTAATCATTCTTTTTTCATTAGAAAGCTACATCATCACTGAGTAACATAGGCTATATATTATACTAGCTGCCCACCCCGGCTTCGCTCGTTTAGACAAAATATTTGATATCAATGTCTAAAATAATAATAAAATAATGTGCGAAGCCGGGGCGGGCCGCTAGTATGAAATAAAATTAAAACAGTTTTTTTATACCACTAAGGTGGCATAAAGCATACGGCCCACCTGATGGTAAGCAGTCACCGTAGCCTATAGACGCTAGAAATACCAGCGCGTTACCAACCCTGTTGTTGATGAGGACTCACTCTCCTAACAGCATTACTACTAGCGCAGCGTATCCTCGTGGAGCCCACACAGTACAAAAGAATTCCAAATGTGAACTTGTTGGTACAACCAGGTGATAAGGACGAGCAACTCGATGGTAAGAGTCACCACCCATGAAAAAGATGCAGTTTCTACCAGGACATTTCATCGTAAAGTCCCGCGTGGCTGCACTGCACTCGTCACCTTAGTTAAGTTTTCTTTGCCCGGTAATGTCACTAGCTACAGTGCCCTTCACACCGGAACACAGTGTACTGTACGTACACTAGTGCTTGGCGGCAGAATATCTGACACTGCGGTGGTACCCACCTAGCCGGACTCTTGCAATAAGAGGCCTACCACCTAGTACCTAGTCTCTTATGGCCAGTAATGTCACTAGCTACAGTGCCCTTCACACCGGAACACAGTGTACTGTACGTACACTAGTGCTTGGCGGCAGAATATCTGACACTGCGGTGGTACCCACCTAGCCGGACTCTTGCAATAAGAGGCCTACCACCTAGTACCTAGTCTCTTATGGCCAGTAATGTCACTAGCTACAGTGCCCTTCACACCGGAACACAGTGTAGTGTACGTACACTAGTGCTTGGCGGCAGAATATCTGACACTGCGGTGGTACCCACCTAGCCGGACTCTTGCAATAAGAGGCCTACCACCTAGTACCTAGTCTCTTATGGCCAGTAATGTCACTAGCTACAGTGCCCTTCACACCGGAACACAGTGTAGTGTGGGATTTAAATATTGTATCTAAGGTCAGTATTTTAAAACCAGTCTCAAGTGATAGTCTCAAGAAGTGAGAATAGAATCTATACTTCAAGAGTATAGTAAACTTGACTCGAGTTTAGTTTTAGATGTTAATCTCTACTCAAATCTAGGTTTAAGTCGAGATTAGTGTTTGAATACCTGTTAACTTCATTACCTTCCCTACAAAACCAGTCCCTCCTGTTATAAGTACCGTCTTCCCAGCATAGTAGTCTGGAACTGACAGAATCATGGTGATCTCTGGAACAGAAAGATAATAAACACATAAAACAAACATAATAATAATAATACTTGGACATTATCACACAGCGCCACCTGGCCCCAAACTAAGCAAAGCTTGTACTATGGGAACCAGCAGCTGATATAATACTTATATTTTTTTTTGTAAATACATACTTATAATACATACCAAGCACCAAAACGCAAGGCAAACATAATTGTCACATAAATGTTTGCCCTGGCGGGAATCGAACCCGCGACCTATACCGTAGCAGTCAGGTATACTAACCACTAGACCAGCGGTCTCGTCATCAAACATGTAACGATTTTTATCAGACTGTAACCTCCACCTTACAGAAGACCGCAGTCAAATAACACTACTTGATGTAGTGTTGTGTTTCTGCGGTAAGTAAGGTTGCCAGTGCTCCACGAGGATACGCTGGGCTAGTAGTAATGCTGCTAGCACAGTCCTCATCCACAGGTTTGGCAACTCGTTAGTGGTATCCCTGGTATTGCTAGCGGCTATAGGCTACGGTGACCGCTTACCATCAGGTGGGCCGTATGCTTGTGTGCCACCTTAATGGTTTAAAAAATACCTAGACCTTGGAGTCTACAACTGAAATAATAACAGTAGGCATTAAATAGGCAAATTATGCACCGGTTTAGCTCGAACTTAAGAGTGCAATGTCAACGCATATGACTAACTGTTCATCTTTACAAATAATAAAATTACGCTGTCTGTATTTCCAATTTATTAAACTCTATTCCATTTGGCGGTTGCCGTCCCACAGCTGGGCGTAGCCTATAGCCGCTAGCAATACCAGAGATATCACTAACGGCTTGCCAACATTTTTTGTAGATGAGGACTCACTGTGCTCAGCCCAGCATATCCTCGTGGAGCACTGGCAACCATACTTACCGCAAGAACACAACACTACATCAAGTAGTGGTTATTTCACTGCGGTCTTCTGTAAGGTGGAGGTACAGTCCCCAGTCGGGCGGCTCCAATTTGAATGGGAATACCGACGGAAAATCCCAAATCGCCCTACCTCTCTACAAAACTTGCACTCTTCAAAGTTTGCCACCTCAGTAGTATAAAAAGAAAATCCTCGTATAGTATGTTCGTTTGTTCGACTGTATGCGTTTCGTTCCATTAGACCGGTAGTCCGAACGGTTAAATTAATAAAGTTATGTTGACGAGATTCGTGACTGGTTCATATAAAATATTTATATTTCTAGTTAGGATAATTATATTTCTATCTTCAAATCATAATCAGGTGAACTGGGATCAAAAGATACTTGGGTCTAGTTTAAAATATCAGCCTCAAAACGTGTTCTTTTTTGAGCAAAGATCGAGAGAAAGTTTATGATGAAGTGAAGTGCTAATTAATTGTTCAACACAAAATTTTATTGCGTACAAAACATAAAAAAAAACAGTTACGAGCGCAATTGCGTCGCTTGATACACTATACGGTGGTACCCACCTAGCCGGACTCTTGCAATAAGAGGCCTACCACCTAGTACCTAGTCTCTTATGGCCAGTAATGTCACTAGCTACAGTGCCCTTCACACCGGAACACAGTGTAGTGTACGTACACGTGCTTGGCGGCAGAATATCTGCCACTGCGGTGGTACCCACCTAGCCGGCCTCTTCCAATAAGAGGCCTACCACCTAGTACCTAGCCTCTTATGGCCAGTAATGTCACTAGCTACAGTGCCCTTCACACCGGAACACAGTGTAGTGTACGTACACTAGTGCTTGGTAACAGAATATCTGACACTGCGGAGGTACCCACCTAGCCGGACTCTTGCAATAAGAGGCCTACCACCTAGTAACCAATCTCTTATGGCCAGTAATGTCACTAGCTACAGTGCCCTTCACACCGGAACACAGTGTAGTGTACGTACACTAACTAGTACACCTGGCCGGACTCTTGCAATAAACGCCGGTATATGCAATGTGCTTATGTGTTATTCATGAGGTATATAATGTACTGGGTATGTAATATATGTTTACCACATCAATCAATAATTGGATCCTTTGTTGTGACACAGTGACTGTTCAAACAGTTTGTTAACCCCGCTATCAGTCCGCTGAACTGTAAATGCTGGCAGGCATCATAATTAAATGAAAATTACATGCGATATATTCAGTTTTTGAGTCATATGCAATTATTTACTTTGATAACTGACCGTTTCATTGCGCCTTTTATTTCAATAGGTTGTAACTACATGTGAAAAAGGTTGATTGAACTTTGCGATCAACGAAGTGACACCGGCGTTTTAAACATGTATTCGTTGTAGGTTTACAGCCGTGGTGGCCTGTTGGTTGAAGCAACGGCCTGTCTTCTGATGGGCCCAGGCTAAACACCGGTCTATACCAATGAGTTTGTCTAAGCTTAAGTACAGAGATTAATCATACTATGAGCTTAAAAAGAGAGGTAGGACGAATTTGGATCTCCTGTGGGTTTTCCCAAAAAAATTGGAGCCGCCCGACTGGGGACTGTACCTCCACCGTACAGAAGACCGCAGTCAAATAACACTACTGTGATAAGGACGCTGCGCTAGTAATGCTAGTACAGTGAGTTACATTCGAATTTGTATTTTATATTTTTACGAAGCCTAAATTGGTTAACTTGAGAGATAGGATAGTTTTTATCAGCAATTTCTTTTATTACATTTTAAATATTTCCACAGCAGCGCGTGGCGTTTCTGCTAGTCTTTATGTATACTAGCGGCCCGCCCCAGCTTCGCACGGGTAATTTTTTTAGATCATTTAAAGAGGAATAATTCGTGCATACATATTTTTGGGTAACTTGAACCGTTTACGCAGCACAGGCAACGGAAGCCCTCAAATATGGATAATTTTCGCAGCGTTATATAGCCTAAAGCCTTCCTCGATAAATGGACTATCGAACACAAAAATAATTTATCAATCCGCACCAGGTATTCCTGAGATAAGCGCGTTCAAACAAACAATCTCTTCAGCATTAATTCTAATTGTCATCTCTCTGTCTTCTCTATCGATAAAAAATCTGCATGTTGGTTTTGTGATAAATATTAATATTAAAGTTGCGTCTATAGGCTACGGTAACCGTGTACCATCAGTGTAGCCACAGTGGTATAAAAACTCAATAACTACAGGACCGATTAAAAAAAATATTTTACTACCGAATGCTATATTCTTACTTAGTAACAGGCTGTATAGAATATTTAGTAGATTTTATTCGATACTTTATATTGCAAGTAAAATCAATAGTCATCTAATTTAACGAGACATAAGTTGGATCCCGTTGGTCTATACCAATGACATTTTCTAAAAAAATATTGCAGTTATTAGTCACACCACGAGCTTTACGGTGAAGGAAAACATCGTGAGGAAACCTGCATAAGAAAATAAATTCAAGGACGTATGTAGTGCCTAAGAGACGGCGACGGACTCACCATCTGTCACGTTGGCACCAAATTATCTTCGGTGGAAAGTGGGTGTTGTAACCTCTGCCAACCCCTCCGGGAAGGCGTGAAGGTGTGTATAGATTTGATCGAACACTAATACATCGGATGGCGAAGGATTAAATAAATACTAGTCTCACAAAAGTGGATTAAAAAACTCCAAGTATAATTATGAAGAATGCTACTCACCTTTGAACAGGAGTGTTGAAAATAAAAACCTTAAAATATATGTCAAGCAAAGTGAATTATGTACGAACGATACAAAGATGACTTTACAAATGGTAAATTATATTATTTACTGAAACAGGCCCGTTGAGTGAGTTACGTTTCATAACACAACCGTTACACCCGACTTTACTTACCATTTTTCGCAACAACTTGCGTGTATGATGCGCCTTATGCACTCTTTTCACGCAACACAAAGAATCACGTCTGATTAGTTTCGCGGCTTTTACAATAAGCATTGATTTTATGTACATATACCTAAATCTAGAAAACTTCGTGATTCTCAATAAAAATCCTAAATTAATTCAAAACAGTGCCGGTAGCAGGAACATTTTCGACTACGTAAACGAAAACGTAACTCGCGAAATGTCAAAATTGTCATACTAATTTTTAGTTCCACTTTTCACCGCCGCATTTTTCACTACAAAAATAGTCGAAGGCGATACGAAAACGTTGTCGCGAATTATTCATGCTCGCGCTACTGATGAAACTATTTTCAAAAACAGAATCTAACCTAACTAAATTATAGATAAAAGATCTGACCCAAACCAGAATCAGGCGGGAGCGTGCCAAGAAAGAATGCTAGAAGCATTTAAATAAAGCTAAATAGAAAAAACTAGCACCCATCATTTTTTTTATTCTAAGAACACCTTCGATTAACTCACCTTTGACACAAAAAGGTTGATCCGTTAAGGAGCTACGATGACACAGACACACACGTTAAACTTGTAACACCTGCTGAACTGCCACTCTCAATAAAAACACAACATAATATAGTGACATACAAGCGGAGCACAAACGACAAATCGTAAAATTAATATCTTTGTAGTGACTATGTCGCACGTTATGTGTTATGTGGCGGTATGAGGATAATACGGTAATAATTTTTATGTATGAATGTGGATGGGTCGAAGCGAGGTAGACCTGAGAAGAGTGGTAGGACGAATTGGGTTCTTCCGTGGATTTTCCCATTAAATTGAAGCCGCCCGACTGGGGACTGTACCTCCACCTTACAGAAGACCGCAGTCAAATAACACTACTTTGATGTAGTGTTGTGTTTCTGAGTTGAGTTGAGTTGCCAGTGCTCCACGAGGATACGCTGCGCTAGTAGCAATGCTAGCACAGTGAGTCCTCATCAACAACAGGGTTGGCAACTCGTTAGTGGTATTGCTAGCGGCTATAGGCTACGGTGCCTGCTTACCATCATGGGCCGTATGCTTGTGTGCCACCTTAGTCGTATAAAAAAGTCAGACAAGTGTCATTTTAAATGTTCCGTTTTTCCTTAGATCGTGCGGAACCCTGAACAAGAAATTAATGTTTAAGAGAAACTATAAAAGGCAACAAGTCAAGCTTTGGGGTGACAGATTTAGTTCACTTAATGTGTGATAGATGGCGCTATTCGGGAAAGAGCATACAAGCCATGTTTTCTATTTGATGGTCTTAATATCAATAAGTAATCCCTACATCGCGTTAGCATTGTATTCTTACGTTACCGCTCCGACTTAATTAGGAATCGTTCTAATCTTAAATGAGACGTTAGGGATTTAGTTTCAAAATTCGAGGTACCAGCCGCCGTTTCGTATGAATTCTTTAAAATTTCACTTTATGTCGACTTACAAACAGACTGCCAAACTTATTTTCAGTATAGTAGACGAACATCGAGTCGTGTTAACACGATGACATAAGCCGATTACAAAACTCGGTTCAAATCGATCGGGCTAGTGATGTGGCGTAAGTTAATTCTGATTTGAAGATAATTACTTATGCGTTTTTTTAGGGTTCCGTTTCCAAAGGGTAACCAACGGAACCCTATTACTAAGAATTCGCTATCCGTCCGTGTGCCAGTCCGTCGGTCTGTCCGTCCGTCCGTTGGTCCGTCCGTTTGTCTGTCAGCGAGCTGTAACTCATGATCCGTAATAGGTGGCTTGCAGGGTCAGCTCGTATCTATACATATAAAACTAGCTGTTTCCCCGCGACTTCCCCCGCGTGTCAATATAATATATAGCCTATGTTACTCAGTGATAATGTAGCGTTCCAACGGTGAAGGAATTTTTGAAATCGGTCCAGTAGTTTCGGAGCCTATTCAATACATACATACACACAAAAATACAAATCTTTCCTCTTTATAATATTATTATTATATATTATATATATAAGTATAGAAATAAAAACCAATGTTGTATTGTTGTCATATATACCAAGTATTTATTGCAATATGTCAAAGATATACAATGCTTAGAAATATTTGAGATAACCTATTCAATTACTTAAACAACTTTAAACTAAACTAAATTAATAAACAACGGATGATAAAACTTTAGTGTAATAATAGACGACGTACGCGAAGAGGACGCTCAACATGATCTGCACAAACTTGTCCACGTAGTAAAGTCTGTGGAAGAACGAAAGAAATATTAAAAACAAGTGGTTTTTTTTAAATACAATCTATCTTTTGTTCGGTCATCAAGCACATTAATTTGATACCCATATCATATTCGTTATCTCAATTTTGTGATGTCCGCCATATTGGATTCAAAATGGTGGGATCTTAGAATACCCTTATACTAAAGGTGGCATTTAGTTAATTGTGTATAGTCGCGGGAACCGAACATGTAACCCAAATTTCAGCTCAATAGGATACTGGGAAGTGGGTCAACGGACATCATCCATGTTTCATAGAGATTTGGTCCAAATATGAAAGTGTCGGCCAACGCATTTCTTTGTATTTTCTGTTAGAGCTTGTCTGTGAGCTGTAAAGCTGGACATTTCATTTGTTTAGGTTATTTTGAATTCCTCTTTTCAACTAAATGTATGAATATTCAGATTTTCGAACTGAAATAAGATCAACCACTATGGTCCTACAGGTTTGGCGTCACAGTAATAGATGTTCAGACGGGCAAGCTCTAACAGAATATACAAACATAGCGATGGCCGGCACTTTCAGATTTGGGCCAAAATGGATGATGTCCTTTAACTTACAAGATTTGATTACATGCACACAAAATTACCCCGAATAGGTAGGCATATTACATCGTGCACTCTCCACCGAAGATAATTTAGTGCCAACGTGACAGATGGTGAGTCCGTCGCCGTCTCTTAGGCACTACATACGTCCTTGAATTTCTTCTCAGACATATGCAGGTTTCCTCACGATGTTCTCCTTCACCGTTAAGATCGTGTGTCTAATCACTGCACACTGTCTTAGAAAAACTCATTGTTGGGGAATTTGCGTCGCTAGGGCCACCACGGCTCTTAAAAATGAACAATAATTAGTTGTTGCTAGACTAACAGCAGGCGGCACACGGCCACTATGGCTCTTAAAATTAAAAAACCGGCCAAGCGCGAGTCGGACTCGCGCACCGAGGGTTCCGTACACACTTGTAAGTAAGATTAAAATTAGACAAACTTCAAATGAGGTCATTATTCGTCGGTGACTCAACAGCGCGATTCAGGAATATTTTAGAGTCATTTAAAAAAAACCAACTACATATTTACGGTTTTCAGATTTTATCCTTTACTTGTGCTGTAAGACACTGCATCCTGCCAAATTTCATGATTCTAGGTTAACGGGAAGTACCCCGTAGGTTTTGATTCCCTTGTGAAATCGCAAAATATTCATATTGACTTACAGGTTTGATTATTTTACAGCCGAAACAGACCATAGACCCGGGTATTTCATATTAATTTCAATTTGATAACTCCACGCGTTCTTGAGATAAAAAATCTTGACAGACAGACAGACAGACAGACAGACAGACAGACAGACAGACAACAAAGTGATCCTATAATGGTTCCTTTTTTCTTTTAAGGTCGGAACTCTAAAAAATTGAAAATTTGACAGCTGTCATCGCATACTGTCGCTGAAGTCTCCTCGCTTGGGGCAGGGAAGCAGGGTCTTCCTTGCAGCAGTACTCCCGCGCACCCCTGATGTAATCTCTGATGTACAAGCTCCAGTCGATGACCTAGAAATTACGTAATCATCATCATTCAAAGAGAGGGGATCATTAGGGCGAACTGGGATCCCTCGTGGGTTTCCCATTAAAATTGAAGCCGTTAAATAACACAACTTTGATGTAGTGTTGTGTTTCTGCGGTAAGTAATGTCGCCAGTGCTCCACGGGGATATGTCGGAGTAGTAGTAATGCTGCTAGCACAGTGAGTCCTCATCAACAACAGGGTTGGCATCCCGTTAGTGATATCCCTGGTATTGCTAGCGGCTATAGGCTACGGTGACTGCTTACCATCAGGTGGGCCGTATGCTTGTGTGCCAACGTAGTGGCATTAAAAATTATAGCAATGGTGTCGATTATGTTGTTAAAAATTACTAAACATAACTAATTTGACAGGTCTAAAACTCTTGCCATCCCTTTCTCATGTGCGGGGTTAATAAGGATGGCAATATTTTTAGAGCTCTCAAATTAGTTAAGATAGTGATTTTGAACAACAGAATCGACACCAATATCTATATAAATGAGTTTTGGTCTCACCTGAACATCAGTGTAAAATGTCTGATCGTCTTCTGCAGAGATCTTGCTCCTCAACGCCACGTAATTATCATTAGTGAAGTGCCATTGCTTGGTTGTGTAGTACTGTAAGACTTCCAACCCGTAGTTTATGCGCTTTTGCATTTTGATCATGCTGGAATGTAAGGGAAGTTTTAGTTTTTCTAGATTAGTCTATCTTTCATTTGAACATCGGTCGACCACAAAATCGTTGGTGAGGTATCTTGAGTTATTGAAATTAAATCGCTTTCGACTATTTTTGTATCGAAAATTAACAACGTTGCGGCGGCGAAAAGTGGAACTAAAATTTCATTTGAATTTTTTTATATACGTTTTCGAATGCGTTGTCAGATTAAGGTATATACATATATGTTAGTTCCCTTCTAGCTTGGAGTTGAACAAGAGAATCGGCACCAATAATTTATCAAACTCAAACTCAAAATCATGTTTATTTGACTAGACTTTACAAGTACTTTCAAATCATCAGAATGTACCACCGGATTCGGAAGGTAGTTTTTTGCTGAGAAGAATCCGGTGAGAAACTCAGCAATTACTCTTTTCAAATAAAATACGAAATTTACAATTAAATTAATTTCTTACACGACAAGAATAAATCACAAAAAATAGAGGTAGGGCGATTTGGGATTTCCCGTGGGTTATCCCATTTAATTTGGAGCCGCCCGACTGGAGACTGTACCTACGCCTTACAGAAGACCGCAGTGAAATAACACTACTTGATGAAGTTTCTGCGGTAAAAAAGGTTGCCAATGCTCCATGAGGATACGTTGGGCTAGTACTATTGCTGCTAGCACAGGGAGTCCTCATCAACAACATGGTTGGCACCCCGTTATTGATACTCCTGGTATTGCTAGCGGCTATAGGCTCCGGTGACTACTTACCATCAGGTGGGCCGTATGTTTGTGTGCCACCTTAGTGGTATAAAATATTATGCTTGATCATATCAACTTACAATGTCTTTTGACCCATCAGGAAGAGAAGAAGGTCAACGAAGTAAGCTGGAAGGAGATGTGTGAAGAACGCAGCTATTTCGTGGTGGATCCTGGAACTCTTTGGTGAGCCTCCGGGGTACCAAAGGCACACCGAGAAGGGGAATTCCTGGACGTGGACTCGACCTTAAAAAACAAAAAATATAAGTACATAACAGTAGCAAATTGTGTACATAATTATTTACTTGGTTCAAAGATACTTTATTTGTCTAAAGAAATTACAAACAATTACACTTGTAAGACAAATTGACTTGATCCTAGATTATACATTAAGCAGTGAGCATGCAAAGTTAATTGACTAATGAGTTATTAATATATTTCTATATCTGAGTACTGTGCCGGTAGCAAGAACATTGTCGACAACGTATTCGAAAACTTAACTCGCGAAATGTCAAAATTGTCATACTAATTTTTAGTTCCACTTTTCACCGCCGCAGTGCTGTTCATTTTTCAATACAAAAACAGTCGAAGGCGATACGAAAACGTTGTCGACAATGTTCCTGCTACCGGCACAGGACCTACAAGAATTAGGTATCGGGGTTTAATGTAATGTTTTCGTGGACATTATGTTTTTAATGTTCTTTAAAGTATTATGCTAAAATATATAACAAACTACCTATAGTTTAATATATATTTTAGCACCATCATGCATAACTTTTTTTTATGTACTAATTTTCCATAACACTACACATAGAATTATCGGCTGTCTGGACGAGATCGCTACTGCGATAAGACCGCCAATTGTCCAATCAAAATCAAAATCAAAATCAAAAATCATTTATTCAGTTTAGGCCCTAATAAGGCTCTTATGAAGGTCTAAATTACCACTACCAATAATGTACTACCAATGTATGTATCCTCTTGTTTCCAATGTACGTGTAGTCTAGCTAGCTAGTTTTCGGTTTCACTTGTTTTTCCTTTCCGTCAATATCATGATGAAGAATGTGTAAATTAGCAACGAATCGATTACTGACCCATATCCAATGCTTGCCCCCAAGTGATTGGGTTTAGGTTTGACTTTGTCACGTTGCAGATCTCCAACTCTCTTGACCTGGAATCAAATTGAAGAGTTCTTTGTAATATTTACTCTAATAGTCCTCATCATCAACATGGTTGGCAACTCGTTAGTGATACCCCTGGTATTGCTAGCGGCTATAGGCTGCGGTGACTGCTTACCATCAGGTGGGCCGTATGCCTGTGTGACACCTTAGTGGTATATAAAAAAAACCTCCAGGAGCCGAGCAACAATAACTTGGGAATACGGACTATTCGCCTTCGAGTATTTTTGGATGGGAAAATGAACAGCGGTGAGGCAATAAAAATTCGAAAACGTATGACATAAAATGTCAAAATTTTCATACTGATGTTTAGTTTCACTATTCGCCGGCGTAGCGCTGTTAAATTTCCTAAAAAAATAGTCATAGACGATACGATAACGTAGTCGAAACTTGTTCAGTGCCGGTAGCATGAACTTTTTCGACAACGTTTTCGTATCGCCTTCGACTATTTTTGTATTGCAAAATGAACAGCGCTGCGGCGTTGAAAAATGGAACATAAAATTAGTATGACAATTTTGAAATTTCGCGAGTTACGTTGTCGACAATGTTCCTGCTACCGGCACTGTTGTTTACTTGAATAAATTATTTTTATTTTTATACATGTATATTATTTTTATAAAAAATATTTAATCCTAAGTAAAGATTATTGCGTTTGTCATTTTGATGTTACCATCACGAAACCCTTTCGGGGTAGGCAGAGAGGCGCTGTGCTGGCGGCAGACCAACTTGACCTCCATCCAGCTACATATTGGATTATAATTTTTAACTTACTTATTGATTCCGGTATTGTACGCCAAGATTATGCAGGCATTGACAGCCATGTCAACCGGGATAACATCGGCTTCGTAGTTCTCATTCAGATGCATTGTACGAATCACACCTGAAATATTTAAAATGTAATAAAGACGCATATTATCACGCTATCCCTCACGGGGTAGGCAGAGAGTATAGAGCGACATTTCACTAAAGACTTGCATCTTGCTTCTTCTCATCACTCTCCTGCCCTTATCCCATATTTTTTTCCCTCCCCTTATCCCATTATATTTTGGGGTCGGCGCAATATGTATTTCTCTTCCATCCTTCTCTATCAGCCGTAATTTCTGTATTCACTTCCTTTCTGGCCATATAATCTTTCACACAGTCCATCCATCTTTTCTTAGGTCCACCTCGACCTCTGTAGTCTATACATCAAACCTTTCTTACCATTTATCTTCATGTTTTGCTTCTTCTACATTAACTAATCTTTACATAGTGTCAAATGAAGTCTCTTCCGCTGTCTGTTCGCTTAGACCTTTTAAACTACTCAACAGATTGTAATGCAGTTTTCAGCAATAGATAGAGTGATTCAAGGGAAAGGTTTTAATATATAATGCATTTCGGTATTTTGTAACCCTTGCGAAGCCGGGTCGCTAGTCTATTACCCTATAAATGCCCGCCAGTTCCGACTTCCGAGTACTTTTTATTCCTTTCCATCATTCAGTAATTTGATCTAGATACTTGTCATCTGTGCCGGTAGCAGGAACATTGTCGATAACGTATTCGTATCGCCTTCGACTATTTTTGTATTGGAAAATGAACAGCGCTGCGGCGGTGAAATGTGGAACTAAAAATCAGAATGACAATTTTGACATTTCGCGAGTTACGTTTTCGAATATGTTGTCGACAATGTTCCTGCTACCGGCACTGACGGGCCCAGGTTCAAATCCCGGCCTGTACCAATGAGTTTTTCTATGCTTAAGTACAGTGATTAATCACACCATCAGAGGAATAGGCAACATTTTTAATTCTACATGCTGACTGTCTTACCTTTTCCAGCTCCAACGAGAAGACCAGTGGGCCCGTTCATATTGTCCACCCATCCAGGCATGGGCTCCTTGTAAGCAGCAGTTACTGTCAAACATAACCATTCTAATAAGTAAACAGTACACAAGTGCAGCCGGATTCTTGCAATAAGAGGCCTACCACCTAGTACCTAGTCTCTTATGGCCAGTAATGTAACTAGCTACAGTGCCCTTCACACCGGAACACAGTGTAGTGTACGTACACTAGTGCTTGGCAGCAGAATATCTGACAGTGCGGTGGTACCCACCTAGCCGGACTCTTGCAATAAGAGGCCTACCACCTAGTACCTAGTCTCTTATGGCCAGTAATGTCACTAGCTACAGTGCCCTTCACACCGGAACACAGTGTAGTGTACGTACACTAGTGCTTGGCGGCAGAATATCTGACACTGCGGTGGTACCCACCTAGCCGGACTGTTGCAATAAGAGGCCTACCACCTAGCACCTAGTCTCTTATGACCAGTAATGTCACTAGCTACAGTGCCCTTCACACCGGCACACAGTGCAGTTTTTATACATACCGATGGACGGTCTTGCGATCACTGTGGGGAACTTGTGAGCGTATTGGGACACCAGGTCTTCGGTCAAGGATTTGGTGTACGCGTATGTGTTGGGTTGAGGTTCGATGATCCTGAAACACACATTATGTATATGTTTTTAAAACGCCTTTATCACCTTCACCTGTAGCCTTAGCATAACAATTTTCGACATCGTGTTCGACTATTTTTGTATAGGAAAAACAGCACTGCGGCGGCGAAAAGTGGAACTAACATTAGTATATAATATGAACATTTTATAGAGTTACGTTTGCATTAGGTAGTCGAATGTTGTTCTCGCTACCAGTAGTCCTAGCAACAACTACGTTTGACTACTTATTCATGTCGTGTTCGACTATTTTTGTATAAAAAAAGGATCAGCGCTACGACGGCGAAAAGTGGAACTAAGAACTCGTATGAACATTTTGACAATATTATGTTGACAGTTACGTTTTCGATTACCTAGTCGAAATATGTTCTCGCTAAAACTACTGTACTTCTTTGGGAAAACCTCGGCGGGGAGTTCATTTTACAGTATGATTGTGCACAGGAGGAAGCTCTTTTAGAACCGTATGTATGTAAAAGACGTAGGTACTTAGGCTGTAAATGCGCGAGTAGCTGATCATCCATCCAAGTGGAACACTGTATGACGTTTTGGGGTCTGTGCCGAGCCGGGTACAGCTTCTCTTCAAGAACCGGCAGCTCGCAGCGGCAGTAGGATGTGGAGACGTGCACAAATACCTGAAGAACGAAGCAGATTTTTAGTTTAGCTTTTTGCCGGTAGATGGCGCTTTCAAATTTAAATGTTGACCATTTGAGTCCAATGGTAGGTTAATAAGTTAGTTCCATTTTATTGATTACAGTTTATGTTATTGTTGGTCACAGAAAACATAAAAAATAGGGTGGCGTGCCAAAATAATGAGCTATTATTTGTGTTCAAAAACAATACAGGTCGGAGCTAGTGACTGGTCACATCACAAAATATGCACCCTTAGGGTGTCAAGGAAAAAGTGTTGACGATAGTACCTCCAAATTCTTCATTCCTTCAGCCATCTCCAGCACTTTCTGTGTCCCCAGAGTGTTCATAAACACTGCATCCCGCAGAAACATGTCAAATCTGGAAAAAATATTAATTTCATTCTATAGGGCTATACTTTCATCATTACCGATACTTTTCCCAAAAAGCGCGGGATTTGCATTGGATAAGGGATTTGAGTCAAATTTTGACATTAGAAATAATTGATAAGTTATGAAAATAAATATTTTAGCTCAGAGTAGATAATTAAAAACTCTACTTATTTTAGATTATAGTGATAACTTGTAAACATCGCCGCTAGCGCCATCTGTTGCCAATATAAAGTTTTAGAATTGTACTAACCTTACGCAAGCCGCACAATGAAATACAATCTGACACTCGCTTTGCAACATTTCTCTGTCATCTGACGAAATACCCAGCTCATCAGACAATATGTCTCCCGGTATGACCTGCAATTTTTTCAGCCGATCTGGGTGTGACTTACGCAGTACTTCAAACACCTAAAATAAGTAAGAAAGGTGAATGGGTTAACAAAATGTAACAATAGTTCCACTATTTCACGGAAGGTGGCGCTGCATTACATATTTCAATTTTAAATATTGTGAACGTTATAAACTCTTATCGATTTATCATTTGTTTTTTTTTTATATAATTAAAATGTATTTAATCCAGCACCTTTACTCAACTTCCATCTATTTTCAAGATACAATACAGTATTGTCTCTTAAACAACATACTACTCGTCACTAGATAGCGCAACTTACCCGAACATTTAGGAAGTCCTCCAATCTTTCTTTGCTGTTGTGGCCTTTCTTGGGTCTCATGAGTAGATACATCTTTTTTAAATTAGGGCAACATCTCAGTAGCTTCTCCACTAAGACTTTTCCCATAAAGCCTGTAGCTCCAGTTATGAAAATTGTTTTTCCTGAGTAGTACTCTGATATGCTAATAGATGGCGCCATGGTGCTTGTGCCGGCTTCTATGGGAACCAAAAAAAACAGAAGTAATCAGTTAGGTTAAAAGTGTATTAAATAAATAACTATTACTAAATGGAATGTATTTCTCGATAGCTATAAACACAAAAACATAACATCGGTATGTTTTTTTTTTCATAGCTTAAACACAATCATTTTGTCTTTCTAAGGTCTTCCTCTACAGCTTAAAATATTTATATTGTATGTATGTACGTAACTATGTATCACAGTGATGAAATCTTTGATCTGGGGACTGTACCTCCACCTTACAGAAGACCGCAGTCAAATAAGACTACCTGTGCCGGTAGCATAAACTTTTTCGACAACGTATTCGAAAACGTAACTCGCGTAATGTCAAAATTTCATACTAATTTTTAGTTCCACTTTTCTCCGGCGCAGCGCTGTTCATTTTCCAATACAGAAATAGTCGAAGGCGATACGAAAACGTTGTCGCAAATTATTCATGCTAGCCCTACTGATGTAGTATTGTGTTTCTGCGGTAAGTAAGGTTGCCAGTGCTCCACGAGGATAAGCTGGGCTAGTAGTAATGCTGCTAGAACAGTGAGTCCTCATCAACAACAGGGTTGGCAACGCGTTAGTGATACCTCTGGTATCTTGTGTGCCACCTTAGTGGAATAAAAAAAACATACACATATCAATAATACTGATCCCTTTCAAATTGAGCAAAGCAGGCAACTTGATTTACCAAAAATAACATAGAGATATAATTAACATTTTATTTTCACCTTGATATTTACAAAATTTGTGGAATGTTAACGGCTTTCAAATATTTTCCTTTCATACAAATATTGTCAGAACGTATAAAAACACGCGAGGCGCAAACAATTTTGGTCAAATTAGCGATTAAGGAAGAGATTGTAGAAATAATAAACCTGCAAAGAACTATAATAAGTTGTTTCTGATAACTGCATTGAAGGAGATTTGTTACCGATATGTTGCAAATGAGGAAACAATTTTGTTCGCTTTTATTACACGCCCGGGAAACTCACTTGTTTTAATATTTTAGAAGTCAGTAGGTAGAGGTACGTACGTATAAAAATCTTACGAAGGCATTTCTTAGCTATCTATACTAATATTGCTAAGAGGAAAGATTTGTATGACTGTGTGTATGTTTGTATTGAATAGGGACCGATTTCAAAATTCTTTCACCGTTAGAAAGCTACATTATCACTGAGTATACTTTTATTATAAAGCGGGTATAAAAAAAGGAAAGATTTGTATTTCTGTGTGTATATTTGCATTAAATAGGCTCCGAAACTACCGGATCGATAAAAAAAAAATCTTTCACTGTTAGGTAGCTACATTATCTCTGAGTAACATAGGCTATTGCCTATGTTAATAATATATAATAATATATATGTTATAAATATATAATATATTATACTAGCTGCTCGCCCCGGCTTCGCACGGGTAGACTAAATATTTGATTAATGTCTACCCGTGCGAAGCCGGGGCGGACAGCTAGTTAGCAATATAATATTTTTTCTTATTCATATTGAGGTTGATTTTCTTAGCTTATCGATATCCTTATAGCCGTGGTGGCCTTGTGGTTGAAGCAACGGCTAGTCATCTGCTGAGCCCATGCTCCAACCCTGGCCTGTACCAATGAGTTTTTCTAAGCTTATGTGATGAATCACACTGTCAGCCTTAAAAGAGATGTTGGACGAATTGGGATCTCCCGTGAGTTTTCCTCCCATGGGTACCTCCACCTTACAGAAGATCGCAGTCAAATAACACTACTTTGATGTAGTGTTTTGTTGTTGCGGTAAGTAAGGTTGCCAGTGCTCCACGAGGATGCGCTGGGCTAGTAGTAATGCTGCTAGCACAGTGAGTCCTCATCAACAACAGGGTTGGCAACCCGTTAGTGATACCCCTGGTATTGCTAGCGGATATAGGCTACGGTGACAGTTCACCATCAGGTGGGCCGTATGCTTGTGTGCCACCTTAGTGGTATAAAAATAAAACATTTAGACATCGTTCCGCTAGAAGCTTTGCCTACCGGACAGCTAATCATCTTTACTTGATTGTCATTCCGATGTCGTTTCCAATCAGTCTACATGACAGATGCACAGTGCTATCACACTGCCAAGGGCAAAACGTGACGCTTATATAAATGGTGCTAATTAATAACAGCTGTCGACGCATCCATTGTTTTTTTTTAAGAGGAATTGCATTGCAATTCTTGGAAAACTGTGACAGAAATAACTACTGTTTATGATGTGACATCAAGTCGTGATGTATGTATGTAAGTCGCAGGAAAGTAGCACAATTTCGGCAGCCTAGACCGCAGGTTCTTACAAAGGAGTAGTATGGGGTTCTTCAAGAAGGGTGTGAAGAGATTTTTGAATGGTCGGCAACGCGCGAGTGATACCCCTGATATTGCTAGCGGCTATAGGCTACGGTAACCGCTTAATATCAGGTGGGCCGTATGCTGTTTGGCCAACTTAGTGGTATATAAAAAAAATAGACAGAATACTTATATTTTTTTCGTAAATACATACCAAACACCCAGACGCAAGGCAAACATGTTTGTCATATAAATCTTTGCCCCGGCGACTCCGGCGAGAATCGACCCGCGGCCCCTAGCGTAGCAGTCAGGTACACTAACAACTAGACCAGCGGTCTCTAGCTAGCTATGCAGCTGCATGTCTACCATAAACATGTCTCGTTCTGGCACGATGTTTAGATGCGTTTCGTTACGCAACTTACTAATGGGCGATAAAAATCATTAGTTTTGTAACCATCGTAATGTATTGTCGCCTACAAGCGTGACCGCGCATCAAAATGTTCCTGAATTAGGCCCTGTGTGTTAAAAGTAATTAATGGTCAATTGACGTGATGATAATGTAAGTAGGGATAACAAAGGGGGTTAAACCTGAGAAGAACCGGCTAGAAACTCAGTCTGTGACCTCCACCTTACAGAAGACCGCAGTCAAATAACACTACTTTGATGTAGTGTTGTGTTTCTGCGGTGAGTCAGGTTGTCAGTACTCCACGGGGATATGCTGCGCTCAGTAGTAATGCTGCTAGCACAATGAGTCCTCATCAACAGGTTTGGCAGCGCGTTGGTGATATCCTTGGTATTGCTAGCGGCTATAGGCTACGGTGACTGCTTACCATCAGGTGGGCCGTATGCTTGTGTGCCACCTTAGTGGTATAAAAACAATATCCTACTAATATTATAAATGCGAAAGTTTGTGAGTATGGATGGATGTTTGTTACTCTTTCACGTAAAAACTACTCAAGAGAATTGGATGAAATTTGGAACACAGATAATTTATAACTTGGTTTAACACATAGGATACTTTTTATCCCGCAAAAATTTTTGTTTCCTCTGAGATTCTAAGCTCAACGCGGACGTAGTCGCGGACAGAAGCTAGTGTTTAATATATTTGCGCTAGAAACATCTGTGATATTAGGATGATAGTTAGATACATAATGCAGCTTCCTAATAGCAAAGTACTAAAGCGGGAACTAGTGAAAATATTCTTTGTCCATGGAAAAACCAAATGACGTCAGGTTATTGCCAATGTGAATTAGATTACAAACTTCTCGTTACCCACTAGATGTGTAATTACATGAGAACTCTGCTATATAACACTAGACTGCATACGTGTGAGAAGAGTATCAAGGCCGTGTGTGAAGTCCACCGCACCGCACTGGCCACTGTGGACTATGGCACGGAGCCTGAGTAATGTGTGTGAACATGGTGAGGAAACCTGCATACGTGTGAGAAGAGTATCAAAGCCGTGTGTGAAGTCCACCGCCCGCACTGGCCACTGTGGACTATGGCACGGAGCCTGAGTAATGTGTGTGAACATGGTGAGGAAACCTGCATACGTGTGAGAAGAGTATCAAAGCCGTGCACACTCACCTTCTGAATGTAGCCTGTTGATTTAAATTGTGACAACAGAACGACACGGTCGAAAGCTTGTTGGTTTACGTAAAGCTGTGTGTGAACTTGGCCGAAACTCTTACATCAAAGGGCCTGGTTATTCGCTGGATCGTAGCATTGACCTGCTTCGACTATTTTACGTTCCAGTTACTAAGTGTCCAAACTGAAATATATTGTGTGCGAAAATCGCTTATTTTTTTTTGTTATACTGCTGAAGTACCTAATCTTACTATCCGCAAGATATTTAGACCTTTCTCATGTGCGGGGTTACATGAAGATGGCAATCCTTTTAGACCTGTCAAATTTGTTAAGTTTTGTAATTTTGTACCACAGAATTGGCACCAATGTCAAATTATTAAAGTGTATAGTAATGACATGAAAACGGGTCTTATACGCGATGCAACTCGGTCGAAACGTCGGGAGGTAAATAAACAATTTAATATTAAAATGTATGTGAAATAGTTTACCGACCAACGTTTACGACGATTTAGATTCTTACTTTATTTGAGTGAACCGACCCGGAAAATCTTCATATCCTTATTCTTTATGAAGAGCCCTGAACTTTGTGTATTGCAGACATTGGTGTCGATTGATGTTCAAAATTGCTAATCTTAACTAATTTGACAGGTCTAAAAGTCTTGCTATCCCTTTCTCATGTGCGGGGTTTTATAAGGATGGCAATATTTGTAGACCTGTCAAATTAGTTAAGTTTAGTAATTTTGAACAACAGAATTAGCACCTCTGTAATTGCGAAAAAGACTATAATATGTAAATTCGGAAATATCAATACATTATCTTGTGTCGGGTTATTTAAAATGTTTTTGTTTATAGCCTTTAAGGAAACTGCATTTTTAGAACTGTAATAAAATAATAATTTAATACATTTTTAGGGTTCCGTTACGGAAGAGTAACTAAAAGAGCCCGATTACTAAGACTTCGCTGTCCGTCCGTCTGTTTGTCAACAGGCCGTATCTCATGATCCATAATAGGTAGACAGTAGAAATTTTCACAGAATGTGTATTTCAGTTACAACAAAAAAATATGATAATTAAAAAAATAAAGATAGCTCCGGCACTAGAAACATGTTTATTTTTATTTTCGCTCCATCTTTATAATGGTAACAAGAAGTTGAAATGTAGTAAAAGTTTGTATAGCTATAATTTCTTTTTAAAAGTGAGCAATTTTCCATTTACAAACTTATTTGCGGTTGGTGCAATAGCAGTGTCTAGGGATCGAGCCGCAAAGTTAAGTTTGTCATTTCTTTGTTTTGTACGAAGCCCTCGGTGTGCGAATCCAACTCGCACTTTTTAATAGTTGTCTTTTTTATTAGGTGTACCCCGAAAGTATGTATGACGGTATGTATGTATGTATGTATGTATGTATGTACGCGCATCAAAGACTACTGAATCCAATGAAGTAAAAAAATAAGGCTTCTGAGGTTCGCAATCTGAATGTTACTATTACCGAAAACAGTCACATATGGTAAGCTAACACCAATATTATAAATGCGAAAGTAACTCTGTGTGTTTGTTACATTTTCACGAGTAAACGGCTGAACGAATCGTAATGAAATTTGGCAATGAGATAGATTATAGCCCGGGAAAGGACATAGGCTATCTTTTGTCTCAAAAAATAATCCTAAACGGGGTGATAAGGGGGTTGAAAGTTTGCATACCGTCTAAATCAGCCCAGTCAGTGCTTACATAATTACGTTTTTTCTTCTCTAAAGAAACCGCCGTATCACAGCGAGTTTCAATATACATGACGTAGTGGCCTACTTTTGTGCGTATACAGTATAATTTGCACTTTCATAATAAAATATTAGCTACAGACGGATGACAATAATCTAGTACCTAATAAAGCGCTGCGTTGGCATCCATACTTAGTATTATAAATGTGGTAGTTTGTAAGAATGGATGTAGGTATGTTGGTTGCTCAATCATGTAAAAACAGCTCACTAGATGTGTATGAAATTTGATACACGTATAGTTTATTACCTGTGCCGGTAGCAGGAACATTGTCGACAACGTATTAGAAAACGTAACTCGCGAAATTGTCAAAATTGTCATACTAATTTTTAGTTCCACTTCTCACCGCCGCAGCGCTGTTCATTTTTCAATTCAAAAATAGTCGAAGGCGATACGATAACGTTGTCGACAATGTTCCTGCTACCGGCACTGGATTTTAAGTATTAACATATACGATACTTTTTATCCCGGGAAAGTGTTAGGTGCCTCTAGGATTTTAATCTCAACGCGGACGAAGGCGCGGGCAGAAACTTGTTTTTTTATACCACTAAGATGGCACACAAGCATACGGCCCACCTGATGGTAAGCAGTCACCGTAGCCTATAGCCGCTAGCAATACCAGGGGTATCACTAACGGGTAAATTACTGATAAAACAATTTTTATAATAAACTTGCAGCGTTTAATGTGCTGCTATAAATCATTGAGGATTCCGTACCCAAAGGTTAGCCAACGGAACACTAAATTACTAAGACTTCGTCCGTGCATCCGTCCATACGTTCATCCGTCCGTCTGTCTGTCAGCGGGCTGTATCTCATGATCCGTAATATTTAGACAGTTGATATTTTCACAGAATGTGTATTTCTGTTGCCGCTATAACAACAAATAATAAAATTTAAATAAAAAGAGGGCTCCCCTACTAAAAACGGGTTGTACATTTGCCACAAAGTAAATTAAATTAGCCACATTATGTAAACACCATACATCTATATATATACTTAATATTATAAAGAGGAAAGATTTGTATTTTTGTGTGAATGTATGTTTTGAACAGGCTCCAAAACTACTGGACCGATTTCAAAAATTCTTTCACCATTAGAAAGCTACATTATCACTGAGTAACATAGTCTATATATTATACTAGCTGCACGCCCCGGCTTTGCACAGGTAGACAAAATATTTGATAAATGTCTCGTCTACCCGTGCGAAGCCGGGGCGGGCGGCTAGTTGACAATAAATTTGTGTTTTTGCTCTATCTAAATGATGGTGACGAGTAGAAGCTTGAAATGCTTGAATTTTTACTATTACAAACAGTACAGAAGGTATTTCCCGTGGGTTTTCCCATTTAAATTGGAGCCGCCCGACTGGGCACTGTACCCCCGCCTTACAGAAGACCGCAGTGAAATAACACTACTTGATGTAGTGTTGTGTTTCTGCGGTAAGTAAGGTTGCTAGTGCTCCACGAGGATACACTGGGCTAGTAGTAATGGTGCTAGCACAGTGAGTCCGCATCAACAACATGGTTGGCAACGCGTTAATGATACCCCTGGTATTGCTAGCGGCTATAGGCTACGGTGACTGCGTACCATCAAGTGGGCCGTATGCTTGTGTGCCGCCTTAGTGGTATAAAAAAACCCTCGGTGCGCGAGCTTAACTCGCACTTGGCCATTTTTATTATTTGATCCGAGTTTTGAATACACACAAACAATCTATCAAAACCAAGTCTTAACATTGCAACATACGAACTTGCCTCGCGATGTAACCATTTTAATTAAACTTTCATATTTGGTTTTGGAGGTCCACGTAAGGTTTTACGAATTGCTTAACCGTTAATTGTTTTTTTTTGCTGCGGACCATCGCCCCGGCCTTAACCCAATTACGTTTCTGGGTTTCAGGTACGACTCGACAAAAATTCGTAATATATTGGTGTTATTATTTTTACGAGCATACTGCCAGCCAGATGCTAGAGGGTGATGGCTGCATTCGCGTCATACTTGTGAACAGGTGCTGCTTGAGCCGGCTTCGCACGGGTAGACATTATAAAATATTTTGTCTACCCGTGCGAAGCCGGGGCGGGCAGCTAGTATGATATATAGCTTATGTTACTCAGTGATAATGTAGCTTTCTAACGGTGAAAGAATTTTTGAAATCGGTCCAGTAGTTTCGGAGCCTATTGATTACAAACATACAAAATAAAAATATTTCCTCTTTATACTATTATTATAGATAGTATACACTGTGGTCATTTTATTTTTTATATATTCTTTAGTGAAATATTAATGTTACGTATGTATATTTTAAACGTAAATTATATGTATTTCTTTTGGTTTTTAAAGGGTAATTGCTGAGTAATTTTGCCGAATTCTCGTCAGCCAAAACTACCTTCTGAATCCGGTGGTAGGTTCTGAAGATTTGAAATAAACAGGGTCGGCAACGCGCTAGTGATGCCCTGGTGTCCATACGGCAACTCCTCACCATCAGGCGGCGTAAGCTTGTTTACCACCTTAGTGGTGTAAAAATTAAAGTATTTTTGTGGGTCTGTGTCTGTTTGTGCCGACTAATCTCCTAAATGGTTTGACTGATTTTCACAGGACTTTGAATTACAGATAGTTGATGTCATAAGAAGTGACTTAGGAATCCTGTATTTTGGAAAAAAAAATAGGGCATTTGCGCAAAACAATGAAACTCGTCAAATTGTGAACGAAATCCGATTTCACAGCTACGCGGGCACTTCTAATGTCTATAATTAATTTTAAACTTACGGGTCTATTATCTCGCATGTCCCAATTAATCACAACTACACACAAACAAACACTCAACTTATCACCAAATGCATAATTAATTACTTATGTGCTTAAAACTTATTGTAAAGTTGCGGTCACATTGTTGCGTTTGATTTTGAATGTAAAACTAAAATATGAGTAGTAATGTGCTACATGCCAAACCTCAGAATAACGACTAATGCTTAGCCTCGCCGTAGTAGTAAACAAAACTTTTCATCTACCCTACAACAATTTAGTGCAAAAATCAAACCATAAAGAAAGGCTTAATAAAAACTTACCAGATTAAAACTAACGCCACACACAACGAAACAGGCCGAAAAATTTTCGAAACACTCACAATTCTTTTTACACTTACTTTTTCTTTTTAAATATATTTAAAATTTATTTTACAAATTATTATAGATGATGCGAACGCACCTCTGTCGTCGCGTAGAATGAAACTGCATTCACGTTGTGACTCGATCACTATCAATTTAACAAGCCGCAACCAACACAGGGTCATTATGACCCGATGCAATAGTTTTAGGGTTCCGCGTCTTACGAGACCTTATTTAACCGTGCTGTCTGTCTGTCTGTTAGATCTATGAATCACACTAATATTATAAACTAGCTTCTGCCCGCGACTACAGTGTATGTATGTGAGCTTAGGATCTAGAGGAACCTAATTTTTTCCCGGGGTAAATATTTTCCCGGGATAAAAAGTATCCTATGTGTTAATCCTGGTTTTAAATTATCTGTGTTCCAAATTTCATCCAAATCCGTTGAGTAGTTTTTTGCGTGAAAGAGTAACAAACATCCATCCATCGATCCATACTCACAAACTTTCGCATTTATAATATTAGTAGGATAGGAAAGTTTGTGTGTGTTTGTACCCATTTAACGGCGCAACGTCTCAATGGACTTGTACAAAAGTTTGATGGAGGTAGACTATTGAGCTGGATTAATAATAGGTTTCTTATATCGCGGAAAATTTAGTTAAAATTGTGTGTGGACTTTGTGTATATAAGAAAAAAACAATAACATAGCAACAGCTGAACAGATTCGAATAAAATTTGGAATGGATGTAGCTTATAGCGAGAACGAAGTCGCGAGCACAGCTAGTACAGTATAGTTTAAAAACTATAAGTTATAACTTTTATATAGGGGACGGAACCGTTGGTGAGCAAGCCCGGCTCGCTCCCGACCATTTGTTGACCGAGTCACTCAGTTGTGTAACATCATTACCAAAATATTGTATGATTAATTAATGATTTAATAGCATTTACAAATGTACATTGTTTAGAACTGGTATTTTTGATGGAAACTACAATATTCGTTTAAATTATAAACTGTCAAGCGTGAGTCGCTCGCTTGGTCACATTGGGTTCCGTCACTTTTAACCAACCAGTTTTAAAAGGCATTTTTTCGAAGTGCAAAGTTTCGTTTGTGTTTTTTGTTGATTTCTAAAATTAGTCCACGCCAGAAAAAAAAATGCCAAAGCATTTTTTTTATATATTCTATTAAAGCTTGCCCGTCTACACTATCTACATCTACACTAATATTATAAAGAGGAAAGATTTGTTTTTTTTGTGGGTTTGTATTGAATAGGCTCGCAAACTACTGAACCGATTTCAAGAATTCTTTCACCGTTAGAAAGCTAAATTATCACTGAGTAACATAGGCCATATATTAAACTAGCGGCCCGCCCCGGCTTCGCACGGGTAGACACAATATTTGATAAATGTCTACCCGTGCGAAGCCGGGGCGGGCCGCTAGTCTGAGCATATATTACTATGGCACCAAAGCTGTAGGACCTTTGTCTTCGATTTTATTTGAGTTCGAAAAGTTTTTAAATCAATCCCAATCAAAACAAATTAAATGTCCTGTAATGTCAAACTTTGGTGCCATAGTAATAAATGCTCAGACGGACAAGCTCTAACAGAATATACAAAAATTCATTGGCTGGCACTTCCAGATTTGGACCAATCTCTATGTAACATGGATGATGTACTTTAATTCGATACTAAAATATTTGCCTTATTCTTTGAATTTTGCATTTCTGTGTTTGTTGTGGGTATGAAAGATCTTAACCGGTGCCAAATGATAGGTCTATAGCTTTCCGTACCCGACAGGGGTTCCGTTGGATATTACTAAGACTTCGCTAAGACAATCTCTGTCTGTCTGTCAGCAAGGTAATATTTCTGCTGCTGCTATAACAACAAATAAAAAATAAATACACAATTAAGGGAGCTCCACTAATAGTAAAGAGTTCATTTTTGCTTTTTCGCGCGATCTTAGTAATGAAAAAATACAATAAACAGACAGATAGACAGACAGACAACGAAGTGATCCTATAAGGGTTCCTTTTTTCCTTTTAAGGTACGGAACTCTAAAAAAAGGGCGAATTTACTATTACAAAATTATTTATTGCGGTTGATGCAATAGTCGTGTCTAGGGATCGAACGGCAAAGGTAAATTTGTCATTTTTATTGTATTTTTAGTACGGAGCCCCCGGTGAGCGCGGCCAACTCGCACTTGGCCAACATTTTTTAATCATGTACAGTGAAATACGCCATCAAAATTTGACAAACAGAATCGTGGGCGAAACTAGTATCTTAATAAGTGAAAACAATATAAGGACCTAACGTCAAAAATAAATAATGTTCAGAATAAGATAATTATTGAGAAATGTAACCTATGACATTTACTGCTGTTTGTTTGTTCATTTCGGAACATTACGAAGTTCCTTCTAAGAAATTAATCAATTCAGATGTTACAAAAATCGTTTACCATGACAGGGCTCTTATTGCAAGAGTCCTGCTAGGTGGGTACCACCGCAGTGTCAGATATTCTGCCGCCAAGCACTAGTGTACGTACACTACACTGTGTTCCGGTGTGAAGGGCACTGTAGCTAGTGACATTACTGGCCATAAGAGACTAGGTACTAGGTGGTAGGCCTCTTATTGCAAGAGTCCGGCTAGGTGGGTACCACCGCAGTGTCAGATATTCTGCCGCCAAGCACTAGTGTACGTACACTACACTGTGTTCCGGTGTGAAGGGCACTGTAGCTAGTGACATTACTGGCCATAAGAGACTAGATACTAGGTGGTAGGCCTCTTATTACAAGAGTCCGGCTAGGTGGGTACCACCGCAGTGTCAGATATTCTGCCGCCAAGCACTAGTGTACGTACACTACACTGTGTTCCGGTGTGAAGGGCACTGTAGCTAGTGACATTACTGGCCATAAGAGACTAGATACTAGGTGGTAGGCCTCTTATTGCAAGAGTCCGGCTAGGTGGGTACCACCGCAGTGTCAGATATTCTGCCGCCAAGCACTAGTGTACATATATATTTCTCCAACAGTATATAGTACCTCAGAGTAGATAATATACTAACTACATAGTACGCTGATCTGAAATATAGTACAATACTGTTTATATTTATTTCTATACAGCGCAGCGTGGCAATGCCGCCAGCCTTCTTGGCACTTCCCCGTGACAGTGGTTTGGTATATGAAGCCAAGCGGAGTCGCTTATCACCAACAAATGCGGAAATTTGGTATTCATTCACCACAATTTGCCACTATTATTATTAGAATATAATTTAGATGCTAAAGTAATTAATAAAACAAACATTTTGACGTGCGATTATAAAAATAAACGGTGCCTATGACCTATTGTCGTATGATTGATTAGCCCAGTGTAAAATAATATGATTTATTAATTTAACTGTCCGGCATCCGGCCGGATACTGAATCACAATCCGGTATTCGGTTGGATACTTATTTGTTTGTCCGGATACCGGATATCCGTTTCATCTCTAGTAGTAATGCTGCTAGCACAGTGAGTGATCAACAACAGGGTTGGCGACGCGATAGTGATACACCTGGTATTGCTAGCGGCTATAGGCTACGGTGACTGCCCGTATGCGTCCCATAAATAAAAACTCACGGTCTCACAGACCAATCCCACATTGAAGGGTTTGTGATTCAGCAAAATATGCTCATGCGCATAACTGCGTCGGTAAATTGTGCAATCATTACATGGGTATTTTTGAGTGGTGTTAATGTTGCGTTGTCACTTATAGCTAAATGCACACACCGACAGATTTCGTACATCAAGGTCTCGTTAATACTGACCACAAAAGCTTGAAGTGAGAAGGCCATTCTAGTCCCTTTTCCCTCAATTGGGCACTCATTCATAGCAAAACATATACTAGCGAATTAAAGTGTTGTTTCGAAATTAAAACGTCAAAACACGGATAGTTGAAAATGACATTAATAGCCTAAGAGGTACTGAGCCATTCGACTAACCCATAGATTTTTAATGATATTTTAGGATCAGTGAATTAAGAAAATACCATTCTGGCAGCCAGCTCGCGTTTGCGACTTCATGCAATATTTTTTTGAAAATGCAAAAACGTTTTTTTTATCCGATTCCCACAAGGCTACAATGGACATCATCCATGTTTCATAGAGATTTGGTGCAAATCTGAAAATGCCGGCCACGGATACGCCACATGAGGGAAAGTACCTTGATAATTGTAGATGGGACATGTTTCTGAAAGAAAACATTTTTTGAATTAAAAAAAAAACAATTTAACTTGTGGGAAACGGGTTAGTCAGACGGTTCAGTAGCTCTCCCGCTATAATATGCCTAAACTCATGTCCAAATTTATACTTATGTCACAAATCATGATATTTCGAAACAACATCTAGACTTTAACTAATGGTTATCGATAGCCTACAAAGATTGAGTTTTGAATCTGATAAATTATAATGTCATAGCTAGAATTATGATTTAAATTAAACTTAGAAATGCATAAATTTAAGGCCATATTACATATCACTTGAATATTAGGTCAGATTGAAAGGCACAGTCTACAGTGCCCTTCGCACCGGAACACTGTAGTGTACGTACACTAGTGCTTGGTGGCAGAATATCTGACACTGCGGTGGTACCCACCTAGCCGGACTCTTGCAATAAGAGGCCTACCACCTAGTACCTAGTCTCTTATGGCCAGTAATGTCACTAGTTACAGTGCCCTTCTCACCGGAACACTGTAGTGTACGTACACTAGTGCTTGGCGGCAGAATATCTGACACTGCGGTGGTACCCACCTAGCCAGACTCTTGCAATAAGAGGCCTACCACCTAGTACCTAGTCTCTTATGGCCAGTAATGTCACTAGCTACAGTGCCCTTCGCACCGGAACACTGTAGTGTACGTACACTAGTGCTTGGCGGCAGAATATCTGACACTGCGTTGGTACCCACCTAGCCGGACTCTTGCAATAAGAGGCCTACCACCTAGTACCTAGTCTCTTATGGCCAGTAATGTCACTAGTTACAGTGCCCTTCACACCGGAACACAGTGTAGTGTACGTACACTAGTGCTTGGCGGCAGAATATCTGACACTGCGGTGGTACCCACCTAGCCGGACTCTTGCAATAAGAGGTCTACCACCTAGTACCTAGTCTCTTATGGCCAGTAACGTCACTAGCTACAGTGCCCTTCACACCGGAACACAGTGTAGTGTACGTACACTAGTGCTTGGCGGCAGAATATCTGACACTGCGGTGGTACCCACATAGCCGGACTCTTGCAATAAGAGGCCTACCTCAATTACAGGATATAGCCTTATAAAGAGGAATGATTAGATTGTTTATTTATTGCAAAATTTTTGTAACAATTGTTTGTTTGTTTGTTTGTTTGTATAATAGGCTCCGAAACTACTAGACTGATTTGAAAAATTATTTTACCATTAGAAGCCGACATTATCCCTGATGTACATAGGATACTTGTTACCGCGGGCAAATCTTTCATTCCTACGGGAAAACGGGTAATAGTATACTATATTGCTACGCGGGCGAAGTCGGGGATTAAGCTGGTACATTTAAGATTGTCATATTGAAAGAAGTTTGCTCCTATAAAATTATTTGTAAGTTTTATGATAGAATTGGCTACAAGTTAGGTTTTAACACAGACCCCGTTAAAGGGCAGGCGGTCATAAAACCACACGGCCTGAGGCTTAAAAACACACAAAATAAAATTCTCAATATTTTGTCATATGTAGTTAATTCGCCGCGCCCGTCATTCACATTATTATGAGACGGTAAATTGCAACGTTGATATGTCGTAACATAACTCTATAAGTACTTAGAATCTTGCAAAACGCGACCTTATATAAAAAACATATTGTATTGTCTTTTGTAACCACGATTTATAAGAGTGGCAATCATTTTACTCGTGTGACTTAACTTTGGAAGTATAGGCTCATTGTACTTGTGTGACTTAACTAGAAAGTTTAGGCTATTGGGCGCTAGATGGCAGTGCTGTTAATAAAGTTTTGGTTACTCGTCACTAGATGGAGGGTGTACAATATTTGCGCTATAGCTTTGTAGATGGCGTTAGTAGGAACGAACTAAGTCGACTTTTAGTTGGTTCATATTGTTGCAGCCTAGATGATTACAGATGGCTCTAGTTTACTTTCATCTGTGGGTAAATAATTTTAACTGCGTGATTTTATCAATTTAACGGTTGTTTAGTTTATTAGTTCTATCAGTATATACTGAGTTATATAGTATATTATAATAATTATATAATTTTCGTTTTTTTTGCCTCGTAAAGCTGCCTGCATTCTTGGCATGCTCCTGGGTGTGACTATGGCTTGGATCAGCAGCCTTAGCAAGAACAATTTTCGACTACGTATTCCTATCGCTTTCGACTATTTTATATGGGGAAATGAACAGCGCTGCGGCGGTGAAAAATGTAAATAAAAAATTCGAAAACATTTTTAAATTTTCGAAACCAACAACAGAGCTGGTGCGGCTTGTGAAGCGGCTGAAAAAGCTAAAGCGTGCAAATACGCGGGGTCTAGGCTCCGAATATGATTTTGTACCATTCGGTGTCGAGACCCTTGGTCCGTGGGGTCCTAGCGCTATAAGGCTTTTTAAGGAAATAGCAAAAAGGTTAGTCGACATCACAGTAGACCGAAGAGCTGGCAGCTACCTCGGACAAAGATTTAGTCTTGCTATTCAGAGGGGGAACGCTGCCAGTAGCCAGTAGTCTTCGGAACCTTGCCCACAAGGACTCCGTTTAATAATATGTTTTAATATTTATATTATATTTTTAAGGATTTTAGTTTTAGGTAGACTTACTTTATTGACACAAAACCGATTAAACTATTTACAAAAACATATCTTAACCTACCTACTTATAGATAAAAGATCTGACCCAAACCGGAATCATGCGGTAGCGTGCCAAGAATGCTGGCAGCATTGCCATGCTGGATAGCAATGCTGATTCTCTGAGCGAGATATGTTCCAGCACGCCTGTCACGGGAGGCCTCAACCAGCCGACGTGGGACCTCCTTGAAAAGCTGAAGAGCATCCGGGCCCCAGGGACCCAGAGTTTCAACCGCAAAACCGTTTTAGGTTATGTAATAATTATATATTTAACACAAATTAAAAAAAAAAAAAAAATTAAAACGTAGTCGACAGTTGTTCTTGCGACTGGAACATTACTTACACTCTACGCAGTATAATTATTATCTACTCTGAGCTTTACTCTTGTGCTACCAGTATATCTTTATTGCCAGCACCGGGTATCCTTCTGGATGGAGCACTGGCAACCTTATCTGTCTATTACTGTCTGTCTGTCAAGATTATTTTCTCAAGAACGCGTGGAGTTATCAAATTGGAATTAATATCAAATACCCGGGTCTATGGTCGCTCTCAGTTGTGAAAAATCAACCCTGTAAGTCAACGTGAAGAAAAGATATGACCGTTTATGTCGCAAATTTTCACATATTTTGAGATTTCACAAGCGAATTTAAACCTTTAGGATACTTCCCGTTGACCTAGAATCATGAAATTTGGTAGGAAGCAGTGTCTCACAGCACAACGAAAGGATCTATCAATATCAATCTGAAAACCGTAAATATGTAGTTTTTTTTAAATGCTAATTTACAAAAAAATATTCATGAATCGCGCTGTTGAGCATCACCGACGAATAATGACCTCATTTGAAGTTCGCCTACTTTTAACCTTACCTACAAGTGTGTACAGAACCCTCGGTGCGCGAGTCCGCCTCTTGTTTTTGTTGACGAATAGGGAACCTTCAAAAGGTGCCCGCCTGCTTTAGCAGACGGGGTATGTGAGATTTTTACTCACTAAAACCCCGCCGGTGGCCATCCTCCGTGCATATAAGAGGGCTCCGACGATAGACCCCTTTTTGTTTGTTCCCGGCAAGACCCAACATAACACCCAATGCTGCCAGCATTCTTGGCACGCTCCCGCATGACTCTGGTTTGGGTCAGATCTTTTATCTATAAGTAGGTAGGTTAAGATAATTAGGTTTTTGTAAATAGTTTAATCTTTTAAAGCCGTGGTGGCCTTGTGGTTGAAGCAACAGGCCTGTCATCTGATGGGCCCAGGTTCGAGTCCCGGCCTGTACCAATGAGTTTTTCTAAGCTTAAGTACAGTGATCAATCACACCATGAGCTTTTAAAAAGAGAGGTAGGGCGATATGGTATTTCCCGTGGGTTATCCGATTTAAATTGGAGCCGCCCGACTGGGGACTGTACCTCCGCCTTACAGAAGACCGCAGTGAAATAACATTACTTGATGTAGTGTTGGGTTTCTGCGGTAAGTAAGGTTGCCAGTGCTCCACGAGGGTACGCTGGGCTAGTAGTATTGCTGCTAGCACAGTGAGTCCTCATCAGCAACATGGTTGGCACCCCGTAGTTATACCCCTGGTATTGCTAGCGGCTATAGGCTACGGTGACTGCTTACCATCAGGTGGGCCGTATTTATTAAAGTTAATTATTATAGTATTAAAAAAAAAAAAAAAAAAAAAACTGTTTTGTGTCAATACACCCAATAAATTTTAATTCATAATTTGGGATAAACTTCATCAAATTCATACACATATACGTGGTGAAATGAGCATAAATGTAAATAAAATTTGCTTAACTAAGCGGTGTTCAAACTATGCTGATGGCATGAATTCTGTGACATAAGATTAGCTGCATACCGTCTCATAACGCGAACCGGTCTTCTGCTGTAGTGTTGGGGAAATTATATATCGACATCGATAAGTTTCGCAAAAATATCACGCCTTTCCGAAGCATCAGGGGATTGACCTCAGCCAACACGTTTACACGGTGTAACAAACATTAAACCGATGCATGAAATTGTCAACAAAAATAATACCACGCGTACGAAGTCGCGGGCACAGCTAGTCTGTCCTGTAAAGGCCCTTCAATGTTGGTAAAGACGCAGTACGCCGTGAGCCGATTTGTGAGGGAGGAGTTTCACCTGAATGCTGCGTAGAAATTGTAGCGCTCACTGAAGCCAACGTTCTGGTTTAAATGGTCGTCCAACAATTGTATTAATATCTCCATGACACTTCTTGCACGTTCTTTGGCAGCGCTAAATCTGCTGCAAGTTTGTATGTGCCGTCTGTGAGTGTGCTAAGCAGTATTGCCCGCCATTTTGTTATTGTTCATGTTTACTATCGAAGACGTTGGCCGCAAACCACTGTAATAAGCGGTTTTTATATGTCTTCCACGCCTGTGCTTGATGGTTGAACACGGACAGAATAAATACTCGTCGACACTGTTAAATATGGGACTTGGTCAGTGAAATGCGGGAATAGCTCATTACGCACTGGTTGGAATATTACACAATGGTTTATTTACATTGACAACTCTTTGACAGATGTATGACATTTGTTGGCGGCAATCACATTTCGCCATAGACAATACAAAACACTTCTGTAAGGTGATTCATCGATACCGGCGTTATCGATCACGCTCCCTCACTAGCTAGTGTAGTGAGGCATGGCCACTTTCACTGTTAGTTTGAGTTTCCTACTTCGCTTTAATAATATATTTTCTTAAAGTACGTACCTTAAGCGCATTTGAAGATAAATATAGAAACGAATTGGTATGAGATTCTGCATCATATGAGCCACTTAATTTGCTATAGATTTTAATGCGAGAGAGCACTTGCCTGATGGTAAGCACGCCCACCCATGCAACAAATGCAGTTGACACTGCGGTGGTACCCACCTAGCCGGACTCTTGCAATAAGTGGCCTGCCACCTAGTACCTAGTCTCTTATGGCCAGTAATGTCACTAGCTACAGTGCCCTTCACACCGGAACACAGTGTAGTGTACGTACACTAGTGCTTGGCGGCAGAATATCTGACACTGCGGTGGTACCCACCTAGCCGGACTCTTGCAATAAGAGGCCTGGTTTTCCCCAGTTTACAAATTTCCCTAGAAGTCGGATTGCGAATACTCAAGAAGTATATTACTCGGTCATCCAACACACTGGACCGGCCAATCAGGTTTCGTTACCTAACAATCATGACACGACGAAATTTCGTTTCAGTATGTCGAGTTCCAAGAGAGGTTCCGTAGAGTAAAACATTTTTTAAGTAAGTTGTTCTTTCCCGCCGGTAGAAGCCGGTGAAACGAAGTGAAGGTGAGAGGTGGGGCAGAATGAGTTCTTCCGTAGGTATTCCCAATTAAATTGGAGCCGCCCGACTGGGGACTGTACCTCCGCCTTACAGAACACCGCAGTCAAATAACACTACTTGATGTAGTGTTGTGTTTCTGCGGTAAGTAAGGTTGCCAGTGCTCCACGCGGATACGCTGCGCTAGTAGTAATGCTGCTAGCACAGTGAGTCCTCATCAACAACCTCCTTATCTAATCCTCACAAAAAAAATCATAGTATTGTGAAACACATTGATAAAAAGGGTTTTTCTATACCTCTACGGAACCCTGTAATAGAGTTGTTAAGCATGTGCAATGTTAACACAAATAACCGTAATCGATTTATGATGAAATCTCTATTTTACGATAGCATTCATTATTCCCTCACACGATGTTTGATCGGTACAAAATACTTTGATATTAAATTTTATCATTTAATTTGAAGGTCGGCTACGTGCGAGAGCCCTTGGTGTTGCAAGCGTCCATAGGCTAAGGTAACCGCTTACCATTAGGCGAGTTGCATGCTCGTATGCCATCTCAGTGGTATCAAAAAATATACGTTGCGTTGCTTTGTACTGCAAAGTTGGCAAGCAAAACAAAACAAAGACACCTGATGGTAGCGATCACCGAAGGCTAGAGATGTAGACGCTTGCTATACTAAGGGTATCACTAACGGGTTGCCAACCCTATAAATGTCTCTTGTTTTAATTTTATGACCCTTCATACACAAGACCGCTGATCTCGTGGATAGTAAACCAAACTGTTAAAATCAAAAATCAATACCAAAAAGATATTTGTCGGTTTAGGCCCTATTAAGGCACTTCTTGAACTCATGGGGTTCTTCAAGAAGGCTGTGAAGAGATTTTTGAAGGGTCGGCAACGCGCGAGTGATACTGATACCCCTGGTATTGCAAGCGTCCATAGGCTGTGGTAACCGCTTACCATCAGAGAAGAACCGGCAAGAAACTCAGTATTCTGTCCTCTTTCATGAACCTACCTAACAATCATTTTACGCTAGGTGATCCGGGTTCGATTCCCGTAGAGCAAATAAACATGTGATTAAAAAAAAAGCGGTTTGTGCAATAGCCGTTTCTATGGATCGAACGGCAAAGATAAGTTTGCCATTTAACTTAGTTTGCTTTTTAGTCCAACTCTTGGCTCTTGGCACTTGGTCATTTTTTTTTATATGGAGCAACAGGTGGATAGACTTTTATGCTTAAGTAAAAGAAGAAATAAAAATATATAGTTATGTGTGTTATGCCAAATAGTTAATGCTTCTCAAAGCTTTATGACACAGTTTCCCAAAGTTACCAGGGCAATTGCGTGTGACGCAAACTGAAGCCCTCGCCACTAATGAATGGGTGTTCGTAACTTACGCGTAAGTGCGTATACATACGGGTCGGTATTGCAGGCGAGTCGGTGTTATACAAGCTAGGTATTTAACGAAAAGTACCTAACTATAGTAATATTATAAAGAGGTAGAATTCCTTTATTTGTTTGTTTGTATGGAATATTATCTGGAAATACTGAACCGATTTTAAAATTATTTCACAGCAAAAAGGGACAAATAAATATTATTGAACATTATCACACAGCGCCATCTGGCCAACAGAGGTAGAACTATGGGAACCCACAGCTGATACAATACTTATATATTTCTTAATATAAAATATACATTTATTATAAACGAAACACCCAGACGGTAGGCAACACAAAGCTTTGTCATATAAATGTATGCCCCGGCCGGAATCGAGCCTCGGTCCCTAGCGTAACAATCAGGTAAACTAACCAATGGACCAGCGGTCTCATAAATATCCTTAGTAATGTTCATATGTATGAAAGCAGTGACAAAACCAACTTGGTAGCTTTCATTTTTATATTTGTTCAAACAAGATTGTTTTATAACAAGTCAGCACAGTTTCTTGCCGGTTCTTCTCACTTGAGATCTTACTTTAGTAGACCTTCAAAAGTGCCCCACTAGGGCCTAACCTACACTTTACAGAGAAGCACTTTCAAATCGTCAGAATCTACCTCCGGATTCGGATGGTAGTTTTTTGCTGAGAAGAATCCGGCAAGAAACTCAGCAATTACTCTTTTCAAATCAAAAGAAATACATATAATTAAATCGATTTAACATACAAAAGAAATACATCTATAAGCATTGATTTTTGTTTAGATTTAGAATTTATCTCAAAATCGTCCCGTCCGCGCTCGAGATAGCCAGCCGTGTGTTTCCGCGGCGTTACAGCTAGCATTACGTGAATATCCGACAGTGAAAGCCGGGGCTCGCTGTTGGCTAGTACTGTGAGAAGGCTGTCAAATACGGAAAAATGATATAGTTCTAACTTTAACGTAATTTTTCTAACACCATCGTTTGAAAACGGCGGCGTTTCCCGATATTTTTTGGTAAGTTATTTTTCATATTTTGATCAGGATAATTTATCGTAAAAATATAATTATTGCAGTGAGTGAATTATGAAAAGGTCAGTGTTTAGAATAATTTATTTAAAATATTAGGAATAAGAAGCACAATAAAACAAATAAGTTTTATTAAAATTAAATTATTCCCACCCAATAAAAACTTGAGTTTCATCGACGCGTAACTTGATTTTTTATTCACTATTCCCATTTAGCTACTTTAATATAATAATTGTTTAATATTAAACAAAGAAACACACGAATACATATATATAATGTGAAAGTTCTAAGTATAATCAAAGAAACTAGTGATTATTTTAGAAGATATATAGATTATATTAACAGAATACCGCTCAATTCTTGCGAAAAATCTTAAGTAATTTTATTATTAGAAGTCTGTTATGACTCTGTATCTATGTCTAACTTACGTTCAGTATTAATATGCATTTATTTTATTTTGTTATTTTTATGAATACACAAACAAATTAACATAAATTGTTTAAATTTTATGGATTCAATTCAATAATAGCTCTATAAATATAAGCTCTATATTCTATTAATTAAAAAATCTATTCTAAAAAAAATTTTAGTAGCATTTTTGATTCAACATTTGCCAGTGTGAAAAAAGACCTTATTCTAACAGTACAAAAAATAATTGTTTGCATAAAGTTTTCGCAAAGTTATAGCATTTTAATCTACACTGGAACCGGTTGGTCGAAAAGGACCCCCCACGCACTAGCTGAAATATCGTTGGGGGCACATTTCGACCCCCAGCCGCACCAGGAGAAGGTTGATGATTTTAATTGCCGCCATGGTGTTAATTGAATTAAAATAAGTTTTTAATTTCATTCGAATATCATTTTAAAATAAAACGTGAAGCAAAAACTTTGTAACTACCCCTTTTGCGAAAATTGCGCAAAAGGGGTAGGACCGTTGACATTGATTTTATTTGAGTTTTAAAATGTGAATTTTCATAAAATTGTTGAAATTAAAAATTAGGATGATGTTCTTTTGGGACGATTTTTTTTCACTAGGCAACCACTAGCTTATATTGTAATTTCGAACGTTCACACTTAACGCCATCTTGTCCCAAACAAAGCAAAGCTAAAGCTAAAGCAAATTAATTTTTATTTTGTACAACAATATCCATGATTCGAAATAAAAAAAAAAAAAAACTTATTTTTTCTGCCGGGATCAATCCCGCGACCTACCGTATCAGCCCAACTTACTAACCACTAAGCCAACGGTATCAATTGACGTATTCACTTACAATAGCCGTAGATATTGTGGGATTAAATTGACTTTTTATTATTTTGACATTTTCGTGGTAAATGAGTTCCAAAAACCTCAATAAATGTTGGGCAAGAATTACAATATCGTTATAAGAATTACATAACTCTTCTCGTTTACACATACTACACATATACTAGCTATTACCTGCGAGTTTGCCGCGAAGAATTCATTTTTAAGGTTCCGTACCTTAAAAGGAAAAAGGAACCCTTATAGGATCACTTTGTTGTCCGTCTGTCTATCTGATGAGAATTTAATCGCAAGAACGCGTGGAGTTATCAAATTGAATTTAATATGAATTACTACTTTTTGTCAAGAACGCGTGGAGACATAAAGTTGAAATTAATATCAAATACCCGGGTCTCTTTCAACTGTGAAAATATCAAACCTGTAAGTCAATATGAAGAGAAGATATGACCGTTTGCGTCGCAAATTTTCGCATATTTAGCGATTTCACAAGGGAATCAAAACCTATAGGATACTTCCCGTTGACCTAGTACCATGAAAATGGGCAAGAAGTAATGTTTTACAGCACAAGTAAAGGAAAATATCTGAAAACCGTAAAAATATAGTTTTTTTTATGCGAATTTACACTAAATTATTCCTGAATCGCGCTGTTGAGAGTCCCCGACGAATAATGACCTCATTTGAAGTTCGCCTACTTTTAACCTTACCTACAAGTGTGTACGGAACCCTCGGTGCGCGAGTCCGACTCGCACTTGGCCGGTTCTTTTTTATACCACTTATCACTGAGTTGAGTGACGTGTTTGTTTCAGATATTAATATTGAGGAAGCTAAGTCGATACAAAATGGATTCAACAACAAAAATAATGTCCACGGACAAAATGGATGCCTACCAGTAAGTAGAATCCTTATTAACTTATGTTTGAGCACATTCCTCATCACGCCTAGTCCCTCACGGGGTAGGCAGAAAGTATAGAGCGCCATTTCACTAGAGACTTGCACACCTCTTTTGCTTCTTCTACATTCATCAATCTCTTCATACACGCCCACCGGTACCGAGTACTCTTTACCTTTCCATCATTGAGTACTTTAGTAATTTGATCTAGTAAGCTAGACCTTAACCTTCCACGGCTTCTTCCACTCACAATCGAATTGTATATCTTTTTATCAGTCTTTCATCACAAATTCTGTCTCTGTCTCCAAATCAACGTAGAACATATGAATGTAGAGGAAGCAAAAGAGGTGTGCAAGAGGGAAATGGCACTATCTCTCTCTACCCCGTGAGGGACTTGGCGTGATGATATGTATGTATGTATAGCTCACAAGCTCAAGCGGTTTAGAATCCTAAGTCTACGGAGACTTTGCCTCCATGTGTTTTCTACGGCTTGTACAACGGACAGTGTTCTCAGGAATTGTTTGACTTGCGCACGGCAACATTATATCTATCATAGGCAGGGAATTCATCCCCACACATTGGAACCGAATTGGTCTCGCACTTCGCGATTCAAAAGAGCTTCCTCCTCGGACAATCAAATTCAGACAGACAAACATAGCGTACATCATGGGGTTCTTCAAGAAGGGTGTGAAGAGATTTCTGAAGGTCTGCAACACGCGAGTGATACCCCTGGTGTTGCCGTCCATAGGCTACGGTAACTTATCATCAGCTGGGCCCTATGCTTGTTTGCCACCTTGGGTAATATGTGTATATTTTTGTTGAACGTCATGTTTTCCCCAGGAACCACTTGGAACAAAACGGGAATGAACCAAATGCGATAAATTACAATCAGGAGTATCTCAGTAGTAACTTGGAGACAGGATCTGTGGAGTCCATTGCCGACTACTATATAGGATCCGTTATACTAGTTACTGGAGGGACAGGTAATATATATTTACATAACCCAGCCATTCTAAATGTGATAAGGCTGGATGTCCTGGGCGAGTACGTAGGTCGGTGGAGGAGGCCGCCCCTGCTAGTTGTGCCGCGCGCGCGCACCCAACTACTTCAACTAGTGCCATTGAAGCGTTCGCTGCGTGCGCGCAATGCTGTGGCACAGCAGTTGGATATATTCTCGTGCTCGCTGAACGAGTTCACAAAGGTTACATATGGTGTATTGTGTATAGATTTAGTTTAGTTCATAAGTCTCTATGCTATCGTATTAGGAATACCTGTGATGAAAGTTGTAGAAGAATAAATAAATAAAAAACTATCTTCGATGTCCATATAGAGAGGTGTGGCGGCCGTGTGGAATGAAGCGTTGCCTGCTATTCCATAAGTATTATTCTAAATGTCAACAATGACGACGGTACACTACCGGCCACTGTTCGAATCCAAATTTTCTTTAGTCCATTCATCGGTTGTCTGGAAGAGATCGCTACTATGCGATAAGACCAATTGTACAATAAAATGTAAAATGTTTCCAATGTATGTATCCTCTTGTTGTGCAATAAAGTGTATCTTTCTATCTCTATATCTAGCGCAGTAAAGTGTATCTATCTATCTAGCGACGCAAGCTCGAATCCCACCACACGGTCTGTACAGATGAGTTTTTCTAAGTTAGCATTAGCAGTGATTAGTCGCACCACGAGCTTTACGGTGACGGAAAACATCGTGGGAAAATCTGCATATTCACTTGTTCACTTGTCTAAACTAAAACTTAACTAGAATATTTACGCAAATCTGTTCCGTTCATTGAAACCAAAATATTCATCATTATGACAAGACTTAATTTAATTTGACATAACATACTAAGCTAAAACTTTTGTTAAATTTATGCTAGTGTGTAACAAGAATATTTTAAAAAGAGAGGTAGTGCGAATTGTTATCACCCGTGGGTATTTCCCTTTGGCTATTGGCTACGGTGACTGCTTATCATCAGGTGGGCCGCCCGTATGGTTGTGTGCCTCCTCAGTGCTATTAGCACTAGCGTACTAGAAGTATTTTAATAGGCTAATATTGTTTAAGGTTTTGTTGGAAAAGCCCTGCTAGAAAAACTGCTTCGCAGTTGTCCAGGGATCCAAACCATTTATGTTCTGATGAGACCGAAGCAGGGGCTCTCCGTGGAGCAGAGATACAAGGAATTGCTGAAGAATCAGGTAAGCTTATACATCGTCCTATCGCTCCATCTTATACATCGTAAAACATAATATTATAGTGTGAATGTTTTTAATGTCATGGATGTATGTATGTTGCTTGCCCAATCGCGCAAAAACGGCTTAACGGACTTGTATGAAATTTGGCAGACGCTAAGGTGGCACACAAGCCCATCTGATGGTAAGCAGTCGCCGTAGCCTATAGCCGCTAGCAATACTAGGGGTATCACTAACGAGCTGCCAGCCCTGTTGTTGATGAGGACTCCCTGTTTTAGCAGCATCACTACAAGCGAAGCGTATCCTCGTGGAGCACTGGCAACCTTCTTCACCGCAGAATCACAACACTACATCAAAGTAGTTTTATTTGACTGTGGTCTTCTGTAAGGTCGAGTTACAGTCTTAAAACCCACGGGAGATCCCAATTCGCCCTACCTCTCTTTTTATTGTAATACTGCCACCTTTTTCAGGTTTTTGACAAAATCCGATCGCGATGGCCTGATCGTCTGAGCAAGCTGTGCCCTATCACAGGAGACGTATCAGCTCCTAACCTTGGAGTCAGCTCTGAACAAAGGGAACTGCTAAGCTCAGTCAGCACCCTTTTCCACTCAGCTGCAACCGTTCGCTTCACAGAACCCTTACATGCAGCTGCGACATTGAACGTCCAAGGAACAGCCAGCTTACTGAAGCTAGCTTCTGATATGCCTAAGTTGAAGGTTGGTTTCCCATCAAGTCTCTTACGTCCCTATGCTAGCTACAGTGCCCTTCACACCGGAACACAGTACGTACAGTGCTTGGTGGCAGAATATCTGATGCTATGATGGTACCCACCTAGCCGGACTCTTGCAATAAGAGGCCTACCACCTAGTACCTAGTCTCTTATGGCCAGTAATGTCACTAGCTAACAGTGCCCTTCACACCGAAACACAGTGTAGTGTACGTACACTAGTGCTTCTTTCTCTCGCCCCCAGGCCCTGGTCCACGTTTCGACGGCATACAGCAACGCTCCTCGCTCCCACATTGAGGAGCGTGTCTACCCGCCCCCCTATGATCCTGACACGATCGTCAGATGCACCAATATGCTGCCTCCAGAGACCGTGAACGTCATTGCTGATAGCTTGCAGGTGAGGATCTAGAGGGGAAAGAAGATCAGCGTGCTTTGCAACCGTACCGTCACCACTACGCATATATATGTAAAAAGACAAAAAACAGCCTATGGACTTCCCCACCATATAATCTATCTCCTTGTAAAATGTTATTATAATCTGTTCAGCCGTTTAGTCCTGAAAAAGTAACAAACAAACAAAGTTACTTTCGCATTTATACATATTAGTATGGATTCCGTTGCTGAATTTCTTGTTGGCTTTTCACAAAAGGTTTTCTCCCATCCGGTGGTTTGTTTTTATAGCTAACTAGGAAATCTATGGTTTGTTTTTACCTTGCTATTGCGTCACAATCTGTTTGTGACAAAAGTGGATTACACTGTTATTTTTAAAAGCTTTTATTTAACCTGTCCGGTGTGTATGTGTCTGTGTGTGTTCATCAAATCTTTCAAGTTAAACTTGACCCACTTCCCAGTGTCCAATTGAGCTGAAATTTGCCTTACACGTTTGCTACCCGTGACAGTGCAAGATTCCCTATTCCACTATTTTTAATCTAACATAGCGGACTCATAAAATGGATTTGTACGTAAGATATTATCTACTTTGAGCTTCTAGTAACCTCTATGATCAAATGAAAGGGCTTAAAGACTGAGCTTGTACTAAATAAACCTTTTTAAGCCCCTTTTAGTACTTAGCATATCAGATTTGGCGTTAATATAATTTGTTTGTCAGGGAGACCATCCGAACCCCTACACTCTGACGAAGGCTCTGGCTGAGTCTATAGTGTACAACCAGACAGACCTGCCTGTTTGCATCGTGAGGCCTTCTATAGGTGAATATTTTTATACCACTAAGGTACTAGCACACGGCCCATCTGATGGTAAGCAGCAGTGGCAGCCTTAGGGGGTGGCGAGCAGGGCTACCACCTCGCGCCTCGCTCTTGCAAGGGCCTCGCGCGCATTACTTCAATTGTTATCATGTAATTAATTATTTTAGTCCCAGAAAATCATTTCATAGCAACCCTTATGATATGAGTATCAAATGAAAGGGGGAAATGAGCTCGATGAGCGAACCACATTTATTTATTAACAACAAATAAAGCTTGTCTATAACAAGTCAAGCGTCATCATTTATAAGAATTCCATCAAGACAAGGGCTTCGCAAAGATCTGCCCGCCCAGGGCCTCGCATTGGCTAAGGCCGCCCCTGGTAAGCAGTTACCGTAGCCTATAGCCGCTAGCAATACCAGGGGTATCACTAACGAGTTGCACACCATGTTGTTGAAAATTTCCCAGGCTTTTCCTATAGGGCAGCTAAGTAGAACCGTGGGGAAGTTTTCTTCAAGCTTCACGATACACACGTCAATTCTCACGACATTAATGAAAGTTTGATGAATATTGATTGTATAAAGGCCGACCGGCGACCACGGCGTGGTTCTCACGGTTTCGATGTCTCCAACTATTGCAGTGGGGTGATAAATGACTGAATATGTCACACTTACCTATGTACCAACAATAATCGTAACTACATAGTGTAAAACAAAGTCGCTTCCCGCTATCTGTCTGTCCCTATGTATGCAAAACTTCGCAACGAATTTTGATGCGGTTGTTTTAACAGAGTGATTCTGACGAGAACCGCTGGTCTAGTGGTTAGTATACCTGACTGCTACGCTAAGGTCGCGGGTTCAATTCCCGCCGGGGCAAACATTTATGTGACAAACATGTTTGCCTTGCGTCTGGGTGTTTGGTATGTATTATAAGTATGTGTTTATAAAAAACAAGTATATATGTATTGTATCAACTACTGGTTCCCATAGTACAAGAGTCGTGGTGGCCGTGTGGTATAAAGAGTTGCCTGCTATTCTAGCGACGCAAGTTCGAGTCCCACCGGTCTGTACTTCGTGGTATAAAAAAAAACTAAAATTTAGACAAGTAATTCTAAATCTAAATTCTTCCTGATTCAACTTTTTATGTATGATTAATCGATAGCTATTTCAAGTAATTGGTGAATGCTTGCAAGGACAAATCTACAACAAATCTGTTGTGTTCAACGAAATAACAGTCACTTAATTTAATTTCATTTATTTCAGTCACCGCGGCTGTAGCAGAACCTTTTCCTGGGTGGATCGATAATATTTACGGCGTTACTGGTAATAACTACATTACACTCATACACACACATACATAATCACTAAACCAGTGTTTTTCAACCTTTTTCATGACACGGCCCCTTTAGTTTGAAGAAATATCTCGCGACACCCCTACCCGTTGCCTTTTTTAATCTATTTTATTTGTGTCTTATATTCAATCCAACATATATTTTCATTTTTATAATTACGGTTCGGATAATCTACATCTACACTAATCTACACTTTATATTATAAAGAGGAAAGATTTGTATTTTTGTGGGTTTGTATTGAATAGGCTCCGAAACTACTGGACCGATTTCAAAAATTCTTTCACCGTTAGAAAGCTATATTATCACTGAGTAACATAGGCTATATATTATACTAGCTGCCCGCCCCGGCTTCGCACGGGTGGATAAACTATTTGATAAATGTCTATGCTCCGAAACTAATGTCTACCTGTGCGAAGCCGGGGCGGGCCGCTAGTTACATGATAAAGTACGTAAAATACTTTTTTTAAATATTCCTGTTTCGCGCTGTTGAGAGCCACCGACGAATAATGACCTCATTTGAAGTTCTCCTACTCTTAACCTTACCTACAAGTGTGTACGGAACCCTTGGTGCGTGAGTCTGACTCGCATTTGGCCGGTTTTTTTTATACAAATGGCTATCCTTCCTTTATTTAATTTTTTTACTGCAGTAGCTTTCCCAACCTTTTTGAGATTGATTTGCAAACCACTTTTCGGGTCGTGACCCGTGCACTTGGCTTTACCCACTGACTCAATTTCGATAAATTTGAATTCTTATTTATGATTTTGATTTTCTTTAAGAAGTGAATTATTATTTAATAATATTATGTATTGACGTTGTTTATTTATATTATAATTTAATTCTATCATATGAATTTATCTTAGCCATGATATCACCAGGACAAGTCCCTCACGGGGTAGACAGAGAGTATAGAGCCGTTCAGTCTTGCACAAATCTTTTGCTTCTTTCACATTCATCAAACTCCTCATACATGCCCACGATCTCCGACTCACACCTTAGTAAAGTAGTGAATTCTATATTAATCTATTATTTGATAAATAAACATAAAACTAGATACTTACTATGAGTATTCTAGCTGTTAAATTCGTTTAACGTACACCTGCCTTGCATTAAGTCCACCTTTGCAGTTGAATTTGTAGGATGTTATAAATAAAAAAAAACATACAGGCATAATAATGGAGATATCGAGAGGCACATACCGGTCCGGGTACTGCCGAGAGAGGTACATAGTCGACCTGGTACCAGTCGATATGGTCGTCAACTCTTGCATCCTGGCTGCGTGGAGACAGGGGACAAAGAGGTAAGAGAAAAAGAGAGTTTCTTATAACTTCTCTATAATAACTTGATAAAATGTATCTTCACGCCTTCCCACAAGGGTCCCCGAAGAGGTAGGTATAGGTGTAACTACACCCACTTTCACACCGAAGATAATTTGGTGTCTTGGTGGCTTTCTGGTTGAAGCAACTACATCTGATGGGCTCAGGTTCAAATCCCGGCCTGTACCAATGAGTTTTTCTAAGCTTAAGTACAGTGATTAATCATACCATGAGCCAAAAATGAGAGGTATGGCGATTTGGGATCTCCCGTGGGTTATCCCATTAATATTGGAGCCGCCCGACTGGGGACTGTACCTCCGCCTTACAGAAGACCGCAGTGAAATAACACTACTTGATGTAGTGTTGTAAGTAAATTCTGCGGTAAGTAAGGTTGCCAGTGCTCCACGAGGATACACTGGGCTAGTAGTAATGCTGTTAGCACAGTGACGCCTCATCAACAACAGGGTTGGCAACTCGTTCGTGATATCCCTGGTAATGCTAGCGGCTATATGCTACGGTGACGGCTTACCATCAGGTGGGCCGTATGCTTGTGTGCCACCTTAGTGGTTTAAAAAAAAACGTATTTTGTTTCTTTTGCAGAGGTGGTAGGTGTCCTGTCTACAACGTGACCTCGGGGTCAATAAACCCTCTACAGTGGGGTCAATTCACGAAGCTTTGCATCAAATGGGCAAGAGAGAATCCTACTAAGTAAGTTACTACTCAATTGTGGAATGAACTCCCCGCCGTGGTTTTGCCAAAGGGGTAGCATGGGGTTCTTCAAGAAGGGTGTGAAGAGATTTCTGAAGGGTCGGCAACGCGCGAGTGATACCCCTGGTGTTGCAAGCGTCCATAGGCTACGGTTACTAGGAACATGTTTGCCACCTTAGTGGTATAAAAAAAAGTCAAGATTTCGAATACGTAGGCAAATGATGTTCTCGCTATCATCACCTGTACCCATTACTATCTACAATCGTTAACGCTATAGAAAACGAAAGAAATATATTGGAATTAAAAACTTGACCACGTGACATGAACGATTAACATAGCGTTAACGATTTATAGTTAAATATGGCCAAGCCTGATGTACTGTTTAACTAATATCTATGGACTTTACAGATACGTGATGTGGTATCCCAATTTCTCCTTCACGGAGTCTCGCTTCATGAACACCTTCTGGGAAATAACTTGCCACTTCTTGCCGGCGATTCTTTATGACCTCTTGCTTAGAGCTCAGGGAAGAAAAGCCATGTAAGTATATAGTTTTAAGGCCGGTATTCCAAAATGACACTTATGGTAGACCATTAGGCATCAGATTTGAGTGGTATACCATTAAAATCTGATGCCACATTTATTTTCACTGGCATCCGATTTCTAAATTATATTCTGACCAGCGGCCTGCCCTGGCTTCGCACGGGACATTTATCAAATATTTTGTCTACCCGTGCGAAGCCGGGGCGGGCAGCTAGTATAGGCTAAAGCCTTCCTAGATAAATGGACTATCCAACACGAAAATATTTTTTCAATTCGAACCAGTAGTTCCTGAGATTAGCGCGTCCAAACAAACAAACTCTTCAGCTTTATAATATTAGTATAGAATTTGTCTACCCGTGCGAAGCCAGGGCGGGCTGCTAGTATAATATATAGCCTAGTTACTCAATGTTAATGTAGCTTTCTAACGGTGAAAGAATTTTTGAAATCTTGCCGGTAATTTTGGATCCCATTCAATACAAACATACACACAAAAATACAAATCTTTCCTCTTTATAGTATTATAGTGTAGATGTATTCAATATTACTTTAACTATGTTGACAAAATATTTGTCTGTATTGTTTTTATGATTTCCTCAACAGCATGATGAAATTAGCTCGGCGATTCAAAATGGCGGCGGCGACTGGAGAATACTTTGCAAATAACGAATGGCATTTCGGAGTATCGGAGCTGACTGCCCTCCATCAGGAGGCGAGTTTTGCCTGCGACTCCAGCGCTTTCCCCCATTGGCCTGCTCAATTCTCATGGGAATCGTACATAGGAGCCTACATGCTTGGAATTAGGCGTTTCATTCTTAAGGATTCAGCTGAATCTCTCCCTCAAGCCAGGAGTAAGCTCAGAAGGTATTGTTGAAATAATTGAAAGACTGGTATATTGCTCCAGATATTTTAATTGTTTACATTAAGGTGGCACACAAGCATACGGCCCACCTCATGGTAAGCAGTCATGGCCTATAGCCGCTAGCAATACCAGGGATATCACTAACGAGATGCCTACCTGGTTGTTGATGAGGACTCACTGTGCTAGTGAACAATTCGCTAAAATAAATGGTTTATTTATTTATTTCAGGTTATACTGGGTTCACAAACTAATCCAGGCAGCCACCGGTTATTACGTTTTTAGAGTTCTCGCCGGTCGCTTACGGTAAAATGAGAATTATTATTTTTGAATACATAAAGTCTGTATGTAATAAAATAAAAGTACATAATTATAATATATCTCAATAAGTAGAATATTAAAAATATTACCTGCAACCAAATATGTAAAGCCGTATTTTACTATATGAGATTTTAAAACATAAATAATTTGATAATTAAAGATTTGCACAATTTGGTGTTTTCAATAAGGCTTTGTCAAACTAGAGTAAACAGGGGATAAAAAGAAAAACAGGTTTTTTTGCTATTTAGAATCTTTGCATGATCATGTATGACAAAGTACGATGGTAAAGTCAGACATTTTTTATACTATTTTCATACAAATTGTAGGTAACCATCCAAAGCAACGTTAAGCTATCGTCACCAATTTTTCACAAGAAATGTTATAACTTTATTTAACGTGAGTTTAAAAATTTGGTGACTCCATAGATTGATTTGATTTTACTCTTAATTTCATTAATCATGACTTATTTATGGTTTGACCAATTATTAAGTATTTTGTTTTCTTTAGTACTAATGCCAATAAAACAAACTGTTTAATTTAAATATATTTTGTTATAAAATTTGAGAACATTTTTTTTTAAAGTACAGATTTTAATTATTCTGCTGTGAAGAGCGCTGTTTTTATTATTGTCAGCTTGTTTATTATTATCTTCATCTAACACATTAGGTACAATGATTTCGAATTTATGTCACATTTTAATGTATAAATAGAAAAGAATTCAATTGCAAATAATAAAATAATGTTTAAGTGAAAACAATCTTGTAGTTTTATTTGTCACTGCCATCTACAGCTTTTTTGTAGGTGGCAGATGACACACAAGCATACGGCCCACCTGATGGTAAGTCACCATAGTCTTTAGCCGCTAGCAATACAAAGGATATCACTAACGAGCTGCCTAATGTTGTTGATGAGGACTCACTGTGCTAGCAGCACTACTACTAGCGCAGCGTATCCCCGTGGAGCACTAACAACCTTACTTACCGCAGAAACACAACACTATATCAAGTAGTGTACTGCGGTCTTCTGTAAGGTGGAGGTACAGTCCCCAGTCGGGCGGCTGCAATTTAAATGGGAAAACCCAAGGGAAATCCCAAATCGCCCCACCTCTTTTTTTAAAAAGCTTATTATCACATCTCTTGATCGATTGAAATCTTTCCTCAAGATTAATTTAAGTCTAGTCTCTTGTCGGTGTATCAATCGCCACACCGTTCCATAGTTAATCATATCTGACCTCCTTGTAGGTCATAACGTGAGTCTGTATCTTTATCTAATGAAAGTAACCTATCCTTGGCCTCCCCCTACCACGCTTTTATTAGACCTTTCCTTCTACGATATCCTACTAATATTATAAATGCGAAAGTTTGTGAGTATTGATGAATTGATTGATGTTTGTTGCTCTTTCACGCAAAAAAATACTGAACGGATTTGGATTAAATTTGGAACACAGATAATTTATAACCTGGATTAACACACAAGATACTTTTTATCCCGGATAAATTTTAGGTTCCTCTGAGATTCTAAGCTCAACGTGGACGTACTCACGGCAGAAGCTAGTTTTGTATAAATGTTTAATATCGTAGCAAATGATCAACGTTTGTGAAATTAAATTTATGTTGTAAATGTCAACATGACAGCACAAAAAAAGCATTGCCAGTCATTCCATATTTAATAATAATAACCTTCAGCCCCTCCCACAAGTTCCCTCCCAAACACCCATTTTCCACCGAAGATAATTTGGTGCCAACGTGACAGATGGTGAGTCCGTCGCCGTCACTTAAACACTACATACGTCCTTGAATTTCTTCTTAGACGTATGCAGGTTTCCTCACGATGTTTTCCTTCACAGTAAGGCTCTTGTGACTAATCACTTACGATTTTAGAAAAATCACAGGTACATACCGGTGGGATTCGAATTTGCGTCGCTAGAATAGCAGGCAACGTGTCATACCACACGGCCATCACGGCTGTAATTTATTATATTTAAGATATATTTGAGGTAGAAAATTCTTAAGTAGTATCAAATTCCTTTATTTCTCATCATAAACATTGGCTAGTAGCTACATATAATATGATAACACGTACAAAAGTTGGTTTAAAAAAAACACTCACGCACATGAAAATATCCTGCACCAAGATCAATTGCCATCATCACGTTTTAAATAACATTAAAACTTAAAACACAGGTACTAAAGGTAGGTGATAAAAAAATATGTCTACATTTTTAAGCGATATTTTACAAAAATCACTTCTATATGTATACTTATCGCTATTTTAAAGCTATAATGGTAACATTCATAAACATCGTTTGAGCAAATTGCATTTTTTCAACAAAAATAGGACATAGAGATATAATTGGGTTACTAATTCGCTTATGTAAAAAAAAAATTGAGACAAGCGATATCGTAAGCGATATTTAAATCGCTTACCTACCAAAATTAGAGTTACATTTTATGTTTCTTTAAATCATAAACACACGTAATCTTAACTATTTCGATACTTATGTATTACCTAGAGGGAAGTAGCTTTAGTCTTTAGTAAGTATCTAGTAAAAAGCAGTGCTATTTTGAGGAATAAGTATTCAATTCAAATTCAAAGCATGTTTTTTTTTATTCCAGATATGTCAAACGGTCATTGACACTCTCCCTCTACGTTGACACTGTAGTTTTTGACATCTTGAATATATACGTTACAAATCTACACTCCCGATTTTGGAAATTAAAATTTAAATACATTTATTTAAAAGTTCTCTACCATTTTTTCCAATATTTACAAGAAATCTATATCCAATAAGTAAGAGAAAGTAAGGCAATTAGTTTCACAATAATATATATAACTATATTACATAAATGGCAAGGTACTGATTTAATTATACATAATGTACAAACCACACGCCAAGACGCAAGGCAAATACATATATTAATCACATTTCTAAAATATATGTCGTATTTAAAACAAACAAGATTTTATACGGTCATCAAGACTATTGATTTGATTACACATACCACAGGGGTTAATGTGAAAATTCGCCATCTTGCAGCGGCTACCATATTGGATTAAAAATGGCGTCATTTATGTAATCGTGCACTGTCACGTGTGCGAAATTTCAGCTCAACCGGACACTGGGAAGTTGGTCAAACTTGAGAGATTTCATTAGAAAAACCAAATAGATTTGATTACAGACACTGGGTCAGGTGAATTACATAATCTATTGTAAAAACAGTGTAGACTAAATGATTAAGCAGTCGCATCCATAACTGTCGGGGATTCGTTGGAACCAGTGACGTAGGAGTATAATGACGTCATCAATCCACTGAACCAGTAAATCATCAGCGCATAGAATAGGAGTTGGGTAACGACATCTACCCAATACATTCTGCAAAGGAAATTGAAAATTAAAATTCTTGACAAGTGGTGGTCGTGACAGATGGTGAGTACGTCGCCGTCTCTTAGGCACTACATACGTAATAATAATAATGCTTGGACATTATCACACAGCGCCATCTGGCCCCAAACTAAGCAAAGCTTGTACTATGGGGTACTATTAGGTTTCCTCACGATGTTTTCCTTCACCTTGAAGCTCGTGGTGTGTCTAATCACTGTACTATTTTAGAAAAACTCATTGGTATAGACCGATGGATTCAAACTTGCGTCGCTAGAATAGCAGGCAACGTTACATACCACACGACCACCACGGTTTATTTATAAATAATGCCCGGACATTATTGCTATCTAGTCCCAAACTAAGCAATGGCAAGCAGTGGCAACATTGTCTTTGCGCATATCGACCGATCTGTGAAATTAAGCAACCTTAACTATGACTGGTGTTGGATGGGTGACCGTATATACCAAACCGATATCCCACCACGGTGCACGTTAAACCGTCCCAGTTGACAAATTAATATCTTGTTCAATCGTTAAGTGGTTTGTCCCAACCCAGGTAGTGGATGTTCCCTGTAAAATGTGTAGCTTAGGTCAGGTGTCAGACGCTCTGTATAACAAAACCGTGATGACCTTTCGGTTGAAGCAACGTCCTGTCATCTGATAGGCCCAGGTTCGAATCCCGGCCTGTACCAATGAGTTTTTCTAAGCTTAAGTACAGTGATTAATCACACCATGAGCTTTTAAAAAGAGAGGTAGGATAGGTAGGATTTCCCGTGGGACTTCTCATTTAAATTGGAGCCGCCCACTGGGGACTGTACCTCGACCTTACAGAAGACCGCAGTGAAATAACACTACTTGATGTAGTGTTGTGTTTCTGCGACAAGTAAGGTTGCCAGTGCTCCACGAGTATACGCTGGGCTGGTAGTAATGCTGCTAGCACAGTGAGTCCTCATCAACAACATGGTTGGCAACTCGTTAGTGATATCCCTGGTATTGCTAGCGGCTATAGGCTACGGTGACTGCTTACCATAAGGTGGGCCGTATGCTTATAAAAAAAATCAGGTGACCAGCCACATCGGGCTACAGTTAGTGCCGACTACAACAGTGATTGAGATAAGGATGGTGAAAATGAATATGAAGTATGCTTACACTCGCATGTGTCTCCGGGCAGCAGGGAGAGTGTCATCATACTCCTTCAATATGAAGATACGGGCGGATCTGATGCAGTCTTCGAAGTAATTCCTGATATTCAGACCTGAAACAATAAGTTTAGCAAATGAATAACTAACTCTCAAGTTTTCGAAGTACTCAATGAAGAAAAAGCCTTATTATTCCTTCATTTAGGTCTCAATTACAGTAAAGACTTCTAATACGATATCTCAGTTACTAATTGAATCAATCTAATTTCAATTGATTCTATGAATATTAGGATAAACATGTACACTAGTTTCACTTTGTGAAATTACAGCTTTCAGAAAAAGCATATTGAGTCCCTCAACATAGGGTTGCAAGGCGTTAGTGATACCCAAGGTATTGCAAGCGTCCAAAGGCTACGGTAACCGCTTACCATCAGTCGGTACGTTTGCTTGCCACCTATCTAGAGTATGAATATAGTTATGAGTGCTCGTTACCGTTTATAGTCACTTACCAACAGCATCCACTTTGTAATCTCTTCTCTCCTTTGTATTCAGCCTCGTCCTAACCGTTTGAGCGATATCCGATTTGAAATCCCATTGGTTGTTCGTGTAATACTCAAAAACTTCGAATCCTTTTGTAATTCTACGTTGGACGCGCATTAGTCTGTGAAAAGAATAAGTGAAGTTTATAACTTAAATTTTGGAAAAAAAACATTATGTCGTCGAAATACACTTACTAACAATAAAATCACCTTAATTAACACTAATTAAATTCCATATTAACCCTATATGTTATGTTCTTTTCTTAGTTTTTTTATATGAAGACATAGCGTATACTATGTCTTAAGATGCCAGAGCTATGATGAAGAACTATCTACCTGATCAGCGTTTGTCGACTTATATCTGAGCGTATGCCTTACCTAAATCGATATTCGAAAAATCATATGACAATGCATTTTATGATAAAGTGGTTAATTATGGTACAATAAAATTAAAATTACATTTAGAAAGGTATAGATAAAAAGATATGTTTAATAAATTATACAAGGTTTTAGTGGTCAATTCATGTGTTTGGTGCCTTTAGGTATCCAACTGCTATGACCGCCGCAGTCAGGACTCAGTCTAGTCTAGCTGAGCTGATGACGCTTCGCACCCGCCTTAGCCTTCTAACCTATCATGGCAATGTCAGACTACACACACAGTTCTAGCCGGTATGATGAAGGTTAAGTACTGCTAAACCAGGTGTAACCACACTTCGACTCAAAGCCATAACATATATACTTACACAGGCTTGTAACCCAAACAGAAGAGCAGTGTGTCAACGATAACAGCTGGGATCCAATGAAAGAAGAACGTGCAGATATTGTGCAGTAATCGAGAGTGCTTCATCGATCCACCTGGGTACCTGAAGAGAAATATTGGTCTAAAATGGCTAAATATCAACATTTTTTTTACTCCTCATGCGCAAAAAGTTCGTCATTGTAACGTTCCAGAGCGGGGAAAAATTAGAATATCCTGTTCTAGGAGAAAAAGTTTAATCTTTTTTATTTTTTTCTGTTACTTATAAAAACGAAAATATTTATTCATAAATAGAACAATCATGAATAAGGACTTGACTTATTACTGTTTTATAAAAATAATAATATTAATTTTTTGAAAATGGAATAACCAAATTAGTGATTTCTTCGGAGGAATACGTGAATTGAGACTACAGAAGAAATAAAAAATAATTAGCGCGAAATCTTCAGAAATTTTCGCTAATTACAAATTGAATTGATGTCCATAATTTATTCTAGAATTATGTAATATTTTCGCATTCGTAGTGAAAAGCAGTGTGTTACACACGGCGCCAAATCCCATTGTTACTCGGTTTCTTTCTATTTACTCCCTCACTAAAGCTCGGGAGTAAAACTACCTCGTAAACAAGGGGTCACTTTAGAACGTTGTATAACAATCTACTTATTTTTTTATACCACTAAGGTGTCACACAAGCATACGGCCCACCTGATGGTAAACAGTCACCGTAGCATATAGCCGCTAGCAATACCAGGGGTATCACTAACAAGTTGCCAACCCTGCTGTTAATGAGGACTTACTATGCTAGCAGCATTATTACAAGCGCAGCGTATCCTCGTGGAGAACTGGCAATCTTAGTCACCGCTGTAATACAACACTACATCAAAGTAGTCTTATTTGACTGCGGTCTTCTGGAAAGTTGGAGGTACAGTCCCCAGTTAGGCGACTCCAATTTTTTTGGGAAAAACCACGGGAGATCCCAATTCGCCCGCAGTGGAAAATATTAACGAATCACTGCTAAATACATACCAAGCCACACCATTGAGCGGTACCCTGTTCATGATGATCTCTCGGCCAGCATCTATCATCTCCGACCACGTCACCTTAATCTCAGCTGAAGATGTGAAGTTGACCACAGTCGATTCTTTGTCTCTGTAAAATACAAGTTCAATTACATAATTGGTAACAGCTCTATAGTGAGGAAACCTGCATACGTCTGAGAAGAAATTCAAGGACATATGTAGCGCCTATGAGACGCCGACGGACTCAGCACCTGTTACGTTGGCACCAAATTATCTTCGGTGGAAAGTAGGTGACACCTCTGCCTACCTCTTCGGGGACCCTTGTGGGAAGGCGTGATATACTAAATAACTATTGCAGTGGGTATCATATTGATCGAGAGTGCTGCGTTGCAATTCAAAGTCGTCGTTTTTGTTGATGCAATATGTGAACATTTACTCCGTATTTAAGATTGGCCTTGAAGCAATTCTAAACGATGGTTCATACATTAATGGGTATTTGCATCACTAGATGTCGCTGTTCGATACTGATGACACATTAAAACTAGCTATAGAGATTCTCTGTAGTCATCATATTAATTATGTTGATTTTCCAACTTTTGTTTAATCTCGCTTAACTAAGTTTTATTGGTGACAATTCCGTTGTTCAAAATTACTAAACTTAACTAATTTGACAGGTGTAAAATTATTGCCATCCTTATTTAACCCCGCACATGAGAAAGGGATAGCAAGACTTTTAGACCTGTCAAATTTGTTATGTTTAGTAATTTTGAACAACAGAATCGACACTTATGTCATAGTAAAACATTGCGATAGCAATTTTTGGAACTCTCAATACGAATTCGTATGCAAATGTTTGGAGAATCATGTAGCTTGTATATCGCTTATTTTAGACTCACCCAAAAGTGATGTAGTTCCATACAATGATCATAATTCCGTTAATGAATACGTCAACGGGTAGGAAGTCTGCGTAGCTATTACTTTTACAGTACATAGTTCTGAGCACCCCTTTACCAGCGCCTGGAAATACAATCTAGAAATAATACAAATGGTACCGCCATCGGCGGAGAATTCACACCCATACATTGGAACCGAAATGGTCTCGCACGGCGCGGTTCCAAAGGAGTTTTCTGCCGCGCACGATCAAATTGTGAAATGAACTCCCCGCCGAGGTTTTCCCAAAGGAGTACAGCATGAGGTTCTTCAAGAAGGGTGTGAAGAGATTTTTGAAGGATCTGCAACGCGCGAGTGTTACTCTTGATGTTCCAAGCGTCCATAGGCTACGGTGACCGCTTACCATCAGGAGGGCCGTATGCTTGTTTGCTACACTAGAAGTAAGGACACCAGAGCTCTGAAATGATAGGCTGTTCGTCAAGACATAAACATACAGCTTTATTCCGTATGGTATGACGATAGAACGATGGTTGCGAATATTATGAAGGAACTGATGAGACCAAACTTGTTTGAGTTACTTATAAATCTGTGTCTTTATGCAGCAAATGAATTATTTCTATTTTTATTCAAAACTAGCGGCCCGCCCCGGCTTCGCACGGGTAGACATTTATATCAAATATTTTGTCTACCCGTGCAAAGCCGGGGCGGGCAGCTAGCCTATGTTACTCAGTGATAGTGTAGCTTTCTAACGGTGAAAGATTTTTTGAAATCGGTTCAGTAGTTTCGGAGCCTATAGACATTTATCAAATATTTTGTCTACCCGAGCCCGAAGCCGGGGCGGGCAGCTAGTATAATATATAGCCTATGTTACTCAGTGATGATGTAGCTTTCTAATGAAAAAAGAATTATTAAAATCGGTCCAGTACTTTTTGAGTTTATTCGTTACATACAAAAATACAAATCTTTCCTCTTTATAATATTAGTGTAGATTTTCCCGGAAGGAGAATGGCCGGAGAAGATTCATCATATATTTAAGAGCTAGGCTCTTGTCGGTGGAGCAATCGCCAAGCCGTTCTATCGTTAGCCATCTCTTTGACCTCTTGGTACGACATAACGTTAGCCTTCGTCTTTATCTGTTGCAGGTAACTTATCCTTGGCCTTCCTCTGCCACGCTTTCCTTCGATCTTTCCCTCTATGATATTTCGTATAAATGCGTCATGTCGTAACAAATGGCCCATCATTTTGCCCCTCCTATTTTCAATCGTACTTATAATCGTTCTTTTTTCTCCTACCTTCTTCAGAACGTCCTTTGTTGTTACCATTTCTGTCCAACTTATTCTCTCCATTCTCCTCCAGCACCACATTTCAAATGCTTCCAACCTTTCTCTGTCTCTTTGCGTCAGTGTCCACGTTTCACATCCATACAGTACGATACTCCATACGTATGTCTTGATAAGCCTTTTTTTAACTTTTCTATTCATACCAGATCCAAAAAGCCTTTTTTTATTATTAAAAGCTTGTTTTGCTATTGCAATTCTGGCTTTAATATCGTGACTACATCTGGAATCACTGCTAATAATACTACCTAAATATTTAAAGTTATTTACTTGTTCTATTGCATTATTGTTAAGTTTGATAGGTGTATGTCTGTAAGGTATTTTGGATGTCGTTAGTGTTTTGGTTTTATTTATATTTATTTTTAAGTGAAATTCTTTAAATATCGTATCCATGATGCCCATAAATTTTCCTAGTTTTTCCCTGTTTTCTGCGAATGCCGCAATGTCGTCTGCAAATCTTATAAAGTGTATTCTTTTACCGTTAATTTTTATACCTCCCTGTTCTGATTCTGTTATCTTCTTTATTGCTAACTCTACAAATAAATTGAATATTACTGGTGAAAGTGGACACCCCTGTCTTACGCCTTGTCTTATCTTTGCTTTTCTTTTTTCTTCTCCTAACTCTATCACAGTTTCTTGTTCTCTATAAAGCTCATATATGATTCTCCTTTCTCTGTAATCCACACCAGCTGTCTTTAGAGCTTTCATCATTATTTTCCAGTTGACTTTGTCAAATGCTTTTTCTAGGTCTATAAAAGCAATGTGAGTGTTAAGTCCTAGTTCCAGACGTCTGTCAGTTATCATACGCAGTGCCAGAATTGCCTCTCTTGTGCCTTTGTCTTTTCGGAATCCATACTGATCGTCGCTCAAACATTCTTCTATTTTTTGACGAATTCTATTTTGTATAATTTTGAGTAATATCTTAGATGCCTGTGATATGAGACTTAAGGTTCTATGCTCTTCACATTTCAATGAGTTAGGTTTTTTGGGTAATGTTATTGTTTTGGTTGTTTTGAAATCCATTGGTATCTTTCCTGTCCTGTACATATCCCTTGTTAAATTAAATAGTTCTGTTAATAACTGTTCACATTCTGCATATTTAATCATTTCTATATATATACCATCGTCCCCTGCGGCTTTTCCATTTTGTATGTTTTGTAATGCTTTGTCAAATTCTAACCTCAAAATGTCTGGTCCCAACTCACAATCCTCTACTTCGTATTCTTTTTCCATGTCATTTTCATCTAATCCTTCTCCTTCATAAAGTCCTTCTATATACCTTTTCCAACGCTCCACTATACTTTTGTTGTCTATTAGTAATTTACCTTGTTCATTTAAAATGGTTTAAATTTAAAATGGAGAAGATTAGGCGACATAAACCTCAGTAGTTCCTTTAAGGAACAAACCTTCTGATGTAGTTTTACTGGTGTTTGTTACGATTTATCTTCACCGTGCAAGTTTATTTTCCTTCTGTCTACTGTAAGGCTAAGTAATTTGTCAGGTGGTTAGAAGTTGAAAAACCTTACCAATAAGCAGTCCTGTAGGACCGTTGATGTTGTCCGTCCATCCAGGTACGGGCTCTTGCCAAATTGGGATCACTGTAAAATAGATAATAATGTATCTTTACTAAGGACCTACACAGAGGTGATGCAACACCTACTTTCCACCGAAGATAATTTGGTGCCGTGACAGATGGTCAGTCCGTCGCCGTCTCTTAGGCACTACATACGTCCTTGAATTTCTTCTCAACGTATGCAGGTTTCCTCACGATGTTTTCCTTCACAGTAAAGCTGGTATGACTAATCACTGCACTTATTAGAAAACTCATTGGTACAGACCGGTGGGATTGGAACTTGCGTCGTTGGAATAGCAGACACCACTCCATACCACACGGCCACCACGGTTCAGGACACAGGTGTGAAAGTTTGCTTCAACTCACCTATGGAAGGCCGAAGGACTACAGCAGGGATATGCTCCATGGCTTCCACAACCAACGCTTCACCCAGGGCTTTGGTGAAAGCGTAAGAGTTGGGTAGTTTGTTCAGCAACCTAAAATGAAACGTTTGAGCTGATATTAAATTGGGCAGTAGTCAATAATGTCACTAGCTACAGTGCCCTTCACACCGGAACACAGTGTAGTATACGTACACTAGTGCTTGGCGGCAGAATATCTGACACTGCGGTGGTACCCACCTAGCCGGACTGTTGCAATAATAGACCTACCACCTATTATCTAGTCTGTTACGCTAGTGCTCTATGAGGTATGAAAGTAGATGAATAACTTACTTCGGAGTCAGACTGGCGACGGTTTCTTCATCCATCCACTCAACGGCTTGGATGATCTGATGAGGATCAGCTGGGGGTGGGTACGGCTTCTCTTCCAGAAGCTTCTCGTGGAGATGGCAGTAGGAAGTCGAGACATGGATGAACAGCTGAAGAAAGACATACACATCATTCATCATCAGCCATCATAATCATCACCCTGGGAATTATCCTATAACAATCATTCATGTTGATCAAAAATTCTTAAGAAACTCTATTCCTTTTTTTAATACATATATGTTATTTGTTCCTTAATGCAGGTATCTACTCTTATCCTAACAAATACTTCACTTTATTTTAGTTTTTATATACTCTTGTGTACTTCAATGCCGTAACTTTTAAAACTTTTAAAGAGAGGTAGGGCGATTTGGGATTTCCCGTGGGTTATCCCATTTAAATTGGAGCCGCCCGACTGGGGACTGTACCTCCGCCTTACAGAAGGCCGCAGTGAAATAACACTACTTGATGTAGTGTTGTGTTTCTGCGGTAAGTAAGGTTGCCAGTGCTCCACGAGGATACGCTGGGCTAGTAGTATTGCTGCTAGCACAGTGAGTCCTCATCGGCAACATGGTTGGCACCCCGTAGTGATACTCTGGTATTGCTAGCGGCTATAGGCTACGGTGACTGCTTACCATCAGGTTGGCCGTATGCTTGTGTGCCATCTTAGTGGTATAAAAAAAAAACTTGTTAACTTATTATTATGTAAATTAATTTTAATTGTTCATTTTTATGCATGCCGCCGCTTCCTATAATTTTAAAGACTATACTCTAACTATACTCTGTTTACTATGCGACTCAAAATCATCTTCATTTGACTAGACTTTACAAGTACTTTCAAATCGTCAGAATCTACCACCGGATGCTTGTGTGCTCCCTTAGTGGTATTACCTTCAGTTTCTTGCACTCCTTAGCCAGGTCCAACATCAGTTTGACACCACGTACGTTCATTAGAACAGCCTTCTTCAACTCTTCGTCGAACCTAAAAAATATCAATTCATGTACTTACATAAAATTAAAATCTAAATGTCATTTATTCAGTTAAGGCCCTAATAAGGCACTGATGAAGGTCTAAATTACCACCGGTTCGGGAAATAAAGCCACCTGAGAAGAACCGGCTAGAAACTCAGTTCGTTTAGACTACTTTTGTATGGTTAAAGGAACAGCGCTGCGGCGGCGAAATACGGAACGAAAATTCGTATAAAAAATTTGTCATTTTCAGAGTTACGTTTTCGAGTACCATACTTTTTGCCTACCCCGAAAGGGACTTGGTGTGATGTCATCACGTTAATGTTTTATTCATTTAGTTTAGTTCCCACTCAAAAGGGAATAAATAATGAATACCCCACATAACAATCAAGCCATTTATTTTGTCAACCGCGCCATTTTTCTTCTTCCTAAGTATGGCAATCCCTTCAGGGACTATTTTTGCCAGTTTCGAGTGTCAGAGAATTTTCAAGTTTCAAAATTTCTCGTGTTTTCCGCTTTAAAATGCCTAGTGTCATGCATTTTATTGCTTAATGGAGTTTCTGGAGACAATCCACGGCAGTAGCAGATCGTAACACGCCTTTAGGTCAGAGGTAACCTATTGACCAAAATGATAAATCACTTCACCCAAAAGTCGTATTATGGCATTATTTTCAATGTTCCTATAAAACTAAACTCAGTCACTAAATGAAACTTTACTGCACATAACGACACCAAAAATACACATTAAAGATCACTATAACACAATTAACGAGACACTGGAAAAAATCTCCACCGCTCCGCCTGATTGCCGCCAAAAACCCCGCCATTTTTTTATCAATCCTTATACAAAAGTAGTGACATTTTATTTACAAATATTTAGTTTGGATATTTAACTTTTATCTTCTACTTTATATACAGAACTTCCACATACCTTATAGTTGCAGCGGCGTGTATGATGATGTCCACATCATTAGTAATGATCTGTCTGTCCTCGGCACTGATGCCTAGGTCTGGCTCGGAGACGTCACCAGATATGAAGTCAACTTTCTCAAGAAGAGGCTCGATGCCTCCCCGCAAGGTGCGCACTTTCTCGAACAACTGTGGAGGAAAATTACAGACAGTTGAGAAAAATACCTCAATAAATCAAGACCCAGTTGCGTGAGATATCGGGAAGCATTCAAAACCTCAAAATATGATTGAAATAAGAATCTACTAGCTTTTGCTCGCGGCTTTGCACGCGTGGTAAAGTGAAATAAGTCAACATGTGTATAATACTAATATAATAAAGAGGAAAGATTTGTATTTTTGTATGTATTGAATAGGCTCCGAAACTACTGGACCGATTCCAAAAATTATTTCACCGTAAGAAAGCTACATTATCACTGAATAGCATAGGCTAGGTTTAAATTATATTGATACGCGGGCGAAGTCGCGTGGATACAGCTAGCAGTAACATAGGTTACTAAGTGATAATGTAACTTTCTAACGGCAAAATATTTTTTGGAATCAGTCCGTTTTGTTGCCTATTCAACACAAACAAAAAAACAATCAAGTCTTTCCTCTTTATAATATTAGTAAGGATACCAATATATACAGATAGTATAATGTATACGCTAGTATGACAAGAGATATGGCAACACTATAAGGCTGTGTAAGGCCAACAGCAATTGGCTTGTTAGCAAATATTGCAAGAGCGCTCCTCACCAAATATTATCTGCAATCGTTTGTCAAAGTAACCTACTTTTATGTCTGTATGCTCACATAAAGATTATCTCATTACGAATATTGCGCAAGTTTTCTCAAAACCAGCTTGTGGTAGGAATTTGATTTGAAATATGGGTTTATTCGTGGTCAAAATCTACATTTATTTTTACATAAAGCTACATAGTAAAATGCGAAGTCGCTTCCGCTGACTCTTCGCTTAGATCTTTTAAACTATTCAACGGATTTCAATACAGTTTCCAGTAATACATAGAGTGATTCAAGAGGAAGGATTTTATATAATAACTAGCGGCCCGCCCCGGCTTGGCACGGGTAGACTTTTATATCAAATATTTTGTCTACCCGTGCAAAGCCGGGGCGGGAAGCTAGTATAATATATAGCCTATGTTACTCAGTGATGATGTAGCTTTCTAACGGTGAAAGAATTTTTGAAATCGGTCTAAAAAATAAAATTTAGGGGTGGACTACCCCTAACATTTAGGGGGATGAAAAATAGATGTTGGCCGATTCTCATAGATACCGGATAAGCACAAAAAATTTCATCAAAATCGGTCAAGCCGTTTCGGAGGAGTATGGCAACGAAAACTGTGACACGAGAATTTTATATATTAGATTAAGTTTTGTGTAACCCTTGCGAAGCCGGGGCTGGTTACTAGTAACATATAAAGAAGAACGATTATTTATTGACACAAAACAGATTAAACTATTTACAAAAACATATCTTAACCTAACTACTTAAAGTATGGTTTGTTTTTTCGGTATATTCGTTTTAAAAATAATCTATGAGCTAGAAATCGCGGTCAAACAGATTGTAAAATATTCTAATTTCATTTTGTTATACATATTTTGATTGGCCAGTTGCTATGACATGACGCATTTATACGAAATATCATAGAGGGAAAGATGGACGGAAAGCGTGGTATAGGGAGGTCAACAATGATATCGGTGTCGATTATGTTGTTGTTCTTCTTCTTCTTCTTTAAGTTAATGAGGACGAGCTTTTAATACAGCTATTCCGCCAATGTCAAGTGGTGTGGTAGGCACAGAGTACATAAGTACTAAACGTAGTGGACTTTTATTAGTGGTAGGTGAAGATAAACGATGGAGACTGGTCAGTGGAAAATTTATAGTTTAACTTTATTAAATAAAATGGAGAAATTTATCTAAGAGAACACATTATAGTGTTCAAGTTTAATTTTGGTAATGTCAATAAATACTGATAGTTATTATGTTGTTCAAAATCACTAAACTTAACTAATTTGACAGTAAAAGTCTTGCTATCCATTTCTCATGTGCGGGGTTAAATAAGGATGGCAATATTTTTAGACCTGTCAAATTAGTTGAGTAATTTTGAACAACAGAATTGGCACCAATATAATGTGTTTTAAATATCATTGGAGGTCAAGGATAGGTTCCTCCTGTGAAGAGTGATTTATATGGACTTGTACCTTTTTGCGCTTTTCCATAAAAAAGATCAGAAAAGAATAGTTTTTTTAGTCTAACTACCGTTCTTTTATCTACAACTAGCAGACCCGACAGACGTTGTCCTGCCTTAGCTATGAATTCATATGACATATACACCATAGAAAAAACTACCTTTAGATTATGTTAATCCAGGTTATAAATTATCTGTGTTCCATCCCATTTCACCATTTCATCCAAATGGGTTGAGTAGTTTTTGCGTGAAGGAGTAACGTTTTTCTTTTATACCACCAAGGTGACACACAAGCATACGGCCCACCTGATGGTAGCCTGTAGCTGCTAGCAATACCAAGGATATCACTAACGGGGTGCCAACCATGATGTTGATGAGGACTCACTGTGCTAGCAGCATTACTACTAGCCCAGCGTGTATCCTCGTGGAGCACTGGCAACCTTACTTACCGCAGAAACACAACACTACATCAAGTAGTGTTATTTCCCTGCGGTCTTTTGTAAGGCGGAGGTACAGTCCCCAGTCGGGCGGCTCCAATTTAAATGGGATAACTCACGAGAAATCCCACATCGCCCTACCTCTCTTTTTTAAAAGCTCATGGTGTGATTAATCACTGTACTTAACTTTACTTATAAAAACTCATTGGTACAGGCCGGGTTTCGAACCTGGGCCCATCAGATGAGGCCGTTGCTTCAACCGCAAGGCCACCACGGCTAAAACATCCATCCATCCATCCATACTCACAAACTTTCGCATTTATAATATTAGTAGGATTTATTTTCATATATCAAAACATAAGGAGTTCGAATGACATGAAAGAAAAACCGTTTCAAATGGCTCGTAATAATGTTTCAACAATATTGCACAGTGACGTGCTATTTATGTTGGTTGCATCCGTTTATTCGACCGTAAATTTGTAATGCAATGTCTGCGCCGCTGCCGTAGCGAGCTTTGTACTGTCTAGGCAATGTAAGTAGTAATATTACCAGAGTATATTTATTTTTACCACTAAGGTGGCACACAAGCGTACGGCCCACCTGATGGTAAGCAGACACCGTAGCCTATAGCCGCTAGAAATACCAGGGCTATCACTATCGCGTTGCCAACCCTGTTGTTGATGAGGACTCAATAGCAAGCTCCGACAGAATATAAAAAAACCGGCCAAGTGCGAGTCGGACTCGTGCACTGAGGGTTCCGTACACATTTGTAGGTAAGGTTAAAAGTAGGCGAAATTCAAATGCGGTCATTATTCGTCGGTGACTCAACAGCGCGATTCAGTAATATTTTTTCTGCTGTAAGACAATGTGCAGTGTGCAGTGTCTGTGTTACAGACGCTGTTGAGAGTCACCGACGAATAATGACCTCATTTGAAGTTCGCCTACTTTTAACCTTACCTACAAGTGTGTACGGAACCCTCAGTGCGCGGTTATTTGATCTGAGATCGCAGCGACAACCGTGACATCGAAAGTGCAAGTTCGTTACATCACAGTAAGGTGGAGCTGAGAGTGTCAGCATCATAATATAAGACCTTGGGCTCCTTCCTTGGTTGCGTACACATTTCGTGTAGATATACCGCATTACTAGCGGCCCGCCCCGGCTTCGCACGGGTAGACATTTATCAAATACTAGCTGACCCGACAGGCGATGTCCTGTCTTAGCTATGAACTCATATGACAAATACACCATAGCAAAAAGGACCTTTAGTTTATCGCGAAATTAAAAAAACCCGTTTTTTTTGTTTTCTACCTTCTCCTGACAATAAGAAACACAAATTAAAAATTACTAGCGAAATCGGTCCAGCCGTTCACGCGTGATGCCGTGACCAAAGGAAATAGGTATTCATTTTTATATGTAGATATGTTCTCTACCCGTTTTTAGACTTTTTCACGCATTGTTTTAATTTTCTCTCCGTAAGAACCATCCTTGTACTTCAAGGAATATTGTAAAAAAAATGCGAAATCGTTCCGCTGCTCTCGAGATTTGCGCTTATCAACACATTCAGCGATTCATTTTTATATTATAGATGTTGTTGTTTATAGAATAGTTGCTGTCCGTCCGTCTGTCTGTCTGTCAGCGGGCTGTATCTCATGATCCGTAATAGATGGACAGTTGAAATTTTCAGAATGACAACTGTTGCCACTATAACAACAAAAGGGGGCTTCCCTACGGAAAACGTTTTTGTTATCTATATAAAAGCAACATTGGCAACTAGTAGACGCTTGAAATGCTCCTTGAGTGTTTTTTCTAAAAAACGAGATAATTGACTGTTACAAATTCATTATCTGCGGATGGTGCAATAGCCGTGTCTAGGTATCGAACCGCAAACTTAAGTTTGTCATTTAAACTGGTTTGTTATTAGTACGGAACCCTTGGTGTGTGAGTCCAACTCGCATTTAGCCGATTTTTTCGTAAAAACGCGATTCTTCCGAATAAAATATTAGGCTGATGTAACATATCTATGGCTGCAACAGCATGTAAACTATCAAATAATTGTTCAAATTGTCCAACCATTTTCACTCGAAACTATCCGACGACAAAACAAACTGACGCAAATAACTGTCACCTAGCGTTAGGGCCTCGATATTCGGGCTCCTAATTTTAAGAGATCCCTAACCGTCTTAAGGAACCCCTAAGCATTGGTGAAAACAAATTTACATTTAAGTAATCCCTAAATCTTGTTAAGTGTCACCTAAATTTTAAGAATTGTTGGTGAAAACGGGCATTAATCTATCTTTTGGTTCAGCTAAGCGGGAGAAGTCACTTGTGTGTCAGCAGTTTACACATACGCACACATTGATAACTATCTCCATCACTTTCTAGCACGCGGTACCTTTGTCTATTAGGTACTGAGTGCACGGCTAATATTATAACCCTTCCTTATGTGTTGTCAATATAGCATGTGAGTGTAAGATGTCATTCTGACCTCAACAATTCTATGAATTGAATTGACCTCCGACCTGCTATTCAATAAGAAATGAACCCTATTGTATTCACGATCGCAACGGCATTAAATACGATGTCACCACATTACCACAATGGCAGCCTCAGCACATGTTGCTTAACCTAGTTGTTGTATAAAAGGTGTTGTTACAAAATATATTAGAAGCTGTATTGTTTTGCTTTATAGCCTAGTTACTTTACTTAGAGCCTAGTTACTTTACTTAGAGCCTAGTTACTTTACTTAGAGCCTAGTTACTTTACTTAGAGCCTAGTTACTTTACTTAGAGCCTAGTTACTTTAGTTAGAGCCTAGATACAATTTATGTATAACTAGCTGTACCCGCGACTTCTAACTTAACAACCCAAAATCATCTTCATTTGACTAGACTTTACAAGTACTTTCAAATCGTCAGCATTTACCACCGGAACCGGAATGTCGTTTTTTGCTGACAAGAATCCGGTGAGAAACTCAGCAATTACTCTTTTAAAATAAAACTTAATTTACATGACATGACATGAATATATCACAAAAAGTTATCACATAAACAAGGATATTCTTCGAATCCCAGAGAAAACTAACATTTTCCCGGGATAAAAGTATCATATGCGTTTCCTTGTACATTACCCGGTTATGTACGAAGAATATGTTTTCCTTGTAAATTGCTGGTAATGTAACTTGGTAATGTACGAGGAATAAACGATTAATCTAGGTTATAAACTATACACGTGCCAATTTTCATACAAATAAATCCGTTGCGCCGGTTTTAAGTGATTGAGCAACAATCATCATACATCCATCAAAATAACCTTCGACATCTTCTATAATATAAAAATGAATCGCTGAATGTGTTGCTAAGCGCAAATCTCGAGAGCAGCTGAACCGATTTCGCTAATTATTTTCTTAGGATATTCCTTGAAATACGAGGATGGTTCTTACGGAGAGAAAAAAATAAAAAATTGCCTGAAAAAGTCTACAAACAACACTTTTCTATTCTATACTCAATGTGGTAGTGGAGAGGTTCTGGGAAGGCAAAACAATTGAGAAACGAAATATAAAATTAAAGAATCCATTGTTATGCTGTACGAAGTTCGCCGGGTCAGCTAGCTTATAATATAAGTTAGGTACATGTCATGTTGATGAATGTCATGAAAATGAAAACAGAATTTTAATGACTACTATTGAAAATAGAAGAGGAAAAATGATTGCTCACCTTATACGACATGACGGTTTTATAAATACAATTATGGAAGGTAAAATAGAAGGAAGGCGTGGCAGGAGATGAACAAGGATAAGCTACATCAAGCAAGTTAAGGATAAGGTAGCCACGTCGTATAGGGAGGTCAAAGAAGTAGCACTGGGCAGGGAGAAGTGGAGGGAAATACATCGGCTACACCGACAAGAGTAACACTCTTAAATGAGAAGAAGACATGTCATGTTGAACATTCATGAAAAATATCAGATGTCAACGGCCTACTTACCTACCTATACCAAGTTATGACCAGTTGAAGTCCCTTAGGGAGACACTGTGGTTGCAGTCCTCAAGAGACTTAGGATATGTTCAGAGAGGTAGGGCGATTTGGGATTTCCCGTGGGTTATCCCATTTAACATTTAGCACTGGCAACCTTACTTACCGCAGAAACACAACACTACATCAAGTAGTGTTATTTCACTGCGGTCTTCTGTAAGGTGGAGGTACAGTCCCCAGTCGGGCGGCTGCAGTAGCGCGACCATGTATAATAATTTGCGACTACGTTTTCGTATCGCCTTCGACTATTTTTGTATTGAAAAATGAACAGCGCTGTGGCGGTGAAAATTGGAACTAAACATTAGTATGACAATTTTGACATTTCTCGAGTTACGTTTTCGAATACGTTGTCGAAAAATGTTCTTGCTACCGGCACAGATTATTGCAGGGTCAGCTACGAGTGCTACTCCTGGTGTTGCGCCCGAAGGCTACGTTAACCGCTTACTATCAGTTAGTACCTTTGTTTGCCAACGTCCTTGGCATTACTGAAGTTATATTTAACTCGGGCTTTGCAATAGTTATGTAACCATATTTCTTAGAGGCTGTGTTTATTGGAGGTATTTTTGCAAGTGACCGTGACCTAGAAAGCGGGGGTTACATAAGCGGTTACCCTAGGTAATTGCAGTTACATGCTTTCAAGTGCGGTAGATTCTGGTTTGAAGTCTTAATTTTGCTTTACAAAGTCCTGCCCTACCTCACGTGAAAATCAATGCACCGATCACCACAGGCAGAAAAACCTGTGTTTCAGTTTTTACAAATATTACTTACTAGCGGCCCGCCCCGGCTTCGCACGGGTAGACATTTATATCAAATATTTTGTCTAGCCGTGCAAAGCCGGGGCGGGCAGCTAGCCTATGTTAATCAGTGATAGTGTACCTTTCTAACGGTGAAAGAATTGTTGAAATCGGTCCAGTAGTTTCGGAGCCTATTCAATACAAACAAAAATACAAATCTTTCCTCTTTATAATATTATTAGTATATTAGTATAGACAACATTATTCATTTATTTATAGTATTCGTCCCTCACGGGGTAGGCAGAGAGTATAGAGCGCGTCACTCTTGGCTTGCACACCTCTTTTGCTTCTACATTCACCAATCTCTTCTTACCTTCTTAAATATTCTTACACACACAAGGCACACAAGCATACGGCCCACCTGATGGCAAGCAGTCACCGTAGCCTATAGCCGCTAGCAATACCAGGGGTATTACTAACAGATTTCCAACTATGTTGTAGATGAGGACTCACTGTGCTAGCAGTAATACTACCAGCCCAGCGAATCCTTGTGGAGCACTGGCAACCTTACTTACCGCAGAAACACAACACCACATCAAGTAGTGTTATTTCACTGCGGTCTTCTGTAAGGAGGAGGTACAGTCCCCAGTCGGGCGGCTCCTATATAAATGGGAAAACCACGGAAAATCCCAAATCGCCTTACCTCTCATAACCTACTGCCATATTATTATTATTTTATTGTATTGTTTCCTTTCTGCTGTCACAATTATCTGTGACACAAGTGACGTCACGTGCCGGTCCCAACAGAAGATCAGCGCCGGTTGTCCGTCACAAGACTACCAGCACATGCTGAGTTGGGACCGGTTCATAACGACACTATGTTCCTCTTCTACACTTGTCTTCCTCTTGTATATGTTTGAGTTGTTAATAAAGGTGTGTGTGTGTGTAATTTTAATAAATAAGATGCATAACCAGTTTGATTTCCACTTTTTTTACTCACTAGTTGCGAGATCTACAGACTGACAACTAATTCGATAATTTTATAATTTATAAGACACGACTGTTGTTTGACCTTCACAGAAAATTGACTGGGAAACCCAGTAATTAAGATGATATCTGTTGTTTGTTAAAACTATCACGTCATAACGTTACCTAATTACAGCTTCTACGTACCTACACTAGTGCTTGGCGGCAGAATATCTGACACTGCGGTGGTACCCACCTAGCCGGACTCTTGCAATAAGATTCCTACCGCCTAGTACCTAGTCTCTTATGGCCAGTAATGTCACTAGCTACAGTGCCCTTCACACCGGAACACAGTGTACTGTACGTACACTAGTGCTTGGCGGCAGAATATCTGACACTGCGGTGGTACCCACCTAGCCGGCCTCTTGCAATAAGAGGCCTACCACCTAGTACCTAGTCTCTTATGGCCAGTAATGTCACTAGCTACAGTGCCCTTCACACCGGAACACAGTGTAGTGTACGTACACTAGTGCTTGGCGGCAGAATATCTGACACTGCGGTGGTACCCACCTAGCCGGACTCTTGCAATAAGAGGCCTACCACCTAGTACCTAGTCTCTTATGGCCAGTAATGTCACTAGCTACAGTGCCCTTCACACCGGAACACAGTGTACTGTACGTACACTAGTGCTTGGCGGCAGAATATCTGACACTGCGGTGGTACCCACCTAGCCGGCCTCTTGCAATAAGAGGCCTACCACCTAGTACCTAGTCTCTTATGGCCAGTAATGTCACTAGCTACAGTGCCCTCCACACCGGAACACAGTGTAGTGTACGTACACTAGTGCTTGGCGGCAGAATATCTGACACTGCGGTGGTACCCACCTAGCCGGACTCTTGCAATAAGAGGCCTACCACCTAGTAGCTAGTCTCTTATGGCCAGTAATGTCACTAGCTACAGTGCCCTTCACACCGGAACACAGTGTAGTGTACGTACACTAGTGCTTGGCGGCAGAATATCTGACACTGCGGTGGTACCCACCTAGCCGGCCTCTTGCAATAAGAGGCCTACCACCTAGTACCTAGTCTCTTATGGCCGGTAATGTCACTAGCTACAGTGCCCTTCACACCGGAACACAGTGTAGTGTACGTACACTAGTGCTTGGCGGCAGAATATCTGACACTGCGGTGGTACCCACCTAGCCGGCCTCTTGCAATAAGAGGCCTACCACCTAGTACCTAGTCTCTTATGGCCGGTAATGTCACTAGCTACAGTGCCCTTCACACCGGAACACAGTGTAGTGTACGTACACTAGTGCTTGGCGGCAGAATATCTGACACTGCGGTGGTACCCACCTAGCCGGACTCTTGCTTACTTAACTGATGAACTTAACAGTGTTTTTATACTCACTGGTCCGCTGAAGATTTCTTCCAGTCTCTGCCTCGGATTCTTTCCCTTCTTAGTTCTCACCAAGAGTAGGATTTTGGTGATATCAGGACATTTTCTGTAAGAAATATGATGAATAAATATGTCTTATCATACTTTACACAGTGCTTGACTTAGCCTACGAGTAGTCGGGAAAATTGCCCTATGTTTTTTGTCTTATTAATTTAAATCCGGTATTGGATGTGATTATTTTGAATCATTAAAAATATCCTTCATCTAACATTATCATCCTCAGTTATAGTTTTATTTCTGTTATAGTTTTTAGGGTTCCGTACCTTGAAAGAAAAAAAGGAACACTTATAGGATCACTCTGTTGTGCGTCTGTCTGTCTGTCAAGAATTTTTATCTCAAGAACCCGTGGAGCTATCAATTTAAAATTAATATGAAATACCCGGGTCCCTTTCGGCTGTAAAATAATCAAACCTGTAAGTGAATATGAAGAAAAGACATGAAATTACCCTTTATGTCGCAAAATTTCATAATTTGCGATTTCACAAGGAAATCAAAGCCTACAGGGTACTTCCCGTTAACCTCGAACCATGACATTTGGCAGGAAGCAGTGTCTTACAGCACAAGTAAAGGACAAAATCTGAAACCCTTCAATATGTAGTTTGTATTTTTTTATGCGAATTTACTAAACAATATTCCTGAATCGCGCTGATGCTATCACCGACGAATAATGAAGTTTGCCTACTTTAATCTTATCTAAAAGGACTACAAGTGTGTACGGAACCCTCGGTGCGCGAGTACTCGCACTTTGCCCGTTTTTTATTATTATTAGATGGATCATCTTAATTTAGATTAGTTTTATACTTGTAACGCTATGCACACATACCTTGGAGCACAATTCAGATCAGATTTTTTCATTTAACTTTGAACTTCTCTATACTTATTATTATAAAGAGGAAAGATTTGTATTTTTGGTGTGTTTGTGTTGAATAGGCTCCGAAACTACTGGTCCGACTTCGAATTTTTTTTTCCCGTTACAAAGCAAAATTATCACTGAGTAGCATAGGCTATATATTATACTAGCGGCCCGCCCCGGCTTCGCACGGGTAGACATTAGTTTCGGAGCATAGACATTTATCAAATATTGTGTCCACCCGTGCGGAGCCGGGGCGGGCAGCTAGTATAATATATAGCCAATGTTACTCCGTGATAATTTAGCTTTCTAGCGGTGAAAGAATTTTTGAAATCGGTCCAGTACTTTTTAAGTTTATTCGTTACATACAAAAATACAAAATCTTTCCTCTTTATAATATAAATGTAGATGTAGATTGATACGCAAGCGAAGTCTCCGGGAAATCCGCTAGTTTTTTTATAAAATTGTGTTCTGTTATTTGTGCTTACTATATAAAATAGATAGCTCCTTGTATTACCTCAGCAGCTTCTCGACGAGCACCTTGCCCATGAAGCCGGTGCCTCCTGTGATGAGCAACGTCAGTCCACTGAAGGTCTGCGCGATGCGGTCAGGCATGGACTCCACTTCCTCCTCCGAAAAACCCTCGCACGACATACTGCAACAAGATTATAACAATAATATATCTTCACGCCTTCCCACAAGGGTCCCCGAAGTGGTGGGCGGAGGTTACAACACCCACTTTCCACCGAAGATAATTTGGTGCCAACGTGACTGATGGTGAGACCGTCGCCGTCTTTTAGGCACTACATACGTCCTTGAATTTCTTTAACGTATGCAGGTTTCCTCACGATGTTCTCTTTCACCGTAAAGCTCGTGGTGTGACTAATCGCTGCACTTAAGTTAGAAAATCTCATTAGTACAGACCGGCGGGATTCGAACTTGCGTCGCTAGAATAGCAGACAACGCTTCATACCAGAAGGCCACCACGGCTTTATATTTTTACAAGATTATTTATTTTAAATAATAATATATTTTTGACGAGACCGCTGGTCTAGTGGTTAGTATACCTGACTGCTACGCTAGAGGTCGCGGGTTCGATTCCCGCCAGGGCAAACATTTATGTGACAAATATGTTTGCCTTGCGTTTGGGTGTTTGGTATGTATTATAAGTATGTATTTACAAAAAAAAAAGGTATATAAGTATTATATCAGCTACTGGTTCCCATAGTATAAGCTTTGCTTAGTTTGGGGCCAGGTGGCGCTGTGTGATAATGTCCAAGCATTATTATTATTATTTATTTATTATATATAATAATAATAATTTCTTTATTTACAGCCAGCTTAGAAAAACTCATTGGTACAGGCCGGGGTTAGAACCTGGGCCCATCGGAAGACTGGCCGTTGCTTCAACCACAATGCTACCACGGCTATAGATAATAAAAGGTTCATCGTCTTAGACTAATCCTGTTCAAAATACAACGTAAAACAAAATTATGGTGCCGATCAAAACAAGGAACAAGCCTTAAAACAATACACAAAGAGTTCAATTTCCAATACCGAAGCCCCTTGCGCCATTAATTAAAGCCCTAGCAATATTACATGATCCTATTTCTTTGACAATAAAGTAGTAATTGCAATGAAGATGTAAATAAATACTTAAAGCAGTCACATTAGAGTTGAGTTTCGTACCAACTAGCCGAGTCCACAGTTGGGTAACAATGCAGTAGGCCGACGTGCTACTAAATGGTGCAACATGGTGCATTGAACTACTGTCACCTTGGGCTACTAGGACTCTCTAAGTTAGCTATGTCTCAGAGTGGTGGTGCCAATTCTGTTGTAAGAAATCTAAACTAATTTGACAGGTCCAAAAGTCTTGCTATCCCTTTCTCATGTGCAGGGTTAAATAAGGATAGCAATACTTTAAGTAGTGTCAAATTAGTTATTGTGTGTATAATCGGGCTTAGAAAAACTCATTGGTGATTGGAACAGTGGCCGGGGTTTGAACCTGGGCCCATCAAATGATAGGTCGTCGCTTCAACCACTAGCCCACCACAGCTATACCTACATGTTGGATACTTAAAATTATTAAGTCGTCGACTACATCATTGGTAGGTAAATTATTTTAATTTATTTTTAATTTATGTACAACAAGCAAGGTCAGATAGACAGGAAATTTGCCTAAAATGATGTGTGTACATTTGTGTTTCTAAAGATGATTCTTACACAGAAATTAACGTCACGATCATCAGTTTGACATTTTTAAATAACAATACGAATATATTATTTCGACATGATACTCTGACAGGTCAAAAGTTAACTTATCTACCAATATTTTAATACATATCAATAAATATTACGCACGCACTTTCGGCGCATGCAGAGGGTATAGAGCGCGTCACTCTAGACTTGTAACCTCGAGCTTTTTCTTGAATGATGTCATTAAAATACCACTATTATTATGTTATCAACATGTTACAAAGTTACTCCCTACGTGTTACAAGCATAAAATACTCAGAATAAGGACTTCGCTTCGCTTACGCTTACGCTCAGCGTAAGCGACAGCTGGAGTCCTTTTTCTGAGAATCTACGTGTTCCAAGCATTAAATCCTAAGTCCGTGGTTACAGGTTTAAAAAAAAATAACATGACCTTTCTTCTTTTTCTTCTTAACTATGGCAATCAATCTTCTTTAGGGATTATGTTTGCGCTATTTTTATTTCGAGCGCTAAAAACTATTACGTTTTCTTGCTACCGCTCCTTTAAGCAAAACTTAGGTGAATCTAGCTGCCCGCCCTTGCTTCGCACGGGTAGACATTTTTCAAATATTTTGTCTACCCGTGCGAAGCCGGGGCGGGCAGCTAGTACAATGTATAGCCTATGTTACTCAGTGATAATGTAGCTTTCTAACGGTAAAAGAATTTTTGAAATCGGTCCAGTAGTTTCGGAGTCTATTCAATACATACATACACACATATGACACGTACCAACATATGTTTAATGCTATGAGAATATTATTTTCATTTCAAGGTATGGTGTTCACAAAATGTGGTGAATTTACTTTGTGACAAATGTACAACAATCCCTAGCCAGGTCCATTCCATTGCGCCCTTCTCATTAGATAGAAATATAATCTATACTAATATTATAAAGAGGAAAGATTTGTATTTTTGTATGTAACGAATAAACTCAAAAAGTACTGGACCGATTTTAATAATTCTTTTTTCATTAGAAAGCTACATCATCACTGAGTAACATAGGCTATATATTATACTAGCTTCCCGCCCCGGCTTCGCTCGGGTAGACAAAATATTTGATAAATGTCTATAGGCTCCGAAACTACTGGACCGATTTCAAAAATTCTTTCACCGTTAGAAAGCTACACTATCACTGATTAACATAGGCTAGCTGCCCGCCCCGGCTTTGCACGGGTAGATAAAATATTTGATATAAATGTCTACCCGTGCGAAGCCGGGGCGTGCCGCTAGTTATTTCAATAAAACCAACCATAACACACTACAAACACTACTATACGTTTGACACAATTTTTTAGTGTTATAGTCACAATCTTACAAATAATGAGTTTACCTCTCTTACACTGCACTACATTATACAATGCGGACGAAGTTGCGAGCAAAAGCTAGTACTAATAACATAAATGCGAAAATTGATGTGTGAGTATGTTTGTAACTTCGTCACACTTCAACAACTGAATGGAATGGATGTAGCTTTTCAGCTGGATTAACTTATAGGATCTTTACCAAAAAAAACCTTGAAATAGGAATCCAAATTTATTCCACACGTACGGAAGTCGCGGGTATAGTTAGTATATTTCGAATTATGGTCGAACCTAAAAAAGCCGTGGACGTGGTGGGAAATCAATTTTGGAGGTCTGGGCACTAGCCTTTCGATCGCGATGCGTTTACTCGTAAAGTTGGTTCGGGACATTTATTTTACGTTTAGGTTAGTTTTGTACTTCTTAGTTTAGTTTATTTTAAGTTTTTATTATAATTGAGTTAAATTTATACATAAAATAAAATTAGAAATAGGTTAATTAATTAACTCGTAAAGATATAATAACTATTCAAATGTTTTCAAACTATAAACCTGCGCTGTGACACCGAATTGACTACAATTCGCTTGTTACTCACCATACCGGGCCTTTTAAAATGTCCATCTTCAGACCGGTTATTTCAGATATCTTGTTACTTACCTACCTTTATTCTTTACACTAAGGTGGCACACAAGCATACGGCCCACTTGATGGTCAGTTTTCCTTGTACATTTTTGCAGAATATTGGTCTAGCATTATTATAACCACGACATAATTAGTCAAATTACTACATTACGTTGGTACCTAACTCATTTATCTAATAATATCTTCACGCCTTCCCAAAACGGTCCCCGAAGAGGTAGGCAGATGTGTTACAACAACCGAAGATAATTTGGTGCCAACGTGACAGATGGTGAGTCCGTCGCCGTCTTTTAGGCACTACCCTTGAATTTCTTCTCAGACTTATGCAGGTTTCCTCACGATGTTTTCCTTCACAGTAAAGCTCGTGGTGCGAATAATTACTGCACTTAAGTTAGAAAACCTCATTGATATAGACTCGGTGGTGGTCACCCATCCAACACCAGACCATATACCAAGGATGCTTACTTATTACGCTCAATATGCGCGACTCAACCCCAAGCTTCTGAGAGGTGGCGATTTGTGATTTCCCGTGGGTTTTCCCATTTAAATTGGAGCCGCCCGACTGGGGACTGTACCTGCACCTTACAGAAGAGAAGACCGCAGTGAAATAACACTACTTTAATGTAGTGTTGTGTTTCTGCGGTAAGTAAGGTTGCCAGTGCTCTACGAGGATACGCTGGGCTAGTAGTATTGCTGCAAGCACAGTGAGTCCTCATCAACAAAATGGTTGGCAGCCAATTAGTGATACCCCTGGTATTTCTAGCGGCTATAGGCTATGGTGACTGCTTACCATCAGGTGGGCCGTATGCTTGTGTGCCACCTTAGTGGTATAAAAAAATAAAGCCAAATGTTCCTATTAGGTATTGCACGAAATTACATCTCTACCTTCACAACAGTTTTTGCCTAGACACGATTGCATTTATGAAACGTCTAGTAATGAAACCATTATAAAAAAGTCGACCGAGCCTAGTAACCTAGTCGGTTATGATGTGTGATATCTAACAACACTAGCTCTTATTCCTCGCTAAGATCTGTGGTGGATTAAGTGAGCGCGGGGCCCGTAGCAAAGTCTATCTTCTTCTTTTTCTTCCTATGGCAATCAATCCCGCCAGGGACTATTTTTGCCAGTGTCGAGTGTCAGAGAATTTTCAAGTTTCAAAATTTGATATCGATATTTATCTTATGAATATATATGGAGTCGACATTTTTATATCGATAACTGTCGTATGTATCTATATTTCTATATCGCTATATATCGAATCGACATTGTTACATCGATAATTATCGGTAAAAAAAAAACGTTATAATGATATTTTTTGCAGATAGGTAGGTTTACAATTATAAATTTATTAAATAAATACAATATTTTGAATATTGGTTTGAATCATTTATTTTTTTCGCATGCGTAGTGTAAAGCAGAGTGTTACACACGGCGCTATAACCCATTGTAACTCGGTTTCTATTTACTCCCTCACTAAAGCTCAGTGCCGGTAGCATGAACTATTTCGACAACGTTTTCGTATCGCCTTCGACTATTTTTGTATTGAAAAATGAACAGCGCTGCGGCGGTGAAAAGTAAAAATTAGTCTGACAATTTTGACATTTCGCGAGTTATGTTTTCGAATACGTTGTCGACAATGTTCCTGCTACCGGCACTGGTGTAAAAACTATATCGTATACAATGGGTCACTTTAGCCCCTCGTATAACAATCTACTATTATTTATAACCGATAGGCCAAATAAGTACCTATTTTTATTGGATTTAACTTTAAAAAATTACGATTTTCATCCTCTACCCCTTGAGGGGTGGTTTTTCCAAAAACTTTTCCTCAGTGGAAATTAAAGGTACTCTGTGTGTACTACTGTCGAAATTTCAAGTCTCTAACCTCAGCCGTTTAGGCTGTGCGTTTACATGACAGTTTCTTAATATAATTTATACAATACATATATATAGTACACACGTTACTCAATACCCAGAAAAATATGTAAGATAAAAATAAAATCCACAGCCTGGGTATTCGTCATTTAAAAATCACTACATAGTTTAAAACAAAGACGCTTCCCGCTCTCTGTTCGTATGTACGCTTAGATCTTTAGAACTGCGCAACGGATTTTGGTGCGGTTTTTTAATAGATAGTGATTTAAGAGGAAGGTTTATATGTATAATTAATTTGTGTTTTGTAGGTAATTAACTTATATGGCCAACCGTGCGAAGCCGGGGCGGGTCGCTAGTATGATAAAACATAATAATAAAACCCACAGACTAACTATGTATTAGTCATTTAAAAATAAAATATTCGATAACTCACCTTATTTAATTTTAATTTTCGCGACACACGTGTGCTCACCACAAAGTATAAAATTCAACTAACTCAGTAACTTAGGTTGGGTTTTTCGATCTCGCAATACGACCGCTCGTTGCAAAATAATGTTGCGTTAAGCCAAAAGCAGTCACTACGCTATACGAGTGTCGAAACTTAAATCATCAGAGGTCATAAAATGTAACTTTTTTATTTTATCTTCACGCCTTCCCACAAGGGTCCCCGAAGGAGTAGGCAGAGGTTACAACACCCACTTTCCACCGAAGATAATTTGGTGCCAACGTGACAGATGGTGAGTCCGTCGCCGTCTCTTAGGCACTACATACGTCCTTGAATTTCTTCTTAGAAGTATGCAGGTTTCCTCACGATGTTTTCCTTCACCGTAAAGCTTGTGGTGTGACTAATCACTGCACTTAAGTTAGACAAACTAATTGGTACAGACCGGTGGGATTGGAACTTGCGTCGCTAGAATAGCAGGCAACGCTTCATACCACACGGCCACCACGACCCCTCTGTATTTTAGTTAACGTAACTTTACAGATACATTTACCAATACGAACATACGTACATACGTACTCATCACGCTGAATCCCTTTGGGATAGGGTTAGGGATTGCAATTGCTGGATCCAGCATCCAGCAATCACGTCACGGATAAAACAGTTTTTGTACCTTTTTTCTAAAAAAAAAACCTATAATTTGTAGGGATGCTGGATCCAGCTGGATTTAAGTCGATCCAGCAAAAATCCAGCTGGATTGAAAATGGTGCTGGATTGCAATCCTAGATAGGGTTGCCTGTTAACAAGCTTTTATTGTCAGATCAATTAATAAAGGTAGATGTAACTTTGCGGACAATGTAGTGACCCCAGTATAAACTACGCCTTGCAGTACATATACACAATTAATTACACTCATTCGTCTACAACTTATCCAATGAAATTACGCCTTGCCTACGCACTACATGTTCAAAAACCAGGCGTCATTTCGTTGTTCGCAAAATTACATCACTTTTTTTTATACCACTAAGGTGGCAAACAAGCTTACGGCCCATGATGGTAAGCGGTTACCGTAGCCCATGGACGCTTGCAACAGAAGGGGTATCATTCGCGCGTTTACCGGGTTAGGGTTCCGTACACGAAGGTTAACCAACGGAACCCTATTTCTGAGACTTGCCTGTCCGTCCGTCCATCGGTCCACCCATCAATCCGTCCATCCGCCGGTCTGTATGTCAGCAACGATGACAATGCATTTTTATTGAAAAGATAACCTGAATCGACATCCAGGAAGAGCTCCAGATAAAGGAACTCTTCAACGGTCAACAGGACAGACACGAAATTGTGTACGCATTTTATTATGATAGCCGGTGTTCAGTTGTACCATGACATGGTTGCTGCAGTCAGGTTGGGTCTCGATTAGGGAACTCTTCAATGATTAGCAGCAAACACATTAAATGCTGCAAAAATGTGTTATACAAAAGTTTTCTACAAGCTTTTATGTAGATAGTTTTTTTTTATACCACTAAGGTGGCACACAAGCATACGGCCCACCTGATGGTAAGCAGTCACCGTAGCCTATAGCCGCTAGCAATACCAGAGGTATCACTAACGGGGTGCGAACCATAAGGTTTCACCTGTCGGGTGTGTGTTATCATATCTTTCAAGTTAAATTTGACCCACTTACCAGAGTCCGATTGAGCTGAAATTGGGCATACACGTTTGCTACCCGTGACAATGCACGGTGACCTAAATGCCGCCATTTTCAATCCAATATGGCAGACTCATCATCATCAACAACATGGTTGGCAATCCGTTAGTGATATCCCTGGTATTGTTAGCGGCTCCAGGCTACGGTGACTGCTAACCATCAGGTGGGCCGTATACTTGCGCCATTGGCAATCCGTTAGTGATACCCCTGGTATTGTTAGCGGCTACAGGCTACGGTGAATGCTAACCATCAGGTGGGCCGTATACTTGCGCCATTGGCAATCCGTTAGTGATACCCCTGGTATTGCAAGCGGCTACAGGCTACGGTGACTGCTAACCATCAGGTGGGCCGTATACTTGCGCCACCTTTGTGGTAAAAAAAAAAGATTGTCCATATTTTTAAATTATTTATGCGTAGGTACCTACGAATTATTGTTACTACTTTACATAAACATATACTTGTAGGTAGCGTAAGATCAAATGCGCGGGGGTTAAACTTTGATCTCATCACGCATTAATTGACAAGTCAATGACAGTTCTTGCTAATTAATGGTCACAGCCGTAGAGGGAGATAACTAGGACTATAAAAAGTAATGTTCTGTTTACTGTAATATATTACTTTTTGTAACAATTTTATAACAAGCTAATGTTTTAATAAATTATTTGCCCTGGCAATATGTTGGCAATCCAACATTAAACCTTTTTTGATAAAGCATTGTAACCGTCGATATAAATTATATATGGTAACATTAAATAAATGCTTCCTCTTCCGCTCGATCCGCCGCCATGCGAGTCACGCAAGTATGAACGCTCTGTGTTTTATTTAATTTACATATTACAATTACATCTTTACAACCATCCAATACTTTTTTTATACCACTAATTTGTACTAGCCCAGCGTATCCTCGTGGAGTACTGGCAAAAATTACTCACCATAGAAACACAACACTACATTAATGTAGTGTTATTTGACTGCGGTCCTCTGTAAGGTGGAGGTACAGTCCCCAGTCGGGCGACTCCTCACGATGTTTTCCTTCACCGTAAAGCTCGTACTATGACTAATCGCTGCACTTAAGTTAGAAACATTGGTACAGACCGGTGTGATTGGAACTTGCGTCGCTAGAATAGCAGATAGCGCTTCAATAAATCAAACACATGAATATATTACTTCTTTATTTTCAACGTAAATATAATTATCAAGCGTAGTTTATCACATATATAAAGTGACTTGAAAAGTTGTTCAGCTCTTGGAAAGCATTACAGTCCATCTAGTCGGACTCTTGCAATAAGAGGCCTACCACCTAGTACCTAGTCTCTTATGGCCAGTAATGTCACTAGCTACAGTGTCCTTCACACCGGAACACAGTGTAGTGTACGTACACTAGTGCTTGGCGGCAGAATATCTGACACTGCGGTGGTACCCACCTAGCCGGACTCTTGCAATAAGAGGCCTACCACCTAGTACCTAGTCTCTTATGGCCAGTAATGTCACTAGCTACAGTGCCCTTCACACCGGAACACAGTGTAGTGTACGTACACTAGTGCTTGGCGGCAGAATATCTGACACTGCGGTGGTACCCACCTAGCCGGACTCTTGCAATAAGAGGCCTACCACCTAGTACCTAGTCTCTTATGGCCAGTAATGTCACTAGCTACAGTGCCCTTCACACCGGAACACAGTGTAGTGTACGTACACTAGTGCTTGGCGGCAGAATATCTGACACTGCGGTGGTACCCACCTAGCCGGACTCTTGCAATAAGAGGCCTTATGCTAGTGGAATTAGTACTCTATCGCCATCGGATTAAGGCTGTTCTGACCAGACGAAAGGTTCTAATCTTTTATCTTCTGGTAAAATGAGATTCAACTCTTCAATATCTTGTAAAGTCTGAAAGAAAAAGAAAAGAGTAAATAAAAAAATAAACTTCTTAGATGAAATCACCAAGTAATCAATGATTTTAATCAATAATAGACATTTACAATTCACAATTAAATTAATATCAAATCCCGAATAAAAATATTAACTAATATTAAACACGTTGTATGTGTGTCACATAATTTTTCGTATAAAAATATTATATTAGAAAAACTGACATCAAAACAGAAAGAGATTTTAATACTGTTTTTTAAACTTTCGCGAATTAAACACATAGTAATGACATGAAAACGGGTCTTATACGCGATATTAAATTGTTTATTTACCTCCCGACGTTTCGACCGAGTTGCATCGGCCGTGGTCACGGGCTGACTGATTGTAGTTGTGTACGTCGCCTTTTTCTTGATTCGCGGGTAGAACGAATATTGTTATCTACCTCCGTATGAGTTTTTAAATTTGGGTCCACGTACACAACTACAATCAGTCAGCCCGTGACCACGGCCGATGCAACTCGGTCGAAACGTCAGGAGGTAAATAAACAATTTAATATCGCGTATAAGACCCGTTTTCATGTCTTTACTAAAAGAGACTTGAATAACTGAAAAAGAACCTTTTTTTTTAAGTTGTGCTAATATTTTTTACCATTAAAAATGTCGATAGATATTTTTAATAAATTTAATAGGGATAGCAAGATTTTAGACCTGTCAAATTAGTTAAGTTTAGTAATTTTGAACAACAGAATGGACACCATCATTGACATCGCTAGATTGTTTCACTTAGTTTCCTCAATATTTAAACAGTTATTATTCTTTAGGTACCTGGTTAAGCAGAAAGTTGCATCTGGAGAGTTGATGGGCGACCTCGTGAACTCTCGCCAGTCGCTCGGCGTGCCTCGCGTTCGCTCGCTGCTTGTCCACCATTTGCGAGTAGAGACGGGAGATCTCTGCGTCCGACTAAGACAAGTAGGGCTAGCATGAACAATTGCGACGTTTTCGTATCGCCTCCGACTATTTTTGTATTGAAAAATGAAAATCGCTATGGCGGTGAAAAGTGGAACTAAAAATTAGTATGACAATCTTGACATTTCGCGAGTTACGTTGTCGAAAAAGTTCATGCTACCGACACAGATATGGTAATTTAGACCTTCATAAGTGCCTTATTAGGGCCTAAACTGAATAAATGATTTTTGATTTTATTAATCACATACGATATTACACTAACGTCAATAGATTTCTAGCGATTTTTTTTTTATTATACCACTAAGGTGACACACAAGCATGCGGCCCACCTGACGCCGCTAGCAATACCAGGGATATCACTAACGCGTTGCCAACCCTGTTGTTGATGAGGACTCACTGTGCTAACAGAATTACTACTAGCCCAGTGTATCCTCGTGGAGCACTGGCAACCTCATTCACCGCAGAAACACACCACTACATCAAGTAGTGTTATTTCACTGCGGTCTTCAGTGCCGGTAGCAGGCACATTGTCGACAACGTATTCGAAAACGTAACTCGCGAAATGTCAAAATTGTCATACTAATTTTTAGTTCCACTTTTCATCGCCGCAGCGCTGTTCATTGTTCAATACAAAAATAGTCGAAGGCGATACGAAAACGTTGTCGACAAAGTTCATGCTACCGACACTGTAGGGTGGAGGTACAATCCCCAGTCGGGCGGCTCCAATTTAAATGGGAAAGCCACGGGAGATCCCAATTCGCCCTACCTCTCTGTTTTAGGTGTATATATGTGTAGTACCTCTTTAAGTTTGGCGGCCAGTCCCAGCTGGTCTCCAGCCAAGGGCTGCGCGCAGGCGGCGAGGTGCGCCTGCAGTCTGGTCACCAGCCGCACCCAGGGACGGGGCTCCAGCCCTACACGAACACAATTTCTTTGATAACACGTAAAGGACATCATCCATTTCGGTCCAAATCTGTGCCGGTAGCAGGAACATTGTCGATAACGTATTCGAAAACGTAACTCGTGAAATGTCAAAATTGTCATACTAATTTTTAGTTCCGCTTTTCACCGCCGCAGCGCTGTTCATTTTTCAATACAAAAATAGTCGAAGGCGATACGATAACGTTGTTGAAAAAGTTCATGCTACCGGCACTGAACGGGCCTTAAAATAATATATTTGTTGGCGACGTACGACCTCGTTAGTGTGTTTTTTATACTTCTTTGTATTTTAAAAGTACCTTCAAGAATCTCAGGGTCCCTAGCACCAGGCAGACCGAGGGTCCCTCTCATTATGGGGAGGAATGTTGGGATCTCCTGGAACAAACATACACAAAAACGTACATACATACATTTATCTCAACTTCAACATCAACTTTTTGGTCTATTCCCACTAGTTCAGTTGTCCAGATCAGTTGACTGAACTAGTTCTATTAATGGCTTCTGCGGGGTTGCCAAAATTTGGCCGATGACACGTTGGTAGAACTAAGAACAACCGTTGGAGATTATCTGTACGGTTTAAACATTTTATGACCGGTATTGAGCATTTATACATTCTGAATTATATATATAGGACAGCACAGCACTATCACAGGACGCACAAATAGACATATAAAAATTAATATCTACATCTACACTAATATTATAGAGGAAAGATTAGTATTTTTGTATGTAACGAATAAACTCAAAAAGTACTGGACCGATTTTAATAATTCTTTTTTCATTAGAAAGCTACATCATCACTGAGTAACATAGGCTATATATTATACTAGCTGCCCGCCCCGGCTTCGGGCTCGGGTAGACAAAATATTTGATAAATGTCTATAGGCTCCGAAACTACTGAACCGATTTCAAAAAATCTTTCACATTTAGAAAGCTACACTATCACTGAGTAACATAGGCTAGCTGCCCGCCCCGGCTTTGCACGGGTAGACAAAATATTTGATATCAATGTCTACCCGTGCGAAGCCGGGGCGGGCCGCTAGTACTTAATAAATAGAATAATACATTTATCTCAGGTTCGATCTAACGACATTGACAGATATTTCTCCAGGCTGCCGAAACTAGCAGAAAGCGTTCAACAATACATAGATAACCAATATGGTTAACGTAGGAATAATATAAAAACCGGCCAAGTGCGAGTCGGACTCGCGCACCGAGGGTTCCGTACACACTTGTAGGTAAGATTTAAAGTAGGCGAACTTCAAATGAGGTCATTATTCGTCGGTGACTCTCAACAGCGTGATTCAGGATTATTACTAAGTAAATTCGTATTTAAAAAAAACGACATATTATTTACGGTTTTCAGATTTTATCCTTTACTTATGCTGTAAGACACTGCTTCCTGCCAAATTTCATGCTTCTAGGTCAACGGGAAGTACCCTGTAGGTTTTTATTCCCTTGTGAAATCGCGAAATATGCGAAAATTTGCGACATAAACGGTCATATCTTTCCTTCATATTGACTTACAGGTTTGATTATTTTACAGCCGAAAGCGACCATAGACACGGGTATTTCACATTAATTTCAATTTGATAACAACATGCGTTTTTGAGATAAACATTCTTGACCGACAGACAGACAGGATAGATAGACAACAAAGTGATGCTATAAGGGTTCTTTTTTACCTTTTAAAAGGTACGGAACCCGGAATAATATAAAAAAATGGTCATAAACTAATTAGTAAAGTGGTAAAAAGGCTACCTGCAGCCGCTGTATATCCTCATGAAGCTGCGCATCAGCCGGCTGCTTCACAACCACGATATCGTGGGCCCTCCGCCGTCGCGCCTGCAATCCCAACTGCTTCCTTTGCAAGGCCCACTTTTTCTGCTCAGTGGTACGCTGGTTACGTACCGCCGTTTTTGGTGAATCTATCAAAAGTAAAAATATGTACATTAAATTAAAAAAAAATCTTACAGTAGTTGCACATGATGTGTTTAAATCAAATAACGCACGCGTTCCTGGATTTCTGTTGCACTTGGCTACAAAAGGGACGACCTTTTCACGACATTATTCCCACAGATTGAATGAATCCCGAAGAGAAGAAAGATGTTTATACATCACATACACACAAGATTATCTTTTAAGCTATTGCATAGCTTTTATCGCGGGCCTTGAGCGTGGGGACCGAATCCAGAAATTCCGTAACGAAAAAACCTAACACCCTCCACTCCGACCGACAACTCCATCTATCGATAAATACCAGAACTTTTAATGACTTTTTGAAATATCACGCTTGTCTCTTTAGTTTAGCAACCCGCCTTTAGGTGGCATTGGTTGTATTGGAAAACTACCGTAATCAGCCGTTTGTGAGAAAGTATATAGGTATATAAAAAAATATGCATGCATTAATAAAATAAATAAATAATTATAATTGCATAAGTTGATAAAAAATGCTATGCAATAGCCTTACCGCGGCAGTCTCCGAGTGCCACACCTAATTTTTTATGCCTGGACTTTCGTCAAGATCGGAAGTAGCGGAACAGAGTGTAGTGTACGTACACTAGTGCTTGGCAGCAGAATATCTGACACTGAGGTGGTACCCATCAATCCTTTTCATCTTATTTAAAGTAGATTTTATTTGTTAATAATATAAGTAATAATCTGTTTTTATATGTTAGCTGATCGCTGTAAGGAACTCGGCATTTTTTTATAAGGAATATGTAAAAAAGCGTTGTGAACTATAGGTTTGATTGTAACTATTTACTACTTTACTTTTCTCTTTATTAAGATATATTTTGTATAACCCTTTGTTTCTTAAATAAATAAAAATTAATTAATAGATTTTTGTATTAGTATTCATTTTTTTACTTACCGCCAATAGGCCTGTCCACAGTGTAGGATATGTATGGCAACTCTGAATCGGAGCACACACTTGCACCAGGGGAGTTGTTGCCACTCAGCATTGGATCATGAGGACGTGGGGAATCTGGAGTGACAAATATTCTCATTAATTTTAGTTTTTAAGAAGTTGTGTATATCCAAAACCCCTCCTTAGTGGATGCCTATGTCATAAAAGGTACTTACTGTCAAAATTTCAATTCCCTTACCACAGTCTTTAGGCTGTGCATTGATGTTAGTCAATCAGTCAATCAGTCAGTTTCTTCATTTATATATATACATATTACAATGATAAACTAAATTATTCTAAAAGTTTGAGATGTCAGATATACATTTTAAAATTAAAATGTAGCTGGACAGTACATATGGCTGTATGAAGTGAAGAGGACAGAATTTAATTATTTATTTAATGCACAAAACAAATTACAATCATTTACATAATTATTGTAAACAAAACACAAAGTATCAATGCAATTCAACAAGATGTGGATCCAACTAATCAGTTATAAAGTCATTAAATACACTAAATAAACAGAAAAAATATTATACAAAAAAATCTTTATAAAAACTTCAATATAAACAATTAAAATTGCATATAAGATACATTTATCAAGTCAACATTTTGTATAACATATTATACAGAAGAATGGTGGCCTAGAGAAGGCAAGGGAGGCCTACACTCAGCTGTGGACTCATTGGCATAACATGGATTTTAATTATGATTATGCCACTTCAAACAACTGAGTGGAATGCAAATTCCACAGACTTGCCACTGACCCTTTCATATGTTGAGATATATTTAAGAGAGGTAGGGCGAATTGGGATCTCCCATGGGATTTCCCACTAAAATTGGAGCCACCCAACTGGGTACTATACTTCTACCACACACAAGACTGCAGTCAAATAACACTACTTTAATGTAGTGTTGTTTCACTTGTTTATGTGGTAAGCAAGGTTGCCAGTGCTCCACAAGGATATGCTGGGCTAGTAGTAATGTTGCTAGCACAGTGTGTCTTCATGAACAACATGGTTAGCAACGCCTTAGTGGTACCCCTGGTATTACTAATGGCTATCAGCTACAGTGACTGCTTACGGTCAGGTGGGCCGTATGCTTGTGTACCACCTTAGTGGTATATAAAAAAAAAGCCGGCCGGGGTCACAGCCGGCACCCCCCAGGCTACGCGGTGTGGATGCGGTTAACGAAATCTCTTTACCTGATACACTGGCAACAGCTATGGTGTGTCCACGACGCACCGGTGGAGCTCGTTGTGTTTGCTTTTTTGGAGGCATTGACGACTGCTCAGAGCCCATAGTGAGGCTTGATGATTATAATTAAAACAATAACACTATAACTGGCAGGTTTACAAATATCAGTTTATGAGCTTTGTTTATCGATTAAAATATGCGATAACTCCGGTGATTTTATTTACACAAACCCACGATCGTTTACCAATCACAAGCTCATAACAAAGCGAATTTTATTAAGTATTATTGATATTCATAATTTTAGCCATCCCATCGCAAACAAATTGAAGTTAACAAAGTTGACGTACAAATACTTACAGCCATGACATTTGTTTGACATTCAATCGTTAGTTATTTCTTCTTCTTCTTCCTAAATATGGCAGTCAATCCTCTTTAGGGTCAATTTTTGCCAGTGTCGAGTGTATATTTAAAAACACGAAAAATGAAGAATATTTACAAAGTTTTTTTGCATTAAAATGCCTAATGTCATGCATTCTAATGCTTATTGGATTTTCTGGAGACAATCCACGGCAGTAGCAGATTGTAACATGCCTTTAGGTCATCTTAAAACAGTATTTCCAATATTTCTATAAATGTCCATAACGAGGATTGAATGCCATAATACGGAAGAAGAAGAAGAAGACGTCAACTGAGTTGATTGAGACTGACATTTCACACGTCACGTCACACGCGTCATTTTCATCTTTCGATCAAAAAGAACTTGATCAACACCAATCCAACACGCCAAATATTTTGGTCGTCGAAAATATTTTGAATAATTAGTTATTTAATTATGATATAGATAAATAAATACTATCAAAATGGTAGACGAAGGCACTAGGAAGACTTTGAGCAGCATCCCGTTGATGCAAACCAAGGCTGGCCCTCGTGATAAGGAATTATGGGTCATAAGATTAAAGGAAGAATATCAGGCGCTTATAAAGGTAAATTTTACTTCCTGGTACGTGTAATCGATGTAATATTATATACAGCTGTATTGTGTTTTACACTCCAGTGATCAAATCTTATTAATAAATTTATTTTAATTTAAATTAAGACGTAACATTTTATTTGACTTAAATTACTTTCACTTGTTGCAAAATCTTGTTAAGCAATTATTTGTTAATTATTATTGTATCATAACCTCAAATACGATAATATTACTTGATATATAATCTTACTAAATTAAAAAAAGCCAGCGCTTATGATATTAATGAAGATATTTTTGTAAATTCCTCCCATCAATTTAACCAGGCCATTGACTGAGTACTAACTAATTATTTAAAATTAGTTAAATTAGTTACTCCCTCTTTGGACAAGGATTATAATTATTTTGTAATAAAAATAAAAAGATATAACCTCTATCTGTATTCCAGTACGTCCAAAATAACAAATCTGCTGACAATGACTGGTTCCGTCTGGAATCCGACAAGACTGGAACAAGGTGGTTCGGTAAATGCTGGTATGTTCATAACCTGCTGAAGTATGAATTTGACCTGGAGTTTGATGTGAGTATTCCTTATTGTGTTTGTGGTGTAAACTTTGCCAGCATTCTACCAACACATGTTCAAATCCCACTCTGTACCAATCAGATTTCCTAACTTAAGTGCAGTATTTAGTCACAACACTAGCTTTATGTATGATGAAGGAAATTTTGTGAGGAAAGACACTTTTGAGAAGAAATTCAGAGACCTATGTAGTGCCTCAGAGATGGCAATAGACTGACCATCTGCCATATTGGCTTTAATTTTAATTTTGGTTGAAAATGGGTGTTGTCGCTCTGTCTACATCGTCAGGAGTCCCTGAACTATACTGGAGCTGGAGCAAGAATAACTTGCGACTACATATTCGAAAATTTAACTTGTGTAATATCAACATTTTCATACTAATTTTTAGTTCCACTTTTCGCCGGCGCGCTTTTCATTTCCCATACTAAAATTGACGACTGATTATTATATGTATTTGTCATAGATACCAGTGACATACCCCACTACAGCACCAGAGCTCGCACTACCAGGCTTGGATGGAAAGACTGCTAAAATGTACAGAGGAGGGAAAATATGTCTCACTGATCATTTTAAGCCTCTATGGGCCCGGAATGTGCCCAAATTTGGTATAGCTCATGCTATGGCTCTTGGCGTAAGTTGTTGTTAACACATTTTTATTGGCTTTTAGGGTCGGCAACGCGCGAATGATACTTCTGGTGTTGCAAGCGTCCATAGGCTACAGTGACCACTTACCATCGGAAGGGCCGTATGCTTGTTTGCCACTTTAGTGTTATACAAAAAATCAATAAAGTTTCACCTGTATGTATGTATCTATTTATCTATGGAATCTTTAAAAAAGGGAGGTGGGGCGAATTGGGATCTCCCGCGGGTTTTCCCATTAAAATTGGAGCCGCCTGACGGGGGACTGTACCTCCACCTTACAGAAGAATGCAGTCAAATAACACTACTTTGATGTAGTGTTGAGTTTCTGTGGTGAGTAAGGTTGCCAGTGCTCCATGAGGATACACTGAGCTGGCTTAAATTCTTGCTATCCCTTTTTCACGTGTGGGGTTAAATAAGGACGGCAATACTTTAAGTCCTGTCAAGTTAGTTTAGTTGAATAATTTCGTACGACAGAATCGACACTTATCTATATTATAAGCCGATAAATAGTTTCAAGCAAAATGACGCTGTGCAGTAAAGAGATAAGACTTAATTTAATGTGCTTTAAGATTTTTTTATAATATATCAGTACCTAAGTCCATATAGGTGCGCTAATGACACTATTTTCGTGGATTTTGTACTGGACCCAATATCTACTTGTTATTAGTTTCATCTCTTCTTCTTCTTCCTAACTATGGCAATCAATCCTCTTCAGGGACTATTTTTGCCAGTGTCTAGTTTTTGAGAATTTTCAAGTTGCAACAGAAGCTGATTGTAACACGCCTTTAGGCCAGAGGTAACCTATTCACCAAAATTAAAAATCATTTCACACAAAAGTCAGTGCGGCAATCAGGTGGAGCAGTTGAGGTTTTTTCGAGTGATTTTTAATGTGTATTTTTGGTGTCGTTATGTGCAGTAAAAGTTTCATTTAGTGACTGATTGATAAGAACATTGGAAATTGGAAATATGTAATGCTGAAAAAATTTCAACCACTCTGCCTGATTCCCGCCAAATTCTCCAGTTGGATCTCAATACCCACTATTTTACGGACCATAATTATTTTACTTTCAGCTTGGACCGTGGCTTGCAGTAGAAATTCCCGAGTTGATAGAAAAAGGTGTAATTAGTTATCAAGAGAAATCAGAAGAGGCGAAATGAATTTGACTAAAGTGTATTTCCCATCTACCAACAATGAGTTGCCCGTTATAAATATTTTATACATTCTATTGATACAGATATAATGTAAATAAAAATAACATATTTTTCATATTTATTGTGTCTTTTATAACCCCAGTTATCCGTAGCAATAATTAATTAAAACATATTTGTTGAGCAGGAAACGGCTACCATACATATAGCTTGGTATAAAAGTCTATAAACGAAGCGAAATGTTTGTCTACTGGCAACCTTCACAAAATGTAAACCAACCAATCAAGATGGTTGGTTGATGCTCTATACGAGCTGCGGCGGAATGCCATATGAACTTTACAGTAGTACCTACTTACAGTCTGGCAAAGAAGAGTAGGAAATTAAATACTACTTTCCTCTTTTTTGCCAGAATATTATATCAATTGAATAGAAAAAGAAATATAAATAGTCCATATTGGTGTCGATTCTGTTGTTCAAAATTACTAAACTTAACTAATTTGACAGGTCTAAATGTCTTGCTATCCCTTTCTCATGTGCGGTGTTTAAGAAGGATGGCAATATTTTTAGACCTGTCAAATTAGTTAAGTTTAGTAATTTTGAACAACAGAATTGGCACCATTGTAGTTGTAAGTTTAATTTTGTTAACAATAATCATCCTTGGAAATTGCTATATAATGACATATACAACAAGCAAATAGAAGAAGCACAATAATTTCCAGAACACGTAAAAGTACAGAGACATGAAAATATAATTTGCAATTTTGAGATAAATTTGTTTTTGTCCACCATACGCACTGTCCTTGAGTCCGTCTTTGATGATATATTTCCTCAAACCGATGCACCAGACTAGCACCATCTCCTTCCAATCTATGGACCTCACGTTAAAGTTGTATATCAGCCGGTCTGCGGGCGACAGTCGACCGAACATGGCCTGCAGGTTGTCATCCCTAAACCGCCATTCGTTGAAAGAGAAGAAAGAGTGTAGTTTGGACATCTTGTATATTTTATGATAGATCTTCACAGCTCTGAAATGGTTAAAGAGTTATTGATTGACAACATTCAGTCAATAAATATATTTACAACAAGTGTGTTGAATTATAATACGATTTTAATGAAACTTATTTTTTTTACATTATTAATTAGCACACTAATTACTTAATTAGAGGTTGACATTCTGGCTAGATATATTTTAGTTAACTCTGAAATGCCTCGATAATAGGCATAGGTCCTTCAAGGGCGCCGTATGGGCACCTGTTAAGCGTGTAGATTTTCTTAAAAAGAGACTATCTTTCTTCTTCTTCCTAAATATCGCAATCAATCCTCTTTAGGGACTATTTTTGCCAGTGTCGAGTGTTAAGAGACTATCTGTGAATCTAGAGTTTTAGTTTTAAAGCATAGATAATAAATGTCTAGTTATATTTAACCATGTACGATGTACTTCAAATACGATTATAACAAATACTCTGATAGTTTCTAAACATGGATAGGCGTAACACTTACGAGGGTATCTCCTTGAGTTTGATTCCCAGTAGAAAGCACACTCCGTCTACTAGATATCCCGGTATATAGTGCAATATCCAAGTAAGGAGCCAGTAGATGAACGGATTTGCCGTTATGTACCCGTAACAGCTCCATACAGCCTTGGGGGTTGCATACTGATCTCGGTTGGTCTCCAATATATTTTGAATGAATCCTGGAAATATGAAGAACATGTTTTTTTATACCACTAAGGTGACACACAAGCATATGGCCCACCTGATGGTAAGCAGTCACCTATAGCCGCTAGCAATACCAGGGGTATCACAGGTTGCCAATCATGTTGTTGATGAGGACTCACTGTGCTAGCAGCATTACTACTAGCCCAGCGTCCCCTCGTGGAGCACTGGCAACCTTACTTACCGCAGAAACACAACACTACATCAAGTAGTGTTATTTGACTGCGGTCTTCCGTAAAGTGGAGGTACAGTACCCAGTCGGGCGGCTCCAATTTAAATGGGAAAACCCACTGTAGGAATGGGATTAAATAATCCTTAAATTCAAAAAGCTATTGGTGTGACATAATATAATTTATAGCTGGCCTCCTACTTGTACAAGCTGGTACTTACTTACTGTTACCTGACAGTCAGTACCGCTGATGCTGTAGATGGGCAGCTTTGATGGTGCGTTGGCAGCGGTATCCCAGGCCGAGGCTATTATGGCATTGTTCACATAATCCACCGGAGCCAGGTTAAATGGTACATCTCCCATATAAAGTAGGTGAGTCACGCCTAGGCCTACTCCTAATACCATCTGTGAATTGTTTTATTGCTGTTAAATTGGAAAGAAGTCAACGCGGATTGCGGAGACTTGACCGATAGAAGTTGTGACGTAACGAAAAAGCGGTCGGTAATAACCTCAGTAATAAACGCGTGGAAATTTCTCTTAATATTTCCACGGGAAAAGCAGGGCTGGCAAGAACAGGCATTCCAAGCTTAAAAGGAGACCCTGGTCACTAGATTAAGGAACATCTTGGTTACCGAAGAATTATTAATTTTATATGTTTGTGTTTTAATCTCTCGCGAGGTGCGAGGTAGAATTTCATTTTCCGCGGGCTTTTGGCCAAACGAAAAATGATGAAGGAAAGATAGAGTAAGGAAGGAAAGGTAAAGTAAGAGAGTAAGAGAGGAAAAAATCTAAAGCGATAGAAATGTTCGGACTATTCGGCATGTATTAAGAATGACAGCCTTTGGAGTTGTATGTATGTGAGCCTGTGCATGTCTAGAGTCTGAAGGCTTCTATGTAAGGTGTGTGGATTGATGCCAGTGGAAGAAAGAACTATCGAGACTATTATTTCTTTATCTACTTTTTATTATTAAACGCGTGGAAATTTCCTTTAATATGTTTGTAAGGAGCTTCGGTCTTGACTGGGTCCGTGACATTTTCGTATATTTCTTTAGTTCCATCGTATTCGGGTGAAGAGAATACGGCCAAATACTTTTTCCATTCCACTGGAGATCCCGGAGCCCTCCTATATGCACGGAGGATGGCCACCGGGGGGGTTTAAGTGAGTAAAATCTCACATACCCCGTCTGCTCCCCTAAAGCAGGGGACCTTTTGATGGTTTCTCCTTCGTCAACAACAAAAAAGGTTGTTAGGACCCTTGTTAGGTGGATGGTAACCCAAGTCTGAATCTTTGGTCAGTCAACGGGTGAACCAGGCTAGCGGTTGAGTCTTTAAAGGCTGAATCTTGTATGTCATAAAGGATTTTTTAGGCATACATCGTCATTATTATATCTCAGGGGATCAATCGTAACTCACCCCACTGACACTGAACATGGCACCCGGGTCTATCCAGCCTGGACTAGGTTCCTTGTAAGCGCCGATTACTGAAAGATAATTGTATATTTATTACTCACTGAACGTTGCTGAACAAATAATATACACAGTGCACAGTTGTTTTGGTTCTTCAACATTCAGAATCAAAATGGAAATCGTTTTTCTAGTTTTGATCCTAATAAGGCACTTATGTCTAAATGACCACAGGCTCTTAAAAAAGCCACCTGAGAAGAACCAGCAAGAAACTCAGCGCTTTGTCTTTTTTCATGTAACAATCATGATAAAACAATGTTTAACAAAATTCTTCTAGACAGAAGTAATTACAAAGATCAAAATGACAGCTACCAAGTTGGTTTACATTCACCAATCTCTTCAAACTTCGAGTAAACTTATAAAATGTTATCTTACCAACAGGCGGCTTCACTATACAGACTGGCAGGTCACCAGCTAAGATGCCGACTTGCTCCTCAGCTATGGCTTTGGTGAACACGTAAGTATTGGGCCAGTCCTTTATCAGACTGAAACAGGGAATAAAATAGAATTTAATGTCATGTTTGTGAAAGGGACTTGATGATACTCAAGATCTAGGCGATTCTACATGTCTGTAGAGATTCTGCACGTGAACCTCGATATATGATAAAAGAGAAGCAAGTTCAAGAGGAATGGCATAATGGGATTTCATACTCAAAAATTTGAAGTAACAAGACTACGCTTATGTCTTCTTGCTGCGGCAAGGTTTTCTAGGTTCCCGGGGATGCGCTGAACTCTTTGCCCAATTATTAAAAAAGGTTAAGTAGGTAGCTGCTCTATCCACTCTCGCTACTGAACTCTGATCTACTAAACTCTCGTGTTGAATCTCCTCAGCCATCATCGAATGATGTGGGCGGGAGGCACAGGGCTAGGGTACAGGCTCTCCTTCACCACGCCCCTATCCTGTCAGTAATGGACTCACCTGGCAGTAGCACAGTCCAGCCTCGCCGCGTCCATCTCCTCGGCCAGCTGTATGATGGCGGCGGGAGGCATGGGGCTCGGGTACAGCTTCTCCTCCACGTCACCCCCTATCCTATTCTGCGTGGCGAACGCAAAGGCCGTTGACACATAGACGAATGACCTAAAAAATTCGTCAATGGGTTTTATTTTCAATCAGGCGGTCTCTGAGTCACATTTTAAGTATGCCCACGAAATATATAATTATTCATCTTTATTTTCTTTACTAAACGTTGGGCTACTTTCTGAGCCTACGTTAGTATAGTCTAGTATAAATAAAGGAATCCACTCTATACTTGTTATTTGTCGAACTTACTTGAGATGTTTGCATGCTAGTCCTAAGGAAAGAGCCTCCCTCGTGCCCCGAACGTTGGTCAGCGTGGCTACGGTTAAGGGTTCTTCGAAACGAGTCGTCGCCGCTGCATGGAAGATTATGTCCACCTAACAGAACAGGGGGTAAAAATAACACGAGATTAAACATCTCACCCAAGGTAAAATCATATCACGTACAAACCTGCTATTGTTGTTTAAACTCTTCGACTTTTTGTCATGATGGGCTGAATCAGCACGGGATTCACCGAAGTTCTTTTACAGAATGACAGCAGATTAGGTCGAAAAAGTCCACGAAGGTGGCAAACAACCATAAGGTCCGCCTGATGGCAATCAGTCAACGTATACTATAGAGTCTTACAACACCAGGGGTATCACGCGCACATTGCCGACCGTGCAAAAAATTCTTCACATCTTTCTTGGAGAACCACATGCTGTTCTTCCTTGGGAAAACTACGGCTCCATAATCGTTCTCCCATACTACGTGAGCGCCTTCGAGTCGGTCTTCTGGGAAGACCCATCAATGTACTTACCTCTTCAGTCAGAACTGTCCAGGTGTCTTCACTGATCCCCAAGCGCAGCTGTGTGACGTCACCTTCCACAGCCGCCATTTTGTCTGCGAAATGAGGCTGATGCTGATGTAGGTACTCGAACAGCTGGAACGAAGAACATAACATGTCTCACGCTGGCTTACACAAGGGTCCTTGAATTGTAAGAACTACCCAGCAACGAAACCATGATACCAGACGACATATTCATTAAAAATTTGGGTCGGCAAAGCACGAGTATATTAATTAACCCCTGGTTTTCCAAGCATCCAAAAGTTAAGAGTTAAATGTTTTAGAGAGGTAGGGCGATTTGGGATTTCCCGTGGGTTATCCCATTTAAATTGGAGCCGCCCGACTGGGGACTGTACCTCCGCCTTACAGAAGACCGCAGTGAAATAACACTACTTGATGTAGTGTTGTGTTTCTGCGGTAAGTAAGGTTGCCAGTGCTCCACGAGGATACGCTGGGCTATTAGTATTGCTGCTAGCACAGTGAGTCCTCATCAACAACATGGTTGGCACCCCGTTAGTGATACCCCTGGTATTGCTAGCGGCTATAGGCTACGGTGAGTGCTTACCATCAGATGGGCCGTATGCTTGTGTGCCACATTAGTAGTACAAAAAAAAAAAAAAAAAGTTAAGATAACCATCAAGTGGCCCGTGCTTGTTAGCCTACTCAGTGGCAAAATTTATTTTTTTATGTCAGTGATACCTCTAACTCAAGTTAATTTGCGCTCACCATCCACAGGAGAGTGCATGAATATAGTACCTAAAACATCTTCAGTAAAAATGGGTTTTGTTCGCACATGCCCATCTTAGACCAGACCAGTCATGTGTAAAGTATTTTACTACAAAATATAACAAATTTTATTCGAACCGGATCTTTCACGATGGCGTCCATTCGTTGCTGAAGAGTATTCCCCTTTTTCGATCTCAATAAGATATAGATTTTCTTAATATCACACGACCTTGAAAGAATAAATTAGTTATAAAACTTTCCAATCTTGCACTCGGAGTTTGAGAGCATGTATGAAGAGATGAGTTTTTTTTTACAAAATAAGATCTAAAAATAAGAACTTGACCTTCCGCGGCTTCTTCTACTCACATTCAAACTCAAACTCAAGCTCTTCATATGAATGAGTTACTTTTATATCTTCAGAGTCTACCAGATTCGGTAGGTTGTCTTTTACTGAAAAGAATCCGGTAAGAAACTCAGCAATTACTATTTTCAAATAAAATATATAATTAACATTTCAATTCGCATCGTCTATCTCATTTGTCAGTGCGTCATCATCATTCCACCCCCTATCTAATATTATTTGGGGTCGGCGCAATATGTATTTCTCTTCCATCCTTCTCTATCAGCCGTCATCTCTGTATTCACCCTTCTGGCCATGTCATCTTTCACACAATCCATCCATCTTTCTTAGGTCTACCTGGACCCCTGCACCCGTCCACATTCATACATAAAACCTTTCTTACCACGTTATCTTCATTCCTCCGCATAACATGCCCATACCATGACAAACCCTTGGTCCTAAACTTTTCTGTCACTGGAGCTTTCAAACTTCCTCAAGTGCGTATAGTGTTAAATATATTCTGTTTAAATTTCAATACCTGAGCAGTTTCTCCACCAGATGTTTTCCCAAGAACCCTGTAGCCCCAGTGAGGAACACCACGGAGCCCTGATAGAACTGCTGGATGGGAGAAGTGCCGAGCTGCATCGCTTCGTACATGGGCTGCTGACGAGCCAACACGGCGGCTTCCAACTTCTGCGCCGCGTCCATGACTATAATATGGAAAATACTTAAAGTTGATTGTTAACCTGAAATTTGGACCGCAGTCAAATAACACTACTTTGATGTAGTGTTGTGGTTCTGCGGCAATTAAGGTTGCCAGTGCTCCACGAGGATACGCTGCACTAGTAGTAATGCTGCTAGCGTAGTAAGTCGTCATCAACAACATGGTTGGCAACGCGTTTGTGATACTCCTGGTATTGCTTGCGGCTATAGGCTACGGTGACTGCTTACCATCAAGTGGGCCGTACCCTTGGTGGTATAAAAAATCGTTTTGGTATTTGGATGTTCTATAATTTTGAAAAGCACGTAAATTGCGCCGGTTATTCTAGGTACTGTTCAGTCATCATCATAATAGCGTTGCGCTTATAAGGTGGCACACAAGCTGTTGGCGACAGCAAATACTTTTTGGAGTTTCCATTAGATTATATTTAAATTCAAAATTATTCGTGATATTTTGTTTTTCACTTTCTTTTGTTTTTTATATATTACTAGCGGCCCGCCCCGGCTTCGCACGGGTAGACTTTTATATCAAATATTTTGTCTACCCGAGCGAAGCCGGGGCGGGAAGCTAGTATAATATATAGCCTATGTTACTCAGTGATGATGTAGCTTTCTAACGGTGAAAGAATTTTTGAAATCGGTCTAAAAAATAAAAAATAAAATTTAGGGGTGGACTACCCCTAACATTTAGGGGGATGAAAAATAGATGTTCGCCGATTCTCATAGATACCGGATAAGCACAAAAAATTTCATCAAAATCGGTCAAGCCGTTTCGGAGGTGTATGGCAACGAAAACTGTGACACGAGAATTTTATATATTAGATTTTGAGTCTTCAAAAACTAGTCGCTTAAGTGAGCAATAAATTGTGCGCTGCAATAATCCCCTTTCCTTCAACATCATACCCCGTAGTCCTCGTTACTCACTACCATTATCATCCTTTTCACAAGCATACGGCCCACCTGATGGTAAGCAGTCACCGTAGCCTATAGCCGCTGGCAATACCAGGGGTATCACTAACGGGTTGCCAACCATGTTGATGAGGACTCAATGTGCTAGCAGCATTACTACTAGCCCAGCGTATCTTCGTGGAGCACAGGCAATCTTACTTACCGCAGAAACACAACACTACATCAAGTAGTGTTATTTCACTGTCTTCTGTAAGGTGGAGGGTACAGTCCCCAGTCGGGCGGCTCCAATTTTAGAGATCTTAGAAAACCCACGGGAAATCCCAAATCGCCCTACTTACCTCTCTTGTCTCGTCACTGTATGTATTAAAAAACAAACCTACCTTCGTTGCTCTCAGTTCCAACAGATATTTTGGTGTTCACTAGTTCCCTAGTATGGGTACTACTGTTTAATTTAATATAGTTCTACTAGGAGACCTTCAGAGCTCAAGTAAATCGATGTCGATGTTTGCAGACCTATATTTATTTCGGGATCAAAGTTCAACGTTTGTTCTATCGATAAAAAGCGTAGTTATGTAAAGAAAATCGGTCAAGCACGAGGTGGACTCGCAAATTGAGGGTTCCGTACTAAAAACAAACCTAACTTTTCGGTTCGATGCCTAGACACGGCTTTTGCAATAACGGCAAATAATAAATTTGTTATAGTGATAACGCTCTTATTTTTAGAAAATATAGCAAAAATAACAATACATGCTCTGAAAATTTCAACTGTCTACCTACTTATTACGCACAACACAGAGTACATAATCACTACGTTATACAATACAGCCCGCTGACAGACAGACGGACGGGCGGACGGACAGCGAAGTCTTAGTAATAGATTTCCGTTATTTATCTTTCAAAATCAAAATCAAAAATCATTTATTCAGTTTAGGCCCTAATAAGACACTTATGAAGGTCTAAATTACCACCTTTGGGTCGGGAACCCTGAAAAAAGTGGTTTATTTGTAGTTTGAGACAAACTAAATTCTGTACGTGACTTTGTCTGCGAATAACCTGAAAAGTAAAGAGTACTAGCAATCAGCACGCATGTTTGAAGAGATTGATGAATGTAGAAGAAGCAAAAGAGGTGTGCAAGTCTCTAGTGAATTGTCGCTCTATACTCTCTGCCTACCCCGACTTGTCGTGATGATATATGTTTTGACATGATCAAGTAAACAAACACAAGAAAATGGGTCTTCCCGTCCACCCACTGGCTTACCCACTTGACTGGTGGGTGGACGCATAATCAAGAATTTCAAGAATGAACGTGCACCCACCGCTCAAGGCTCGATTTAATTTGAAAAATGACGATAATTTTTTATCGAAACGTCGTTGTAATTAAACATTATAATGACAATTGTTTCATAAAACTAAGTTAATTGAATTAATATTATATAACAATATTTTATTTACACCGCTAAGGTGGTAAACAAGCATACGGCCCGCTGATGGTAAGCGGTCACCGTAGCCTATAGAGGATTGCAATTCCAGGGGTATTTTTACGCGTTGCCAACCATAGTAATATGGTGGTGCCAATTCTGTTGTACAAAATAACTAACCTTAATTAATTTGACAGGACCACAACGTCTTGCTATCCCGTTTTCATGTGCGGAGATAAATAAGGATAGCAATACTTCTAGACTTGACAAATTAGTTTAGTTTTATGATTTCGTACAACAGAACTGCACCAATATATTATGGGAGACAATGGTAATTTTGACCTTCATAAGTGCCTTATAAAAGCCTAAACTGAATAAATGTAACTTTTCAAGTCAGTGTAACAAACGGACATGCACTAGGCCTTGCTGTAGATGATTTTATTGACGTGTATGCTGGTGGGTCATATAATTGACCGCGTTTTTCTAATTGTAATAAATTAACTGCTTACAATCAAATAAAACATTTTAACATTGCGTCATTCTAATGGTTTTACATAATGTATAGATTGTATTGCCAAATCATACAATGTTATTTTCTTGTATTCGATCACCAAGAAAAGTCTGCTAAAAGTAATTTTGACAGCAGGAGTGCCTCAAGTGCCGGAAATATGCATGTCTTCGCCAAGGCACATATTTTCTGCATTTGCGAAACTCTGGGTCCCTGGGACCCGGATGCTCTTCAGCTTTTTAAGGAGGTCTCACGTCGGCTGGTTGAGGCCTCCCGTGACAGGCGTGCTGGAACATATCTCACTCAAAGAATCTGCATTGCCATCCAGCGTAGCAATGCTGCCAGCATTCGTGGCACGCTCCCGCATAATTCTAGTTTGGGTCAGATCTTTTATCTATAAGTAGGTTGTTGATTTTTGTAAATAGGTAGTTTAATCTTGACAGCATAAGATGTTTTTTCAAGGGCATCAGATTCGAGTTACACCTAAAAAAAGATGGTTGGAAGTGTGAAAGATGACATGGCTGAAAGCCAGTGCTCCACGAGGATACGCTACACTAGTAGTAATGCTAGCACAATGAGTCCTCATCAACAACAGGGTTGGCAACTCGTTAGTGATATCCCTGCTTTTGACATTCCTGGCAATAAGAGACTAGGTACTAGGTGGTAGGCCTCTTATTGCAAGAGTCCGGCTAGGTGGGTACCACCGCAGTGTCAGATATTCTGCCAAGCACTAGTGTACGTACACTACACTGTGTTCCGGTGTGAAGGGCACTGTAGCTAGTGACATTACTGGCCATAAAAGACTAGGTACTAGATGGTAGGCCTTTTATTGCAAGAGTCCGGCTAGGTGGGTACCACCGCAGTGTCAGATATTCTGCTACTAGTGTGCGTACACTAAATTGTGTGCCGGTGTGAAGAACACTGTAGCTCGTGGCTAAATGACAATAAATTTCTGCAAGCTATGCAATGCACCTAGCTTTCTAAGACCGGCTGACTTCGCATTAACAACCTAGTATACGAATAATCGGCGACCGGAGTGGCGAGCGAAAAAAGTATGTCATGTGATGACATTATATAAAACAGATATATTATACATTTTGTTGGGTTTTTTTAAAATCGTTAGCAGTTCCATCCAAACAGTAATCGTGGGTAGGAACTTCAAGCAATAATCATTAGTCTACACATTATTCAATTAAAACAGTACATACTGGATTTCTGAGGGTATGTAATTTTTTTTTTATTTCACGAAGGTGGCACGCAAGCATATGTCCCGCCTGAAGGTAAGCAGTCACCGTAGCCTATAGCCGCTAGCAATACCAGGGGTATCACTAACGAGTTGCCAACCATTTCGTTTGGTCCAATGCGCACAAGTTCTATGGATGGAACCACTGGGAATAAATTTGAACGGGGATCAGCTTTACAATACCTTGACTTCGAGCGAGCCAGATCCAACTCGGATAGTTTAGGTTAGAAGAGTAAAAGGAGCGAAGCGAAGCGCAGCTACCGTCTTAGCTTAAGCGTTTTAGTACTTTTTTATATTATGTTAGTCATTTATTTAATATGTGCCAACAGTAATATTCAAACATTACAGAGAGTTTTGAAAATCTCGCTGCTTATATTATGTGTTTATGTGATCTAGCAACCATGGACCCAGCTGCAGCATTCGAGGCCGAGGTGATATCGCGCCATAGACACCAAATGGAAGCCATGGACCGTATCATCGAGAGAGGGGACTCCGATATCCTAAGGTTCTTCGCAGTGTTCGCAAAGTTCGAACGCAGTGGTCTTCGTCACTGGAGGCAGTGAGTTTCTGGGCAAGTTGCTGCTGGAGAAACTGTTCAGGTAAGCCAAAGTGTTTGAGAAAGAGAGAAGACTGAGTAATGTGTGTGAACATGGTGAGGAAACCTGCATACGTTGTGTGAGAAAGTATCAAAGCTTTTTTTTTATTAATGCAGTATTTTTTATATACCTATATACTTTCTCACAAACAGCTGATTACGGTAGTTTTCCAATACAACCAATGCCACCTAAAGGCGGGTTGCTGAACTAAAGAGACAAGCGTGATATTTCAAAAAGTCATTAAAAGTTCTGGTATTTATCGATAGATGGAGTTGTCGGTCGGAGTGGAGGGCGTTAGGTTTTTTTCGTTACGTAATTTCTGGATTCGGTCCCCACGCTCAAGGCCCGCGATAAAAGCTATGCATCATTCATCATCATTCTCCTGCCCTTATCCCATATTATTTGGGGTCGGCGCAATATGTATTTCTCTTCCATACTTCTCTATCAGCCGTCATCTCTGTATTCACTTCCTTTCTGGCCATGTCATCTTTCACACAGTCCATCCATCTTTTCTTAGGTCTACCTCGACCCCTGTACCCATCCACATTCATACATAAAACCCTTCTTACCACGTTATCTTCATTCCTCCGCATTACATGCCCATACCATGACAAACGCTTGCTCCTCAACTTATCTATCACTGGAGCTACTTTCAAACTTCCTCTAATGTACTCATTTCTTATCTTGTCCATTCTCGTTACGCCACACATCCATCTCAACATTCGCATATCAGTTGCATGCAGTCTTCTTTCATCCGTCGCCTTAGTGGCCCAACACTCTGATCCATACATGACAGCAGGCCTTATCATGGTTTTATAAATTTTCCCTTTAAGTTTTAAAGGGAGTCGGGAGTCACATGTAGTTCCCGTGACCTGCCGCCATTTCATCCATCCTGTGTTAATTCTGTTCTGCACGGCCCTGTCCACATCGCCATCACCTTGCATGAGCGAGCCGAGGTACCGGAAGTCGGAGCAAACTGGTATAGGTGTTCCGTCTAGTGTTATGACCGAAGGATTGGAGATACCACCGAAATCACAGAACATGTATTCAGACTTGGTTCTGCTGATTTTCAAGCCAACACTCTCCAGTTTGTGTTGCCATTGTACCAGTCTGCTCTGGACCTCGAGCCCATCTTCACCGACCAGCACAATGTCATCGGCAAATAGCATGCACCAGGGTGCCTCCTCCTGTATCACCGATGTTAAGGCATCCATAATCAACAGGAAGAGGTACAGACTTAGAGCCGACCCTTGGTGCAGGCCTACCATGACACTGAACTCGTCGGTGATTCCCGCAGCCAACCGGACATGCGTAGTTGATCGCTCGTACATTGCACGAATTAACTCCACATACTTCACAGGCACACCTTTCTCTTTCAGAGCCCACTACAAAACCGTTCGGGGTACTCTATCATAGGCCTTCTCTAGGTCAACAAACACCATGTGCAAGTTCTTATGCGCACGTCTATACTTCTCGCACATTTGGCGGAGAACAAATATGGCGTCCGTTGTCCCGCGCCCCGGCATGAACCCGAACTGGTTTTGTGATATCTCACTTTCTTCTCGCAATCGTTTCTCTATCACTTTCTTCCACACTTTCATAGTGTGTGACATGAGCTTTATTCCTCGATAGTTATTACAGTCTTGTACGTCACCCTTGTTCTTAAAAATGGGCACTAGAGAACTTTTGCACCATTCATCAGGGATCGCCTCTTCGTACAAAAACTTATTGAGGAATAAAGTCAGCCACTTGCACCCATCCTTACCTAATAACTTCCACACTTCCACTGGTATATCGTCTGGCCCTACCACTTTTCCATTCTTCATACTCGACACCGCCTTCCTTACTTCTTCGTCACTGATCTTCCTGACCAGACCGATATTCACTACTTCATCTTTCAAGACACCATTCCATGCATTCTCTTCATTCATAAGCTTTTCGAAATACCCTTTCCAACGTTTCTTTATCTCAACATCCTCTAACAACACCTTTCCTGCATCATCTTTTTATGCGATAAAAGCTATGCAATAGCTTAATAAAAACAACAATAAATCAGTACATAGTTAAAAATATAAATTACCATAGACGGCACATTGGCAAATGAAGTTCAAGATTTCGTTGAAATCCTACTAATATGTATTATAAATGCGAAAGTTTGTGAGTATGGATGAATGGATGGATGTTTGTTACTCTTTCATGCGAAAACAACTCTACGGATTTGAATGAAATTTGGAACACAAATAATTTATAACCTGGATTAACACATAGGATACTTTTTATCCCGGGAAAAAAATAGGTTCCTATGAGCTTGTAAGCTCAACTCGGACGTAGTTGCGGGCAGAAGCTAGTAATAATATTAAAGCATTGTGACCCCAGCGCGTTAAGTCCATCGCATTCACTCATTCAAATTAAATTTGCAGTTATTCGACGGCCTTAAGCGTAGGAAACCACATTTTGCTGATAGAGTGGTACCTGTGTGTGGGGATATTACTGATCTCAGACTAGGGATCAGTGACCTCGACCGGCTTCAGATAGTGAACGAAGTGGACGTCATCTTCCACGTAGCTGCGACTACCAAGTTCAATGAGCACTTGAGGACAGCCACACTGACCAACGTGCGAGCTACCAGAGAAGTGGTTGAGTTAGCCAAGCAATGTAAAGGACTGAGGTCAGTATGGATACCTTGGCTTCCCACTTTAGTAGTATAAGCGCATTCCATAGTTTTTTTTTAATACCACTAAGGTGGCACACAAGCATAAGGCCCACCTGATGGTAAGCAGTCACCGTAGCCTATAGCCGCTAGCAATACCGGGGGTATCACTAACGGGGTGCGAACCGTGTTGCGCAGGTAGGCTCAATGAAGAATGCCATTATTTGACCGAAGATTAGTTTTCACAATTATTTTAAAAAAGCTATCCATAAAAAAATTACAATCCATACTAATGAAGTAACCTTTACTAATATTATAAATGCGACAATAACTCTGTTTGTTTGCTTGATTCAAGTTGCTTCCATTTCAAGACTAAATCGGATCGTAATAAAAATTGACAAGGAGATAGATTATATCCTTCGGAAGGACATAGGCTACAAGTCGAGGGTAACAGCTAGTAATTAATACAGAAAAAACAGTGCAAAGCCAAACGTTTTTATAAGTTTACGTTTTTGTTTAATATTCCAGCTTCACAAAAATCTACAAGGAAATACATTCCCTCACCTTTGTCTTGCGTGTTTTCACAACAAGAGAATGGACTTTTGACAACAGCGGCGTCGAGCAACTGTCAAGAGAAATGTCACTATCTGACAGGTTACTCTTTGACATTGACATTCAGAAAGTAGACTGGAAAGATTATATTACTATGTGGTGCTTGGGAGCGCGCAAATATCTCGTCAAGGATGGTCTACAAGGCACTGAATATGCATTAAAAAAGCAATTCTTTTTAAAAATTGCAAATTACCTGGTGGCTGGAATATGTTTATTTTGTTTCTATAAGCTCTGTTACTTTTTCTACTGTCTAGTTTTTTTTTATATAATATAAGTGGTAATAACTATTTACAAGGCTCTCATTAAAAAAATGCTGTGTTTAGGATAACTCATCTTTGTTGTGAATTATTTATATTCTTAATAAAATATCTTATGTTATGTTTAAAGCCTCACCGAGTTTTTAAACATAACATAAGATATTTTATTAAGAATATAATATACTAGCGGTCCGCCCCGGCTTCGCACGGGTAGACATTAGTTTCGGAGCATAGACATTTATCAAATATTGTGTCCACCCGTGCGGAGCCGGGGTGGGCAGCTAGTATAATATATAACCTATGTTACTCAGAGATAATGTAGCTTTCTAAGGGTGAAAGAATTTTTGAAATCGGTCCAGTAGTTTCGGAGCCTATAGACATTTACCAAATATTTTGTCTACCCGAGCGAAGCCGGGGTGGGCAGCTAGTATAATGTATAGCCTATGTTACTCAGTGATAATTTAGGTTTCTAACGGTGAAAGGATTTTTGAAATCGGTCCAGTACTTTTTGAGTTTATTCGTTACATACAAAAATACAAATCTTTCCTCTTTATAATATTAGTGTAGATAGTTGGTTAGGCACACCTTTGCATAGGTTTCATTACATATTTCATTATAAAATTAATTTATAATTTTTCATATTATTTTATATATCATATAACATACGATTGGGTGTGTAATAAAAGTTTGCCAATTGACTCGATTTGGTGGGCTCCTGAGTGTGGCCTAGCAATTGACGCCATCTTCGTATGTTTTGGTTTCCGCGCTTGCATTCATTGGCTATGGGATCACACCAATCACGTCGCTCCTTTTCGTCGACGTAAAATCGCATAAAACGCATCACGCGCTCTGATTGGCTGTTGGCGAACGCGCGAAGCTACGCGCTCTTTTTGAAGACTTCTTGGCGCGAACGCTGTCGACTAAGACAGTCAAAATTGTGTGTGCTTGGATATAATATCAATACGTTTCCTTCAATTACATTTATGTGAACTGTGCATGTGTTTTTGAACATTGGAACATAGGAACATAATAGTGAAGTGTCTTCTGGACTTTTAATCTTCGCCACGCCACGCCGGCCTCCCTATAACGTGCTCCAGCAGTCCGTAGCGGTATACCGTCTGGTGCCCTGGTCAGGGTTGCAGGTACGTGGGTCCTCACTTACGTAGGGTGGTGCTTTGCTACCGTCATCCTTGGGGGTCAGGGTGATTGGGTCAGTTGGCTGGTTATTGCATACCTATCTTCACATTACATTATATATATATACATACACCTCATACCCAGGATCATAGAATTCAGGTCCTCCTTACGATTATGATCCCCGCGTGGTGAACGGGCTATTTACACGCCTCACCAATATCTATAAGATAAACGATAGCCAAGGCGCCAAAAAGTTCTAGAGTGGATACCACGCAATGGAAAACCCAGCGTGGGCCTGAAATATGATGCTATGGTAAAATTTAATTGTTCTCTAATTTGTTTTATTTTATATTTTAAAACAAAATAAGAAAAACATTTAAAGCACTAATAAATCGCTTAGACTTATGGGCTTAACATAATTTTTTTAAGAGCAAACATTTTCTAATAATTATAACATCGTCAAGATATGTTTCGACGTTTGTTACTATTTTGATAAATTTACACATTATACTTGAAAAGTCTGAACTATAAATGCCAATATTAACTTCATGTATCTATTATACATGTAAAACAGGAAGATATTTGCTGTCAATTACGATATTATGTTTCTTCCTATCATCAAGTTCTATCTGGTTGAAGCCTTACAGTAGATCAATTTTGGATATATATTACACTCCACTTTTTTCATAAATCAGGGGTGTCAAATAACCGTGCGTCCACCTGATGGTAAGCGGTTACCTACAGACACGCAATATCATAGCATTTGTCTGCCTCCCTGAAAAATGTTTATGGTGTGTTTAGCTCAGCAAACATCATTGGTTACATGCCTAGGAACCTGGCCCACTACAAATAGCGGTTAGCTACTCACCCACACGAACAACTTAAACGAATCGTAATTTGTCCAATAATTAGAAGCTTGGATCGTTTAGTTGATGTTAACCCAATCATATGACAAAATACACCTTCAAACGGCGTAGAAATACTTCTACAAAAATAGAACAGATTATAACATTACGTTATTTGAGGTGAGAGTTTGGAGTATCATTTATTTTGTAATGGTTGGATGATGTGTAATCTTTTAACTTATATAATTAGGACTTTGAGTAAATATGGGCGTCAAATAATGAATGCAATAACAACATTTAATTAAGACAATTTAACATATCTTTACAACAAGCGAATAAAAAAAGCACAATAATTTCCAGAATACATAAAAGTAAACTATCATGAAAATATAATTTGCAATTTTGAGATATTTTTGTTTTTTTACACCATATGCAGTGTCTTTGAGTCCGTCTTTAATGATATATTTCCTCAAACCGATGCACCAGACTAGCACCATCTCCTTCCAATCTACGGACCTCACGTCAAAGTTGTATATCAGCCGGTCTGCGGGCGACAGTCGACCGAACATGGCCTGCAGGTTGTCATCCCTAAACCGCCATTCGTTTAAGGAGAAGAAAGAGTGTAGTTTGGACATCTTGTATATTTTATGATAGATCTTCACAGCTCTGAAATGGTTAAGGAGTTATTGATTGACAGCAATCAGTCACCTAGACAGGTATATAATTCACTTATATACTACGAAAGTAGCAAGCTAGAATGCGGCTCACCTAATGGTAAGTAATTACTGTAGCCTATAAATACTTGATACCAGGAGTATCATATAGTCAATTAATCAATAAGCCCTGTTGAGTCCACTGCTGGATATAGGTCTTTCCCAGCTTGCACAACAACACCTAATAGTTCTTCGCATCCAGCAAGCGCCAGCCAATCTTTTATGGTCATCTGTTCATCTGGCAGTACATGATCTTCACTCAAGGATACGTCTGCTCTATTGTGAATCAGATCTTCGTCACAAGTGGCTAGTAAAAAAAATCATCGTGTTATCGGTAACTCTTGTTCTCTTCCGGATCTCTTTGTTGCGAAATTAATTAAAGCTTGCTGGGCAACCGATGGCTTCACATGTACGGTGGACCTTAATAACGATTGTAACAAATACGCTGATAGTTTCTAAACATGGATAGGCATAATACTTACGAGGGTATCTCCTTGAGTGTGATTCCCAGCAGAAAGCAGACTCCGTCTACTAGATATCCCGGTATATAGTGCAATATCCAAGTAAGGAGCCAGTATATGAACGGATTTGCTGTTATGTACCCGTAACAGCTCCATACAGCCTTGGGGGTTGCATAGCGACATCCTTCGTTTTCCAATATATTATGTACAAATTCTGGAAATATTAACAACACGTACATACTATAAAGCGAAAAATAATTAATTATAATATCCAATGTGACAATTGCTGTCAACACCTGTTACCTATGATTTTTATGAATATTATTGAAAGCGTTACTCACTAATCTATTTGAAGTCGGTGCCAAGCCCGACTCACAATGTCAATTTTATTTTTTTGCGTAATCCATAGATATACTTCTTTTATTGATTTTGAACTCTACATAAACTTAAAATAAACTAAACTATGACTAATAGTATAATATATTGTAACGAAATATTTAGTGAATTATGAAAGACCAACCGTTGTGACGCTAATACTTATGCGTTGTCTACATAGCTCAGTAATTTAATTTCAGGCTATATTGTACAAGCTGGTACTTACTTGCTGTTACCTGACAGTCAGAACCGCTGATGCTGTAAATGGGCAGCTTTGATGGTGTGTTCGCAGTGTTATCCCAGGCCGAGGCTATTATGGCATTATTCACATAATCCACCGGAGCCAGGTTAAATGGTACATCTCCCATATAAAATAGGTGAGTCACGCCTAGGCCTACTCCTAAGATCAACTGTGAATTCATTTTTATTGCTGTTACATTGGAAAGAAGTTCGTCAACGTGGTTAGCGGTAGGACTGGACTGATAGAAATCGTCATCATAACTTACATATTTACCTATTTTAAGCTAACGGACTTTGAAAATCTTCATTCTTTTTAATGACTTTTTTTATTTATACCACTAAGGTGGCACACAAGTATACGGCCCACCTGATGGTTAGAAGTCACCATAGCCCATAGCCGCTAGCAATACCAGGGATATCACTAACGAGTTGCCGACCCCGTTGTTGATGGGGAGTAACTGTGCTAACAGCATTACCACTAGCCCAGCGTATCTCCATGGAGCAGTGGCAACCTTACTTATCGCAGAAACACAACACTACATCAAAGTAGTGTTATTTCACTGCGTTAGTCTGTAAGGCAGAGGTAAAGTCCCCATTATTAATATTAATTAAGTATAAAAACTCATTGGTACAGGCCGGGATTTGAACCTGGGTCCATCAGATGACAGGCCACCACGGCTCATTACATCTCAGGAAATCAATCGTAACTCACCCCACTAACACTGAACATGGCACCCGGGTCTATCCAGCCTGGACTAGGTTCCTTGTAAGCGCCGATTACTGAAAGATAATTATATATTTATTACTCACTGAACGTTGCTGAACAAGAAAATGTCGATGTGGCGCATCGTTTCACGTTTACGTTTACCTTGCACACTTTTTTTCTTCTCAGAGTACTCTCACCTATTCATCATAAAAGTGTCTAGTCGTACCGTTGTCGGATCACAAAATATGTTTTTGCGGAGACTAGACACTCTACACGGACGTTGCTAGACGTCCGGATTACCGGCCAAGTATTCCTAATGGAATGAAGAAATTGAAATTCTACTTGGCCGTAATTGGTTAGCCACCTTAGCCATCGTTGTATTTTTTTTACTTTATACCAAAATAAACATTAGTAATACTCCGTACGATACTTATTGTGATAAGTGGAAGTGTTTCTGATATAGAAACACTTCCACTTGCACGCTTGCAAGATGTCACCGAAAATACAAACATTGCAAGATTGAAGCGACCGTCTGTCATTTGATAGACAGAGATTCAGGCCCCGGCGGCCGGTACTGATGAGTAATTCTCAGCTTAAGTGCAATGATCAATGAAATTGAGTGGTTTTTAAAGTGTTATCTTACCAACAGGCGGCTTCACTATACAGACCGGCAGGTCACCAGCTAAGACGCGGACTTGCTCCTCAGCTATGGCTTTGGTGAACACGTAAGTATTGGCCCAGTCCTTTATCAGACTGAAATGGGAATAAAATATATTGTAATGTCATGTTTGTGAAAGGGAATTGATGATACTCATGATCTAGGCGATTCTACATGTCCGTAGAGATTCTGCATCCCGATTGATGCTCAAGGAGAAGCAAGACCGAGAGGTAAGGAGTAATGTGTTTTCCTATTGAAAATCGCAGCCAAACAAAACTATTCTGTGTTGTAGAACATCTAGCTGTGAAGAATTTCTTAGCTTCCGAGGATAGGCATACCTGTTTGTACAAGTATTAAAAAAGGTTGTGAGGTAGGGCGATTTGGGATTTCACATGGGTTATCCCATTTAAATTGGAGCCGCCCGACTGGGGACTGTACCACAGCCTTCAGAAGACCGCAGTGAAATGTAATGTTGTGTTGTGTTTCTGCGGTAAGTAAGGTTGCCAGTGCTCCACAAGGATACCTCGGGCTATTAGTAATGCTGCTAGCACAGTGAGTCCTCATCAACAACATGGTTGGCAACCCGTTAGTGATACCCCTAGTATTGCTAGCGGCTATAGACTACGGTGACTGCTTACCATCAGGTGGGCCGTATGCTTGTGTGCCACCTAAGCGGTATAAAAAAAGTACAGTAGGTAGCTGCTCTGACTACTTCTGTCTCTGTTTGACGTGATGGTTCTCGTAGTGGATGTGCACGGCAAGCTGCATGATGGCGGCAGGAGGCATGGGGCCTCTCTCCTCCAACACGCCCCCTATCCTGCCAGTAATGGACTCACCTGGCAGTAGCACAGTCCAGCCTCGCCGCGTCCATCTCCTCGGCCAGCTGTATGATGGCGGCGGGAGGCATGGGGCTGGGGTACAGCTTCTCCTCCACGTCACCCCCTATCCTGCTCCGCGTGGCGAACGCAAAGGCCGTCGACACATGGACGAATGACCTAAAAATTTTCGTAAACGGATTTTATTTTCAATTAAAGTTGCAAGCATATGGCATAGTAATTTTCATTTTTCTTTTAATTAGCTAACCATTTGAGCTACTCTAGCATAGTCGAATACAAATAAAGGAATCCACTACGCACTTGTCTTTTTGTCAAACTTACTTGAGATGTTTGCATGCTAGTCCTAAGGAAAGAGCCTCCCTCGTGCCTCGAACATTGGTCAGCGTGGCTACCGCTAAGGGTTCATCGAAACGGGTCGTCGCCGCTGCGTGAAAGATTATGTCCACCTAACAGAACAGGGGTTAATATAACACGTGATCAAACATCTCACCAACCAATATAAGGTAGAGAGGCAGGGTGAAATGGTATTTCACGTTCAAACCTGCTATTGTTTTTTAAACTCTTCGTCTTTTTCATTAGTTTGTTTGGATGGGCAGAAGCAGCAGCGGATTCAGTGCAGTTCTTTTAGAGAATGATACTCGAAAGATTCCACGAGAGTGGCAAACAACCATATAGTTCGTCTAATGGCAATCAGCCACCGTACACTATGACCACCCTTCTTAAAGTACTCCATGCACATGCGGTTTCTCCCTTGGAAAAACCACGATATCAAAACCTCTGTCCTATACGTGAATGTCTTCGACTTCAGTCTTCTCGGAAGATACATAATTAATGTACTGACCTCTTCAGTCAGAACTGTCCAGTTGTTTTCACTGATCCCCAAGCGCAGCTGGGTGACGTCACCCTCCACAGCCGCCAGCTTATCTGCGAAATGAGGCTGATGCTGATGAAGGTAGTCGAACAGCTGCAACGAAGAACATAACATGTCATACGCTGGCTTACACAAGGGTCCTTGAATTGTAAGAACTACCCATCAACGAAACCATGATACCAGACGACATATGCATTAAAAATGTGGGTCGGCAAAGCACGTAGTACCCTCTGATATTACAAGCGTCCAGAGGCTACGATAACCACTTACCATCAGATGAACCGCATATTTGTTTGCTAATGCACTGGTGAAATTTAAAGTGACAAGTTTATGATATTCTCTCAAATTGATTAAGGCTCACCGTCTTAAAGGGGTGCATAAATATCTTCGGTAAACATTACACTCAAACATAAAGTGATATTTATTTGAATAGACTTAGGGACCAGTACTTTCAAATCGTCAGGATCTACCACCGGATTCGGAAGGTCGTTTTTTGTTGTGAAGAATCGCGCAAGAAACTCAACAATTACTCTTTTAAAACCAAAATAAATACATATAATTCGCATTTGAATTACTTACATCATAACAAAACATGAAATAGGCAAGGATATAACGCTTGAAATTTAAACCAAAACAAGTAGTTTATAAAAAGGCTTGATGACCAGCCTGCATAAGTAGCACCTGTTCACAAGTATGAATGCGAATGCAGCCATTCAACCTCTCCAACCCCTCTTCAACCATTATGCTGAGAAGTGAGCGACCCGTCTTTCGGAAGCCGCCGCAAGCAAAGGCAGTTTAGTGAGCATGACATACTTAAGCTCATTTAAAACAAATATGCGAATATTTTGTTGAAGCAAAAGTAAATTTGTCTATGCGATTCATATGGTTAATTCATCAGACGGAACTTATTAGTTTTGTTTGTACATCATCTTCGATTAGGAAGGTGTGAAGCTTACAAAATAATATAAATTTTATTCAAACCGGATCTTTCACGATGGCGTCCAATCGTTGCTGCAAAGTGTTTCTTTTCTTGGATCTCAATAGGATATAAACCTTCTTAATGTCACAGGACCTTGAAGGAAATAAATATTTATTCAACATTCAAATCTTATACTCGGAATCGGAGATCATATGAAAAGATGAGTGCTTTAAAAAAATATAACTTGGCCTTCGCATTGTAAGTCGCGTTTGTTAGTACATATATTTTTTGGCTTGTTTAACTCGGACTGACTTTAATACCTGATACTAAATAAATTTCTACCAATAATCGACAAATGTCGAAAATACATATTTTTTAGGTATACTTATCTGGAATAGGAATCTAGCTATTTTTTCTTTACTGATTGATAATGTCTTTGAAACTAACTGTTAAGAGTGCAAATACCAGTAATCGACAGAGTGTCGGTTATTGGATATTATTTATGTCGATAATGGTATAAATCAAAAACATTTTCAACAGATGGCACCTAGAAAGAATTACATTCCACAACAGATGGAAAAAGCTATAGAAGCTGTAAGAAGAGGAGAAAAGGTTGCTGTTGCAGCCAAAACATATGGAGTTCCACGAATCACGCTACACGATAAGGTGACCGGTAAAACTCCAATTGGTTGCGCTATGGGGCCGAGTACTGTTTTAACAAAAACAGAAGAGGATTTACTGGCAAGATGGTTAATTGCACTATCCCAACGACATATCCCAATGACGAAAGATAACTTATTGGATAGTGTACAAAAAAATATAACAGAACAGAAGAGACCAAATCCTTTTACAAACAACAGACCGAGTAAAAAATGGTTTCAGTCATTTTTAAAAAGACATCCAGAACTGACACAAAAAGTCGCAGATAACTTAACTAGAGCTCGTGACAACGTGACTGAGAATGACATTAAAAACTGGTTTCAAGAAATCACCGTTTATCTCGAGGGAAAAAATCTGAAATCTATTCTAGCCGATCCAAACAGAGTGTTTAACACTTATGAAAGTGCATTTTTTTTATCCCCAAAACCAGATCGTGTTTTAGCGAAACGAGGAGAAAAACATCTTTACAAAGCTTGTGGTGACGATAAAGAGAATTTAACTGTCCTGATCACAGCAAATGCTGCCGGAGTACTTGCTCCTCCAATGATAATTTATAATTATGAACGTATTCCTGCATATATATCTGCCGGCATTCCCGATGAATGGGGGGTAGGGAAATCAGATATAAATCAAATATGCTTTGTAGTTGTCTATTCAGTGTAACTTAAATGATCCTACAAGTTTTTTACTTTGATTTAAGAGGTCCTGTAACAAGAAGGCTGTAATTTGAAATAAAAAAAAAACTGCACAACTTGTTGTATTTATTTTACGATAGCCTCCCGTAATAAATAAATAATATAATAAAGTAATCCCAACTGTTGTCAATTCTGTCGATTACTGCGTGTCGCTCACTGGTGATTGTCGATAACTGGGTTTTGACCACTGGAGCTTTCATGTCGGTAACTGGCGATATCAAATATTTTTAGTTATGTCGCTTTTCTAATTAAATTGTCTATTATTATTTTAATAAAATCCATTATATTGTTTTTTAAGGATATACTCCATCAATTTAACCCCTAACTTTTGTTCTAATAATAAACATTTTTTTCCTATTCATGATGAAAGTACAGTACTTTCTTAAAGTGTCGATTATTGGTGCTAATTCACTTTGAAAACAAAGATGACGCGGATCAATTAATAAACAATAAAACATTTTCGGACTTGGGCCATAGATGTTATTCGACTAGAGAAGTTGGCATTACTTACGGCGTAGTGAAGTACTTAGAGCTAGATGTTAAAGACGAAGAGTTGATGGAATCTTTACGTTGTGAGCACGACATTGTGTCGGTAAGACGGTTGAAACGAATGTCAGATACATGTCACTGGACTAACAGCGAAACCGTACGTTTTGGATTCAAGAGCTCCAGTTTACCACTTTACGTACACGGTTATGGAGGCAGATTTAAAGTGGAACCCTATACATTCCCAGTTACACAGTGTTCTGCGTGCTGGAAATACGGACATCTGGCACGAACGTGCCCTGCAAAAAGAATAAATTGTCCAAAATGCGGTGAAGTACATGCAAACTGTGAGACAACAAAGTTTCGTTGTATTAACTGTAAGGGAGAACATTTGTCTTTCAACAAATCATGTCCCGTGTACATTAAGGAGAGAGAAATACGGTCCATCATGAGTGAAGATAACTGTACCTATAAAATGGCACTCATAAAGTACACCCAGCGTAGAACAAGTACTTTTAACATGATACCAGATATACGCACGAAAGACACAGCTCCTGTATATATTTTCGGTGATAATGTAAACAATAATAATAAATCATCGGGCAAACCAACCATGATGTATAGCCAGAGCGTTGGTGCAAAAATAACACAGTCAAAAGTCATTACTCATCAGAAGACTGCACAAATTCCGGATAGCATAGATGTTGGTAAAGACAGCGAAAATGAATCAAAGGAATGTTTAAGAAGCGAGCATACTAGCGAAAACAAAAAGAAAAAGCTAAAGAAACAAAATAAAAAAACTGTGAGTAGCGCCAAACCGTGGACATCGTCAGCTGGTGAGAAACAGGCAGAGGAAGGAGATCAATTATTAGATGGTGGTAAAAATAAAGGACCAATGACCAATTTGAGTAGGATTTTTAACAGGACAAGAGATATAGTTTTCTCGGGAGGGAGCTTTGAGGACAAGGTTTGCCTTGTTTTACAGCTCCTGTTTGGGGAACTTATACCTTTTGTTGTATAACAATAAGCAATAAAGATGTCCTAAGTAAAGTAATAGGGTTCTTCGGTTCTCATGATGGATAGATACACTATAGATAATAATGCAACCAGGGCGGAGGGTCGCCCGGCTTCCGTTGCGCAATTTTTAAACATTGCGCAATGGAACTCGCAAAGCCTGATGCCTAAAAAACAAGAATTTGAACTTTTACTTAGTCAAGAAAAAATTGGTATTTGTTTAGTAAGTGAAACATGGCTTGAACCCGAAACTAGATTACGCATTAAAAATTATAATGTTTTTAGGAAGGACAGGACAGATGCCTATGGAGGAGTAGCTATAATAGTTCACAAATCAATTCAAGCACATATATCTCAATTGGTTATTAATAATACTGGTATAGAATTATTATGTGTCAAGATTTTAAACTGTAAATATTTAGAATATGTCGTATCTGTATATTGCCCTTCCACCATCAGAACTTCACAAGACGACTGGGAAAGTATATTTTCTACTTTTTCGGCAAAAACCATAGTAGCGGGTGATTTTAATGGTTACCACTCCAATTTGTCATATAAAACAGACACTAGAGGCGTACAGTTGCTAGATGCATCTTTAGAACATAATTTCGTAACTGTAAATAGTGGCGAACATACTAGGATTAAGTTAGTTAACGGTAATTTACAAGAGTCCTCACCGGACATTACTTTTGTATCGACGGATATAGCTGTGTGTGTTAAGTGGCAGGTAACACAGGAGAACCTAGGTAGTGATCATCTGCTAATAAAGTACGCACTTCAATATCATGACTCTCGCAAATTTATAAGACGTCGCAATTTTAAACTGGCGAATTGGTCACTATATCGAGATAATTTAAAAGATAGTTTCAATGATAGAAGTGGTCTAAATGATATTCAACAAAGCTATAATTATTTTATAGATAGAGTGAACGACGCTGCTGATAAAAGCATTCCATTGTATCGAAATTGTACAGACCCATCACAATCGTTTCAACCTAAGCCCTATTGGTGCCCAGAAATATCATTAGCTCTAGCACAACGACGTTTAGCCTTAAAAATGTTCAGGTGCAACCCTACTCCAGCTAATCATGACAAACTTAAAGCTAAAATTGCTGAAGCGCAAAGAATTCATAGGCAGGCTAAGGCTAAAAATTGGCGTCAGTTGTGTGGTTCCATAGATAAAATGACAAATCCCTCAGATATGTGGCGTAAAATGCGCTGGATGAAGGGTTTGCACAGTGAATTTGTAAGGGCCCCAACCAATAAAAAAGAAGAACTTTTACGCAGTTTGGCTCCTGATTCAGTTATACCTCCTCAACCATTGTTAAGTTCTACAAATACGCTCCTTGATAAGGAATTTTCCATACAGGAACTACAAAACTGTTTAAAAAAGAAAGATACTGCACCCGGAGAGGATAATATTACCTACTCAATGATCTATAATCTTCCCATGGAAGGCAAACTGTATCTACTAGAAATATATAATCAAATTTATAAGTATTCATTTACTCCTGAACAATGGCGTAGTATTAAAGTCATTCCTATTCCCAAAGCAAATAGTGACCCTAATATCATGCAAAAATTTCGGCCCATATCACTACTATCTTGTTTAAGTAAAATATTTCATGTGATGCTTTGCAAGCGCATTGAATGGTTTGTGGAACAAAACAAAATTCTTGCCCCAGTAACAAGTGGATTTCGGAAGTGTCAGTCATGCATTGATTGTTTGGTCCGTCTCATCACACAAATACAAATAGGGTTTTCCAAGAATATTCCTACACTAGCAGTTTTTCTGGATGTTGAAAGTGCCTATAATAATGTGCTGGTTGATCAACTTGTTGTGATGTTAGATAGGTTAAATATGGGATCTAAAACATGTAAATATTTATGGAAGGAATATTTTTAAGCAACAGATTTTTAAAAATTCAAGACGAATCTGAAGAGCAGGTCTTAATGAGATGGACATGTAGAGGCCTAGCACAAGGAGATCCACTCTCTCCCCTTTTATTTAATATCGTCACACATAAGATATGTAAGGGTTTGGATAATGAGGTTAATATAATATATTGCAGTATGCCGACGATTTTGTTTTATATACGCAAAATAAAGATCCAAGTCTTAATGAGGCTAGCATTCAAAGCGCTCTGAATTCAGTCTCAGATAGATTAGAAAAGCTGGGATTAGAAATTTCTCCTACAAAAACACAATGCTGTAATTTCAGAAGAGGAAGAAAAGTGGATAATGTGAAATTGATAGTTAACAATAGTTATTTAGCATCAGTGTCCAAGGTCAAATATTTAGGTGTTTGGTTGGATAAATCATTATTATGGAATAAACACATAAATGAACTCACGACAAAACTGCGAAAACTTTATGTTTACTAAAAATATTAGCTGGAGCATCTTGGGGTATGCACCCAATACATTTGCGCCGATTATATATCGCTTTAATTCGTAGCAGGATAGATTTTGCTTGTTTTCTGTACGATACAGCTGCAAAAACACATTTATCCAAACTTGATAGGGTCCAGAACGCGGCTATGCGGGTTATAGGTGGTTTTATTAGATCCACACCCATCCATGTCATGGAATGTGAATTATGTATAGAGCCATTGCAATTACGGCGCCAATATCTTGCCTTAAAATATTGTCTGAAAGCGCAGTCGGTGTCTCAAAATATAACCATTAGTTTATTTAAGCAGTTAAAAGATCTATGTGAGTCCAATTACTGGCAGAGGAGGAAGATACCACAACTAATTTCAATATTTAAAGACACTTGTAAGGAAACTTTAATAGCAAATAACCCTCTAAATATGTTTTCATTGCAAACTTGGGTATCAGATATAAACAATGACTTGATTGAGACTAAAATTGAAGGAATTGATCAGGCTAAGAGTCAAGTTGATAATAGTACTCTTAAGCATAATACTTCATCGATGCTTGAAGTCAAATATGAAAACTGGCACAAAATATTTACGGACGGGTCAAAAATTGATAACTGTGCTGGTGCAGCCTTTTACGATCCCAGTCGTAATGTGAAGGAAGAATATAAAATAGTTTCGGAATGTAATTCCATTATGTCAGTGGAGCTCTTTGCAATCTCAGAGGCCCTGTCATATGTGGCGACATTGGAATCAAAGAGAGTGGTAATCCTCACCGACAGCCGAAGTGCCCTGCAACATATTGCTCGATGCGCCTCGGGTACACGAGGTGCTTCGGTAGCATATGCAATTGTAAATAAGATGTCGCTCCTCTCTAAAAGTGGCATGGATCTGAGGTTGCAATGGGTTCCTTCACATGTAGGAGTTCGGGGTAACGAGGAGGTGGATGTCATGGCTAAGGCAGCTATTTCAGTAGGTGCAGAAACTTATATCATACCGGAATATACTGAGATTTTAAGCAAATACAGGTACAAAATTTTTGAAAAATGGAAGGAAATATTTATAGAAAACTCATACTCGAAAGGAATTTGGTACAGAATCATACAGAATGCACCCCCTCGTGTACCCTGGTTTTTTAATAGTAAACTTAAGAGGGATCTAATTGTAGTTGCCCATCGACTGCGCTCTGGACACATTCCGCTAAACAAATTTAACCATCTGATGAAAAAAGTAGACTCCCCGAACTGTGAGACGTGCGGAGTCGTAGAAGATATCCATCATCTTCTGGTGGAATGTGTTCGGAGTCATTCAGTCATTCGATGAGATTACGTATGAGCAGCCAATATGGTGTGGATTTTAAAAATATTGGAGCCATTCATATTGTATTATCCGAACCATTGAGTGAGGTGGCTAGGATGCTATTTAATATGGTCTCGGATATAGTGTAGCCTCAATAAATTTGTAATATGTTACGGTTCTGACATAGTCACAAAGCGACTCAAAGAACCTAAAAAAAAAGTAAGAATAAAAAAAAAAAAAAAAAGATGTTACGGATGCAGCGAGAGGAGAGTGATGCGTTCCAATTGTACTAAATGTAGTTCGAACTTTAGTACGGTCGACTTTATGCCTACACGCGCGTCGGGATCGCTAAGTATGACCTTGAACTCTAAGCCGTCCACCCAGGTGAGTAATTTATTTTTTTATCCTAGGGGTTGTACTGGGGTTGTGCCATGTAGTGTAATGAGTAATGCAAGTCTGGTTGACAACTGATTTATTAATATAAGACGGTAGACACAAATATAATTATATAACAAGTACCCCACAACACCTTCCCCTTAAACAAGATAACAAAACTATAAACATTATGTATGTCGGCGGGCTGCCACACTTCATAACAAATACGGAAAAGAAACACGCGTCCGGAAGTGACCTCAAAATAAAAAAGGGATTTGTTTATTGTAATTGGTTAATAGATTGCGTTTAAAAACATTAAAGTAATTGATTAATATTGCTTATGATTAGATACAAATTATTTTGATGTATTCTGTTACATTTCCGAAATGAAAGCACGTGGACATTGTTTTTATCACGTATTAACATAAACAATAGATTTACACATGCTAATAGCTTTTAAAATAGTTTTAAGATGTTTAATTATCAAATTGTAACATTTTGTAATGTAAAAACTATTTTTATTGTGCAAAGATAGGTGTTTGTTCAAATGAACGACTCACCTAGTTTTGCTATAAAAGGCCGAGCGCACCCCGGACTAAGCATTCTCGCTTGAGCCGTCGTAGCGATCGGACCTCCTCACAAACTTCGATAAATAAATCAAAGAAAGTAGTAGTATTACTTGGTTTACTTTGATCACCGAAGATGAGCGACAGCCCTAACCATGGAAGTTGTGACGCCAGCAATGCTGGTGTCACGCTTTTTAAAAAATACTACGGGGACCCTGCCTCGTCATCAGAAGTGGGATCAGAACAAGCTCTGGTCCCAACCACATCCTCAGCGACTTCGGTTCAACCTGTCACGACTGGAACAGCGCAGGGCAGTACCAGGCTGATAGACCCTGCCTCATTGAACACTTCAGGAGTACCAGCAAACAACTTTAACACCATGCAGCCCATCACAACGGGAATTTCCACAGGCACGACGTATACACCAATCGCTGCGGAAACACCAGCTTCCGTAGGGGTACCATTCATGTCAATGGGACCCACATCTTACAATCAAGAAGTATACCCTCCAGGGGAACCCATCGCTGCTGGATCGTCCAACGCAACGACCATGCATCCAAATACTCCAATAGTCGGATGTCCTCCCCAGTTTATGATGCAAATGATGGAGATGATGCAAAGGATGTCCGAACGTTTGTATTCTCCTCCGGAACCAAAAATCAGGATCAAGGATATCTATCTACCGTCTATCTATCCTGACAGTCATGTTGGAGTCCGGGAATGGTGCCAGCACATCGATAAAGCAGCTGCTAGCTACAAACTTAATGACCTGGATCTACGCACTAAGGTGTGTGGACTACTGAAGGGACGTGCTAAGATGTGGATCGACGATTGGTTGGTGACTACATCCTCGTGGGAAGAGTTCCGCGAAAAACTGATTACAACATTTGAGCCAGAGAATAGATACTCCCGTGATATACTACAGTTTCGGGAGCATGTGTATGACTCAAGCAAGGATATTTCTGAATTTTTATCCCGTGCCTGGGTTCTCTGGAAAAGAATCACGAAGGATCAACTGGATGATGAACTTTCAGTGGAAGCAGTGATAGGATGTATAAGCGATGAACGCTTACTTATTGAGCTGTTAAACGCAAAAGCAAACACAGTTCCAGAACTCATCTCTGTGGCTTCCTCATTAAGAAAGAAGCGCCCTCACCAAAATAATATCACATCGATACCAAAACGTGCACGATATCCAGATTCTTCTCAATCTGCTGCTGTACGTTGCCAAATATGCAAAAGGACCAACCATTGCACTAATGAATGTAGATTAAAACCTTCGGAATCTACTTCAAACCTTCAGAGAACCAATACTTCAACAACGGAGACATCTAAGAACGTCATTACCTGTTCATTCTGCAAGAAAACGGGTCATACATTTGAGACGTGCTACAAGCGTCGAAACGCACTGACCTCGAACGTGAACTGTATAGGTGGAACCAATCAAGCACCCATCACTGTTACGATTGGTGCAATAACAATACGTGCCATCTTCGATAGTGGAGCAGAGTGCTCATTGATTCGGGAATCAATTGCTGAAAAATTACCTGGTCAGCGACGCTCTGCAGTTAACCACCTGAAGGGGATTGGTCAATTTCCGGTAATTTCATTATTAGAGATGAAGACCATCTGTATCATTGATGCGATCAGGATTGAACTATTATTCTTTGTGGTTCCTGATCATGAGATGTCAGCTGACGTATTAATTGGTATGAATTTGATTCATGGTACCAACTTAAGCATGGCGATAACATCAGACGGCAGCAGACTGATCCATCAGCAAATGGTCCATCATGTGACAGCAAAAAGTTACACCTTTGAGAAATTAGATTGCGACCTGACGAATCCCGAAGATACGTTGACAACTGCGTAGTATGTAGAACTTGTAAAGGCACATCTGGGGCAGTACAAGCACAGCTTCATCCGATTGGAAAGCCAACATGTGCATTTCAAGTAATCCACATGGATATCACGGGAAAGTTGGGAACCCAAGAGGATCAACAGTACGTTATTATAACAGTGGACGCATTCACAAAATACGTAATGTTATATCATGCCACTGATAAAAGCCCACACAGTACGCTTTGCTGCATTAAAACGTACAGTACATTTATTTGGAACACCAGTACAAATAATTGTGGATGGAGGAAGGGAATTTTTAGGCGAGTTCACACAGTTCTGTGAACAGTTTGGCATAAGCATTCATGCCATAGCGCCAGGCATCAGCCGAGCAAATGGCCAGGTGGAGAGAGTGGTAGCCACACTGAAAAACGCGCTGGTAATGATCAAGAATTACGAGACCGAACAGTGGCACAGCTCTCTTGAAGAACTACAGCTAGCAATGAATTGCACAGCACATCGCGTGACAGGAGTAGCACCACTCACGCTGATCACACAACGGAAGCATTGCGCACCACCAGGATTACTCAACCTGGTCGACATTGACAACCAAACGATTGACATAGAAGCGTTGACCAGACAAGTACAGCAACGAATGACTCAGACCGCTGAGTATGATAGGCAACGTTTCAACTCCCGCAAGGCTAAAATAAATCATTTTCATCGTGGGGACTATGTCCTGATCAAAAAAAATCCCCGCAATCAAACATCATTGGATCCCAAATTCAGTGTGCCCTACGAAATTATCAGGGTTCTTGAAAATGACCGCTACATGGTAAAAAAGGTGGTAGGCAGAGGCCGCTCCAGAAAAGTCGCCCACGATCAACTTCGGCGTGCACCACAACCGGGAAACCAAGGTGCCATGTCGGCGGGTGATGATCTCGAGACACCTCAAAACAACGTTTAAACTGCCCCTGATCCAGTGCCATCCACATCTCAAGCTGGCCAGTCAGTCCAGATAACTCACAACGACGAACACGCGTCATCGGATTAAAACCGGTGAGTCAAAATTCATTATTTTATCACATTTTCAACTAGAATCTACAAGAATAAAATGTCTGGAGAGTGGTACCTCTGAGCTAAACCATGTGTTACCCTTGAGCTAACCACGGATCCTTGACGCATCCGCAAGTGAACCCTGAGATACCGTAGGGACGCCTTGTGGAACTATGGGTAGACACGTACACACCACAGATTCTAAATTAATAAGGCAGTACACTTAAGATGTTTTTGTGTACTGTTGTAGCAACAATAACCCTATAAAAATAAGCAACATAGGTTGCTTACTGATACCTACCTGAAAGAAAAACGTTTTCTTAAATTCAGGCATCAAACATCACAACGCAGGCAGGCGCAGAGCACGCGCCGCCTGTCAGAATGGCCGTGTCGGCGGGCTGCCACACTTCATAACAAATACGGAAAAGAAACACGCGTCCGGAAGTGACCTCAAAATAAAAAAGGGATTTGTTTATTGTAATTGGTTAATAGATTGCGTTTAAAAACATTAAAGTAATTGATTAATATTGCTTATGATTAGATACAAATTATTTTGATGTATTCTGTTACATTTCCGAAATGAAAGCACGTGGACATTGTTTTTATCACGTATTAACATAAACAATAGATTTACACATGCTAATAGCTTTTAAAATAGTTTTAAGATGTTTAATTATCAAATTGTAACATTTTGTAATGTAAAAACTATTTTTATTGTGCAAAGATAGGTGTTTGTTCAAATGAACGACTCACCTAGTTTTGCTATAAAAGGCCGAGCGCACCCCGGACTAAGCATTCTCGCTTGAGCCGTCGTAGCGATCGGACCTCCTCACAAACTTCGATAAATAAATCAAAGAAAGTAGTAGTATTACTTGGTTTACTTTGATCACCGAAGATGAGCGACAGCCCTAACCATGGAAGTTGTGACGCCAGCAATGCTGGTGTCACGCTTTTTAAAAAATACTACGGGGACCCTGCCTCGTCATGTATTATATTAGCCAGCTCACAGAAAAAGCACAGACAGATCAACTAACTTATTCTAAGATATGAAGTACACTTTCAAAGCAATTACATACTACGTGTAAGAACACGTTAGCATTAAAATAAATTTAATATGTAGATACACCTATTATAATGTTATGGTTTAGCACTGCGGGTCTTACTGCGGGTTTGCGGAGGGCAATAAGATGGTCGAGATATAGTAACACCCTTCCTAGGTTGATACTCATCCTCATCATCATCCTCACCCGATACAAATGCGTCCTCATCATCGCTGCCCACAACAACCTCGTTTTCTTTAACTCCACTTTCATTAGCAGACATACTCTTAATCAAATGTCGACGATTGCGTCGATAAATACCCTTACTGTTTTTTACTATGTATGATCGCGGAGTCGACGCCTTGCCGACAACAGTTCCATGAGCACGGTCCTTATTATTTTCTAATATCATGACGTCATCGCCGACATTTAGCTCGGGGAGCGCTCTAGAGTGCTGATCATAGTATATTTTGTTTTTTCTTTATTTATCTATTAACAACTTGTGTTGCATTTCAGCGTTACAATCATTTCTCTTTAATAGATCAGGATGGATTGGTAATCTACAGTTTAATCGCCGTGCCATCATAAGCTGTGCTGGAGAATTAAAATTTTCCCGCGGTGTGTTTCGGTAGCTTAACAAGTTTAATTGGAAATCAGTATTGCTCTCTATTGATTTTTTTAACATCTTTTTAATAGTTTGCACTGCTCTTTCACTCTTCCCGTTAGACTGGGGATAGTACGGAGACGACGTTATATGATGAAATCCCCATTCTGAAGCAAACATTCTGAAATTACGACATGAATACTGTGGACCATTGTCGCTTACAACAGTATCTGGTATGCCATAACGTGCAAAATTTTCTTTCATTATATTTATCACAGCATTTGAAGTTGTTTCCCTCAAATAAGCTACTTCTATAAAACCCGAATAATAGTCAACTAAAATTAAATAACTCTTTTTTCCATATTCAAAAATATCTGTACCAATTTTATTCCAGGGCAAGTTTGGAATGGGAATTGGAATCATAGGTTCCCTAGTGGGTCTATTTGAATTCTCCTGGCAAACTTCACATTTCCTTACGTATAATTCGATATCATTACCTATACCCGGCCAAAATAATACCTCACGCGCACGTCTTTTACAGCGGTCAATACCTAAGTGGCCGTCATGAATAAGTCTTAACATTTCGTTTTTCAAGGAATTGGGAATTAAAACCTGAGTATTTTTAAAAATAACACCATCTACACAGTATAGCTCACCTCGCATAGACCAATAATACTTCAAATCGTGTTGCACATCATGTTTGTGATCGGGCCAGCCCCGATTGATATATACGAGCAACCTACTCAGCCTCTCATCTTTGAGAGTTTCTCGCTTTACAATAGTTAGTTTATTCTGCGATATCGGCACATTACTAATAACCATTTTAAGTTGGTTTAATATGGCTCGGCTAATTTTGTCATTGTATAAATCAGGAAGAGGTGCGCGAGACAATGTGTCGGGTATATACATAAACTTTCCTGGTTTATACGTTATTACTATATCATAGCCTTGTAATTTTAACATCATACGTTGTAAGCGTGCTGGGACCGTATCTAAGGGCTTCTTAAAAATGCTTTCAAGTGGTTTATGATCAGATTCAACTAATACGTTTTGTTTGCCATAGATATACTGGTGAAATTTTGCACAAGCGAATACGATGGCTAACATTTCTTTTTCGATCTGAGCGTACCTAACCTGTGTGTCTGTGAGTGTACGCGACGCGTATTCGACCGGCCTGCCCCCTTGCAACAGCACGGCGCCGAGCGCAGTGCTGCTCGCGTCCACACTCAACACTACATCACTTTCCACATCGTACAGTGCTAAAACCGGCGCGTTACATATAAGTGATTTCAATTTGTTAAATGATTTTTTGTGACCAAGTTCCCAATTCCATAACATATTCTTTTTTAATAATCGTGTTAATGGAAAAATGTTCTCTGAATAATTTGGTATAAATTTGGCGAGATAATTGATTGCCCCCAAAAATCTTTCCAAGCTTTTGCGATCCGTAGGTTCAGGCATTTTCATAATGGCTCTAACTTTTTCGGAATCTGGCTTCATACCATCCTTATTAAAAATATGACCTAAATAGGTCACTTCGCTTAAGCAAATTCGACATTTTTCTTTATTAAACTTTAAATTTATTTGTCTAGCACGATCAAATAATGCTTGTAGTCTATCATCATGTTTCTTTTTCGTTCGTCCCCAACAGATGACGTCATCTATAAAACAATCGACCCCTTCAAGGCCCTCTAGCAATTGTTTCATCTTCGCATGAAATACTTCAGGTGCACAATTCAAGCCAAACGGCAATCTCAAGTATTGATACCGCCCAAATGGCGTATTGAATGTGCACAAATTAGCACTTTCAGTATCTAATTTTACGGACCAAAATCCTGAATTTGCATCCAAGACTGAAAAATAATTTGCACCATAAAGTTTGGTAGCCAGTTCATTTATAGTTGGCAATTGAAAATGTGCACGTTGTATAGCTTTATTAAGCGGCCTTGGATCTAGGCATACTCGTAATTTCCCATTTTTCTTAGCTACTACTACTAGGGAGTTTACCCACGGTGTTGGATGCACCACCTTTCTAATGACACCTAGCTGAGTCATTCTTTCTAACTCTTCCTGTAATTTGTCTCGCAAGCCTAGAGGAACCTTACGGGAGGCACAAACAACTGGTGACACATTTCTATCCACTACTATGTGGTATTCTCCCGGCAAACAGCCTAACCCGTTAAATAAATCTTCGTTTTCCGATATATGTAACTTATGAATTCTTTTTACTAGACCCAAAGTTAAACACGCTTGTAGACCCAACACGCTTTGACAATCAATGGTAGCTATTGCAAATTTTAAGTTATATTCAATATTCCTATGACGCCATTTCATATCACAAATTCCTTTGATTGGAATAAAATCACCACTGTATGATTGTAATTTTACACGTGGATTAGAATTTATATTTTTAGGATCAAAACCTAACAACAAAAATCGTTTGTATGACATAACATTAATATCTGCGCCAGTATCCAATTTAAATTTCTCAGTACCATTTTTACCAACAAGTATTTCAAACCAGTCCTCAGATAAAGAGTTAATTTCAGAGACATTATATAAAGTAGATACATAAAACGACTCACAATCGTCGTCTGCGTCTAAGTTTTCTTCTTGCATACCTATCTCATACAATTTATTTACGTTTTTCTTCAACTTACACATTCTAGCGAAATGGCCATGATTTTCACACACATAACACTGCACAGAAATAGCGGGACAGGCGGCCGGGTCACAGCATTGACCTCCACAGCGGACACAGGTTTCCGATGATGTGTTGGGGGCGAGCTGCGCGCGCGGCGCTCGGCGAGCGGCGCCGCCCGCGGACCCGGGCCCGGGCGCGCCGCGTGCCCGCCGGCCGCGCCAGCCGCCGCGAGCGCGCTGCCAGCCCCGGCGCACGCCCACCGAGTCGACGTGGCTCGGCCCCGGCCCGCCACCACGCATCTCCAATACGCGGTTGCTGTCGTTAGATATTTCTTCGACTTGGCAGATTTTGATCGCTATATCTAATGTTAAATTCTCGGTTCTCAATAACCGATCTCGTAGCACCGTACTCTTTATGCCACAAACGATGCGATCACGAATAAGTTCGTCCTCTAATGTATTGAACTCACACTTTATACCCAACAATTTCAAAGCAGTAACATATTGATTGATGGACTCGCCAGCTTCCTGATTTCTCGTAAAGAAATTGTATCGTCCTAAAGTCACATTAGACTTCACACCAAAATACTCATCAAATTTCTTGAGTAAAACGGCAACGTCATCGCGCTCACTGTCACTTAGAAATGTGAACGTCTGATAGACATCGAATCCCTCTGGTCCGATTAAGTTGATCAACAAGCTAGCCTGTACACCTCCTTCTTCCTTGTGCACCCCAGATGCTTTCAAAAAGAGGTTAAACTGCATTTTCCATCGCTTCCAAGCGTCAGCCCGGCTGACGGAGCTGCCTTCCAAACTTAACTCTGGCGGAGGTCGCGCGTGTTCCATTTTAACTTCGTACAGATTGCACTTGCAGAACACCAACTCACAACAATATTACTTTAAAAAACCGATATAATCTAATTATATTCGTATTTTTCACCGCTGTCACCATGTAGTGTAATGAGTAATGCAAGTCTGGTTGACAACTGATTTATTAATATAAGACGGTAGACACAAATATAATTATATAACAAGTACCCCACAACATGCCAGACCTGAGTTTTACTTCACGTAGTGTTCATTCGACGCGTCTAAATTGTATAAACAAACCGCTCACCACTACGGAACCGGGTTTTATTTCACAAAATATTGACACAAGTACACCCTCTTTAATGAATGTTACTACTAAACATGTTACTAATCGGTCTAGTAAAAGTTCCGAAAATACGGGTTTGTTTACATCTTCATCTCGCTCTGATAAGCAGAGGGAGCCCCGTTACCGCACTCATGTACCTAGCGAATTTAAGTCAGTGCTTCCTAGGGAATTTTTTGATACCCAGTGCATTATAAATAACTCATCACCCACTGATATTTTAAGCTGTGCTCCTGCGAATTCTAATATAAGTCTTGGGCATTCCACTAATAAGAATTACCGTAAAAATAAAGACGAAGATAGCTCTTATAAATGTCCGTCACGAAGTAGGGTGACTATGAATTTATCGGGACAAATGCAAAATTTTCGTGATGATAGTAGGGTGACCATGAGTTTTTCAGGACTTAGTCCGGAAATTATTTCGAATGATTTTTCAACTTTAGGTATACCTCGATGACCTATTTTAGGTATTGATACCGCGGCGAAAAGAACTGTGGCCGGTTCTTCATTTTACGCTTTGTTGCAACAGCATAACCAACCTTTTTTGTCCAGTTCTATGCGTGTCAAGCTTGCCGATGGTTCCGTGCTTACACGTCAGATGCTGTCAACGACTTTAGAAGTCAAGATTATACAAGGTAAGTCTGTATCTAAAGAATTTTTAGTATTCCCAGACGCTCATAATATTGACACTTTATTAGGGATTGATTTTCTAACAGCAGCGGGCTTGGCTATTGACTTAGGTGATTCTTCATGGTACTTCCACGGTTCGGATAGAGTTTTTCCACTAGAGTTCGAGTACCCTAGTGACCTCACGTCGTGTTCTGCAGCTGAATTTCTAAGGGAAGACGAGGGTACAATGTTAGCTTCTCTTTCACCGCAACACGAAGATGTCTTCCGCCCAGGGGGAGACCCAACTCCATATGCTGAACATCACATAGACACTGGAGATCACTCGCCTATTTCAGTCCCGCCTTATCGCCTAACGCCTGCATGAAAGGAATTAATGAAAGCTGAACTTGACAAGATGCTCAAGGATGATATTATTGAGGAATGTGAATCTGCATGGACCTCTCCGGCAGTTTTAGTCCCTAAGATAGATAATAGTATCAGGTTTTGCGTAGACTATCGTAAGTTAAATGCTGTCACTAAAACTGATAGTTATCCTCTGCCGCTCATTGATGAGCTTTTACAGTTGACAAAACGTCACTGTTTTATGAGTTCAATAGATCTAAAATCTGGGTATTGGCAAGTGCCTGTCAGCCTTGCAGACCGTGACAAGACCGCATTCATCACGCCGTTCGGTACATATCGTTTTAAACGCATGCCATTCGGCTTAAAAAATGCGCCGGCCACTTTTCAGCGGTTGATCGATCGTTTCCGTTCCGGTGCTAGCTTACAAGGTGTCGTTCTTCTAGCTTATTTGGATGATCTCCTAGTCATATCTGAGGATTTTCGGAGTCATCTAGAAGACCTACAGAAGGTGTTTGACCGCCTGCGTGTGTTCGGTTTACAGGCGAATCGTATTTAGTGTTTCTTTACTCGTCCAGAGATCAATTATCTTGGGCATGTGATAACTTCTGAAGGCATTTAGCCTGATCCCTCTAAAGTCGACGCGGTACTCCAGATGACTAGTCCAAAGAATTTGAAACATTTAAAGTCATTTTTGCAAACATGCTCTTGGTTTAGAAAATTTATTCCTGATTTTTCTCAAATAGCCCAGCCTTTAACGAAACTCACTCGTAAATACGAGTCATGGCGATGGGATAGTCAGCAACAAGAAGCATTTCTGTCCCTGAAGCAAAAGTTAACTTCGGCGCCAATACTGGTTCAAGCGGACTATACTAAAATTATGTGTTGAGAACAGATGCCAGTGGCTATGCTTTAGGCGCTGTGTTGCCACCGGGTGAGGGAACTGAAGAGAAGCCCATTGAGTATGCCAGTCGTTTGTTGACTTCAGCTGAGAAAAATTATACCACAACCGAGAGGGAGGCCTTAGCAGTTGTTTGGGCCATGGATAAATTTCGTGGGTACCTTGATGGACACCCTGTTGTTGTCAAAAGTGACCATCAGCCCCTTAAGTGGCTCTTAACCCTCAAGACGCCCAGTGGTCGTCTCATTAGATGGGCCATGAAGCTACAAGCATATGATATTCGTTTCGAATATACCCCTGGTAAGGCAAATGTTGTAGCTGATGCCCTTAGTCGACCTCTGTGTGACGATTCTAACTTACAAAGTTGCGATGTCTGTAATATCGTCGTTGATATGCCACGTGTTAGTCCAGCTGTATTGCGTTAAGAACAGCTCGAGGATCCTGAGGTTGCCAAAGTTATTAATAGCTTAGAGGATGCAGATGCGACCAACATCCAGTGGTTAGATAGGGGTTACATTATGAACCAAGGTGTTCTATATCGCTATGTTCCAGAGACAGATAGTGGTGCCAATTACGATGCGAGAAAAGATTTTACAGGGGTTTCATGACGCCTCCATCGCCGGCCACCAGGGAGTGGAGCGGACGTTTAACAAAATTAGTCAAAATTATTATTTCACGGGGATGCGTAAGTATATTTCTGATTATTTAAGGAATTGTGAAGAGTGTCAGCGCTACAAGGCATCCAATCAAAAGCCAGGTGGACTCTTACAGACGCCAGTCCTCAATCAGCGTGGAGAGGTACTCGCCATCGACCTCTTTGAACCCTTGCCGGAAGGCGAGCATGGTGAGAAATGGGTACTCTTAGTCGAAGACACTGCTACCAGGTGGGTCGAGTTGTTCGCTTTACAGGAGGCTACCGCCGAGGTATGTGCGCCAGTACTCATTCATGAATATTTTCTCCGATATGGTTTTCCACGCCGTATTATCTCTGACAATGGTGTCCAGTTCATTTCAGCTACCATGCAGCAATGTATGTTCATCATGGGAATAAAACAAAACCTTATACCTTTGTATCATCCTCAAGCCAACCCTGCTGAAAGGAAAAATCGGGATTTACGTACTCAGCTTCTATATTGGTGAAAAATGAGCACCGTTTGTGGCCAAAGTTCCTTTCTTCTGTTCGTTTTGCTATGAATAGTGCTGTGTGCTCTACTACTGGTGCTAGTCCCGCGCAGGTTATGTTTGCTAAAGAGATGCGTACCCCATTCGATGCGCAGCGTGATCTTAGGGCTATACTAGATAAAGAAAATTTCTTACCTCAAATCACACCTTACCTTCGTGAATTTATAAATCATTGGGATTTAATCAGAGATAGGGCTGAACGTCAACTGGATGATAGAAAGTTAGAAGCTGACAAAACTCGACAGACTGGACCAACTTATCAAGTAGGAGACTTAGTTTTGATTACGACACATTTGCTTAGCGACTCTACCAAGGGGCGTACTCGTAAATTCATGCCGAAACGTGACGGACCCTATCAAATTAGTAAAGTTCATAGCTCTACTACCTACGAAGTCACTGATTTAAGTTCGCAAATTCTAGGTAAATTTCATGTTTCTGATTTGAAACCGTATTGAAACCAGTCTGGTCATGTCTCAGCTCCAATACAGCCCCGACGCCTTCGTGGACGGCCCCGCAATGTTGTTTCTGCCGAGCCACCAACGAGGCGTTTTAGTGACTCGGAGGGGGAGTATGTAACGATGCCGCCCGAAAGGCGATTATCGGTAGAACGGAACGCATCGTCACTCACCGCTCCCGCGCAGCGCGCAGTCGCAGATAGTTCGAATGACTCTGTGGACTCTGTGGTAACGCGGCCAACCAGCGAGCGTGCGCGCCGTATTGTGAAACGACCGGCTCGATTCAATGTTTGATTCAATCTCTTTTTGCTACCGTATATACTGTTTTCTGTGCCTTCGTTATATTATAATTTATTTTCCTAACACTTCTTCGAGTTTCATTGCCATAAAGCTTTCGCGGCCGATCCTACGTGAACCCACTGGACTCACACACTACACCTTTCTAATAAAAAAAATTATAAATAACATTTCAATTCGCATCGTCTACATCATTTGTCAGACCGTAAAGTGCTAAACTTATTCTGTTTTAATTTCAATACCTGAACAGTTTCTCCACCAGATGTTTCCCCAAGAACCCTGTAGCCCCAGTGAGGAACACCACGGAGCCCTGATAGAACTGCTGGATGGGAGAAGTGCCGAGCTTCATGACTCCGTACATGGGCTGCTGACGAGCCAACACGGCGGCTTCCAACTCCTGCGCCACGTCCATGTCTAGAATATGAAAAATACCTGATTTGGTTGATATTCCTGAAACTTGGGTTCCAAGTAATTTAAAGAGATCTAGGGTGAAATGGAGGTCCTATGGGTTTTTCCATATAAATTGGAGCCGCCCGACTGGGGACTGTACCTCCACCTTACAGAAGACCGCAGTCAAGTAACACTTCTTTCATTAGTGTTGTGTTTTTCCGGTAATTAAGGTTGTCAGTGCTCCACGAGGATGCGCTGTGCTGCTAGCACAGTTAGTCCTCATCGCAACATGGTTGGCAACCCGTTAGTGATACCCTGGTATTGCTAGCGGCTATAGGCTACGGTGACTGCTTACCATCAAGTGGGCCGTACGCTTGTGTGCCACCTTAGTGGGTTAAAAAATAATATAAATTTATTTTGGTACTTTGATGTTCTATGAATATGCGCGCCAAGTATTGTAAGTATTTTTCTGTAATCATGATTATTATAATAGGGTGGCGCTTACCTTAAGGTGGGGATGGTTTGTCTCGTCACTGGATGTATTAAAAAAAAACACTCGTCGCTCTCAGTTCCAACAGAAATTTTGGTGTCCACTAGTTGCCTACGGTGGGCACAATTACTTAGTGTTAGTGATATATACTTTTACTAGGTTGCCTCCAGAACGCAAATAAATCGATGTCGATGCTGGCTGCATTTATATTTCTTTCGGGGTCAAAGCTCAAACGTTATTTTGAACGATAAAACGCGCAGTCATTTAAAAAAAAAGGCACTGTTTTTATTGTAAGACAAACTAAATTCTGTACGTGACTTTGTCTACCTACAATTAAACTGATGGAAAAATAAAGAGTACTCGCATCCGGAGGGCATGATGAGTTTAGACCGCAGTGAAATAACGCTACTTGATGTAGTGTTGTGTTTCTGCGGTAAGTAAGGTTGCCAGTGCTCCACGAGGATACGCTGGGCTAGTAGTAATGTTGCTAGCACAGTGAGTCCTCATCAACAACATGGTTGGCAACCCGTTAGTGATACCCCTGGTATTGCTAGCGGCTATAGGCTACGGTGACTGCTTACCATCAGGTGGGCTGTATGCTTGCGTGCCACCTTAGTTGTTAGCAAGTCAGGTGTATATGTATGTATGGTATACTCTCTGCCTACCGTGTGGGGGATTCGGCGTGATATATGTTTCAACACGACTTAGTACCAAGCAAACGCAACAAAATAGCTTTTCATATATAATTAATGAGATTTCTTTATATCACTAAAGTGGTACTACATACTGCCTGCTTTATGGTAAGCGGTCACCGATGATGATTTCAATACGAGTAAATTAGGATATAAGAAACTAGACGGCTATAAATGTACATACACCAGACAATGTTGCACATGATTTTAATGATAAGTATATGTCTAGGTCATTTTATTGTATGTATATTGTTCTATTTAATTTAATTGTACTTTAAATTTAAATATATTGCGAAATAATTAATTATATTTTTATTTGGTCACCAAGAAACCTCAGCGGATAGGTTACCTATCGACAGTTTAATATATTTTTGTGTGGGTACGAAGATCGAGGAAAAGATAAGTTGTATGGACTGTGTGAAAGATGACATGGTTGGAATGGAGGTGAATACAGAGACGACTGATAGAGAGAAATGGAAGTGGATCACATTGCGCCAAATAGAAATAATATGCGACAAGGGCCAAGGGCAAGGGCAAGGGCAAATAAAAACAACGAATTAACTGATATGGTATGAAGTATGATTCAGCAAATAAATACAGATAATCAGCAACTCAGCAAAGAATTGACTCCGATTGTGACTAGTTAGAACATGGGTTTTATTTAAATTTAAGGCTCCTTCATATCACAGTAGTTAAAAGGAACATACTTATCCGTGGCCACTCTCTACCGCTTTTATATATATCTATAATATATGTTCACGCCTTTTCACAAGGGTCCCCGAAGAGGTATGCAGAGGTGTCACAACGACCACTATCCACCGAAGATAAGTTGGTGCCAGAGTGACAGATGGTGAGTCCGTCGCCGTCTCTTAGGCACTACATACATCCTTGCATTTCTTCTAAGACGTATGCAGGTCCTCACGGTGTTTTCCTTGACCGTAAAGCCGTGGTGTGACTAATCATTGCACTTAAGTCAGAAAATCTGATTGGTACAGACCGGTGGGAACTAACCGGTGGGTAGTTAGAATAGCAGACAACGCTTCATACCACAAAGCCACCACGGCTTTTACCACTTTTCTATAACTTTTGCATCTTCTCAATTGTGATGTTTTATCATTTATACGTCATCTCTTTGCAGGTGGTCAATTATGTTCGTCCTCCCCTACATTTGAAATTGTTTTAAATAAACATCTGTAATGTTTTAACGATTGTCCTCAATCAATATTTAGCTACCTACTAGATACAATAGCTTAAACTACAACTAGTTGCTTTAGAATATTTCGAAAAAAGTTTGATTCACTTCTCAATGTCTCTTAAAGTAGATACCTCCATACATTTTAATACGTCACACTGGTCAGCAATCCAAAAAACGGATGATAACAAAATCAATCAATATGGTTTGGTGCTGCAGCTGCATACTATCTATCAGCTTCATCTTATATTGAATGACATCATTCGATAGCTAAAGGATCAAGAATTATTTCATGACAAAAGGAAAATGCTGCCATCTCAAATAAAGCATGGCAGTCTGAAGGAATTTTAGTGTTATTGGTGACAATTCTGTTGTTCACCTACCTAGACATCTAATTTATAAAATTCTCGTGTCACAGTTTTCGTTGCCATACTCCTCCGAAACGGCTTGACCGATTTTGATGAAATTTTTTGTGCTTATCCGGTATCTATGAGAATCGGCCAACATCTATTTTTCATCCCCCTAAATGTTAAGGGTAGTCATTTATCTAATATTTATATTATATAAACCGGGGCGGGCAGCTAGTCTAAATCTAAACTAAAATCTCTTAATTTTAGTTAGGAAAATCCTATACGCTATTCTGTTGTTCATCTGAATTAAATTTATCCATCGTTATGACAGAACTTAATTTGATTTTGACAACTACTAAATTATATTGTTAGAGCCGTGCACATGCTGATAAAGAATGAATGACCTTCTGCTGAATGATACAAATATTCTAAATAACCTTGTTTAAATCAATTTAAACTGAAAATATAGCACAATTAAAATTATGTTCATTGGGTCATCTCCACAACTTTAATTTGTTTTTTTTTTGTTACGGCTCAGAGTAGATAAAAAAATAAATAATGCTTGGACATTATCACACAGCGCCATCTGGCCCCAAACTAAGCAAAGCCTGTACTATGGGAACCAGCAGCTGATATAATACTTATATACTTTTTTTTGTTTGTAAATACATACTTATAATACATAACAAACACCCAGACGTAAGGCAACATATTTGTCACATAAATGTTTGCCCGGCGGGAATCGAACCCGCGACCCCTAGCGCAGCAGTCAGGTATACTAACCACTAGACCTGCGGTCTCGTCGTAGATAAAGTAGATAATATTATACGTAGTTATGGTGTGTTAAGCTTAGCAAACCTTTTTGTTGCGTGCCTGGAACCTGGACCATAACAAATAGCAGCCAGCTACTCAAGCACACGAATAACTTCGTCTTCTGAATCATAGTCTGCCGCCTGTCGATCAATTAGAAGCTTGGGTCGTTTATTAGATAGACAACTTTACTTCTGCTCGAATAACCCTTTCATATATTTTGCTATAATGGGCTTGAAAATGTCATGCTCACTATAATGCCTTTGCTTGCGGCGGCGTCCGGAAGACGGTCCGCTCACTTCCCTCCATAATGGTTGAAGAGGGCGATGGCTGCATTGGCGTAATACTTGTGAACAGGTGCTGCTTGAGGAGGCTGGTCATCAAGCCTTTTTTAGTAACTACTAGCTTAGATTTGTGATTCTAGCATAATATCCTTGTTTGTGTGATAACTTTTTGTGATTTATTCTTGTCATGTAAAAAATTAATTTATTTGAATTTCGTATTTTATTTGAAAAGAGAAATTGCTGAGTTTCTAGCCGGATTCTTCTTATCAAAAAACGACTTTCCGAATCCGGTGGTAGATTCTGACGATTTGAAAGTACTTGCAAGTACTTGTAAAGACTTGTCAAATAAAGATTATTTTGAGTTTGATGTTGACCCATCCACATGGCAAAAGTTCCTTCCTACAGCGTAGAAATGCTTCTACAAAAACTGCTCAGTGCAGCTCCTGATAACAACATTACGGTATAGGTGTGTGTCATCTGTAATGGTTGGGTGATGCGTAATCTTTTAACTTATATAATTAGGGCTGTGAGTAAATATGGGCTTCAAATAATGAATGCAATAACAACATTTAATTAAGACAATTTAACATATCTTTACAACAAGCGAATAAAAAAAGCACAATAATTTCCAGAATACATAAAAGTAAACTATCATGAAAATATAATTTGCAATTTTGAGATATTTTTGTTTTTTTACACCATATGCAGTGTCTTTGAGTCCGTCTTTAACGATGTATTTCCTCAAACCGATGCATCAGACTAGCACCATCTCTTTCCAATCTATGGACCTCACGTCAAAGTTGTATATCAGCCGGTCTGCGGGGACCAGTCGACCGAACATGGCCTGCAGGTTGTCACCTCTAAACCGCCATTCGTTTAAGGAGAAGAAAGAGTGTAGTTTGGACATCTTGTATATTTTATGGTAGATCTTCACAGCTCTGAAATGGTTAAAGAGTTATTGATTGACAGCAATCAGTCAATATACTTACTTATAAAAATTACACCGTGAACATTTTCAATTCAATATGTCTGTCGTCACAACATTACGATTTTAAATTTCTACAGAAACATTTTTGATGGTTGTTGGTTGCAATGAGCACATTTGTTTTATAATTGTATTTCTTATTGCCATCCTGACGTATCTTGAAGGGGCTATCGCAGAAACACAACATCAGAGTTATCGGGGGGCACGGGAGTGCCACCGCTGAGTCAAGCGCGAAGCAAACACTGCCGTACCATCCTTTACTGGAACCATTTCGCCGCATTTTCAGGCCCCTATTTGAGAAACTCTGAATAAGACCAGAACGTAGAAATTTTCGTCATCCAGTAGGCTATAAAATCATACTTAAAATAAAAAAAATCAAGTCTGTAGGTCATTTAGTTCCGAAGTTAAGCGAAAGCAAAGTTTCGCATTTATGACACACTCACTCCTGGTGACCCTTAATTGAAATTTGAAAACATATGTCATCCAAGTAAGCAAAATTACGTATTTTGCTTCGCCGTGACTTTTCAGTGGTGTTTAGGATAGTTCCAATGAACTAATGATTCCTTGTGGCTTTAGTGGTGCTTACGGTCACCAATGAACTGATGTTGTAGCCGGACGGAAGCTGCTGGAACTCTTAAAAAACAAATGTAACCGAGCCGTATTTGGGCTTCGTGGAATTATCATGACCATGCATTCTGGCTATAAGTGCCGTATATTCATATAAATGGTGTATTACGTGTTACCTTGATTGATAAAAGACAGATTTAATAGTCTCGTAAACGAAAATTACTACTCAGTTTAAATAATCTTGGTTGAAGGAGCCACTGTGAGTAGACGCGCGATTGTTATGTCAAAATAACAGCTTGTTAGTAAATGCATACGACGGAAGACGCTACTGATAAAAAAAAATCTGTCTGTCTGTTTGTCTGTATGTTACGGGTAATCTCCGAAACGGCTGAACCGATTTTAATGGGAATTTCACTGGCAGATAGCAGATTTTACTGGGCGTTACTCATATTGTGGAAAAATAATTATGTTTCCGCACTACAAATAAAAAACCCATGAAATTCTAAACAAAATACGAACGGCTGAACGGATTTGAACAGGGCTTACACCGGCAACTTCGCTCTAAATTTGGTCAAAATATAATTCCTTGGACTAAGAGTGGCGGTGATACCCGCACACGTCGCCAGATACCTTCATATTCTCTTGTGGCCAAGCCTTCGTGGCGCTTTCACGAGTAACCAATCTTCATTGGGTGCACCTCATAAATGTTGACTTCAAGAGTATAAAAGCTCAATCTTCAGCGATCACCGAATACAACCGGCTTAGGCGTAAATACTGCACCGATATTTCAGAAATTAAACCGTCTAAAAGAGTAAATAATGAACGCAAATGGGAAATATGAAAAACTTATACAAGAAACAGAACCGGAAAAAAAGAATATAAGAATAAGCTTTGTAATAATAAAAAACTATTCCTTAAAAGAAAAAAACCGGCCGTTGAACATTACAAGTATACAAGTCAATTTTGTTTACACGTAATGTTATATATCTGTTGTAACTACCTATGTACTAACGTATAAAGAATGTTCAACGGCCAAGTCTCACAACATTAACTATAATAATAAAGATCTGTCCTCGGAAGTAAGTTGTCAACAGGATGATCCCCTTGGGCCTGCAATTTTTAGTTTGGCTATAAATCCGATAATCAAAAATTTAAATTCTAAATTCAACGTTTGGTATTTGGACGACGGAACCCTAGGAGGTGATGTGGATACTGTGTTTTCGGACCTTTTATTAATCAAAAATAAATTTTAAGCATTGGTCTGGAACTTAATTTTAGCAAATGCGAACTGCGACTTAATTTTAAATGACGTAAAACAAAAATTTAATACTTTGGCTCCAAATATTAAAATAGTAAACAGCAATTCCCTTTACCTTTTAGGTTCTCCAATTTTTGATGAATCTATTTCTGAACATATTAATACTACAATAAATAAATTTCAAGATTCTGCTGACCGTATCCTTGAAATTTGTCTACATTATGCACTTTGCATCTTAAAATTCTGTCTTTTCGTCCCAAAATTGACATATGTGCTCCGTTGCTGCTCCTTTTGGAACCACCCAAATCTTTTGACACAAATAGATGACTTAATCAAAATTAGCTTAGAATCCATTCTTAATATGCAACTGAACGAGCAATCTTGGACCCAAGCATCCCTACCCATCCGTAATCGGTTCAGCCGTTTCGGAGATTACCCGTAACATACAGACAAACAGACAGACAGATTATTTTTTATCAGTAGCGTGTTCCGTCGTATGCATTTAGTAAAAAGCTGTTATTTTGACATAACAATCGCGTGTCTAATCACAGTGGCTCCTTCAACCAAGATTATTTAAACTGAGTAGTAATTTTCGTTTACGATACTATAAAATCTGTCTTTTATCAATCAAGGTAACACGTAATACACCATTTATATGACACTTATAGCCAGAATGCATGGTCATGACAATTCCACGAAGCCCAAATGCGGCTCGGTTACATTTGTTTTTTAAGAGTTCCAGCAGCTTCCGTCCGGCTACAACATCAGTTCATTGGTGGCCGTAAACGCCACTAAAGCCACAAGAAATCTTCCGGCTTCATCATTAGTTCATTGGAACTATCGTAACAATCACTAAAAAGTCACGGCGAAGTAAAATACGTAATTTTGCTTACTTGGATGACATATGTTTTCAAATTTCAAATAAGGGTCACCAGGTACTCCAGATCTTCGATTATCCTAGTTTTTTATAGTTTTCCCTTTATGTGGCCATGAAACCCTAACTCTGTACCAAATTTCAGCTCTCTGAGTTTATGGAAAGTACTAGTTCTATTTTGATGATCATGAGTGTGTCATAAATGCGAAACTTTGCTTTCGCTTAACTTCGGAACTAAATGACCTACAGGCTTTGTTTTTTTTTAATTTTAACTATGATGTTATAGCTTACTGGATTACGAAAATTTCTACGTTCTGGTCTTAACCAGAGGTTCTCAAATAGGGGCCTGAAAATGCGGCGAAATGGTTCCAGTAAAGGACGGTAGGGCAGTGTTTGCTTCGCGCTCGACTCGGCGGGGGCACTCCCGTGCCCCCCAAAATAATTGCTTTTTTTAATGTGGTACCCAGATGGGGCTCGCGTACTCTACTTGAGGTCGAATCAGTGTTTTAACAGATGGAGAAATGTATTATATAAAATAAAATGTGAGAAGCATACCCCGCTAACATAATTCGCGTCCTGGCCATCTAAGAATTGCTAGGGTTAGCAAGACCTAATCAGACATCACACTTACGGTGGTATCTCCTTGAGTTTGATTCCCAGCAGAAAGCAGACTCCGTCTACTAGATATCCCGGTATATAGTGCAATATCCAAGTAAGGAGCCAGTATATGAACGGATTTGCTGTTATGTACCCGTAATTGCTCCATACAGCCTTGGGGGTTGCATACCGTATTGCTGTGTTCTCTAAGATATTGTGAACAAATTCTGAAAAGATGAACAACACGTGTATAACAGGACAGCGTATCAGTGTAGTGCTATTTGACGGCAATCTTCAGAAGCGCGAGCATGAATAATTTGCGTCGTTTTCGTATCGCCTTCGACTATTTCTGTATAGAAAATGTACAGCGCTGAGGCGGCTTCGTTTACACAAAGTACAAGGTTCATTCTTAGGCCAATGTATACGATATTATAATAAACTACCTCTTAGTATTGCTAACTTTCCCCTAAACAAATATAAAGTTTGTGTGGAATCAGTGAAGAAAGAAAAAAGGGCTATTATTGAGTTCGCATGTGACAAAGATGTATTGCTAATAATGGTGAGACATAATTTATGGATGACCTCTTACTGATTGTACAAGCTGGTACTTACTTGCTGTTACCTGACAGTCAGTACCGCTGATGCTGTAGATGGGCAGCTTTGAAGGTGCGTTGGCAGCGGTATCCCAGGCCGAGGCTACTATGGCATTGTTCACATAATCCACCGGAGCCAGGTTAAATGGTACATCTCCCATATAAAATAGGTGCGTCACGCCTAGGGCTACTCCTAAAAGCATCTGTGAATTGTTTTATTTCTGTTACATTGGAAAGAAGTTCGTCAACGCGGCGGTCGGTAATTGAACGCGTGCAAATTTCGTTTAATTGGAAAACACAAGTAGATACTGTATCCAAAAGAATTAATAAATTTGTATATGCACTCAAACAAGTAAAACATATTACAAACATAAAAACAGCTATTACAACTTACCGTGCTTATGTCGAGTCACTACTGCGATACGGGCTTTTGGTTTGGGGCAACAGTACAGATCGAAATAAAGCATTTGTTGCGCAGAAAAAGTGCATTAGAGCGTTATACGGACTCACACCTATGGATTCATGTCAGCCAGTATTCAAAAAACTTGGTTTGTTGCCGCTACCAGCGCTTTATATTTATGAAATTTGTATGTTTGTATGGAGGCACAAACACCTATTTAAAACAATAAATGATGACAATTCTCGACACCGGCGAGACCCTAGCAGGCTCGTGCTTACCGATGTTCCCAGACGTATCGCGATGTGTGTACGTGTATATAATAAGCTACCGACCAACCTGAAACAGTTGGATTATACATTGTTTAAAATTAAATTATATGAATGGCTGTCCAAGCATAATTTCTACAATATTGAAGATTTTTTTTCAACATAACTTTTAAATTAAACTTTGCATGCTATGTACTGCACGGCAAGACATGTACGTTCTTTTTAACATATGTAACATCTTTTATACATACCATGTTTTAAGCAAATAGAATTATTATTATTATTTGTAAGGAGCTTCGGTCCTGATGGAGTTTCCTTAGATTTTTTGTAGCCATATAATATTACTAAACATTGTCTTCTTCTTCTTCTTCTTCAATCTTGCAATCAATCCCTTCAAGGACTATTTTTGCCAGTGTCGAGTGTTAGAGAATTTTCATGTTGCAAAATTTCTCGTGTTTGCCGCATTAAAACGCCTAGTGTCATGCATTCTAACGCCCAATGGAGTTTCTGGAGACAACCCACGGCAGTAGCAGATCGTAACACGCCTTTAGATTAGAGGTAACCTATTGACCAAAATGATAAATCACTTAACCCAAAAGTCGTATTATGGCATTATTTCCAATGCTCCTATAAATCAGTCACTAAATGAAACCTTACTGCACATATCGACACCAAAAATACACATGAAAGATCACTATAACACAATTTACGACACACTGGAAAAAATCTCAACCACTCCGCCTGATTCCCGCCAAAAACTCCCAAACATTGTCTTTTAATATGTGTGACCTTTAACTTTTTATTATTTCGGTGCTCAGGTCAGTGTACCTACTTGGTGAGTTTGTCTGTGTAGGTGGCTAAGATGTTGTGCGTGTTCGGTATGGCGATGTCTATGTTCGGTATGACGACGTATACTTGCTTGTTTCTTTTATCATGTAGAGTAATATTATCATTATATCTCAGGTGATCAATCGTAACTCACCCCACTGACACTGAACATGGCACCCGGGTCTATCCAGCCTGGACTAGGTTCCTTGTAAGCGCCGATTACTGAAAGATAATTATATATTTATTACTCACTGAACGTTGCTGAACAAGGAAATGTCGATGGCCGATGCGCCATTTCACGATTGACGTTTACCTTGCTCACTTTTTTACTTTTTTGCTTCTTCTACATTTAAAATCAAAATCAAAATATCATTTATTCAGTTTAGATCCTAATAAGCTACATATGAAGGTCTTAATTACCACCGGTTCAAAAAAAAAGACCACCTGAGAAGAATCGGCAAGAAAATCAGTGCTTTTCATAATCGAAGTGTCTGTCCCGTTATCGGACGAAAAAATATGTTTTTTAGGATGACTGGTCACTCCGCACGGCTGTCGCTAGTCGCACGGTATTGTAATGAAGAAATCGTAATCCTTCTTGACAGTTTTTTAATTATTTATTCAAGGGCATTATTTAAGCTTAAGGTATTAAAACAGGTAACAAGTAGGTATATTCCTCCAATTTTAGGACACCACAACATGAGCATGTTAAAAAACTGGCAAGAAGTATTACAATATTTTCTTCATTCCAATACCGTGCGACTAGCGAAAGCCGTGCGGAGTGTCCAGTCATCCTAAAAAACATATTTTGTCGTCCGATAACGGGACGACTATATATATAAAAGTCAACAACTAAGCTAATTAAACTAATAAAATGGGTTTCAACAAACCTACATTTTATGTAATAGTAATATATTGGATCTTATGAGTTAATAGTGTATAGGAGTCGTAAACATCAGTATGTATCATGCGTTTTAGTTATCATGTTATACTGCCTACAGAGCCTCGGAACAGCAGCGTAATGCCCAAGATTAGTTTTTGACAATGGGATGTCAAAAAAAATGCATTTGTTCTATCTCGGAGCTCGAAGTAATTAGTTGTACCAAAATAATTATATATTATTAAAATTTCAACTGCGTAGGATATGTGGAAGTGTTTCTTAATCAGCTTGCAAGATGTCACCGAAACAAATAGACATGGCAAGTTAAAAAAAAGCTTTTGTAGCCGTGGTGGCCTTGTAATTGAAGCGACCGTCTGTCATTTGATAGGCAGAGATTCAGGCCCCGGCGGCCTGTACCAATGAGTTATTCTCAGCTTAAGTGCAGTGATCAATGAAATTGAGTGGTTCTTAAAGTGCTATCTTACCAACAGGCGGCTTCACTATACAGACCGGCAGATCACCAGCTAAGATGCGGACTTGCTCCTCAGCTATGGCTTTGGTGAACACGTAAGTATTGGCCCACTCCTTTATCAGACTGAAACAGGGAATAAAATATATTTTAATGTCATGTTTGTGGGGGACTTGATGATAAGAGAGGTAGGGCATGACGGGTTTCCCGTTACAATTGGAGCCGCCCGTCTGGGGATACCTCCACACCCCGACACCTGTGCGGCCGCTGTTGCTGAGGTGATACTGGTGGGTATAGAATTTTACATTCCTAACCCGCTAGTGGCTACAGGGGTGAAGAAACGGCTGTGATTTAATCGCCCCTGCAAAGAAGTTAGACGAAAAAAGCAGACTTTGTTTGAGGCTTGGACCACGCCATCGGTATCCTGACATCTCTGCTGCGAAACGAAAACTGAACGCTGCCTCGAGATCCAGTAAAGAAATAATTGCCAGGGCTAAACTCAATTTGATCGGCAATATTGGCGAGAAGCTGGTGAGCCTCCCTTCTGGGAGTCGCGCTTTCTGGTCTTTAGCTAAGACTGTAGAAGGAAACTTTTTCAGTCGTTCTTGCCACAGTGTTAGTGCTAAAGCTACTCTTATGTGTTCTTGCTGCGAGTTAGGTTTTATAGACTCCCCGGGATGTGCTGAACTCTTTGTCCAATTATTATAAATGGTTAAGTAAGAAGCTGCTCTGTCCACTCTCACTACTGAACACGATCTACTAAAGTCTCGTGTTGGATCTCCTCTGCCGTCATCGCATGATGTCGGCGTGAGGCACAGGGCTAGGGTGCAGACTCTCTTCCACTTCGCCTCCTATCCTGCCATTAATTGACTAACCTGGCAGTAGCACAGTCCAGCCTCGCCGCGTCCATCTCCTCGGCCAGCTGTATGATGGCGGTATCCTGCTCTGCGTGGTGAACGCAAAGGCTGTCGATACATGGACGAATGACCTAAAAAATTTCGACAATGTGTTTCAATTAGGCGTTCCAAAAGAAACATATTATATGTTGCAAGCATGTGTTCATATTATTCACAATCTTCTTTTTCTTAGCAAATCATTTGAGCTACCTTAGCATAGTCAAATAAAAATTCTCAAACTTACTTGAGATTTATTTATTTATTTATTTATTTAATAATTGCACGTGTATTACATGGTATACATACATAATACAGTATTTATATCTATAATACACACCCTGCAGGGCACAGCAATTGGGAGGAATACGCTTAGTGAGCATTCATTACATTATATAATAAACCTGTTTTAATCATACAAATCAATATATTTACTTTTATTTATCTACTTATCTACTTAGAGGTATTCATATTATTTCTTCTATTATTTTATTTCTATCATCTAAATATTCTTGAACAGAGTAAAAGCATTTGTTATTTAGGAGAGTTTTTATCAATTGTATGTATTTATTGTAGTTATTTACTTGTTTTATATTATCAGGTAACTTGTTGTATATTTTAATTGCTGTAATTAGTGGGCTTTTGGCGTGAAGTGTTAATCGGGAAGAGGGAAGCTGCAGTTGATTTTTACGTCTAAGCATATATTTTGTGGGTACATGTTCGCATTTAGTAAACAACTCGGGATATTTTCTTACGAATTTACACATTTCTAATATATATATACATGGCAAGGTTAGTATTTTGTGTTTTTTATAGATTGGCTTACAACTCTCTGTATTTTTTATGTTTGCTAATATGCGAATTAGTTTCTTATGTAGGGTGAGCAATGAGGGAGCATCTGGACTGTTTCCCAATAGTATGATACCATAGTATGATACCATAGTTGAGCCAAGAGTAAGCGTATGCGTAATAGGTGGTCAATGCAGTTTGGAAGTTCGTAGATTTTTTAATTTCTCTGAGAGCGTAAACGAATTTAGAGATTTTGGATTTAATTTTTTGTATGCTAGGCTTCCAGTTTATGTGTTTGTCTATTGTTATACCGAGTGGGGAGAAATCTTTTACATTTTCTAACTGTTTGTTGTCGAATTTAATATTTATGTTTAAGGGTAGTTTTTGATGAGGATGGAATGTAATGATTTTAGTTTTATCAAAGTTTATGTTCAGATTGTGTTTATTTAACCATGATTTAGTCTTGTGAAGGACTGCATTGATTTTATCATTTATGTGTGTAATAGTTTGGCATGATGTAATTAACGATATATCATCTGCGAATAAGACGCACGGATCTTCTATAATTTTAGGTAGGTCGTTTATGTAAATCAAGAAAAGTAAACAGCCAATTACACTTCCTTGCGGTATCGAAGCGGTAATGGTTTTTGAATTAGACCTTACCTTTTGTATTTTTCTAGTATTGATATCATAGTGTTCTATTTCAACATATTGTTCTCTATTTTTTAGATATGAAGTGAACCATTTGTGTGCTGTTCCCCGAATTCCTATACCATATAATATGTCTAGAAGTATATTAAATTGCACTTTGTCATATGCTTTACTCATATCTAGTAATATGCCTATTGCATATTGTTTTTTATCTATTATATTAAGAGCTTCCTGAATATATTTATATACGGCCAATGTTGTTGATCTTTTTTTTCTAAATCCGTTTTGAGCATTATCGAAGATGTAATATTTTTCACAAAATCTATATACGCGTGTGCACATCGCTTTTTCGATGACTTTAGAACCTGTATTTAAAAAGGAAATTGGGCGGTAATTGTCTCGATTTGTTTTGTCGATTTTCTTATGTAAGGGTTTAATTACTGCTTTTTTGAGCGCATCTGGGAATACGCCTTCCTCAAATGACTGATTTGTAAGTATGGTAAAAGGGATCGCTAGTTCTTCGGCGCATCTTCGAATTAGAGCGGGGGGAAGTTCATCTGTACCGTGGCTATATGTATTTTTAAGATTTTTGATGATTTGTTGCATGAATGAAGATGTTTGCATGCTAGTCCTAAGGAAAGAGCCTCCCTCGTGCCCCGAACATTGGTCAGCGTGGCTACCGCTAAGGGTTCATCGAAACGGGTCGTCGCCGCTGCGTGGAAGATGATGTCCACCTAACAGAACAGGGGGTTAAAATAACACGTGATCAAACATCTCACCCACCAATATATGGTGCTGTAGGAAAGGAAGTTTGAAATGGTGTTTAACGTTCAAACCTACTATTCTTGAGAAAGCAGCAGATTCAGTGCAGTTCTTTTAGAGACTTACAGCAAATAAGGTCGAATTATTCCACGAAAGTGGCAAACAACTATATGGTCCGCCTGATGGCAATCAGTCACCGTACATTATGAAATCTTGCAACACCAAAGGTGTATAGTGATACACCCTCCTTACGAACTCCTTACGAAGACCCATATATGTACTTACCTCTTCAGTCAGAACTGTCCAGTTGTCTTCACTGATCCCCAAGCGCAGCTGGGTGACGTCACCCTCCACAGCCGCCAGCTTGTCTGCGAAACGAGGCTGATGCTGATGAAGGTAGTCGAACAGCTGGAACGAAGAACATAACATGCCTTTATAGAATACAAAATATATTATAATTTGCTTTGTGGTCGGACGCTGGAGCAGCGTCACAGGATGCTGGACCAGCGTCGCAGGATGCTGGAGCAGCGTCACAGGATGCTGGAGCAGCGTCACAGCATGATGGTGGCGTGAGACGTCACGACAGCACGTAGACCCTTCTGTAACTAAAGCTGATAAATGAGTCCGGCCATCGTGCTGCGGCGCTGCTCCAGACCTCGATGTGACATCACGCTGCTCGACCAACGCGGCGGCACCCTGATGATGGGACGTGGAAGTCCTGAAACACGTGTCGGAAGAAACCACGGCTGAGCCGTATCACACTCATTAAGCGGACAAAGCAAATTATAATATATTTTGTATTCTATATTCTATAAATATGAATTTCCGCAAAGTAAAACCTGAATCAATTCAACATAACATGTCTTACGTAAGGCTAATTACTAAACCATGATACCAAACTACATATTCAATAAAATGTACAAAACAAGAGTAGTAACCCTATAAGTATGCTAAATTTCATCCAAATCCGTTGAGTACTTTTTGCAAGAGTAACAAACATCCATCCATTTTCACAAACTTTCGCATTTATAATATTAGTAGGATATCTCAATATTCGTCCAGGAAAGTGGTCAAGTTGTAACCAAAAATATAAAATGAATATAATTTAATGTATTCAAATCTGATCTTTCATGATGGCGTCTAATCGGTGCCGCAGAGTGTTTCCTTTCTTCGGTCTCATCAAAACGTAAACCTTCTAGATATCACATGACCTTGAAGGAATTATAGAATTTTTCACAATATTTGTACTCCTAATACGTAGAGACAAGTTGTTACTGCGTCACGAAACCTGTAGGGATCATTATTTGAGATCGAAAATTCATAAATTTTGTTGAAAATAGGAATTCAAAATAACCAAAACAAATGAAATGTCCTGTAATGTCCAACTATGGTGCCATAGTAATAAATGGTCAGACGGACAAGCTCTAACAGAATATACAAAAAAATGAGTTGGCTGCCACTTTCAGATATGGACCAAAATCTCTATAAAACATGGAATTTACATGGATGATTGTTTTCTGACTAGAAGTTGAAATTCCTTACTATGTCATGAGCGTATTGTTTGTCATATTGTCTTTATTTAGTCTATTTTGTATAACGTATCACTAATGCCAGTTTTTTTTTTTTTAAATTTGTCTATGTATTTAGATAATTGCTCTGTTTACATTTTATAATAAGCCATGCTGTGTACACATTTTATTGGATAGCAATCTAGCTCCGTGTAAAAGGTGTTTGGGTTAATTAGTAAAATTTATTGCAATATTCATAGTGAATATTTTTGTCATTCCTTAAATTAACTCTGTTTGATACCTGAGCAGTTTCTCCACCAGATGTTTCCCCAAGAACCCTCTAGCCCCAGTGAGGAACACCACGGAGCCCTGATAGAACTGCTGGATGGGAGAAGTGCCGAGCTTCATGACTCCGTACATGGGCTGCTGACGAGCCAACATGGCGGCTTCCAGCTCCTGCGCCACGTCCATGACTGGAAGATGAAAAAAATGGTTTCAATCTGTAGCATTTATTATAAAAGTTAAATTTTAATTGAACTTTAAATTGTAATATGAAAAAAGACAAAGAATTGAGTTTTCAAATCAAATCAAAAATCATTTATTCAGTTTAGGCCCTAATAAGGCAGCTATGAAGGTCTAAATAACCACCGGTTCGGAAAAAAAGCCACCTGAGACGAACCGGCAATAAACTCAATTTTGTCTTTTTTTTCATGTTACAATCATGATATAACAATTTGTAACAAAATTCTTCTAGACATTGGTATGAAATTACAAATATCAAAACGAAAGCTACCAAGTTGGTTTTGTCACTGCTTTCGAGAAATAGGTTTCTGCCGGTTCTTTTCGGATGCCTTCTCTGAACCGCTGGTTGATATTAATTAAGTACCTAAGCCCTAAACAGGCATCTTCAGGTGAAAGATTCAACCGTCTACACTCCGTCTTGTATAAAACTAAACCTACCTTCGTTGCTGCGAAATCGAACAAATATTTTGGTGTTCACTAGAGCAGTGGCTCAATTAAAATAACTAATAGTACTTCAATATACTGAAACAAGGTTGCATCTAAAGCGCAAATAAATAGATCTTGTTTCACTCTGTTTTATATTCCTTCCGGGATCAGAACCCTGACATTAATTAGTCCGTCGATAAAACGCGCTGTAATGCAAAAACTCTTAGCGATTCCTATTTTTAGTTACTAACTTTTGTACGTGACGCTGTCTACCTGGAATTAACCAGATGGAAGGATAAAAAGAACTTAGAACCGAGGACATGTATGAAAAGATTGAGACTCAGTTCCTTTTGCGATTCTTCTCAGGTGGCTGTTTTTTTTCGGAAAAAAAATCAGGCCTTCATTAGGGCATAAACAGTTTTTTTTTATGTTGATTGGTGCCTTTTTTATACTTCTACGGTGGCACACAAGCACACGGCTCTCCTGATCGTAAGCAGTCATCGTAGCCTATAGCCGCTAGTAATACCAGGGGTATCATTATCAAGTTATCATTACCTATTTGAGTATCAAAATATCCGCCTGTTTAAAAATATCTGTGATGTACAGTGTTAATACTAGAAATAACCACAAAATTTAATGCCTACATTTCGTTTACACAAAGTACTTGTTTCTTTTTTATGCCAATGTATACGACATTATAATAAACTACCTTCTAGTATTGCTAATCTGCCCATAAACAAGTTTAAAGCTTTTGTGAAATCGGTATATCTAAAAAAGGGCTATTATACTATTAATGAGTTCACATGTGACAAAGATGTATGGACTAACGTCACGACGGATAAATAACTGAAGAATTTACTTCTTGGGCTTGAGCATGTTATGCACTAAACTGCCTTTGCTTGCGGCGGCGTCCGGAAGACGGGTCGCTCACTTCCCTCCATAATTGTTGAAGAGAGCGATGGCTGTATTCGCGTCATACTTGATCCAATTTTGTTGTACAAAATTATTAAAATAAACTAATTTGACAGTTCTTAAAGTCTTGCTATCCCTTCCTCATCTGCGGGGTTAAATAAGGATAGGGATACCTTTAGAACTGTCACATTAGTTTAGCTTGGTGATTTTGTACAACAGAATTGGCACCATTATGTATTTTATCTGAAAAGAGTACTTGCTGAGTTTATTACCGGATTCTTCTCAGCAAAAGACCTTCAGAATCCGGTGGTAGATTCTGACGATTTGAAAGTACATGTAAAGTAGATGATTTATTTATTTATATGGCTACCAACATAATAAACACTAATTATAAGTCACATAGTAAACAGAGTATAGTTGAGTGTCTTTACAATTACAGGAAGCGACGGCATTCATAAAAATGAACAATTAAAATTATTTTACATAATAATAAGTTAACAAGTTACAGCAATGAAGTACACAAGAGTATATAAAATTAAAATGAAATGAAGTATTTGTTAGGATAAGAGCAGATACCTGCATTAGAGCTTCCTCCCGCGCACAATTAAACTGTGAACTCCCCGCCGTGGTTTTCCCAAAGGATTACAGCATGGGGTTCTTCTAGAAGGGTGTGAAGAGATTTTTGAAGGGTCGGCAACGCGCGAGTGATACCCCTGGTGTTGCAAGCGTCCATAGGCTGCTGTAACCGCTTACCATCAGGCGGGCCGTATGCTTGTTTGCCATCTTAGCGGTATAAAAAAAAAGGAACAAATAACATATATAAGTAAAAAAAAAAACATTTTTTTAGTTTAATTTTGAGTTAGAGTTAGAGTTTGATGAGGAGTTAAAGTTAAGTTCGTCATTTAAACTGGTTTGATCTGGTTTAGTACGGAACCCTAGACGTGCCAGTCCAACTAAATAATAATATATAATATTAGTACGTTCTTACATGAGGGTTACAAGCGGACAGACATAAGGAAATAGTGCTGATAATTTGTATGCGTCGGAGTTTTTACGTTACTCTATTGTCTGTATTTTGAACTATATTATAAATGTAATTAGCTTTAGAATAACTTAAAAATTAATAAGCATTGCAAATACATTAATTTTATACTTGTGTGTAATGAAATCTTGCAAGTTAAAGGAAATCATCCATGTTCATTTCATAGAGATTTGGTCCAAGTCTGAAAGTGCCGCTACGCATTTTTTTGTATATTCTGTTAGAGCTTGTCCGTCTGAGCATTTATTACTATGGCACCAAAGTTGGACATTACAGGACATTTCATTTGTTTTGGTGATTCTGAATTCCTATTTTCAACAAAATGTATGAAAATTCAGATTTTCGAACTCAAATAAAATCAACGACGTTGGTCCTACAACTTTGGTGCCATAGTAATAAATGGCCAAACGAGCAAGTTCTAACAGAATATACAAAAATATTGCCATTACCGGCACTTTCAGATTTGGACCAAAAAGGATGATGTCCTTTGACCCACTTCCCAGTGTCAGATTGAGCTGATTTCCGGCAAAACTGCAAGTCCTATAGAAAAAAGTTGTAGAATATTCTTGAAATAATATGCATAGATGCCTACTTATTGCTATTTTAAGGTAATTTATATACCTGAGTTACCTACGGATCTTTTCTTAATAATTGGCTAAACGGGTCCAGGTTACCCCTGAAGCACTTCGACACTGGGATCTTTTGTGCAGCCCTTTGCCATGATTGCTCTACTTACCTGTTGTGTCAAATACTCCCTGAATGAGTGCAGATCTTGCCAGCAGGAAAGAGCATGTATTCCTCTGGTTCCGGATATGCCGTCCCCAGAATTTCCATTCGCTGCCGCGCGAGTGCGTCGCAACAGCATAGCACGTGTTCCATGGTTTCCGTTGCTGTTTTGCAGCACCTGCATACCACGCTTTCGGATAGACTCATCTTATAGAGATGACCATTCGTGCCATATAAATACCTACGGATAGTATATAGTAGGTAGTCAGCCCATCAAAATGAATTTCGGATTGGAGTTTTTTCCTTTCTTTTACCATAGTAATGTATTTTTTTTCATTTCCATCGGGTTTCATCCTACTATAATTTTCAAACTAATGTGGCCAACGTCTATAGATGGAGATTTATCCTAACCACAATGTGGGTATCAAATGAAAGGCCTTGACGTGTGTACGTACACTACACTGTGTTCCGGTGTGAAGGGCACTGTAGCTAGTGACATTACTGGCCATAAGAGACTAGGTACTAGGTGGTAGGCCTCTTATTGCAAGAGTCCGGCTAGTTGGGTACCACCGCAGTGTCGGATATTCTGCCGCCAAGCACTAGTGTACGTACACTACACTGTGTTCCGGTGTGAAGGGCACTGTAGCTAGTGACATTACTGGCCATAAGAGACTACATGACAATTCTGCTAGTTATGCTAGCTATGTTTGTACGTATATTATCTACTCTGAGGCTATGTATAGCAACGCTTATTCTACTAATTAATCGGCGAATGGAGTAGCGAGCGAAAATCTATGTTATACGATGACATTGTATAAAACGATCACATAATTAATTTAATTCGGATTAAATACAAAGTATTAGCGGTAGCAAACAGTAGTCGCGAGTAGAAACCTGATCACGTCGCCCATATCAGGACAAACTGTATTATACTCCATTAGGAACTTCTCATTCCGCTCATATTTGAAGGTACGTAGTAATGCTACGAAGTTGGCAAACAAGCGTGCGGCCTGCCTGTTGGTGAACGATCACCATAGCCTATAAAGCGATACTTAGAGAGCTTAGTAACGAGAGTGCGTCAAAATCACCAAAGTGGATTGGCTTTAAGCCGTCATCTGATGGGCCCCGTTTCAAATCCCGACCTGATCCAATGAGTTTTTCTAAGCTTAAGTACAGAGATTAATCAGACCAAGAGCTAAAAAAGAGAGGTAGGGCGAATTGGGATCTCCCGTGGGTTTTCCGATTAATATTGGAGCCGCCCGACTGGGGTCTGTACCTCCGCCTTACAGAAGACCGCAGTTAGATGTAGTAGTGTTGTGTTTCTGTGGTAGGTAAGGTTGCCAGTGCTCCACGAGGATACGATGGGCTAGTAGTAATGCTGCTAGCACATTGACTCCTCATCAACAACAGGGTTGGCAACTCGATACGCTACGGTGATTGCTTCCATCAGGTGGGCCGTATGCTTGTGAGCCAACTAAGTGGTATAAAAAAAAATCGCCGGCATATAAAAGCATTATTTTTTTATTATTACCATTACCATAAGCCTAAAAAAAAACAGTTTTTTTTTAGAGGACTCAGTGTGCTACATTTATTATCCTTACGCCAATTAGTGTTGTCTTTTTTTTATCAAGCTTTTGTCATCCATGTTGGTCCAAATCTGAAAGGGCCGGCCAACAGCATTTTTTTTGTATATTCTGTTAGAGCTTGCCCGTCTAAACATATTGCACCAAAGCTGTAGGACCTTTGTCCTCGATATTATTTCATTTCGAAAATCAGAATTTTCAATATTTTTTATTAAAAATATGAATTCAAAATAGTCAAAACAAATTAAATGTCTTGTAATGTCCAACTTTGGTTACATTGTAATGAATGCTCATCATCATCATCATCAGCTTATAGACGTCCACGGCTGATCAAAGGCCTCCGCCATAGATTTCCACGCAGACCGATTCAATGCGGCCCGCATCCAACGCTTGCCAGCGGCCTTTATCAGGTCATCGGTCCATCTAGTGGGGGGCCGTCCGGCGCTGTGTTTTCTAGTGCGTGGTCTCCACTCTAGTATAAATGCTCAGACTGGACCAAATCTCTATGAAACATGGATGATGTCCTTTGATCCAATTCCCAGTGTCCGATTGAGCTGAAGGGTGACCAACAGAACGTTTTTACTGAGACTTCGCTGGCCATCTGTCTGTCAGCGGTTGTCTGTTAACAAGTAGGCACATGAAATGCTAATTTAAATAAAAGTATTATTATTATTACATACTTCTTATTTGCGGTTGATGCAATAGCCGTGTTTAGGAATGGAACGGCAAAGTTAAGTTTGTCATTTCACCTAGTTTGATTTATAGTATGGAACCCTCGGTGCGCGAGTCCAAGTTGCACTTGGTAGATTTCCTTATATTATATTGATAAGTAATCTTTACCTTGATTTCTTTTTTAGGTTCGGCAACGCGCGAGTTTTACCCCTGGTTTTGCAAGCCGCTATAGGCTGTGGTAACCGCTTACCACCAGGCGGGCCGTATGCTTGTACTTAAGTGGCATAAAAAAATATAACTAAATGTTGGTCGTAACTCGTTTGAGTAGATTGTATTATGTGTTTAAGTGATCTAGCAACCATGGACCCAGCTGCAGCATTCGAGGCCGAGGTGATATCGCGCCATAGACACCAAATGGAAGCCATGGACCGTATCATCGAGAGAGGGGACTCCGATATCCAAAGGTTCTATGACAACGCAGTGGTCTTCGTCACTGGGGGCAGTGGGTTCCTGGGCAAGTTGCTGCTGGAGAAACTGTTCAGGTAAGCCAAAGTAGGAGAGATTAAGTGTTTGAGAAAGAGAGAAGTCTGAGTAATGTGTGTGTGAACATGGTAAGGAAATCTGCACATGTGTGAGGAGAGTATCAAAGCCGTGTGTGAAGTCCACCGCCCGCACTGGCCACTGTGGACTATGGCACGGAGCCTGAGTAATGTGTGTGTGAACATGGTAAGGAAACCTGCATACGTGTGAGAAGAGTATCAAAGCCGTGTGTGAAGTCCACCGCATTGCAACTGGCCACTGTGGACTATGGCACGGAGCCTGAGTAATGTGTGTGTGAACATGGTGAGGAAACCTGCATACGTGTGAGAAGAGTATCAAAGCCGTGTGTGAAGTCCACCGCCCGCACTGGCCACTGTGGACTATGGCACGGAGCCTGAGTAATGTGTGTGGGAACATGGTGAGGAAACCTGCATACGTGTGAGAAGAGTATCAAAGCCGTGTGTGAAGTCCACCGCCCGCACTGGCCACTGTGGACTATGGCACGGAGCCTGAGTAATGTGTGTGTGAACATGGTGAGGCAACCTGCATACGTGTGAGAAGAGTATCAAAGCCGTGTGTGAAGTCCACCACCCGCACTGGCCACTGTGGACTATGGCACGGAGCCTGAGTAATGTGTGTGTGAACATGGTGAGGAAACCTGCATACGTGTGAGAAGAGTATCAAAGGTATTGTTTCGTTTTCAGAACGTGTAACATTAAGATGGTGTTCATGTTGATTCGGTCAAAGAAGGGAAAGTCGGGTCAAGATAGACTGGACGTAATTTTCAATGATCCGGTAAGAATTTCAGAAGAAATATATATTATATTTTAAGGGCTATTTATATTACTAATGGTACTAGTCTAACTAAATGTAGTGTAATAGCCGTAGCTTGAGATGCTTGTAGCATCAGAGGCCGTAATTTTGGAAAATGTATGCAAAAGATGGATAGCGGGTTCGATTCCTGCCGGGGCTAACATTTATGTGACAAATATGTTTGCCTTGCGTCTGGGTGTTTGGTATATATTATAAGTATGTATTTACAAACAAAAAAGTATTATATCAGCTACTGGTTCCCATAGTACAAGCTTTGCTTAGTTTGGGGCTAGAAAAAAAAAAAAGATGGAAAATGTTGAGACCATAGTAGCTAAAACTGCCATTTTTTATATTGCTGCTACGTCTTCTTCTTCTATGGCAAATAATCCTTTTCACGGACTATTCTAGCCAGTGTCGAGTGTAAGAGAATTATTAAGTTTCTCAATAGCATGTACGTTTTCTCTCGTGGTGTAACTAATTGACTGCGCTTAAAGTAAGAAAAACTCGTCGTTCCAATAGCAGGCAACGCTTCATACCACCCCGGCTCATTGAACATATTGATATCGATTTTGATATTGATATTACAGTTATTCAACGACCTTAAGAGAAGGAAACCACATTTTGCTGATAGAGTGGTGCCTGTGTGTGGAGATATTGGGGACCTGAGACTAGGGATCAGTGACCTCGACCGGATTCAGATAGTGAACGAAGTGGATGTCATCTTCCACGTAGCTGCGACCACCAAGTTCAATGAGCACTTGAGGACAGCCACCTTGACTAACGTGCGAGGTACAAGAGACGTGATTGACTTAGCCAAGCAATGTAAAGGACTAAGGTTGGTACATTTTTAGGATTCCGTTCCTCAAAAGGAAAAAAGGAACCCTTATAATATTACTTTGTTGTCCGTCCGTCTGTCTATCTGTCTGTCAAGACTTTTTTTCTCAAGAACGCGTGGGTTTTTAAAGTTGAAATTAATATCAAATACCAGGGTCTATGATCTCTCGCAGCTGTAAAAAAATTCAAACCTGTAAGTCAACGTGAAGAAGAGATATGGACGTTTATGTTGCAAATTTTCGCATTTTTTCGGGAACGTATAAAATCTGACAACCGCAAATATGTAGTTTTAATAAAAATGCGAACTATAAAAATTGATGGCGATGCACTTATTGGTTGTGGTTGAAGCAATGACCTGTCATCTGATGGGCCCAAGTTCAAATCCCGGCCTGTATCAATGAGTTTTTCTAAGCTACCTGTAACTCCACAATTCCTGAACGTCCGTCAACACCTCGAAGAGCATTGGGATCCTTGGCGTCGACATTTCTAGTGACGTCCAGTTCCGTAGTCATTTGGAAGACAATGCCAAGCTGGCATCCAAAAAGCTCGGTGTGCTCAATAGGGCTAAGCAGTACTTCACACCGGGGCAAAGACTGCAACTTTACAAGTCGCAAGTCCGACCCCATATGGAGTACTGCTGTCATCTGTGGTCGGAGGCACCTGGATGCCAGCTTGCGCCTTTTGACTCGGTGGAGGAATTGTTTGACATGATGCCCACGGCAACATTTTACCATCGCACCTCTCGCCACCGGCGGGGAATTCATCCCCACACATTGGAACCAAAATGGTCCCGAACTGCGCGGTTCAAACAGAGCTTCCTCCCGCGCACAATTAAACTGTGGATTGAACTCCCCGCCCTGGTTTTTCCCAAGGAGTACACCATGGGGTTCTTCAAGAAGTGTGTGAAGAGATTTCTGAAGGTCGGCAACGCGCGAGTGATACCCCTGGTGTTGAAAGTGTCCATAGGCTGCGGTAACCGCTTACCATGAGGCGGGCCGTATGCTTGTTTGCCACATTAGTAGTATAAAAGAAAGAAGCTAAACTACAGTGATTAATCACATGAGCTTAATAAAAGAGGTAGGGCAAATTGGGATCTCCCGTGGGTTTCCCCATTAATATTGGAGCCGCCCGACTGGGTACTGTACCTCCGCCTTACAGAAGACCGCAGTGAATTAACACTACTTTGATGTAGTGTTGTGGTTCTGCGGTAAGGCTTTCAGTTCTCCACGGGGACACGCTGGGCTAGTAGTAATGCTGCTAGCACAGTGTCTACTCAGCAACAACAGGGTATGGCAACTCGTTAGTGATATCCCTGGTATTGCTAGCGGCTATAGGCTACAGTGACTGCTTACCATCAGATGGGCCGTATGCTTGTGTGCGACCTTAGTGGTATTAAAAAAAAGGATTCCTAATGAGTTTGAAAATTGAGAAACCCCATAACAATTTATGAACTACTAGCCACTACCCGAATCACAAAATCACTAAACTAATTTGACAGCTTTAAAAGAATTGCTATCCTTATTTAACCCCGCATATGAGAATGGGATAGCAAGACTTTAAGAACTGTCAAATTTGTTTAGTAATTTTCCACAACAGAATTGACACCACTAAAGATGCATTTCGTTAGACCGCATACATGTACCAGGTACCTTCTGTTACCATATAGACCTGTCGAAATCACCTAATTTCATGATGTATTTATTTATTTTGTATAATCATTCTCAGGGCCTGCGTCCACGTGTCCACAGCCTACGCGCACGCACTGCACAACACCACTGAAGTCCTGGATCAGTTCGGGCCGAGCCCAATAGACCCTGATCTGTTGATAGAAATGGCTGAAGCTTTTGACTCGGACACCTTGGATGCAATTACTGATAGGTCCGCTCTTATTACATTTACAAGCTTTTTACATTCATCTGACTGGTTTGTGTGTGAGAGCTAGCGCCAATTGGGATCTCCCGTGAGTTTTCCTTTTACATTGAGCCGGTCGACTGGGGCCTGTACCTCCTTACAGAAGGCCGCAGTGAAATATCACTACTTGATGTAGTGTTGTGTTTCTGCGGTATGTAAGGTTGCCAGTGTTCCATGAAGATACTCTGCAGTAGTATGTTGCTAGCACAGTGACTCATCATCAACAACAGGGCTAGCGGCTATAGGCTACGGCGAATAAAAAAATAAATACAACTTGGAAATCTCGCATCAAAAAACAGTGTTTATACAGAATTGCACTGCAGAGTAATGATGATGGTTTATTTAGATCAAAGGCTACCAAACTTTTTTTTCTTGTTGATCCCTTTCAAAATTTTACTGCCATCAGTTGACCTCCTGCTGCTACTTCTCATCTAAGGACTACGATAATTTTTTGTTTTTCACCATCGAAATCAGATACCTGTTCGTGGACCCCACTTACAACTTGTGAAAAACCCCATTTATTATTCACGCCAACGTAGACCCCAGTCTTATCTCCCGTGGACACCTATCATACAATCTTATTATGCTGCTGATCATACAATATTATTATACTGCATTGCGATGATCGTATCTTTATACCTTTCAGTTTACTAAAGAAGCATCTTAACACCTACACGTTGACTAAAGCTGTGGCCGAGGAGGTGGTGAGGAGGGCAGCTGGTGATCTACCTGTCTGTGTTGTTAGACCAGGAGTTGGTATGAAATATTATTTCTATTGCAAACTGGCTATGCCCGCAACTTCGTAAGCGTGAAATAGTTTTGCACGGAACCCTATTTATTTTGCCCAAATTTGGTTCAAATCTTAAAATGCCGGCCGACACATTTTTTTAAATATTCTGTTGAGAGCTGTCCGTCTAAGCATTTATAACTATGGCACCAAAGCAGGAAATTTCATTTGTTTGGTTATTTTGAATTCGTATTTTCAAAAAAAAAACTATGAAAATTCGGATTTTCGTACTCAAATAAAATTAACGAGTATGGTCCTACAGATTTGGTGCCACATTTATAAATGTTCAGACGGACAAGCTCTATCAGAATATATAAGAAAAAGATACGTTGGCTATATTTGGACTAAAATGAATTGTATGGTAGAATCCTGGCAGGGTCGCCATATAAGGTTAGAATTGGGAGACAAATGAAGACAACGAAATCCATGTAGCAACTGTCTTTATTGATGGAATTCGGCTTTATATATACTACCTTACAGCATAATATCCTTTGATCATTACAGTAGTTGCTACTCACTGGGACCCCACACCAGGTTGGATGGACATCAGCTGCGCGTACAGTGCTACTGGGGTAGGTATTTTAAGGAATCAGTAGACTAATAAGCAAGCCTTCGTAGGCGATCCTAAATATACCCTCGTTTTTTTAAACCACTAATGTAGCACACAAGCATACGGCCCACCTGATGACAAGCAGTCAGCGGCTATAGGCTAGCCGCTAGCAATACCAGGGGTATCAATAACGCGTTGCCAACCCCGTTGTTGATGGGGACTCACTGTGCTAGAAGCAGTAGTACTAGCGCAACGAATCCTCGTGGAGCACTGGCAACCTTACTTACCGCAGAAACACAACACTACATCAAAGTAGTGTTAATTAAATGTGGTCTTCTGTAATGTGGAGGTACAGTCCTCAGTCGGGCGGCTCCAATTTTAATGGGAAAACCCACGGGAGATGAAATTCAAGGACGTATGTAGTGCCTAAGAGACGGCGACGAACTCACCATCTGTCACGTTGGCACCAAATTATCTTCGGTGGAAAGTGGGTGTTGTAACATCTCTATGGTAGCAACGGTAGCAAATATTTTTATGTAAGAACAAATAATGCCAATTTAATTTTCTAAAACTAGTCCCGTCTCTTGACATTGGTGTCGATTCTGTTGTTCAAAACTACTAAACTTAACTAATTTGACAGGTCTAAAAGTCTTACTATCCCTTTCTCATGTGCGGTGTTATATAAGGATGGCAATATTTTTAGACCTGTCAAATTAGTTAAGTTTAGTAACTTTGAACAACAGAATTGGCACCATTATCGGCTTTAACTGTCACGGATACTTATGTATCTATTGGACACACGTATATTATGCAATTGGATATTTCGTATTCCACAGCTCATCATTGGCCCAGGATGTGGTGTGATGAGAGTCTTATTGTACAAAACAGACACACCTGTTGGTCTCATTCCGGGTGACATAGCAAACAACGTGACTATTGCTGCTGGTTGGAAGACCGGAACAATGGAAAAACATGAAGAGGCCAGAATATTCACTGTGTCTTCGACTAAAAATCCTGTCACTATGGGTAATAATTTGATGTCTTCTTCGCCCCTATTATGTTCTGCATCGAAGGGAATGATTATGGTGGAATATTTTAGGGTTGGCAACGCGCGAGTGATACCCCTGGTGTTACAAGCGTCCATAGGCTACGGCGACCGCTTACTATCAGGTGGGCCATATGCTCGTTTGCCACCTTAGTGGTATAAAAAAAACACGCATTTGCCTGCAATTTGTGGGAGGCCGGGGAAGCGAGAGCTATTTGATTTGACTATTTCAATGGGCGCGCGCGGTGGTAAAGTTTGCCGTCCACTGTGATAACTACGTATTCCTGAGAAAAAGGGTCTTGAAATATAGACGGACAATGAAGGTACTATATATGTTCCTTTTTTCTTTTGAGATTCGGAAGCCTAAGAGATAAACATACTAGCGTACATTTATTTTGATGATAGGCTTGTTGAAGCTTCATGCTGTACGTCCTTGTGAAAATAATGCCTTAGTTTACAACCTGATCATGCGTGAAGGAAGCTTATTTAAAATATCTCATTATATGATCTTTTGTGCCCCCATCCTGCAGCAAGATTCCACTGGCTAGCAATACCAGGAATCTCACTAACGAGTTGCCAACCCTGTTGTTGATTAGGACTCACTTATAGCATTACTACTAGCTCAGCGTCCTCCTGCTGGAGCACTGGCAACCTTACTTACCGCAGAAACACAACGCCACATCAATGTAGTGTTATTTGACTGCAGTCTTCTGTAAGGCGGAGGTACAGTCCCCAGTTGGTCGGCTCCAATTTTAATAGGAAAACCCACGGGAGATCCCAATTGACCCTACCTCTCTTTTTAAGCTCATGCTGAGAGTAATCACTGTACTTAAGCTTAGAAAAACTCATTGGTACAGATTACATATCGGAGTTTGAACCTGGGCCCGTCAGATGACTGGCTGCTGCTTAAACCACACGGCCACCACGGCTTGTTGAAATATATGCAGTTTGTATTTCAGGAACGATTGTAAAAGAGGCTTTAGAAAGAGGAAGTCTGTATCCATCACCAATAACCTTATGGTACATTTATTTGTTTCACGCGGAGACAAAATTTACTTACAATTTGTTTACCTTCTTCCTCCATTACATACCGGCTTATATCTTGGACGTCGGTTGCATGATCATGGGAAAAGGAAGACCGTAAGTTTTTTTTTGCCACTAGCGTGGCACACAAAATATTTAAGCTCTTTTTCTTCTCACATAAGAGTTTTACTCTTGTCGCTGTAGGCGATGAATCTCCCTCCACTTCTCCCTGTGCAGTTCTTTGACCTCCTTATATGACAACTATATTATCCTTAACTTGCTTGATGTAGCTTGTGCCTTCCTTCCTTCCATACCATCCATAATCTACATCTGCACTTCTACATCTACATCTATCTACACTATCTACACTAATATTATAAAGAGTAAATATTTGTATTTTTGTGGGTTTGTATTGAATAGACTCCGAAACTACTGGACCGATTTCAATAATTCTTTCACCTTTGGTAAGCTTAATTATCGCTGAGTAACATAGGCTATATATTATACTAGCTGCCCGCCCCGGCTTCGCACGGGTGGACAAAATATTTGATAAATGTCTATGCTCCGAAACTAATGTCTACCCGTGCGAAGCCGGGGCGGGCAGCTAGTTGTATCTATAAAACTGTCATGTCGTACAAGGTGACCAATAATTTTTCCTCTTCTATTTTCGATAGTAGTCATTAACATTCTATTTTTATTTCTTCCTACTTATTTAAGCACAACAGCCCAAAAACAATATTGATGTTTAACATCTTTCCTCTCGCTCTCCCGCAATCTATGGTAGTGATTTTGTGATAAGGTACGGAAGTGTCAAGTGTCACAGGAAGCCGGGATTCTCGACTATTTGATTTGATCAAAAGGTGTCGATATGTTACAGGCGCTCCGCGAGCGGAATATAAATCTGAGCTACTTGTCTTACATTAACTCACATGCGCATCGGCGTCGTAGGAAGTCGGTAGCGTGCCGTGTTCGATATATTATGTGCTTTAAAACAAAAAATGCCATCGTTTGTTATGAGATACTGCACAAACTATAGCAAAAAAACATCTAAAAGAGAAGGAATAACATACTATTCCTAAGTATATGACTAAGTATATAAGACGTCTCAGTTCTATTGGGGAATGACAGCTACTTTTTTTCTCATTTTTAACTACCGATAATTATGACATGCCGTTCTACTCCCCGCTCCATTTAACATACACTATGTTAAATGGAGTGTCATTACAGTATTATGTTGTCCCAAATTTGCGTGAGAGTGCCACTTGTAAACGTGCTACACCTCTTCAGTTTTACTGTTTTAACTGCACAGTTTTAACTGACGCCCCAAGTGACTACACACGTTCAGTTTAGATCGTCAGTTCAACTGCCCAGTTGTCAGCTTCGCCTACACACATACGCTTTAACTAGAAAGTTCGACTGTACAGATAAACTGAAAGTGTGTCTGTGTAGCACGCTTTAACGATGAATACAGTGCCGGTAGCAGGAACATTGTCGACAATGTATTCGAAAACGTAACTCGCGAAATGTCAAAATTGTCATATTAATTTTTAGTTCCACTTTTCACCGCCGCAGAGCTGTTCATTTTCCAATACAAAAATAATACGAAGGCGATACGAAAACGTTGTCGACAATGTTCCTGCTACCGGCACTGATGGCATATCCGCCTTATTTCTTTGAGTATGATATCGATTAAGTCGGCATTATACAATTTATTTTAATATAATTTTCAGCTGTACAAAAATCTACAATAAAATTGATTCACTCTCCGATGTTTTACGTACTTTCTCGACGAAAGGCTGGGTTTTCGACAACAGCGGCGTGGAGGAACTGTCAAGAGAAATGTCACAATCTGACAGATTACTTTTTGACATGGACATTCAGAAAGTGGACTGGATAGATTATATAATAATGTGGTGCTTGGGAACGCGCAAATACATCGTCAAGGATGGTCTAAAAGGCACAGAGTATGCTTTGAAGAAACAAGTCTTTTTAAGAATAGCCAATTACTTGGTGGCGGGACTATGTATTTATTGTTTTTATAAGTTATCTCATTATTTGTTTTTTTGATCAATAAACGGATTATATTTAAAACATAAAAACCGGTAAATTATTGAAATTTATTATTTTTGATGACATGGCCAGAAAGGAAGTGAATACAGAGATGACGGCTGATAGAGAAGTATGGAAGAGAAATACATATTGCGCCGACCCCAAATAATATGGGATAAGGGCAGGAGAATGATGATATTAAAATTGATTATGTTTTGCGGTGGCGACCCTGGGGCCATGGGGTCCAGATGCTCATCTGCTGTACAAGGAGGTCTCACGACGATTGAGGCCTCAGGTGACAAGAAGGCTTGGTATTGCTAACGGCTATAGGCTACGGTGTCTGCTTACCATCAGCTGGGCCGTATGCTTGTGTGCCAACTTTGTCGTATTAAAGAAAACAGTATGTATTTGAACTTGAGGTAGGTAGTAATCGTGAGTATATTTTATGTCGGTCAGCGATAAATTGCACTTTATTATTACGAAAGGTGCATTTTGAAATGTAAACCAATTCTATATTTCATTGGAAACAGTGAGTACATTTGAAGTTTTATTTGTTTTATTTTAAGTCAACATAAATCTAGTTTCCACGAAGTTAAAATTATTTCATATAACCACATATATATATTCATTTTTTTTTTACCACTAAGGTGGCACACAAGCATACGGCCCACCTGATGGTAAGCAGTCACCGTAGCCTATAGCCGCTAGCAATACCAGGGGTATCACTAACTAATTGTCAACCATGTTGTTGATGAGGAGTCACTGTGCTAGCAGCATTAAGTTATTACTACTACAGCATTAGGTTATTACTACTAGCCCAGCGATCCTCGTGGAGCACTGGCAACCTTACTTACCGCAGAAACACAACACTGGATCAAACTAGTGTTATTTGACTGCGGTCTTCTGTCAAGTGTCCCCAGTCGGGCGGCAATATTAATGGAAATTCACGGGAGATCAAATGCAAAGGGCTAGAAGTGCGATTAAAAAGGTATTTGAAACAAATGCGAGTTGGAGTCACTGAGGGTTCCGTACTTTTTGGAATAATAAAAAATCGCGCTTTTTTAGGAAGTATACTCTATGAAAATTTCAAACGTTTACTTGTTACCATCATGCAGAAAAAAGCACGTTTCTAGTTGAGGAGCCGCCTTTCATTTATAATTTTTAGTTGTTACGGCAACAGAAATACACATTCTGTGAAAATTTCAACTGTCTACCTATTACGGACAGACAGACAGCGAAGTCTTAGCAATATGGGGTTACGATGCTCACCCTTCTACTACGGAACCCTAAAAAACTTCTTTTACCTATGAGCTAACATAGGCATACCTCTTTATAATGCATAGCGGCCCGCCCCGGCTTCGCATGGGTAGACATTGATATCAAATATTTTGTCTACCCGTGCAAAGCCGGGGCGGGCAGCTAGCCTATGTTACTCAGTGATAGTGTAGCTTTCTAACGGTGAAAGATTATTTGAAATCGGTTCAGTAGTTTCGGAGCCTATAGACATTTATCAAATATTTTGTCTACCCGAGCGAAGCCGGGGCGGGCAGCTAGTATAATATATAGCCTATGTTACTCATTGGTGATGTAGCTTTCTAATGAAAAAAGAATTATTGAAATCGGTCCAGTACTTTTTGAGTTTATTCGTTACATACAAAAATACAAATCTTTCCTCTTTATAATATTAGTGTAGATATTGTCAGTTTCACATGTACCTAATTTGTATAATTTTAGATGGCCTTCAAATGTATGAACACCCTTCTGGGACTCGCTTTGTTGATGGCGTCTCTCGTACACTGCAGGCCTGCAGTAAGTAATTGTCTTTAATTGTACCACTACTAGCGGCCCGCCCCGGCTTCGCACGGGTAGACTTATACCAAATATATTTTGTCTACCCGTGCGAAGCCGGGACGGGAAGCTAGTATAATACATAGCCTATGTTACTCAGTGATAATGTAGCTTTCTAACGGTAAAATAATTTTTGAAATCGGTCCAGTAGTTTCGGAGCCCATTCAATACAAACCCACAAAAATACAAATCTTTCCCCTTTTTAATATTATAGTATATAGTATACTAGCGGCCCGCCCCGGCTTCGCACGGGTAGACACTTATATCAAATATTTTGTCTACCCGTGCAAAGCCGGGGCGGGCAGCTAGCCTATGTTAATCAGTGATAGTGTACCTTTCTAACGGTGAAAGAATTTTTGAATACGGTCCTGTAGTTTCGGTGCCTATTCAATACATACAAAAATACAAATCTTTCCTCTTTATAATATTAGTATAGATATAGTATAGTATATATTAAAGACTATAGAGTATAGATATAGTAGTATAGACTAGTATAGATATAGATATAGAAAGTGGCAAACAAGCATACGGCCCGCCTGATGGTTAGCGGTGACCGCAGCCTATGGACGCTTGCAACACCAGGGGTATCACTCGCGCGTTGCCGACCCTTCAGAAATCTCTTCACACCCTTCTGGAAGATCCCCTTGCATTTTTGAATTTTTATACAATATTAATGAAGTCGCTTCCGCTGTCTATTCGCTTATATCTTTTAAACTACTCAACTGATTTTAATGCAGTTTACAGCAGTAGATAGAGTGGTTCAAGAGGAAGGTTTATGTGTAATTCATTTATGTTTTGTGTAACCCTTGCGAAGTCGAGGCGGGTCGCTAGTATATTATAAAAAATTAACGCAAGCGCAAGTTGGACTCGCGCACCGAGGGTTCTGAAAGACGAACTAGGTTAAACGACAAATTTAACTTTGCCGTTCGATCCCTAGACACGGCTATTGCATCAACCGCAAATAATACGTTTGTAATAGTAAATTCGCTCTTTTTAAGCGAATATGACAATACAAAACCTGTGAGCATTTCAAGCTCTACTCCTACTTGTTGCCATTACTAAGATCGAGCAAAAAACGCAATAAGTATGTTTCTAGTAGGGGAATCCCTTTAATATTTAATTATTTGAATTTTATCGCGGCTACAGAAATACACATTCAGTGAAAATTTCAACTGTCTTCAGCCTACTGACAGACAAACGGACGGACAGCAAAGTCTTAGAAATAGGGTTCCGTTCGTTACCCTTCGAGTACGGAACCCTAAAAGGGTACTTGGAAAAAGCTTGAGAAGTTTAATTACAAATTAATTAATTAATTTAATGTGTTCAAACAGGACGACGATAATCAGGTAAGAATTATATATTAGAAATATTCATTACTAGCGGCCCGCCCAGGCTTCGCACGGGTAGACATTTATATCAAATATTTTGTCTACCCGTGCAAAGCCGGGGCGGGCAGCTAGCCTATGTTAATCAGTGATAGTGTAGCTTTCTAACGGTGAAAGAATTTTTGAAATCAGTCCAGTAGTTTCGGAGCCTATAGACATTTATCAAATATTTTGTCTACCCGAGCGAAGCCGGGGTGGAAAGCTGGTATAATATATAGCCTATGTTACTCAGTGATGATTTAGCTTTCTAACGGTGAAAGAATTTTTGAAATCGGTCCAGTAGTTTCGGAGCCTATTCAATACAAACCCACAAAAATACAAATCTTTCCTCTTTATTATATTAGTACAGATAGAAGCCATTCTACTTTAGCTTTTTCACTGTGTAGTAATCCATACTTCATACTAAAACTAATATTATAAATGCGAAAGAAACCCTGTTTGTTTGTTATCTTTTCACGACTAAACGGCTGAACGGTTCGTAATATTATTTTACAAGGAGATAGATTATATCCCGGGCAAGGACTAGGCTATTTTTGTCTTTAAACTAATGCAGAAGAAGTCGCAGGTAACAGCTTGTATATTATATGAAGCCTATGCAACTCAGTGATGCATTAGCATTAGCATGCTACCGGTGAAATAATTTATGAAAACGCCCAGTGGTTTTTGAGTTCGCGTAGCCTATGGACGCTTGCAACACCAGGGGTAGAAATCTCTTCACACCCTTCTTGAAGAACCCCATGCTGTACTCCTTTGGGAAAACCTCGGTGGGGAGTTCATTCCACAATTTGATCGTGCGCGGGGAAAACTCCTTTGGAACAGCGCCGTGCGAGACCATTTCGATTCCAATGTGTGGGTTATTCATTACAAACAAAAATTATACCACTAAGGTGGCAAACATGCATACGGACCACCTGATGGTAAGCGGTCACCGTAGGCTATGGACGCTTGCAACACCAGGGGTATCACTCGCGCGTTGCCGACCCTTCAAAAATCTCTTCACAACCTCCTTGAAGAACCTCATGCTGTAATCCTTTAAGAAAACCAAAAACACAAATATTTTCTCTTTATATCGATTATAATGCTGTGCTGGCAGTAAGGGTGCTGCTAGTACAGTGAGTCCCATCAACAATAGATGGTATTATCTAGTTATACCCCTGGTATTTCCAACTTCGTAAAATAAAATATGGTGCTTTGGAAGTTAAATCATACATACATTTATTATTTTACTGTTATCTAATAGGAGGACGCAAATCAGGTAAGAAGTTAAAATTATAGAAAGATGAATTGTACTCGTAGTGAACATTCTACTAACATTTTCACGCGTGTAGTAATCACTTCACGCGCTTCAAAGTCGTTTCTAGCTATCAGTCTGTCCCTATGCTTAGATCTTTAAAACTGCGCAACGGATTATAATGCGTTTTTTTTAATAGATAGATTGATTCAAGAGGAAGGTTTATAAGTATTTATTTGTGTATTGGGGGTATTTAACTTATAAACTTCGCTAGTATAAAATATAGCCCATGTGAGTCAGTGACAATATAGCATTTGGTTGGTGAACGATTTATTTAATCGGTCCAGAAATCTTTGTATTTTTTTAAGACTACAAAACATCGTGAGGAAACCTGCACACGTCTGAGAAGAAATTCAAGGACGTATGTAGTGCCTAAAAGACGGCGACGGACTCACCATCCGTCACGTTGGCACCAAATTATCTTCGATGGAAAGTGGGTGTTGTAAACTCTGCCTACCCCTTCGGGGACCCTTGTGGCAAGGCGTGAAGAGGTATACTAATTATGGTCTGTGTCCTATCTTGCAGGAAAACGAAATTGTAAGTTTTACACAATGATTGATGAAAGATTGTCAAAATAGGTAGGCATTGCGAATTTGAGTGAAATTAGAAGCCGAATTAGGTTAAGGTCCAACTTTCTAGATCAAATGACCAAAGTACTCAATGATGGAAAGGTGAAGAGTACTCGGAACCGACGGAGAATGAAGAGATTGATGAATGTAGAAGAAGCAAAAGAGGTGTGCAAACTGTGCAAGTCTCTAATGAATGTCGCTCTATACTCTCTGTCTACCCCGTGAGGGACTTGACGTGATGATATGTATATGGAATTTTTGGCGGGAATCAGGTGGACCGGTTGAGGTTTCCAGTGTCTCGTAAATTGCGTTACAGTGATCATCATTCTCCTGCCCTTATCCCATATTATTTGGGGTCGGCGCAATATGTATTTCTCTTCCATCCTTCTCTATCAGCCGTCATCTCTGTATTCACTTCCTTTCTGGCCATGTCATCTTTCACACAGTCCATCCATCTTTTCTTAGGTCTACCTCGACCCCTGTACCCATCTACGTTCATACATAAAACCTTTCTTACCACGTTATCCTCATTCCTCCGCATAACATGCCCATACCATGACAGAGATCCTTAATGTGTATTTTTGTGCAGACTGTGACTGATTTATAGAAACATTGGAAATAATGCCATAATGTGACTTTTGGGTTAAGTAATTTATAATTTTGTTACCTCTGACCGAAAGGCGTGTTACGATCTGCTACTGTCGAGGATTGTTTCCAGAAACTCTAATGGGCTAATGCCCATTCTAATGAATGCATGACACTAGGCATTTTAATGCATCAAACACGAAATATTTGAGAAACTTGAAAATTCTCTAACACTCGACACTGGCAAAAATAGTCTCTGAAGAGGATTGATTGCCATAGTTAAGAAGAAGAAAAAGAAGAAGACGATATGTATACGTATTAAAATAAGTTACTTTATTTTACAAGCTTTAAGTTTCACAGTGTGTGTGATCAAATCTTGCAAGTTACATTCAACTCACATGTTTTAAACAGAAACCCGGAGAAGAAGCGGAGGTATCATTAATTATCTTACTATAATCTATGTTATGTGTGTATATCTACACCAATATTATAAAACTGAAGAGTTTGTTTGTTTGAACGCACTAATCTCGCCACACAGCCACTGTTCGAATCCAAATTTTCTCTAGTCCATTCATCGGTTGTCTGGAAGAGATCGCTATTATGCGATAAGACCGCCAATTGTACGATAAAATGTAAAATGTTTTCAATGTATGTATCCTCTTGTTGTGCAATAAAGTGTATCTATCTATCTATCTATCTAATCTCAGGAACTGTTGCTTCAAATTTAAAAATATTTTTGTGTTGGATAGTCCGTTTATCGAGGAAGGCTTTAGGCTACATGACATCACGCCGCGACCAATAGGAACGAAGCATCAGTGAAAAATGTTGCAAAAACGGGAAATGTTAAGTAAATTTAAAAGTTTGGCAGTGCTCCGCGAGGATACGCTGGGCTACTAATAATGCTGCTAGCACAGTGAGTCTTCATCAACAACAGGTCTGGCAACTCGTTAGTGATATCCCTGGTATTGCTAGCGGCTATAGGCTACGGTGACTGCTTACCATCAGGTGGGCCGTATGCCTGTGTGCCTTAAAAGATTATTACAATATTACTTAGTGCCTTTTATTATTTAATTATGTTCTGTGTTTTGTGCCTAATAAATAAATAAGTATTTAGGTACTGTAGTTATCCTATGTAACTGTATTTTACGTTTACCTTTTTATATTTAGTTTCACCTGTCCGGTGTATGTAATCCAATCTTCAAAGTTAAAGGACATCATCCATTTTGGCCCAGATCTGTGCCGGTAGCAGGAACATTGTCGACAACGTTTTCGTATCGCCTTCGACTATTTTTGTGTTAAAACAATTTTGACATTTCGCGAGTTACGTTTCCGAATACGTTGTCGACAATGTTCCTGCTACCGGCACTGAAAATAAAAGGTAGTTTTAAAAAAATGCTTACTTTTTTTAAAACAGAAACCCGCAGAAGACGCAGACGTAAGTTTAATCTATATCTGTACAAATAAATCTAATTGAAGTGTCTGTTTGTAATGCCAAAATATTAGATTTTTACTAAATGCATATAAAAGTAAAATAAAAAAATTCTGTCTGCCTGTTCCCGAAACGGTTGGACCAATATAAACGGGAATTTCACTGACAGATAGCTGTTTTTTACTGAGCGTAACATATGTTACTTACGAGTTACGAGCAAAAAAAATCCCATGCAATGTACAAACAAAATTAATTCCACGTGTTTGAAGTCGCGGTCACAGCTAGTTATTACTATAATCTCGCCTCTCCGAAAATGACAGAGCGTAATATGTATACGTATGTAGGATGAATGATTTATTTGTTTCATGCTATTCATTAACAAAGTAAAACTGGAATGTTTTTCATAAGTGTAAGTAAGAAAGAAAGATAAAGAGCGAGAGAGAGATAGGAGTGAATGCTAAAGTTAGAATTAGGTTAGGACGGAATGAGATTGGGATTAGTAATTAAAAAAAAAAACAGGTAGAAGGGGGGAATGAGGGAGTGGAGGGAGTTTTTGGCGGGAATCAGGCGGAGCGGTTGAGATTTTTTCCAGTGTGTCGTAAATTGTGTTATAGTGATCTTTAATGTGTATTTTTGGTGTCGTTATGTGCAGTAAAGTTTCATTTAGTGACTAATTTATAGGAACAATGGAAATAATGCTATAATACGACTTTTGGGTTAAGTGATTTATCATTTTGGTCAATAGGTTACCTCTGACCTAAAGGCGTGTTACGATCTGCTACTGCCGTGGATTGTCTCCAGAAACTCCAATAAGCATTAGAATGCATGACAGTAGGCATTTTAATGCGACAAACACGAGAAATTTTGAAACTTGAAATTTCTCTGACACTCGACACTGGCAAAAATAGTCCATAAAGGGATTGATTGCCATACTTAGGAAGAAGAGATAGTGGAGGATGACGAGGTGAAAAATAAGATGTAAGACGTTGGATTTAATTAAAGAAGTTGATTATTTGAAAAATACAAGGAAGATATCAAGAAGTACGGTGTTACTTAAAAGAAGAAGTAAAATCCTCTACATGTATGTATTTTATTAATCTAATTAACTCCATTTTTGAAACAGAAACCAGGAGACGAAGCTGCAGTAAGTTTCAAAATTTCTACAATCTCTGCCTACCCCGAAAGGGAGAAGGCGTGATAATAATTGGGAGACCGCTGCTAGTCTAGTGGTGAGTATACCTGACTACGGTGGGTTCGATTCCTGCCGGGGCAAACATTTAAGTGTTAAGCATTTGTGTTTGCCTTATTTCTGGCTGTTTGGTATATATTTACAAAAGAAGTATTCTTTCAGCTGCCATTTCTCATAGTACCAGCCATGCTTAGTGTTGTGTATGCGTCCTTAACCATTGTATGCATCCTTAATAGTAGGCACGCAAGTGCATCACTCGTTATGATTCGAATAAACGACAGTACGTCACAGGCTGCGTAGTTTAACTGACGTCTCCCCGCTCCCATCCGTCATAGGAATCAAACACGTGGCGACTTTCACGTGTTTTTTTTATATTATGTTGTTCTTTAAAAATGTATGTATACTAGCTTAAGGGGAAGGGATTGTTGTGTATGCGTCCTTAACCATTGTATGCATCCTTAATAGTAGGCACGCAAGTGCATCACTCGTTATGATTCGAATAAACGACAGTACGTCACAGGCTGCGTAGTTTAACTGACGTCTCCCCGCTCCCATCCGTCATAGGAATCAAACACTTAGTTTGAGGCCAGATGCAAGTTATTTGCAATAAACAGAACAATTATACAAAGAAATAAATATATTATATTTTTTTTGCGAAAATCATGTGTTACTTTTAAACAAATTTTAATATATTAGGTCCTTACATATGAAATTGGCGTTTTGTATGGGAGGAACAAAAAGTCGAATATTTTTTAATATAATATATTTAATTAATCAAAGTATGAACCATTATTTTCTATGCACTTTTGCCATCTCATAGGTAGTTCATTGATCCCTTTACTAAAAAAACCAGTCGGACGGGAATCAATAAAATCTTTGAAGGCGATTTGGACTGCCCCATCGGAGTTGAATTTTTTCCCTTGCAAGAAGTTATCCAAATTTCGAAAAAAATTGTAATCTGTTGGAGCAAGGTCCGGGGAGTACGGAGGATGTCTTAGACTTTCCAATTGAAGCTCTTCTAATTTAGTAGCCGTCTGTAGCGCAGTGTGTGGTCTAGCGTTGTCGTGAAGCAGCAGTGGCGTGGAGCGATTGACCAGCCTAGGTTGTTTAGCCGCTAGCTTTTCCATCATGGTTTGCAATTCCTGACAATAGACATCAGCCGTAATAGTCTGGCCAGATTTGAAAAAACTGTAATGAACAATACCGGCACTAGTCCACCAAACGCTTACAAGTAACTTTTTTGGGGTTAATTTTCGCTTGGGGCAGGATTTGGCTGGCTGGCCAGGATCTAACCATTGCGCTGAGCGCTTCCGATTATCGTAAAGAACCCATTTTTCATCACAGGTAATGATTCGGTTTAAAATACCTTCATTATTGTGCCGGTTTAGTAATGTAACGCAGCAGTCGACGCGCGTTTGCCGGTTTGTTTCAGTCAATTCGTGAGGTACCCACCTTTCAAGCTTTTTAATCTTCCCAATTTGCTTCAAGTGAATTAAAACAGTTTTATCACTAACATTGCAGCCTGCAGCTAACTCGGACGTGGTTTGCGATGGATCCGCTTCCACAATAGCCTTCAACTCTTCATTATCAACTTGAGTCTCAGGCCGTCCACGGGGCTTGTTCTGCAGGTCGAAATTTCCAGAACGAAAACGTTGGAACCAAAAACGAACTGTGTTTTCTTTTGCAACACGACCGCCATACACATCATTCACCCTTCGAGTTGTTTCCGCAGCACTAGTGCCACGGCGGAACTCGTACTCGTAAATAATGCGATATTTAAGGTTTTCCATTTTGTAAAATGAGTGACGCAAACAGAAAAAAACAGAAGAAAAAAAACAAATGAATGACGATCATCGAAGCACAAATACATGAGTCTATAGCTGTACAAATTTGAATTTGGAATTCCTTACCAAAGAGGAGAAATTCGTGATTAAAGTGGCCAGTACGAAAAACGCCAATTTCATATGTAAGGACCTAATATAAGAACAATTTAGATTAATATTCTAATTTTACGTCGTTGTTGTATTTTTAAAGTGTGTTAAAATAAGGCTATCTTCCTGAAATGCCATTTTTTTCATAGGACAACAAACCACCCGAAGGTGGGGACGATAATACAGTGAGTTTGATTTTTATCACTTTATTTTTACTTACTAGAAATCGAAATTCGACCTAAATCTAAATTTAAAAAAAACATTAACACAGTTTAGACCCTATATAAGTCACTTATGAAGATCTAAATTACCGGTTCGGGAAAAAAGCCACCTGAGAAGAACCGGCAAGAAACTCAGTGCTCTGTCTTTTTTTTCATTTAACAATCATGATATTATAACAATTTGTAACAAAATTCTTCTAGACATCAATTAGGTCTTTACAAATATCAAAATGAAAGCTACCATAGTTGATTTTTTCACTGTTTTATATACCATAAGTATAGATGCAGTTTGGAAAATAAAAAAAACAAAAGTTTTGTGTCAAAAGACATTTAATTCAATAACTAGCGACCCGCCCCGGCTTCGCACGTCAGCGTTAGCCATATTAGTTAAACCTACAAAACAAATGAATTATATTAGGTCCTTACATATGAAATTGGCGTTTTTCGTACTGGCCACTTTAATCACGAATTTCTCCTCTTTGGTAAGGAATTCCAAATTCAAATTTGTACAGCTATAGACTCATGTATTTGTGCTTCGATGATCGTCATTCATTTGTTTTTTTTCTTCTGTTTTTTTCTGTTTGCGTCACTCATTTTACAAAATGGAAAACCTTAAATATCGCATTATTTACGAGTACGAGTTCCGCCGTGGCACTAGTGCTGCGGAAACAACTCGAAGGGTGAATGATGTGTATGGCGGTCGTGTTGCAAAAGAAAACACAGTTCGTTTTTGGTTCCAACGTTTTCGTTCTGGAAATTTCGACCTGCAGAACAAGCCCCGTGGACGGCCTGAGACTCAAGTTGATAATGAAGAGTTGAAGGCTATTGTGGAAGCGGATCCATCGCAAACCACGTCCGAGTTAGCTGCAGGCTGCAATGTTAGTGATAAAACTGTTTTAATTCACTTGAAGCAAATTGGGAAGATTAAAAAGCTTGAAAGGTGGGTACCTCACGAATTGACTGAAACAAACCGGCAAACGCGCGTCGACTGCTGCGTTACATTACTAAACCGGCACAATAATGAAGGTATTTTAAACCGAATCATTGCCTGTGATGAAAAATGGGTTCTTTACGATAATCGGAAGCGCTCAGCGCAATGGTTAGATCCTGGCCAGCCAGCCAAATCCTGCCCCAAGCGAAAATTAACCCCAAAAAAGTTACTTGTAAGCGTTTGGTGGACTAGTGCCGGTATTGTTCATTACAGTTTTTTCAAATCTGGCCAGACTATTACGGCTGATGTCTATTGTCAGGAATTGCAAACCATGATGGAAAAGCTAGCGGCTAAACAACCTAGGCTGGTCAATCGCTCCACGCCACTGCTGCTTCACGACAACGCTAGACCACACACTGCGCTACAGACGGCTACTAAATTAGAAGAGCTTCAATTGGAAAGTCTAAGACATCCTCCGTACTCCCCGGACCTTGCTCCAACAGATTACCATTTTTTTCGAAATTTGGATAACTTCTTGCAAGGGAAAAAATTCAACTCCGATGGGGCAGTCCAAATCGCCTTCAAAGATTTTATTGATTCCCGTCCGACTGGTTTTTTTAGTAAAGGGATCAATGAACTACCTATGAGATGGCAAAAGTGCATAGAAAATAATGGTTCATACTTTGATTAATTAAATATATTATATTAAAAAATATTCGACTTTTTGTTCCTCCCATACAAAACGCCAATTTCATATGTAAGGACCTAATATAATTAAATAAACCGCATCAAAATCCTTTGCGTAGTTTCAAAGATTTAAGCATACATACGGACAGACAGACAGACAGAGATTCAATGCATGACACTTCGCATTTCAATGCAATACGATTTTTTTTTTTTTTTTAATATTTTGGTTTTTAAAAGAGTAATTGCTGAGTTTCTTGCCGGATTATTCTCAGCAAAACCGACCTTCCGAATCCGGTGGTAGATTCTGACAATTTGAAAGTGCTTGCCTGTAAAGTCTAGTCAAATAAAGATCTTTTTGAATTGAATTGAATTGAATATTGAAAAACTGGATCATTCTCTCACACTCGACACTGGCAAGAATAGTCCTTGATGTGATTTAATTGCCATGGTTAGGAAGAAGGAAGTGTTGGAATACAAAAACAACGAGATTAATATTTTATTTATGTACAATTTGAGTATAATAAAACAAAGAAGTGCCGGAAATATGCATGTCTTGGTCCAGGGCTCATATTATCTGCATTTGCACTCGAAACTCCTCACGTCGGCTGGTTGAATTGTATTGGTCCCATTGATCCCAAATCACCCTACCTCTCTTAGAATTATGTAAAGTTATTGTATTTTTTTAAAAGGATAACAATCCACCGAAAAACGAAACCGATAATACAGTGAGTTAAATTGATAATTTATTTGTATACTTTGACTAGCAGCTCGCCCAGGCTTCGCACGAGTAGACATTTATCTAATATTTTGTCTACCCGTTTTTAGACTTTCGCTGGCATTTTTTTGGCTCCGTAAGAACAATCCTCGTACTTCAAGGAATATTATAAAAAAATAATTATCGAAATCGGTTCAGCTGCTCTCTAGGTTTGCGCTTAGCAAGACATTCAGCGATTCATTTTTATATTATAGATAGAAGATTAATTATGAATGCGAGAAGAATTGCACCAACCGCAAATAATAAGTTTGTAATAATAAATTCGCATTTATTGGTTTCATGTTTTCCTTTACATGTGCTAGACGCCAAAATATGTAAAGAACATCATTCATGTTTCATAGAGATTTGGTCCAAATCTGAAAGTGTCAGCCAGCGCATTTCTTTTGTATATTTTGTTAGAGCTTGTCCGTCTGAGCATTTATTGCTGTGGCACCAAAGTTGGTCATTACAGGAAATTTCATTTGCTTTATTATTTTGAATTGCTGTTTTCAACAAAAAAATATGAAATTTCAGATTTTCGAATTGAAATAAAATCAACTACAATAGTCCTACAGGTTTAAAGCCACAGTAAAAAAAATTCAGACGGGCAAGCTCTAACAGAATATACAAACAAAGTGTTGGCTGACTCTTTCAGATTTGGACCAAAATGGATGAAGTCCTTCAAGATAAAATCACAAAATATGCGAGAACATACAACATTAATCTCTTGATATCGTTGCCTTACCAGTTTGATTTTTTCACAGTTCAAGGCGGCAATAGGCTCACATATATTTGATATAATTTTCAATATGATCCCTCTACGCGTTCCTGACGATAAAGGTAGCAGACAGACGGATAACAAAATCAGAACGATAAATAATGTTAAATTGAATTGATTCAGGTGTTACATTGCGGAAATTAATATTTATAGAATACAAAATATATTATAATTTGCTTTGTCCGCTTAAATGAGTGTGATACGGTCGAACGGCCTGTGCCCAGGTGACATCACGCTGCGACCAATGCAGCGGCACCCTGATGATGGGACGTGGAAGTCCTGAAACACGTGTCGGAAGAAACCACGCCTGAGCTCACACCTGAGCGGTCCCGGCTTCGCACGGGTAGACATTTATATCAAATATTTTGTCTACCCGTGCAAAGCCGGGGCGGGCAGCTAGCCTATGTTACTCAGTGATGATGTAGCTTTCTAACGGTGAAAGAATTTTTGAAATCAGTCCAGTAGTTTCGGAGCCTATTCAATACATACAAAAATACAAATCTTTCCTCTTTATAATATTAGTGTAGATTTTGTATTCTATAAAAGTGTTAAAATAAATTGAGCTTGATTACATATATGAGACATTGAATTATGACAATAAGTGTTAAACTATAAAACATTTAATTTGCCGGTGAAAGGGAAAAAAAAGGGTTTTAGATTAATAAAGGAATGTATAGTTAATTATTTAGAGGTGTAATATAAAATCTAATATATAAAATTCTCGTGTCACAGTTTTCGTTGCCATACTCCTCCGAAACGGCTTGACCGATTTTGATGAAATTTTTTGTGCTTATCCGGTATCTATGAGAATCGGCCAACATCTATTTTTCATCCCCATAAATGCAAAAAAAAATTGTACATACGAGCGAAGCCGGGGCGGGCAGCTAGTAGATAATATAAATTAATAAATGCCCTCTCACTATCACAATTGCTGTGCCCTATAAACAGGATGTGTACTGTGTATTAGTATAAGTCTAAAATGCTGTACACTAATTGCATTAATTTAAACGCCGCAAGTATGTGTGCCTCGAAAGGGGCTACATATTTGCTGTGTTTGCGGTGGAGACCCTGGGGCCATGGGGTCCAGAGGCTCATCTGCTGTACAAGGAGGTCTCGCGACGATTGATTGAGGCCTCCGGTGACAAGAAGGCTGGAACATATTTTGCGCAAAGGATCAGCATTGCCATACAGCGGGGCAATGCTGCCAGCCTTCTTGGCACCCTCCCGCGTGACAACGATATGGGACAAGTGTTTTATTTATTTGAATTGTTTATATTAGGTTAGTTTTTTTTTCTTTTTAATGAGTTAATGCACTTAGATTAATTATTAAATTCTATACACTAGTTTTTAATAAAATACAAACATACTAATTGCAATTAAAATTAATGATTAATTTTGATTAAAACTTTTAAAAAGTGTAAACTTATTTTTTCAAACAGGAAGGCGGAGAAGGTGATGAAGTGAGTTTGAACATTTAGTTTTAAATTATCATAATTTAATTTTATTTCCTGCCGGTGCGTGTGTAATCCTGTTGAAATGTTGCAAGCTAAATTTAACCCGCTTCCCAGTGTGCGATTGAGATGGAATTAGGCATACGTTTGGTTCTTGTGACGATATATGATTACCCAAATGCCGCTTTTTTTATCTTGTGGTACGGCGTGAAGATATTATATTTAAGGCGAATGTAGCAGTTCTCTTGTTACTGTCGAAACTAACTGAATGACTTACTGACAGACTGAATTTTTTACAGTAGGTACCTTTTATGACGTAGGCATCCATTAAGGAAGGGTTTTTGGAAATACCACCTCTAAAGGGGTAAAATAGGGGATGAAAGCTTGTATGAAAATCCGTAATTTTTTAACTTAAACGCATGAAAATTTGGTATTTGGCCTTTCCGTTAAAAATAAACAAATATGTATTTTAGGATTTTTGGAAATTCCACCCCTAAAGGGGTAAAATAGGGGATGAAAGTAACAGTAACATGTTGACTTATTATTCACTTTACCACGCGTGCGAAGTCGCAGGCAAAATCTAGTCTGGCTAGTATAGCACTGACAAAACGTGTGTGCAAAATTTCATCATAATCGGTTTAGTAGTTTGGGTATGAAGGCGTTACAATTAAACAAACATTTATAATACCTATTGATATTGATCGCAATTTTTCAATTCTGTAAGTAATGCCTCGTTTTTTTACAGAAAACTGACACTGACAAGGGAAAAGACGTAGGTTTTTCTTTATATTTCATTATACTTAGACGACGTTTATTTATTTACACAATAAATGAAGCTACAAGGACCAAACTGTAACTGTTTTGGCGCAGGGTTCGGTCTTTATCATCTTGAGCATGATTGCTTGCTAGCAAGCTAGCATGTTCTAGCCAGTTCTAGCCTGCTGGCTAGACTGCTCATTTGTGAATCACTGCTGCAAGGTTTCAGGTGGAGTGGTATCCTTGAAGCAGTGATTCAATAAAATACGTATGTTTTATGTAATTATACTAACCTAGTCCTTAAGTATTTTGTAACTAACAAAATATGAGTCATTGAGCTTGAAATAAATATATTATTATTATTATTATTATTTATTACGTGGATTTTCCCGGCCGTTCCGCCATTTTTACAACACAACAACGAACTAACAAAAAACAATATGGCTGTCGCCTGCGCGCTCAGGCGGCTTCGGGCAACCTCGGCCGAGCTCGGCTCCGATTACCTCCGAATAATGACACAACACATATAACATGCGGGGTTGTCTATGTCAAACTAACCTGTTACTATAAGCCTAGTGTATAAGAAATAATTCGTAAGCTGTACCACTATCTATTTAATAAATTATTTTAAGCTATTGCATAGCTTTTATCGCGGGCCTTGAGCGTGGGGACCGAATCCAGAAATTCCGTAACGAAAAAAACTTAACAACCCCCACTCCGACCAGCACAGCGGTGATACTTTTTAGTTTCAGCTATCGATAAATACCAGAACTTTTAATGATTTTTTGAAATATCACGCTTGTCTCTTTAGTTCAGCAACCCGCCTTTAGGGGGCATTGGTTGTATTGGAAAACTACCGTAATCAGCTGTTTGTGAGAAAGTATATAGGTATATAAAAAAATACTGCATTAATAAAATAAATAAATAATTATAATTGCATAAGTTGATAAAAAATGCTATGCAATACCGCGGCAGTCTCCGAGTGCGACACCTAATTTTTTTTTCACAAAATAACTTCTAATAACTCCATAAGTAAATAATAAATCAGGACTTAACTGGTAAAAATCGTCACGTAACGAACGTCACGTAACGAATAGCGGCCGATTACTGGTAGAAATTACTTTAAGACATTTGTAAAGAACTTCGTTGGCATATGTTTTTTTTGATGCGTCTAGTTATCCGGTAACCGGATAAATAAATAATATTATTCGTCCGGTAATTACACTTAGCCGTAATAGTAAAGAGGTTAGAAAATAAAAAAATATAACAGAAAGGTACCCACCGTTCTGATATGCCGCAACTTTCCCTTCAAGGGGCCGCCCTCGGGTTTACAATTTCAAGTGAGTAAAGCTCCTTGCACTAACTTTTTTTTTTTTTTATTTCGCAGGAACTTGAAGTTGTAGAGGTAAGTATTTGTCTAATACAAATAGATTATTAATAATTTGTCACTATTTCCATCACACACTATTAGATTGTGTAAATAATACTGCTAGTGAGTCAACTCGGCCGCCAGACAGGTCAACGATGCAGCCCGGTGGAAGGAGGGCTGTTTTAGGGTCGGCGACGAGCGAGTGATATATGGTGTTGCAAGCGTCGACAGGCTACGGTAACCGCTTACCATCAGGCGGGCAGTATGCTTGTTTGGCAGCGTCCCCCTCCTGCTCCCGATGGAAAGAGGGTAGCGTCCCTCTTCTATCTCCGATGGAAAGAGGGCAACTTCCCCCTCCTGCCCCACATCGAAAGAGGGCAGCTTCCCTCTCCAGGCCCCAATGAAAAGAGTGCAGCTTCTCTCTCCTGCCCCAAATGGAAAGAAGGCAGCTTCCCCCTGCTGCCCCCGATGGAAGGAGGGGGACGTCCCACTCCTACCCCCTTGGAAAGAGCGCGGCGTTCCTCACCTGCCCCCGATGGAAGGACGGCGTCTCTCTCCAGCCTTCGATGGAAAGAAGGCAGCGTCCCCCTCCTGCCTCTGATAGAAGAGGGCGTTGTCCTCCTCCTGCCCCCAGTGCCTGTGGGCATCTGGTTGCATGTTTCGCCGTGTAAAGTAAGTTGACTCATTAGTAGTATTAACTATACATGATATTCGTCTAGAAGTCTAGAATACCTAGCAGGTGTCGTGGATTCGGTTCTCGGGACAAACATTTGTGTGTTAAGTATTAGCGTGTGCCTTAACTCTGGGAGTTCTGGTATTATTGAAAAGAGTATGTAAGCATTGTTTAAGTTGTCTTGTATTCATAGGACTTAACTTCGTTTTAGCTTCAGGTATGTAACTTCTAATAAATTAACTATTTGCTGAAAATATATTCAATTAATTATTATTCAATGATGGGAAAGAGTACTTGGAACCGGCGGGCATGTATGAAGTGTTTGATGAATGTAGAAGAAGCAAGAGGTGTGCAAGTCAAGTGATATTTATTTGATATAAGGCATAGTAAACATGTTTGTCGCTTAAATATCTAAGTTGCATCCCACAGTTTGCATGCACAATAGCTTAAAATAAGATCGTGTAGCTTGCTTGTTAACATTAAGCTAATAAAACATTTAATTGAGTTCTATGAAGATCACATCAATATTTATGCTTTCTTATGTAAGGATTTTAGATACGCACCTTTTAAATTTGTTAAACTGACTATCAAATATGTCTATGTCATGATTCTCCGCAACAGTATCAGTATCAGATATGATGCTCTATACTCTCAGCCTACCACGTGAGGGATTTCGCGTGATGACATGTATGTATGTATGTATGTAATTCCGTGTATGGAGCTCTTAAATATGTCCGGTAATTTAGACCTTCATAAGAGCCTTATTAGGGCCTAAACTGAATAAATGATTTTTGATTTTGATTTTGATGTGGCTGTAAAATCAAAACTTACGATCTAATATTATATTTATGAAATAACATGTTAATTTTTTTTTATTTTGCCATTCCAGATTGGTGTAAGCACAATCTCTATTTATTTAGTTGCAAATACTATAACGTTGAGATTTTTTATATATTGAGTGTATTTTTTATTTCATTTTCAGGGAAATGATGTTAGTATGTTTTATTTATTTATTTATTTATTATTCTACAACTATCATCACAGGTATTCCTAATACGATAGCATTGAGAACTTATAAACTAAACTAAATCTATACACAATACCATATGTACCATATGTAACCTTTGTGAACTCGTTCAGCGAGCACGAGAATATATCCAACTGCTGTGCCACAGCATTGCGCGCACGCAGCGAACGCTTCAATGGCACTAGTTGAAGTAGTTGGGTGCGCGCGCGCGGCACAACTAGCAGGGGCGGCCTCCTCCACCGACCTACGTACTCGCCCGGGACATCCAGCCTTATCTCATTTAGAATGGCTGGGTTGTGTTAGCACTTTACTACGTTAACATTTATTCATGATCAACATCATCAGCCTATAGACGTCCACTGCTGAACAAAGGCCTCCCCCATAGATGTCCACGCAGACAGATTCAATGCGGCCCGCATCCAACGCTTGTCAGCGTCCTTTATCAAGTCATCGGTCCATCTAGTGGAGGCCGTCTGAGGCTGCGTCTTCCAGTGCGTGGTCTCCACTCTAGACCCTTTGACCCCATCGGCCATCCGTTCTACGAGCTATGTGCCCTGCCCATTGCCACTTCAACTGGCTAATCTGTTGAGCTATGTCGGTAACCTTAGTTCTTCTCCGAATCTCCTCATTTCTGATTTGATCTCGCAGAGAAACACCCAACGTAGCCCTCTCCATAGCACGTTGAGAGACTGAGCTTTCACTTGAGATAAAGGACATCATCTATAGAGAGGTCCAAATCTGAAAGTGCCAGCCAACGCATTTTTTTTGTATATTCTGTTAGAGCTTGTCCGTCTGAGCATTTATTACTATAAAGTTGAACATTTCAATTGTTTTAGTTATTTTGAGTTCCTATTTTCAACACAAATGTATGAAAATTCAGATTATCGAACTCAAATAAAAACAACTACAGGTTTGGCGCCACAGTAATAAATGTTCAGACGGGCAAGCTCTAACAGAATATACAAACATAGCGATGGCCGGCACTTTCAGATTTGGGCCAAAATGGATGGTAAAATTATTGAGATGTATTAAATACTAAAACTAAACTAAATTTATGCATAAAACTATTAACCATAAATTTACAAACGGAATTCCAAGTAGATGAAATGTCCCGAACCACTGTCACGGGAAAGTGTGCCAAGAAGGCTGGCGGCATTGCCACGCTGTATTGCAATGCTTAGCCTCTGGGCCAAACATTAGCCAGCCCTCTTGTCACGGGAGGACTCGCATAATTTATTTGAGGTTTCCTTAAAAATATTGTGAAAATATTTTTTTTTACATCATCAATACTAAACTAATTTCTCTTGACGATAGATATATTTATTTTAAAATACTCTCAGCAGTTTTGTATCGAAGAACAGTGCCGGTAGCAGGAACATTGTCGACAACGTATTCGAAAACGTAACTCGCGAAATGTCGAAATTGTCATACTAATTTTTAGTTCCACTTTTCACCGCCGCAGCGCTGTTCATTTTTCAATAGAAAAATAGTCTAAGGCGATACGAAAACTTTGTCGACAATGTTCCTGCTACCGGCACTGTTATAAATCATGTAAGACTAATAATAAATTCATTTGATTATTGAAATAAAAAATAGAACTCAAATTTAATAATATTGTGTAATTAATAGTAACTATCAAGTCCATAATTATAAAAACTAAAACTAAAGGAGAAAGGAAAACAAAACAAACCAACTTAATATATATTTTTTTAAATAAATAAAACAGATTGAAATTAAATGCTAAATTTATATTATTATTTTCAGACTACGGTAAGTCTAATCATGAAAATATAAAATTTATTTCGCTATCAATTTAAAATAATACTTATTCTTTTACTTTCTAGCCAGCGGTAACTATTTTTTATATTTATAGAAATAAATAATATTTTTTTTGATAAATAATGATACTCAAAACCTCTACTTCGCCTGTTCCAGAATGTGGTTTGTACATATAGCTCTATTGATTTTATTTCTGTATAACATTTATTTTATACTCATATAAATTTAATTCCTTTCCAGTTTACGGTAATATAAATATAATTTAATAATTTATAAAATATAATAATGAAGACTTAAATATTTATATTAAAATTTAAACTTTTTGCGTCTAAAGGATCGTAATGTAAGTTATTTTACGCCATTTTAAGTAACAAATATAATGTTTTTTTTATACCACTAAGGTGGCAAACAAGTATACGGCCCACCTGATGGTAAGCGGTCACCGTAGCCTATGGACGCTTGCAACACCAGAGGTAACACTCGCGCGTGGCCGACCCTTCAAAAATCTCTTCACACCCTTCTTGAAGAACCCCATGCTGTACTCTTTTGGGAAAACCTCGGCGGGGAGTTCATTGCACAATTTGATCGTGGGTAGTATGAGTTATGTAGTATGAGCATACAAAATATTTTGAGAAGTTTTCCATTATTTGTTATTGTGCCTATGTATGTAGTTGTAAGCGGTTCCCTCAACGTCCTTCCAGCAATGAGTAATGAACACAATCGGCAGCTTATATGGTTTTTAATGACTTTTCAACAATTTTAAAAGAGAGGTAGGGTGATTTGGGATTCCCGTGGGTTATCCCATTTAAATTGGAGCCGCCCTACTGGGGACTGTACCTCCGCCTTACAGAAGACCGCAGTGAAATAACACTACTTGATGTAGTGTTGTGTTCCTGCGGTAAGTAAGGTTGCCAGTGCTCCACGAGGATACGCTGGGCTAGTAGTATTCCTGCTAGCACATTGAGTCCTCATCAACAACACGGTTGGCACCCCGTTAGTGATACCCCTGGTATTGCTAGCGGCTATAGGCTACGGTGACTGCTTACCATCAGGTGGGCCGTATGCTTGTGTGCCACCTTAGTGGTATAAAAAAAAAAAGAAAATTAGCACTAGTTACAATACAATCATACTGAACAGAATCACAGCGTACATCACAGAGTACATAACCAACACATAAAAACAACATTTTTCACCGAAACACAGAACTAGAACGGCAATTGCTTTTTGTCACTCCGCGCATTGGTTGGCGCTCGCCAACAGTAGTAATACAATAATTTCTATGAAAGTAAGTAAACATTTGTAAATTTCATTGACATCGCTCCCACCTAAGCACCCTATTAAAAAAAATATCCGAATTATAAAACTTCGAGGCATAATATAACTTTTTTTTGAAAATGTACTTTATACTATACATATATTATATTCTTTCTATTTCATGAAAATTATACCAATCATTATGGGTAAGAAAGATTTTTTTATACCTACGGCTAAGGTGGCAAACAAGCAAACGGCCCGGCTGATGGTAAGCGGTCACTGTAGACTATGGACGCTTGCAACACCAGGGGTAACACTCGCGCGCTGCCGACCCTATAATAAGAAGTAATTCATATTAAATGACCCGCGTATAAATATAATATATAGCCTGTGTTACTCAGTGATAATGTAGCTTTCTAACGGTGAAAGAATTTTTGAAATCGGTCCTGTAGTTTCGGAGCCTATTCAACACAAACATACACACACCAAAAATACAAAACTTTCCCCTTTATAATATTAGTATAGATAATCTCAGTACAATTTACAAAAAAAGAACTTTTGTCATGAAAACCCTTACAATGTTAACTAATGTTTATTCTTGAATTGTTTTAGGAATTAGGGGGTGAGTGATTTTCTTTTTAGTTCTCTCGCAAACTACTCAGTAGGCTTAGCAAGCGACTTGCGACTATTTTTATATGGGAAAATGAACAGCGCTGTGTCGGCGTAAAGTGGAACTAAACATTCTGAATATAATACTCATCAGACTTAAAGTAATTTCTTATTAACGTATCAGTTGAAGGATACAGCAAAATTTTAGGATTATTATTTGATAAATTACTAATATTATAATACTTCGAGAAAAAAACTGCATAAATAACGTTTTATTCGGATTAAATTTGATCTTATTTTTTATACCACTAAGGTGACACACAAGCATACGGCCCACCTGATGGTAAGCATTCACCGTAGCCTATAGCCGCTAGCAATACCAGGGGTCACTACGGGGTGCCAACCATGTTGCTGATGAGGACTCCCTGTGCTAGCAGCAATACTACTAGCCCAGCGTATCCTCGTGGAGCACTGGCAATCTTACTTACCGCAGAAACACAACACTACATCAAGTAGTGTTATTTGACTGCGGTCGTCTGTAAGGCGGAGGTACAGTCCCCAGTCGGGCGGCTCCAATTTAAATGGGCTAACCCACGGGAAATCCCAAACCGCCCTACCTCTCTTACGAATTATGAAAATATACACATAACACCTACTACATCACCATTTTATTCTACACAGGATCCAGTAAGTATTATTAAAAATACATATTTTTTATGAATATTTAATTTATACATATATAATATAATTTTATTTTTTTTCACCACAGATTCAAGTAAGCGAATTAATATTTCTTATATATATATTTCACAATTTTTTTTTTGGTTGTTATTGTCAGAGGTTCTTATAAAAAGAATAAACAGTTTTTTATGTATTTCACACACTAATTCATAGCTAAGACAGTGCCGGTAGCAGGAATATTGTCGACAACATTTTCGTATCGCCTTCGACTATTTTCGTATTAGAAAATGAACAGCGCTGCGGCGGTGAAAAGTCGAACTAAACATTTGTATGACAATTTTGACATTTCACGACTTACGTTTTCGATGTACGTAGTCGAAAAATTACGTTATGTAAAAATGTAAAATTGACAACCAAACGAAACGCAATTTAATTGAGAATTAATTGTTTATTTCGTCCCTATTTTTAGACTGAAGTGAGTAAAAAATTTAATAATCTACGCTAATTATATAATATATACAAATTATAATATTGAAGTAATATCATAATAATAGTCTCTAACTAAATGCGTAATATGAAAGCACTTATATGTAAAATTATTTTTTATAAAATGAAAATATATAAAAAAATAATGTCCGATTTTTTGTTCCGGCTGATCTCCGGAACGGCTGGACCGATTTTGACGGGATTATTCAGTGGTAGATAGCTGATATTTATATAGTTTACTTCTGTATATAAAAAAAACAGGTGCATAAAAAGCCCACGAAATTGCGAAAAAACTGATTTCACGTGTACGAAGTCGCTGTCACAGTGAGTCACTGAATTAAATTTAATTGTTTTTTATGGTAATTAATGTAAACATCTAATTTTTAGGAAATCGTGAGTAAAATGTTATTGTTTAATTAAATTTGACATATATGTATAGGAAATACAATTTTAACTAATTTATTTTCATATTTTTGTCCAAAAGCTCAATGTACGTACTCACTTAATGTTGAAATAGGTTTAATATGCCTATTTAAATTAAAAGAAAGTTATTCCGTGTCTAGTTTAAATGTGTGATTGTGTCAAGAATCAATCGAGGAGAGTTTTTGGCGGGAATCAGGCGGAGCGGTTGAGATTTTTTCCAGTGTGTCGTAAATTGTGTTATAGTGATCTTTAATGTGTATTTTTGGTGTCGATATGTGCAGTAAAGTTTCATTTAGTGACTGATTTATAGGAGCATTGGAAATAATGCCATAATACGACTTTTGGGTTAAGTGATTTATCATTTTGGTCAATAGGTTACCTCTAATCTAAAGGCGTGTTACGATCTGCTACTGCCGTGGGTTGTCTCCAGAAATTCCATTGGGCGTTAGAATGCATGACACTAGGCATTTTAATGCGGCAAACACGAGAAATTTTGCAACATGAAAATTCTCTAACACTCGACACTGGCAAAAATAGTCCCTGAAGGGATTGATTGCCATACTTAGGAAGAAGAAGAAGAAGAAGAATCAATCGAGTGACATGTGTTACGTTGATTTATAATAAACGGTGTTTAATACAACTTTGGTTTACTCTTCACGTTGAGGAATATCTGCCGCGAACACTTAAATGATCGAAAGATATTCTGAAAAAATACTGGATATGAAAATAATAAATTTAATATTGATTTTTAATCATTTTAAAACATAAACTGTTTCTTCATTTGCAGTTTACGGTAAATATCATATAAATTTATTTAAATAAAGTTCCGTTGAAATAAACGTCAAAATATAATGACGAAAAATATTTCCATAAATAATATGTGTTTTTCTTCCAGCTACCGGTATGACTTTTACTAATTATTTTCACGCAATATATATATCAAAATAAACGAAACTCTTGGGCCGTGGGGGCCAGAGGCTCATACCCTTTTTAAGGAGACCTCAAACAAATTATGCGAGGCCTCCTGTGACAAAAGGCTGGCGAATATTTGGCCCAAAGGCTAAGCATTGCAATTCAGCGTGGCAATGCCGCCAGCTTTCTTGGCACACTTCCCCGTGACGGTGGTTCGGGACATTTATTTTACGTGTAGGTAAGTATTGTTCTTCTTAGCAATATTTATGTTTTCAAGTTTGTAAATAAATCAATAATTTAAGTGATATAAATTAAAGAAACATTTTACACAGTTATGTAAGAAGTTGATATTGAATCAAAATTAACGTTCACTAATTCTTTTTTTTTTTAACTTCGTTAGAACGGAGGAGTGAGTAAATGATTTTTATATGTACCTATTCTTCCTCACACGATTTCTGAGTCAGTAGACCAAGCAAGAATAAATTGCAACTAAGTATTCGCATCGCGTTCGACTAGTTTTAGCGATACAGCGGCGAAAAGTGGAACTAAAGTTCCTAAAACATTTTGACATTTTGCAAGCACGTTATCGAATACAGGCAAAGTATGTTCTTGCTACCAGTATGTAGCGCGAGCATGAATAGTTTATGACAATGTTTTCGTATCGCCTTGGACTATTTTTGCATTGAAAAATGAACAGCGCTTCGGCGGTGAATAGTGGAACTAAAATTTTTGTCATTTCGCGAGATACGCTTTCACTAACGTTGTCAAAACCGTAGTCTCCAACCGTATTATTAAATACTGTCATTATAAATATCACAGTATTGCTATATGTTTTATATTTGTGTTTTTTTTTGTTTTCAGGGCGTTGTGAGTACCCCTTTTTAAATATAAAAAAACTAAATGTGAAGACGCAAAAGAGGTGTGCAAGTCTCTAGTGAAATGGCGCTCTATACTCTCTGCCTACCCCGTGAGGGACTTGGCGTGATGATATGTCAGAAATTCCTGACATCAGAGTTCAGTTTCAACCTATATTCAGACAGCATGTGGTGTTGTGTTCTTGTGGTGAGTAAGGGCACCAGAGCTCCTTATAGAAAGAGAGGGAGAGCACAACGATATCTCCCGTTCAAAATAGGAGCTGCCCGACTGGGACAGTACCTCCACCTAACAGGAGATCGCAGTCAAATAACACTACTCTAATGTAGTGTTGTGTTCCTGCGGTGAGTCTTTACTCAGCTCTGGTGTCTTTACACCAGAGCTCTGAGAGGATACGGTATGCTGGCAGTCAGGATTTACACAGTAAGTCCTCATCAAAAACATAGCAGTCAACGCGTTAGTGATACCCCTGGTGCAAGCGTCTATAGGTTACGGTGACTCACCATCATGATATGCAGCTAGTATAATGAATCCTAATACGGTTGTCAACGCGGTAGTGATTCCCCTGGTTAAGCAAGGGTCTATAGGGTACGGTTATGGAAGCTATATATATTGTATAATGTAGAAATGAATCGCTGAATGTATTGCTAAGCGCAAAGATCGAGAACAGCCGATTTTGATAATTATTTTTTTAGAGTTTTCCTTGAAGTACGAGGATGGTTCTTACGGAGAGAAAAAATTTAAAAAAATGGTCAAAAATGTCTAGAAACGGGTGGACAAAATATTTGATAAATGTCGCACGGGTACCGTGCGAAGCCGGGGCGGGCCGCTAGTTAATAGTATAATTATGTAGCTACATTATAAATTCTTCTATAATTTCAGAAACTCGTCGTAAGTGTTAAAACTTTTTAAATCCGTTTAATATCCTCTAGCTGAATATGATTTCATAGAGAAACACCACATTGACTGCAGACTGACTCATCAAGAATCTTAGCGCTGTCTTGATACTGTGCTTTGATTGGCCAACACGCATGAAAGGCGTCCCAATAGCATACTTTTTTTAATTTGTGTAAACAATTATCTTTGCCGTGGCAAGAAATGCGACTGAGCCAAAAAAGGCGTACCGGCTAGCAAGAGAGTCAGACAGGACATCCGCAGTCAGGCGTCAGGAGGGAAACGTCGCTCTCCTTCACTTCATCATAGCATCATCCATGTTTCATAGAGATTTGGTCCAAATCTGAAAGTGCCGGCCAACGCATTTTTTGTATGTTCTGTTACAGCTTGTCCGTCTGAGCATTTATTACTATGGCACCAAAGTTGGACATTACAGGACATTTCATTTGTTTTAGTTATTTTGAATTCCTATTTTCAACAAAAAATAAAATTCAGATTTCGAGCTCGAATAAAATCAACTACAATGGTCCTACAGGTTTGGTGCCACAGTAAAAAATATTTAGACGGGCAAGCTCTAACCGAATATACAAAAAAATGCGTTGGCACTTTCAGATTTCGACAAAAATGGATGATGTCCTTTACTCATTAGTAGGGTCGACAAGGCGCGCTGGTGTGGCAAGCGTCCATAGGTTGCAAAAACCACTTACCATCAGGCCGGTCGTATGCTTGTTTGCCATCTTAGTGGTATAAAAAGTCGTATTCTTAAACATATACCGAAAGTTTTTCTGCCATTTTTTACATTACTATTAATATCTATGTTTCAGAGTATGGTGAGCTCAAATTTCTAGTTTTGTCGGGTTCATGTGATAATAGTTACTTTTTTCTCATACTTAATTCAATTATTTTAGCGCTGGGTATGGCTTTCATTCGTAATACATTTCATTTTTCTTATAAATATTACATGTACTTTATTATCACTTTTTAAATTTATTTTTCAGAAAACGGTAATATAGATTTTGACAGTTTGATATTTGTTAATTTAAATTTGAATAACATGAACTTAAATTATTATTATTATTATTTAACAAGTAAATTATTATTGTTATTTTTGACTACAGTTTTATGTAAGTATTTTTCTGTTTATTTTTAAAACATACTTGGGTATTTTTTAATAATATGACTACCAAATAATGTTTTTTTTTTATTTCTAACAGACCAGGGTAAGAGATTTCATTGTTATAAAGTTATATTTTGACTTTATATATTATTAAGTTATCACTTGGTATTGTTATTAACGCTAGTAAAACTAAAAAAAAAAAAAAAAAATTACATTTCATTTTTCAATAATTTAGCCTGCAACCGTGAGTACCAACCATATAATAAGTAATTATGCATTGTAGCGTGTGCACAACACTAGAGACCCCCGCGCGGGGCAGGGAAGCCTCGCGCGTCGCGTCCCATCGCCTTTAAAAATTGTCGGTTAGCAACTGCAAGCGAGGCCGCCACGCACAGCCTTGTGGCAGCACTCGCGACGCCTCTCGCGCTATGCCGTGACTTCCCATCCCTATTGTACTCTGATACCAACTTACCAGTGTGTTTTCCTTACCGTGAATACTGTGTGCATAGTATACTGTCATGCGTCCATCCACCGCGTATCATTTACGACCCCGCCGTGCTACATTGGCGCCCAACATTTATTTTTATTTTCAAATTATATTGATTAAACATTAATATTTATTTTCTTAATCCATCAAATAGAAAGTAAGTACAATTAATTAATTATTTCAGAAATAAACATTATGATAATAGTGAACAAATTTTGAATTAATTTTCTTCTTTTGAAGCCCGGAGTAAGTATTATAAATACCTTTATAATTTAGCTCGTCATTTAAAAAAAATCATTTTCTATCTATACTAACTTTATAAAGAGGAAAGATTTGTATTTTTGTATTTTTGTATGTATTGAATAGGCTCAGAAACTACTGGACCGATTTAAAAAAATCTTTCATCATTAGAAAGCTACATTATCACTGAGTAACATAGGCTATTAATCATACTACCGCTCCGCCCCGGCTTCGCTCGGGTATACAAAATATTTGATAACGTCTTGACGTCTACGCGTGCGAAGCCGGGGCGGGCCGCTAGTATTTTATACTTTTACACATTGGATTTTTTTATTGAACACGATACTGATAATATATTATCAAAATATCCCACAAGCGCCCCAAAGGTGATACAACACCCACTTTGCAACGAAGATAATTCGGTGCCAACGTGACAGATGGTGAGTCCGTCGCCGTCTCTTAGGCACTACATACGTCCTTGAATTTCTTCTCAGACGTATGCAGGTTTCCTCACGATGTTTTCCTTCACCGTAAAGCTCGTGGTGTGACTAATAAACTATAGAGAATAACTAAATAATAATATACTTCGCAGAATATTCGTACATCGTACCAGAATTAAAATTAAGATAGGTAGTCGATTTCCCATTAAAATTGGAGCAACCCGACTGGGTACCTCCACCTTACAGAAGACCGCAGTCAAATAACACTATTTTGATGTAGTGTTGTGTTTTTGCGGTGAGTAAGGTAGCCAGTGCTCCACGAGGATACGCTGCGCTAGTAGTAATGCTGCTAGCACAGTGAGTCCTCCACAACATGCTTGGCAATGCGTTAGTGCTATCACAGTTATTGCTAGCGGCTATAGACTACGGTGACTGCTTACCATCAGGTGGGCCGTATGCTTGTGTGCCACCTTAGTGGTATAAAACCTAACCATTTCATTATCCTTTCAGTGTCTATGCTTGACGAGAGGACCGCTAACGAAGTTCAAAATGATTGGAAACATTCATTTTCCGTTTTTGAAGGTAATTAAAAAAAAACCTGTTCATAGGCCGCTTGTTGCAAGAGTCTGGCTAGGTGAGTACCACCGCAGTGTCAGATATTCTGCCGCCAAGCACTAGTGTACGTACACTACACTGTGTTCCGGTGTGAAGGGCACTGTAGCTAGTGATATTACTGGCCTTAAGAGACTAGGTACTAGGCTAGGTGGTAGGCCTCTTATTGCAAGAGTCCGGCTAGGTGGGTACCACCGCAGTGTCAGATATTCTGCCGCCAAGCACTAGTGTACATACACTGTGATTGCAAGAGTCCGGCTAGGTGTATAAAGAAGCAAAGAGAGAGGAACAATAATAATAATTGTATTTCTCTCAGGTGACGCCGCCGCAGTACGTGAGCCAGAGTACGGAACCCAGCTCGACGATCTGCCCTCCATGTGACTGCAGCTCTTGTCCGCCGATGAAACCTTTCATGTTCAAATAAAAATTGTTCTTACTGCAGCTAAATTAATTTTAATAGACAATATAGATAAAGAGCTTAATGGTGAAGGAAAACATCGTGAGGAAACCTGCATAAGTCTCAGAAGAAATTCAAGGACGTATGTAGTGCGTAAGAGACGGCGACGGACTCACCATCTGTCACGGTGGCACCAATTTATCTTCGGTTGAAATTGGGTGTAGTAACATCTCTGCCTACCCTATGTGGGAAGGCGTGAAGATACATATAAATAAAGAGAGAAGATGAAGTCAGGTATCCTATGTTTGTTTGGACATATAGAACGTATGAGTGATGAAAGACTGACAGAAATACTAATGGATAAGTAGGGCGATTTGAGATCTCCCGTGGGGTTTCCCATTAATATTGGAGCCGCCCGACTGGGGACTGTACCTCTACTTTACAGAAGACCGCAGTGAAAGAACACTACTTTGTTGTAGTGTTGTGTTTCTGCGGTAAGTAAGGTTGCCAGTGCTCCACGAGGATACGCTGCGCTAGTAGTAAGGCTGCTAACACAGTGACTCCTCATCTAAACAGGGTTGGCAACTCGTTAGTGATATCCCTGGTATTGCTAGCGTATAGCGGCTACGGTGTCTGCTAACCATCAGGTGGGCCGAACGTTTGAGTGCCACCTAGGTTTCAAGTATAAATAAATGAAAAATCTCAAAAATATCTTAAAGCAAAATAATATATTTATAACATCTAACAAATCTCTAAAACTAACCAAAATATTACAAAGATGTTCTGGAGTCTTTAACTCTTTTCACACCTTGGGCGCACTCCGATTCATTATTACTAGAAGAGAATACCGATGCGTGCGACATATGAAGTAATTCCAGATCTAAATTATCTTTGGATTTCTTAGCACCAGGATCCGAACAAGGCCCATGCTTTGACTTCCTCGAAAAAAGTGATAAAACATTCTTAACTATATTATTTTTTGATGTCCTTCCCGAAATAGATGTAGCTGATGACTTAATGGCACTTGAAGACGTAAAAGAGTACTTAGATGTGTTTTCTGCGAGGAAAACCATACCCTTTTCAGATAAGAAATCGTCTATAGAATCGTTGGAGAAACTAGCCTGAGCACCTTTCTCTGATGACAAAGATATCGTGCCCTTTTTACTATGTTCTGTTTTAAACATCCCAAAATTTTTGTTGTACATACTCGGCTTGAAACCAGTCAAGTTAGATTTACCACTGTAATGGTAGCTGTGGCATTTTAATTCCTTTTCTGATGAATCGCACTGATCACCACCCTGCACTTCTTTCTCGACTTGTTCTACACGTTTCTGGATTTGTTTGGCCGAATCCTTGGGCTTCACTACAGGCTTCGACGCTTGGTGATGACTCTCGAAATTCACCTTCACGTCTGTACATTTCTGTACATCTTCTTTCTTATTCTCAGACAATATCTTCCTCATGGTATCAAAGTCCATTTTCTCAGTGATGATTTCAGGAATTGTGTTGGACTGTGGCTTTCTTTTCCAGTCTCTTCTATTGAGACACTTTGAAAGGATATCATCAGACATGCTAATTTTCACATTATCTTTTCTCTCTTTCTGGCACGCTTTATAGCATTTAATCTTCTTGTCTATATTATTAGAGGACTCGCTCATGTATCTGAATTCTGTTGTATCCGTATCGATATTACTTGTGCAAATTAAAGGGGTAGTTACAGACGCGTCTTGTCTGTAGTTGAAAAATTTTCGGATTACCTTCTTCTTTCTGAAGCATATGCAGCTCTGCGCCATACAGTACGTCAAAGTACATAGCAAGCAGCACTGTATCAGCACCACTAAAGTTAAGACCGAGAGGGTATACTTATTATGCATGACATATTTTAACCATTTACAACAATTTGGTTTCTGATGAACTGTAGTACCTTTACGCACATTTAAATTCTGAAGAGGTCTGTCTGTTTCATTCAGCTCTTCAGGGTAATGATAGTTCTTTATAATGAGTATGTCCTTAGTCTGTCTGTCTTTAGCGTCGGCTAGAGTCTTGATAAAATCTATATCCCTCTGATCCACAGCATCTCCTTCCATACAACGATTTGTGTCAGGATTGTATAGGATACCTGGACTGGCTAAGTCATTTTTGTCAACACAGCTAGGTATTTTAGCGCAACGCTTAGTTTTGGTGTCAAAATAAGACCTCCTGCCATTGTAATAGGAGTCACAATCGACTGGCTTGCAATCGTTAATAGGATCTTGGTCAATGTGCGAACATTTCTTGATATTATCTGCTTCTAAACTGTTGTCAGTGACGCGAGTATCGAATGGTAGTTTTATTTTATCTTTGGTAGTTTTCTGCGTGTCCGCTTGTCTGGAATTCACGAACACTGTGCAGTGACCGTATCTTTCATAGGGATCTAGTATTGGTGCTACTAGCATTAGCATCTTAGATGAACCTGTTGGTAGAAAAGCTATATTCGTTTATCTATAAACACTAATAATATTTAAGGCGTGGTGGCCTTGAGTTGAAGTAACGTCCTGTCATCTGATGACGCACCGTATCCTCGTGGAGCACTGGAACCTTACTTACCGCAGAAACACAACACTACATCAAGTAGTGTTATTTCACTGCGGTCTTCTGTAAGGTGGAGGTACAGTCCCCAGTCGGTTGGCTCCAACTTTAATGGGTGTAAAAAACCCAAGGGTGATCTCCCTTCCATTTCGCCCTGCCTCTCTTTATAAGCTCATGATATGAATAATCACTGTACTTATGCTTATAAAAACTAACTGGTTCAGACCGGGGCTTGAACCTGGGCCCATCAGATGACAGGCCGTTGCTTCAACCACAAGGCCACCACGGCTCTATTTAACACATTAAGCGATAAAAAGCGATGTTTTACCTTTAGGTACAGTATCAATACAACCGCCATCTATCTCCAAGATACTACAATCTACATCCTCAGGGAGCTCCAGGCAACATCGATCAGGTACAAGACTGATCTCAAAATCTTTATCCGAGGTATTATTGACTACAGAGTAAAATAGGAGACCTATTGGTGTCACTGCATCTAATCCAGCGTTCACACGCAAGTCACTGTTGAATCTAGTAGACATCGTTTGTAAAATACAACTTAAAAAATAAAAATATTTGTAAAAATTCATCTGAATCGTTGTTTGGCGACATAGCCGTTGACTTGCCTTTTTCTATGTCTCGTTGTGTGATGCTTGTCAAAGAGACAGCCTGCGTATGTTTCTTCTTCTTCCTAACTATGGCAATCAATCCTCATCAAAGACGCTGGCTCCCCGCTCCTGGTAATTGTAATAGTTTAAAATATGTATTCCATGGACACTGCTTCCATGAAATACATATTTTTTGGTAGCTTTCACTTTGATATTTGTAATTTCATACCAATTTCTAGAAAAATGTTACAAATTGTGATATCATGATTGTTACATGAAAAAAAAGACAGAGAACTGAGGTTCTTGCTGGTTCTTCTCAGATGGCTTTTTTTCCGAACCGGTGGTAATTTAAACCTTCATAAGTCCCTTCTTAGGGCCTAAACTGAATAATTCATTTTTGATTTGATTGACAATATTTTCCAGTATCGAGTGTTAGGGAATGATCTAGTTTTTCAATATTAACTTGTATTGCATTAAAATGCCAAGTGCATTCTAGTGCATTGGAGTTTCTGGAGACAATCCACGGCAGTAGCAGATAGTTACATGCCTTTAGGTCAGGGGTAACCTATTCACCAAAATGATAGATCACTTCACACAAAGGCCATACTACAGTATTATTTCCAATGTTCTTGTCTAAAAATTACAAGCACAGATTAAAGATCACTATAACACAATTTACGAGACAACGAGAAGAACACAAATGCTTTAATCGGTGCTACACTGACATGTCTTTGGTTGCAACATAAAAAAATAATATTCAGTTGTTGCCCTAATATGGCACTTAAGGTCTAAATTAAATTCGGAAAAAGTCACCTGAGAAGTCCTGAGAAGAACCTAGAAACTCTTTAACCATGGCAGTCTTTTACAGGAAGAATATTTTCTTGGTTCAAAATAAAATATCACACATTGTACTTAATATTTTTTATTGAAAATAACCTCCTTACTAAATGGCATTTAACATAATTATCTTAAATCTATTACAATGTATACTCTTACTTGTACTAACTGAGCAAACCCACAAAATATCACATGTTTATGTACTTAAATATATCCATAACAGAACACGCCCACAATTCTAACATAATATTATATGACTTTGAAGATATCGAGCTCTTGCTAAAACTAGTCTCTTATGGCCTCAGATCAACTAAAAAAGGTGGATGGAACTTTATGAACAACGAAATGACGCCGGTTTAAACTACGCCTTGCAGTGTCCATTAAGAGAGGTAGGGCGAATCGGGATCTCCCGTGTTTTCTTATTAATATTGGAGCCGCCCGACTGGGGACTTTACTTCCGCCTTACAGAAGACCGCAGTCAAATAACACTACTTGATGTAGTGTGGTGTTTCTGCGGTAAGTAAGGTTGCCAGTGCTCCACGAGGATACGCTGGGCTAGTAGTAATGCTGCTAGCGCAGTGAGTCCTCATGATCAAAAGGTTTAGTCAATTCCCCTAGTATAGCTAGCGGCTATAGGCTACGGTGACTGCTTACCATCAGGTGGGCCGTATGCTTGTGTGCCACCTTAGTGGTATAAAAAAAAACACAATTGCACGCACACACCTACAAAGAAACACCAGCGTCACCTCTTTCTCGTAAAGTTCCACCTACCTCTTTTTATTAGATCTGAGCTAATGGCCAGTAATGTCACTAGCTACAATGCCCTTCACACCGGAACACAGTGTAGTGTACGTACACTAGTGCTTGGCGGTAGAATATCTGACACTGCGGTGGTACCCACCTAGCCGGACTCTTGCAATAAGAGGCCTACCACCTAGTACCTAGTCTCTTATGGCCAGTAATGTCACTAGCTACAGTGCCCTTCACACCGGAACACAGTGTAGTACGTAGACTAGTGCTTGGCGGCAGAATATCTGACACTGCGGTGGTACCCACCTAGCCGGACTCTTGCAATAAGAGGCCTGCCATCTAGCACCTAGTCTCTTAAGGCCAGTAATGTCACTAGCTACGGTGTGAAGGGTCACACCGGAACACAGTGTAGTGTACGTACACTAGTGCTTGGCGGCAGAATATCTGACACTGCGGTGGTACCCACCTAGCTAGACTTGCTACAAGAGGCCTGCCACCTAGTTCTATGTTCTTATGGTCAGTAATATGACTAGCTACAGTGCCCTTACACTAACGCAGCGCACTTATGCTTGGCGGCAGAATATTCGACACTGCAGTGGTACAAAATGATTTTAGAATGTTGAATTAAAAATGGATACTGAAAATGTCTTGTTTATAAACAGGCGAGTGAGGAAATAAAGAGAAAGAAGCTTTTAGAAGAGCTGGAATAATAAAATTATACGTCGGAAGTCGCGGATGAGTTTCCCACTCTGGCCTTTCATCTTTGGGTTACAATGTCGGGGACCTCGTGTCTAAAGCCAAGATAATTCTTGGCTTAGGTAATCCTAAGCTAAGCAAAATATTATAAGATACTACCTCACCCGGCAAACGTTGATTTGTCAAATAAATTATTTTTATTTTTATTATGTTAAAAACAATTTGGGATGGACCAGTATCATCACTTAGGGGTATGAAAAATAGTTCAGTGCCGGTAGCAGGAACATTTTTCGACTACGTATTCGAAAACGGAACTCGCGAATGTCAAAATTGCCATACTAATTTTTATACATGCCATACAAAAATAGTCGAAGGCAATACGTAAACGTTGTCGCAAATTATTCATGCTCGCGCTACCGATTCTATTCTCAGACGTACCGAATATACACATAAATCATAAAACTTTAAGGAGTTTTGTTACAAACACTGTGACACGAGAATTATATATGTTAAAAGATTATAAAGTTTACAATACATGACTTATAGGGCTGTATAAACCGGCAAGTCAACTCTAGTGCATACAAATTTCATTCATGCAAAAGTGGCCTGTCTCTGTGTATGTCACCTTAATACGGCCAAGCCGGCACTGGTTTATAAGCTAGCAGCTAACTTAACTTCTTCACGAATAACAAAAGCTGCCTTGTGTCACTACACAGTACCGGCGCTAAGGCCACTGACGCCCCGGGCTAGAATATAGTGGCGCCCACATAAGGAAATCATTATCGAGTATACATTTGTTGCTCAACCAATGTTAACTTATATTAAGAGCTAGCGGCCCGCCCCGGCTGCGCACTGGTGGACATCAAATATTTTTTGTCTACCCGTCTTTAGACATTTTCAGGCATTTTATTAAAAAATTCTCTCCACAACAACCATCATTGTACTTCAAGGAATATTCTGAAAAAAGAGTTACTGAAATCGGTTCAGCTGTTCTCGAGATTTGCGCTTAGCAATACATTCGGCGATTCATTTTTATATTGTACATTTAATCTTTCCTTTAGCGTCCCGGCGCCAACGACGCGGACGTAGAAAGTTTTGGAGCTGAGCTTAGCTTTTTTTTTGATTGTTTTATTTGGCGCCCTGGGCTGTCGCCCCATCACGCACCCTAACGCCGGCACTGATCACTAATAATGGAACCAGCGTACACAATAAAGGTTCAGAAGAAGATTGTACCTAAAATTTCGGTCAAAACTACAACAAGCTAGCAAATATTTTCAGCAAGCCCCAGGTTAGCCTTAAAGAAACCAAACTCAGAATGGTGCAGAACAAGTAATGCGCGTATCTGAGGATGCAGAACTTCCTCAAGCCTTGGGGTATCGTTTCGACTGGGTCTTTTAAGAGGTAGACCCTGATTCCCCTAATGTAGCTGTAGAAGTATTCTGTCCAGTCAAGGTTGGCGATATTGAAGTCGAAAATATTTTGATCAGCTTCAGACAGCTCTATGAAGAGATTTTGGACGTTCTTGTTGTGGATTTTCCAATCTCTAGTCGCGAAGTAAGCAATCACGTCGGAGAATTTCTCAATTTTTCTATACGCGTTCTTTAACCTGAAAAAAACACCCATTGTCATCTTTTGATAATGGTTTGTTGTGAATGGAATTACGTGGCGTAAACATGGTAGGGCTTACGAGGTAGGGCGAGATGGGATCATCCGTGGGTTTTCCCATTAAAATTGGAGCCACCTTACACACAAGACCACTGTCGAATAACACTACTTTGCTTATAGTGTTGCGTTTCTGGGGTGATTAAGATACGCTGCGCTAGTAGTAATGCTGCTAGCATCAACAAAATGGTTCGCAACGCGTTAGTGATACCCCTGGAATTAGTAATGGTTATAGGCTACGGTGACTGCTTACCATCAGGTTGGCCGTACATTAGTGGTATAAAAAAAGAACGTACATTGGTTTTTTCCCAATCAAGACAGCAATCCCATCGACAATATAAGCCGGGATCCAATGAGTGAAGAAGCACATCAGGGTGTACAGGAACCTGGACGGAGTCAGGATGAACAGGTAGTAGTAAACAGCTTGCATGGTCGGTACTTCATACCCGAATTTCTCGTTGTATCTCATGAACTTTTCTGTAAAGATCGGGACACAAAATAGAAAATTGAGTATTTACTTTTAAAATCCACTTATAAAACACACATCGATTTGGATAAACATCGTCATCATCCTTATCATCGTCATCATCCTCATCAGACGATGGACACAAACAAATGCCTCTCATGACCGATTAAATGGTTAGCTGTGATTGCCTATAACTAAATGAGCACTTAGCATGTTTTTAATTTATTTTATAACTAGCTGACCCGACAGGCGATGTCCTGTCTTAGCTATGAATTCATATGTCAAACACACCATAGGAAAATATAACCTATTATTTTATTCAGAAATTTAAAAGATTCCGTTTTTTTTTAAACTTTTTCTTTTCATAAGAACCTTCTCCTGACAATAACAACCACTAATAAAAAATAATTAGCGAAATCGGTCCAGCCGTTCACGCGTGATGCCGTGACCAAGGGAAATAGGGATTCATTTATATATACAGATTTAAGTTTAGATCCTATAAAAATTAAAATAAAAGAAAGTAAATTTCCATAAAATTTCTTACCCCATGTCAAAGGCGTTTCCTCTGATGACACGTAGTTATACACGGGCGGTAATAAATCCAATGGAGGCGCGTCTTCATCGTTGCTGGGGTAATCCTTCGCTGTCTTCCACGCTGTAGCTATACACGCGTTCACCACCATGTCTCCTGGCACCAGATCAGCTACCGCCTTAGGATTGCAGTTGAGGACATGAAGCAGTCCCACAGCTGCTCCCACTACCACCTAATGAAACAAAATCACAAGTATAAATGAAAGTCGCTTCCCGCTGTCTGTCTGTCCTGAATGCTGAGATCTTTTAATACGCAACGGATTTTGATACGGTTCATTTAATAGATAGTGTGATTCAAGAGGAAGTTTTATACGTATAATTAATTGTGCAGGCCGTGCGCAGCCGGGGCGGGTCGCTAGTCAAATAAAAAATCAAAATCATTTATTCAATTACCACCGGTGCGGAAAAAAAGCCATCTGTGAAGAACCGGCCAGAAACTCAGTGTTCTGTCTTTGTCTTCAATGAAAAGATCATGAAAACCTTCACTTAAGCTACATTAATAAGCTTCTTCTGACTCTTCTCTCCTCGTCATCTGACGAGACCGCTGGTCTAGTGGTTAGTATATCTGACTGCTAAGCTAGAGGTCACGGATTCCATTCCCGCCGGGACAAACATTTATGTGACAAACATGTTTGCCTTGCGTCTGGGTGTATTTTAAAAAAAAAGTATTGTATCAGCTACTGCTTCCCATAGTACAAGCTTTGCTTAGTTTGGGGCCAGATGGCGCTGTGTGATAATGTCCAAGCATATTTTTTTTATACCACTAAGGTGGCACACAAGCATACCTGATGGTAAGCAATCACCGTAGCCTATAGCCGCTAGCAATACCAGGGATATCACTAACGCGTTGCCAACCATAATTTCTGACAATGATGAAAATGTGCAGTGGGCCATTCATATATAACGTCATACGAATTATCACGGCGCAAAGGCGGGTTTATAAGATTAATGCTCACCCCTGTAGGTCCGTACACGTTGTCAATCCACCCTGATACCGGCTCTTTGTATGTTCCGATCACTGCAACATGAAACAAATTATGTTTTAAAATATAATTTATCCAGGAGATTAGCACAACGTTCCGATACGGTCCACTTGATGGTAAGCAGTCTACGTAGCCTTTAGCCGCTAGCAATACCAGGGGTATCACTAACGCGTTGCTAACCATGTTGTTGATGAGGTATCACTGCGTTAGCAGCATTACTACTAGCGCATCGTATTCTCGTGGAGCACTGGCGATCCTTAGTCACCTTAGAAACACAACACTACATCAAAGTAGTGTTACTTGACTGCGGTCTTCTGAAAGGTGGAGGTACAGTCCCCAGTCGGGCGGCTTTAATTTAAATAATAAAAAACCCACGGGATATCCCAATTGTCCTACATCCCTTTTTGTAATTGTATTGACAGTGCCGGTAGCAGAAACATTTTTCGACAACGTATTCGAAAACGTAACTCGCGAAATGTCAAAATTGTCTTACTAACTTTTAGTTCTACTTTTCACCGCCGCAGCGCTGTTCATTTTTCAATACAAAAATAGTCGAAGGCGATACGATAACGTTGTCGCAATTTATTCATGCTTGCCCTACAGGGCCGTCATGGCACGAGTCTATTTGACTGTGAGTGCACTTTATATTATTTAGATTATTGATGTGAAAATAATATTATCAGTATTAAGTCATTAATGTTGGTTATAAGAAGGTATAGACCGCAGTGAAATAACACTCCTTGATGTAGTGTTGTGTCTGCGGTAAGTAAGGTTGCCAGTGCTCCACGAGGATACGCTGGGCTAGTAGTATTGCTGCTAGCACAGTGAGTCCTCATCAACAACATGGTTGGCACCCCGTTAGTGATACCCCTGGTATTGATAGCGGCTATAGGCTACGGTGACTGCTTACCATCAGGTGGGCCGTATGCTTGTGTGCCACCTTAATGGTATAAAAAAAAAGGTATACCCTTACCAATTGATGGCCTGAACAGTGCGACCGGTAGACCTTTGGAGTATTTCTTGACAATATCCTCAGCAACCGCTTTGGTGTAAGCGTATGTGTTAGGATAGTCTCCTAGCAACCTGAAAAATTATACAACTCTATAGGATTGGTAGAAGACACGTTGGCTCTCTTGTTTAACGGGTCTTGAGCCCTGCACCCACTGTTCAAGGCAGGAATTAATTTTGGTCCAAATCTGAAAGTGGCGGCCATCGCTATGTTTGTATATTCTGTTAGAGCTTGCCCGTCTGAACATCTATTACTGTGACACCAAAGCTGTAGGACCATAGTCGTTGTTTTTGTTTTTGCAGCCCGCCCCGACTTCGCACGGGTAGATATTTATCAAATATTTTGTCTACCCGTGCGAAGCTAGGGCGGGCAGCCTATGTTACTCAGTGATAATGTAGCTTCATAACGGTGAAAGATTTTTGTTAAATCGGTCCAGTAGTTTCGGCGCCTATTCCATACAAACATTCACACAACAATACAAATCTTTCCTCTTTTTAATATTAGTATAGATCTAGCTTAAAAGATCTGCCTACCCTGGGGTGATATTATTGATAATCTTCGTATCCATAGTCTCCACGATGTCAATCAACTGATCTCCAGGGAGAGTGTTGTCGTAGAATTTCTCTTCAATTTCACTTTGCGTGCAGTTGCTGAAAAAAAACAAAATATAAAAAATAAACAAAATCACGGTTCAATAATATTTATCCTGATGAACCTGATGATGATATATTTGAAATGTAAACTTTATGTAATTATTTTGGTTTTAAAAGAGTAATTGATGAGTTTCTTGCCGGATTCTTCTCAGCAAAACGGACCTTCCGAATCCTGTGGTAGATTCTGACGATTTGAAAGTGCTTGCCTGTAAAGTCTAGTCAAAATAAAAATCTTTTGAGTTTGAGTTTGATCCTGGTCAGGATATTAGGATAAAGTTATGATATTATTGTATTATCATCGGTCCTTAATACGAGTGCTAATTATGATAATGATCACACGGCTGAAGTCGGTGAACATGACGTTGAAAGATTCCATACCATGATAGCCCGTAAAATGTACCTACCAGGCTTTTATTCCCAATTTTTTGTTTTTCATTTTATTTATTAAAGCATTACGGCTGAAGCTTAAGTAGGGCACGGTTGGGCAATGCCTTAACTTAAAATAACAATGCCCTAGATCAACTAATAACATGCTAACTGTGAAGCCAAGTTATAAGAGACTAGCTTTTTCATGTGAACCAGTGATAATATAGCATTCTGTCGATGGAAGATTTTTGAGCTCCCCTACTAAAAACTTTTTTATTATTTTTTAAGGTTCCGTACCTTAAAAAGAAAAGTGAACCCTTATAGGATCACTTTATTGTCTGCTTGTTATTAACTGTTGGTATAGTGGCAACAGAAACACAAATTCTCAACACGAACATAGCCAAATTAATTTCATCCTAGCCTTTATCCGACACTATCTTAAATTCAAATCTAACAGGCCTGTACCACTGTACCACGTATTTCCTCACCTGTAAGCCGTGGACACGTGTACCATGGCCTTCAGCTTCCCACAAGCCCTGGCCAGGAGACACATCTCCTTGGTTCCTCGCACATTGATCTCTACAGCAGTCTTCAGCGGTTCGTCGAAGCGGACTGTGGCAGCTCCATGGAAAATAATCTCCACCTGAGAGTGTTAAAATAGGCTTTAAAAATGTTCGTTATTATTTGTATTCATTTTATAATTGCAGCACCAGTCAAATCTAATGCCAGTTAAATAAGGCCCCCTATTTTTTACATGGGATTGTTTTTATCTTTACGCATCTCACAGCCTTTTACGGTAGAAGCACTGAGTTACGAGACTTGTTTTTTAACAAGTTTTGTTTCTGATGGCATATTATAAATGCGAAAGTAACTCTGTTTGTTTGTTACCTTTTCACGACTAAACGGCTGAACGGATCGTAATGAAATTTTACGAGGAGATAGATTATAACCTGGGAAAGGACATAGGCTATTTTTATCTAGAACCACGCAGGCGAAGCTGCGGGTAAAAGCTAGTTTTTTTATATATTACTAAGGTGGCAAGAAATTTATTTATTTATTTATTTTGGTTTTCCAACAAATCTTGGCTTAGAAACATCAGAGTGGACTGGTATTGCGCGTGGCGACAAAAAAAAGAAACAATGTTCGGAGCTGATCGCCAACCTTCAATAATTGGAGAGGCAAGGCAACCTAAGAAGAAGAAGATGTCAAGCAAGCATACGGCCCGCCTGATGGTAAGCGGTCACCGTGGCCTATCGACGCTTGTAGCACCAGCAGTATCACTCGCGCGTTGCCGACCCTTCAGAAATCTCTTCACAGCCTTCTTGAAGAACCACATGCTGTATAGGTACAGCATGGAAGCAGCAGCAAAGGAGTAGGCTCCTTTGGGAAAACCTCGGCGGGGAGTTCATTCCATATTTTTTTAAACCACTAAGGTGGCACATAATCATACGGCCCACCTGATGGTAAGCAGTCACCGTAAGGCTACGGTGACTCCTGGTATTGCTAGCGGCTATAGGCATAGCCGCTAGCAATACCAGGGGTATCATTAACGCGTTGCCAACCATGTTGTTGACTCACTGTACAATGTGCAACAGCATTACAACTAGCCCAGCGTACGAGTATCCTTCTGGAGCACTGGCAACCTTACTCACCGCAGAAACACAACACTATATCAAGTAGTGTTATTTCACTGCGGTCTTCTGTAAGGCGGAGGTACAGTCCCCAGTCGGGCGGCTCCAATTTAAATGGGAAAACCCACGGGAAATCCCAAATCGCGCTACCTGTCTTAAAATATCATTGTCCGTATTTTATTTACAGTTAAGTGGGCTGAATTATGGTCTACGTAGTATTATTTAATAATGCCACTTTTCCGCAAAAACATTAGATCAGTGGAATTTTCCATAGTCGGTAAATATTTCGCATAACACATTAAGCGCGTGTACTTGTATGACGTACACATTTCAAGTTCTCGTGTCTGCGATTTCAAGTTCATAATGGGATTAAGCTGTGGTGGCCTTGTGATTGAAGCAACGACCTGTCATCTGATGGGCCCAGGTTCAAACCCCAGCCTGAACCAATGAGATTTTCTAAGCTTAAGTACAGTGATTAATCACACCATGAGCTTTTAAAAAAGACAGGTATGGCGATTTGGGATTTCCCGTGGGTTTTCTGTGTTTTTTTGGCTAGTAGCAATGCTGCTAGCACAGTGAATCCTCATGAACAACATGGTTATGGTTGGCAACCTGTTAGTGATACCCCTGGTATTGCTAGCGGCTATAGGCTATGGTGACTGCTTACCTTAGCCATATGCTTGTGTGTCACCTTAGTGGTACAAAAAAAGGGATTATTCGCATATTATCAAAACCTTAATGGAATGCTGAAAAACCACCCGTGCTGGCCGTGTGGTATGAAGCGTTGCTTGCTATTCTAGCGACAAGTTTGAATCCCACCGGCCTGTATCTACAAGCTAAATAGTTCGTCTTCCAAAAAGTGTACTTGAATATTTGATCACTAAATTATCATAGTAAATTATCTTCCATTAGCAATCCAATCCATCGCAGAAAAGTTTATTCATTTTATTAGCGGAGTGGTGGCGGTATCAAAACCTGCTACGGAATAAACATATTTTTTAGGGTTCCATTACCACTAAGGTGGCAAACAAGCATACGGCCCGTCTGATGGTAAGTGGTCACCGTAGCCTTGCAACACCAGGGGTATCACTCGCGCGTTGCCGACCCTTAAGAAATCTCCGCACACCCTTCTTGAAGAACGCCATGCTGTATTTATATAATCGAAGCAACTGAACCTTAATTATTAAAACTTCGGTGGCACACAAGCATACGGCCCACCTGATGGTAAGCAGTCACCGTAGCCTATAGCCGCTAGCAATACCAGGGGTATCACTAACGGGGTGTCAACCATGTTGTTGATGAGGACTCCCTGTGCTAGCAGCAATACTACTAGCCCAGCGTATCCTCATGGAGGACTGGCAACCTTAATAAGCGCGGATGCACAACACGACATCAAGTAGTGTTATTTCACTGCGGTCTTCTGTAAGGCGGAGGTACAGTCCCCAGTCGGGCGGCTCCAATATTAATGGCTACCTCTCTTAAGATTTAATATAATTATAATTTTATTACCTCATTAGTAAGTTTGAGTCTGTCTTCCGGCAGCAAGCCCAGGCCTTTGTGCCCCATATCTCCTTCGATGAGACTGATCTTTTGAATGAAGTCAGGTCTTTCTTTCCTCAGTTTAGCATACAGCTGAAATTGATGAAGTATAAACATATCACAACACAAATCTCTACCATACAAATAAATAAAAATGTAGGGTCGTTTTTACTGTCAAAGTAACAAATTTAACTTTGGCCAATCCAGTGGTTATGTACTCTGTGGCCATAGCTAGTGATGTCATTGTAATGACGTGTAACAGATTTCCTCTCGATTTGTATTTTTTAATTAGGCCAGTAATGTCTCTAGCTACAGTGCCCTTCACACCGGAACACAGTGTAGTGTACGTACACTACTGCTTGGCGGCAGAATATCTGACACTGCGGTGGTACCCACCTAGCCGGACTCTTGCAATAAGAGGCCTACCACCTAGTACCTAGTCTCTTATGGCCAGTAATGTCACTAGCTACAGTGCCCTTCACACCGGAACACAGTGTAGTGTACGTACACTAGTGCTTGGCGGCAGAATATCTGACACTGCGGTGGTACCCACTTAGCCGGACTCTTGCAATAAGAGGCCTACCACCTAGTACCTAGTCTCTTATGGCCAGTAATGTCTCTAGCTACAGTGCCCTTCACACCGGAACACAGTGTAGTGTACGTACACTACTGCTTGGCGGCAGAATATCTGACACTGTGGTGGTACCCACCTAGCCGGACTCTTGCAATAAGAGGCCTACCACCTAGTACCTAGTCTCTTATGGCCAGTAATGTCTCTAGCTACAGTGCCCTTCACACCGGAACACAGTGTAGTGTACGTACACTACTGCTTGGCGGCAGAATATCTGACACTGTGGTGGTACCCACCTAGCCGGACTCTTGCAATAAGAGGCCTACCACCTAGTACCTAGTCTCTTATGGCCAGTAATGTCACTAGCTACAGTGCCCTTCACACCGGAACACAGTGTAGTGTACGTACACTACTGCTTGGCGGCAGAATATCTGACACTGCGGTGGTACCCACCTAGCCGGACCCTTGCAATAAGAGGCCTACCACCTAGTACCTAGTCTCTTATGGCCAGTAATGTCACTAGCTACAGTGCCCTTCACACCGGAACACAGTGTAGTGTCCGTACACTAGTGCTTGGCGGCAGAATATCTGACACTGCGGTGGTACCCACCTAGCCGGACTCTTGCAATAAGAGGCCAACCACCTAGTACCTATTCTCTTATGGCCATTTATGTCACTAGCTACAGTGCCCTTCAAACCGCAACGCAACACAATAATGCTAGTTATTTAAGATAACTGTACACTTGCTCGCCTTCCTAATATTAGCTTTATTGGCTTGAAATCGTTTTATAAAAAATACGGTTTGATAAAAAACTTACCACGTCATCGAACTGTTCCTGTATTCTTCTCGTTATATCCTTATTCTTCTTCGGCCTTGCTATGAGGTAGATCTTCTTTATGCTCCAACAAGACCTGGAAAGATGGTTACAATTAATTGAGGTCGAGTACATCTAAAGAATAAAATTTAATAAAAATATCTATTCGTTTGTAATGTCAAAATAACACGATTTTACTAAATGCATTTGAAAGTATAACACGATAATTTTTAAATATAAATATTATGACAAAAAAAATATTTCTATCATCTGTCTGTCTGTTTGTTCCGGCCTATCTCCGAAACGGTTGGACCGATTTTAACGGAATTTTCTCTGACAGATAGCTGATGTTATAAGGCGTAACTTAGCCTGCATTTATTTTACGAAGAATTTTCGGTTCTCGTGCTCAAAAATATAATAAAAAAACCCATGAAGTTGTTAACAAAATCCGTTTTGTATGAGTCCAAAATATCAGGCACAGGTAGTATTACAATATAATATAAATATTTATAAGGGTTACTAAAAGAGGGCACCACAGACAAAATAGGAGCTGCCCGACTGGGACAGTAGCTCCAACATAAATAGAAGATCGCAGCATTCGCAGCCAAATAACACTACTCTGATGTAGTGTTGTGTTCCTGTGGTGAGTAAGGGCACCAGAGCTCCTTATAGAAAGAGAGGCAGGGCACAACGGTATCTCCCGTTCAAATTAGGAGCTGCCCGACTGGAACAGTACCTCCACCTCACAGAAGATCGCAACCAAATAACACTACTCTGATGTAGTGTTGTGTTCCTGCGGTGAGTAAGGCCACCTGAGAGGATACAACTTTTTCTAATACACCGCCTTTTTTCTGTTAATCAAATTAATACCAAGATAAGATCACTATTTCCAAGAATACTGTAGGTACGTTGGTACTTAAGTTCTAATATTAAGTATAATAAATTATAATAGTCGACGTAGGTTATAAATGATTCCATTTAAGTGCGAATATAAGTATTAAATCTAAGAATAAATATTAGTTATATTCAATGCAATCACACGAACAATAATCTTAATAGCTAATATTACGTGAGGTATTGGTGCCAATTCTGTTGTTCAAAATTACTAAGCTTAACTAATTTGACAGGTCTAAAAATATTGCCATCCTTATTTAACCCCGCACATGAGAAAGGGATGGTAAGACTTTTAGACCTGCCAAATTAGTAAAGTTTAGTAATCCTGAACAACAGAATTGATACCATTATATAAGAATAATATCAATTCAATTCAAAAAGATCTTTATTTGACTAGACTTTACAGGCAAGTACTTTCAAATCGTCAGAATGTACCACCGGATTCGGAAGGTCGGTTTTGCTGAGAAGAATCCGGCAAGAAACTCAGCAATTACTCTTTTAAAAACCAAAAGAATTACATAGTTTACATTTCAAATACTAACTTAACATGGATACCTATTGCTCAAAATAATATATAAAAACAATTGATAACACTAAAAAATAATATTAACACATAGACAAGTATATAACGCTTGAAATTAAGATGTAAGCTAGTAGTAAATATATCATTGCCTCACATGAGAAAGGGATAGCAAGACTTTAAGAACTGTCAAATTAGTTAAGTTTAATAATTTTGTTCAACAGAATTGGCACTATAAACAGTATAGACATTGCACCTCTTTTTACGACAATTGGTCGGATTTGGCACATTTTTGCACAGTTAAACTTGAAGAAAATGGAGAAGGAGAATACTATGTGTAAAACTATGAATGTGTGTGTGTGTGTGTAAAACTAACATTAGACACACTATCATGTTGACTACCATGTTAAAACAAGTGTTATATGTCATAGCCAACGTTCGCTTATATTTCGGACTAGCGAAACGACAAAAAAAACTTACAAGAAAAAGATTAATAATATTTTATTGTGCTTGGCAACCCTAGCTTAGCTAGCAGCAATCCCTTTAACATGTATCACGGATCGTCACGTACCAACATTGCTATCACATGTACGTGAAGCGAATGTATGGCCTGATTGCATTATGTAGTAGGGTTGGCATCTGGTTGTTTTTAATAAAACTAAATATTTGGCGAGCTCTAGTCACCGCTGCGCCGTGGTGCCTGCTGTACTGGAACCAGGCGGTTTGGCGCGGAAGATAACCGGTGGCCGGATGGCATGTCCTTGTTGCCATGGAGATTGGATCGGCCCTTGGGATGCAACTTGTGTCGATACCCTGGTCCCTCGGTGGCGGCCGGCGCCGCTGCTCATCAAGAGTGCCTCAAGCGCCGGAAATATGCATGTCTTGGTCCAGGGCACATATTTTCAGAATTTGCGGATGCTCTGCAGCTTTTTAAGGAGGTCTCACGTCAGCTGGTCGACAAAAGAGGTGTGCAAGTCATGAGTGAAATGACGCTATATACTCTCTGTCTACATCGGCGTGATGATAATCCTTTAACAAAATTATTTCAATGTTGAAATAAGCGCGATGTTTTATAACTCTAGTGCCAGCCCTTAGGTGTGCATACCAATTACCTCGCCGGTATAAAATCGTTGCCTATTCCGGTTACGACAATTGCCGTAGTAATTTTTCTTATACCACACGTGGCACACAAGCATACGGCCCACCTGATGGTAAGCAGTCACCGTAGCCTATAGCCGCTAGCAATACCAAGGGTATCACCAACAGGTTGCCAACCATGTTGTTGATGAGGCCTCACTGTGCTAGCAGCATTACTACTAGCGCAGCGTATCCTCGTGGAGCACTCGCAACCTTACTTACCGCAGAAATACAACACTACATCAAGTAGTGTTATTTCACTGCGGTCTTCTGTAAGGTGGAGGTACAGTCCCCATTTGGGCGGCTCCAATTCAAATGGGAAATCCCAAATCGCCCTACCTCTCTTGAGGCTCTCTAGTCTATATAGTAACCATTAGAGTAGACGCTAGAATTAGGGGTATCTATAATAATAATTATTATTATTATTATTATTTAAGCAAAAACTTTTTACACATAATCTACGGCGGTCCCTGCACTAAGCACAGCTTGTATCGCAGGAGACCAGCATACTGTTACCAAGAAACAATTATATACATGCGTGACATTGCAGTTCGAGTACAAAATGAATAGAAAAAAGGACAAAAGCATATGAAAAAAAAAAATATATATAAAATTAGTTAATGTAAGTGTAAATGGCCGTGTGTTTATTTGTGGTAAAAGTAGGTATATATATATATGCTATGGGAGGGTGTAAGTGCGTGTATGAGTATGTGTGTGCGTGTGTGTGTGTGTGTGTGTGTGTGTGTGTTTTTTGTAAGTGGGAGGTTTATGGAGTGCAAGTGTAACCGGAGGTTTAAAATCCTGTCAAGAAGATATTTTCAGTTTGAAAATAGTCGAGCTTCATTAACCACTGTTCAATTTCCTTTTTTGCCTTTGGTAAAGTGAGTTTGAAAAATCCAGGGACTTTCGAGCATGCCATGTTATACGTGTACGGAAGTAGAAACTTTTGAAGTCGTTTGGCAAAGGTGGAGAGGACCATTGGAACCGGGATCCTGAAAATTCGTCGTTTTGTTAGATTGTCGTAGTCAGGGGAGGCAGTGATCGACCATGCATCTCCAAAGCAGTTCTTATTATGAACAGTTGGCGAACACGTAGAACTTTGCATTCCTCGAATAGAGCATTTGTGCTGTATCTATAGGGTTTCCGTAGCATAACTTTTAGAACAGCTCTTTGTGCTCCTCCAAGCTAAGCATATAGGTCTTGGCGGCACCACCCCATACAGTAATGCAATACTGTAAAGCAGATTGACATATGGCTTTGAATACAAGTATCAAGGTACGTTTGTCTGCTGACTGTTGTAGACATTTCATCATATGGATAGATTTTCGAATGCCTTGTGCAAGATGAGATATGTGATTTTTGAATGATAAGTTTTCGTCGATCATAACCCCCAAGTACCTATAGGTGGAAACACGAGTAATTTCATCGCAGTTGCATGGCGATGCACTCTGAAACGCCGTCCTGCAGGAATGTAGCTTCAGTATCCTTGAAGATGGCGGTTGTGACACACTTGTCTTGTGAAAAGAGATATATTGCGTCTTAGAGAGGTTAAGTGTTAATAAGTTACTACTTAACCATTTGGTGACTGTCAATAAGCTCTTTTTCTGCTGAATATATAAATCTACTAGTGTATATAAATTATATACCAGCAAAAGTCTAGATTGCGATAGAAGAGGATAATTTCTTAACACCTACGTAACTTATGATTATTAAATTACATGCTTAAGCAACCAATTGCCAACTATGAGTAGGTAATCCAATAATAATATATTTTAAGTATTGAATATCTGACACTGCGGTGGTACCCACCTAGCCGGACTCTTGCAATAAGAGGCCTACCACCTAGTACCTAGTCTCTTATGGCCAGTAATGTCTCTAGCTACAGTGCCCTTCACACCGGAACACAGTGTAGTGTACGTACACTACTGCTTGGCGGCAGAATATCTGACACTGCGGTGGTACCCACCTAGCCGGACTCTTGCAATAAGAGGCCTACCACCTAGTACCTAGTCTCTTATGGCCAGTAATGTCACTAGCTACAGTGCCCTTCACACCGGAACACAGTGTAGTATACGTACACTAGTGCTTGGCGGCAGAATATCTGACACTGCGGTGGTACCCACCTAGCCGGACTCTTGCAATAAGAGGCCTACCACCTAGTACCTAGTCTTTTATTGCCAGTAATGTCACTAGCTACAGAGCCCTTCACACCGGAACACAGTGTAGTGTACGTACACTAGTGCTTGGCGGCAGAATATCTGACACTGCGGTGGTACCCACCTAGCCGGACTCTTGCAATAAGAGGCCTACCACCTAGTACCTAGTCTCTTATGGCCAGTAATGTCACTAGCTACAGAGCCCTTCACACCGGAACACAGTGTAGTGTACGTACACTAGTGCTTGGCGGCAGAATATCTGTCACTGCGGTGGTACCCACCTAGCCGGACTCTTGCAATAAGAGGCCTACCACCTAGTACCTAGTCTCTTATGGCCAGTAATGTCACTAGCTACAGAGCCCTTCACACCGGAACACAGTGTAGTGTACGTACACTAGTGCTTGGCGGCAGAATATCTGACACTGCGGTGGTACCCACCTAGCCGGACTCTTGCAATAAGAGGCCTCCATTCCATCATAATCCAATAGTAAATCAAGCACAAAATACTACAAATGAGTCCGCGTAGCATATAAACTGCACGATTTATTGCACAAAGAGCAATTCAGTGCATAATTTGCATGAATCAGCAGTAACACTCGGCATATATTAATACTGACAGAAGCTCAGTAATAAAGTAGAAAAACCCAGAATTAAAACAGTAACTAACTTATTTAATTCGGTCGTAAATACACTGACAAGCAAAACAACTTTTATAACACGAAGGTGGCACACAAGCATACGGCCCACCTGATGGTAAGCAGTCACCGTAGCCTATAGCCGCTACCAATACCAGGGGTATCACTAACGGGGTGCCAACCATGTTGTTGATGATGATTGACTCACTGTGCTAGCAGCAATACTACTCAGCTCAGCGTATCCTCGTGGAGCACTGGCAACCTTACTTACCGCAGAAACACAACACTACATCAAGTAGTGTTTCACTGCGGTCTTCTGTAAGGCGGAGGTACAGTCCCCAGTCGGGCGGCTCCAATTTAAATGGGATAACCCACGGGATATTCCAAATCGCCCTACTTCTCTTAAAACAACTCACAAACATTCATGAAATGTGACCGATACTAAAGCGTAAGCTTCTTGAAATCTATAATATAAAAATGAATCACTGAATGTTGCTAAGCGCAAATCTCGAGAACAGCTGAACAGACTTCGCTAATTTTTTTTTAGAATATTCCTTGAAGTACGAGGAGGGTTCTTACGGAGAGAAAAAAATAAAAATTGCCTGAAAAAATATTTGATAAATGTCTATCAGTGCGAAGCAGGGGCGGGCCGCTATTAAAATTACAAGGATTTTTATTTACGCATAATAACACCGAATTGAAACGAAACGACGTTAATGTATTGTTATTAAAAGATTATCAAAAGAAATATACAATACGAATGAGAGTGGAAGAAGCTGTGGAAGGACAAGGTCCAACTTCCTAGATAAAATCACCAAAGTACTCAATAATGGAAAGGTGAAGAGTACTCGGAACCGGTGGAGTATGAAGAGATTGATGAATGTAGAAGCAAAAGAGGTGTGCAAGTCTCTAGTGAATAGCGCTCAATACTCTCTGCCTACCACGTGAGGGACTTGACGTGATGATATGTATACCGCGACGGGTAGGCATAACATGCTATCTAAGGATCAAACGAAAGCAAGTAAGAATCATTTAAATTCTACGTCAAAGTCACCAAACGCTACGCATTTGAAATTTGTTAATGTTTTAGCCAATCCAAATTAAATCTTATCTCTATAGAATTGAGTTCATTTTCGTTTGCAAATTATTATTTGATGTGGACTAACCAGTCCAATTGTATTATAATGAATCTAATTACGTCACCAATAAGGTTGTAATTCATTTGTCGTTGCTTTTTCCTTGTTTGCAACTCCTTGGACTATTTAAGATTCTTGTTTGTATAAGCTCGCAATTTCATACAAATATTGTATGAAATAAGTTAAATTGTGTGGAAAATTCCTGTACTTTTAAAATGATGACGGTGCATTGAACTCTATATTAATGCCGTAGTGGCCTGGTGGTTGAAGCAACGGCCTGTCATCTGATGGGCCCCGGTTCAAACCCCGGCCCGTACCAATTTGGGATTTGCCGTGGGTTTTCACATTTAAATTGAAGCCGCCCGACTGGGGACTGTACCTCAACCTTACAGAAGACCGCAGTGAAATAACACTACTAGATGTAGTATTGCGTTTCTGCGGTAAGTAAGGTTGCCAGTGCTCCACGAGGATAGGCTGGGCTAGTAGTATTGCTGCTAGCACAGTGAGTCTTCATCAACAGGGATGGCAACTCGTTAGTGATATCCCTGGTATTGATAGCGGCTATAGGCTACGGTGACTGTTTACCATCTGGTGGACTGTATGCTTGTGTGCCACCTTAGTGGTATAAAATATATAATATATAAGTTTATATCATTGTATTGTCATCGGTCCTTAATACGTGAGCTAATTATCACAATGATCAGACGACTTGAAGTCGGTGAACATGACGTTGAAAGATTCCGTTACATTCATACATAAGCAATGGTGTAGATTCTGTTGTTCAAAATTACTAAACTTAACTAATTTGACATGTCTAAAAGTCTTGCTATCCCTTTCTCATGTGCGGGCTTAAATAAGGATGGCAATATTTTTAGACCTTTCAAATTAGTTAAGTTTAGTAATTTTTAACAACAGATTTTCCAAATTGACATACGAATTTTTAGTTCCGCTTTTCCGGCGCAGCGCTGTTCCTCTTCCAATACAAAAATAGTCGAAAGCTATACGAATACGTAGTCGACGATTTGTTCTTGCTATGCCACGGGTACAAAATCTCGAACACAGCTAGTAAATCTATACTAATCTTCTATATCTATATCTATACATCTATACTATACTATAATATTATAAAGAGGAAAGATTTGTATTTTTGTATGTATTGAATAGGCTCCGAAACTACTGGACCGATTTCAAAAATCTTTCACCGTTAGAAAGCTACATTATCACTGAGAAACATATTATACTAGCTGCCCGCCCCGGCTTCGCACGGGTAGACAAAATATTTGATAAATGTCTACCCGTGCGAAGCCGGGGCGGGCCGCTAGTAATTAAATAAATATAAACATTCTCGCTAATTATATTTCTATATTGCACAATAATGTTGATTACTCGTACGATTTTAAAACTTTGACATTCACTAAGTACATGTTATAAAAGTGGCGTGGAGTTGCGCAAACTCAAGGCTCCATCGTGTTTGAGGCCGGACGCAACTAAATTTTCAATTAGCGAGCATTCGACTCTCTGTTTAGATCTCAAAAAGAGCGGTAAGGCAGATGGTATCTTGGGTTTTCCCAACAATATTGGAGCCCGACTGGGGACTGTTCCTCCCCCTTACAGAAGACCGCAGTCAAATAAAACTACTTACTTGATGTAGTGTTGTGTTTCTGCGGTAAGTAAGGTTGCCAGTGCGCCACAAGGATACGCTGGGCTAGTAGTAATGCTCCTAGCACAGTGAGTCCTCACCAACAACATGGTTGGCAACTCGTTGGTAATACCCCTGGTATTGCTAGCGGTATAGCCGCTAGCAATACCAGGGGTGCTATGGTAACCACTTACCATCAGGTGGGCTATAAGCTTGTTTGCCACCTTAAAAGTAATTATGTAAGAAGAGCAATGGGTAAACCCACGGGCGATCCCAATTCGCCCTACCTCTTTTTTTAAGCCCATGGGGTAATCACTGTACTTAAGCTAAGAAAAACTCATTGGTACGGGGTGGGGTTTGAACCTGGGCCCAGCAGATGACAGGCCGTTGCTTCAACCACAAGGCCACCAATTCTTTTGAAATATATTATTTGCTTTGTAAATAATATTATTGTAGACTTGTACAAGGCAGTTGTTTCGATATGAATCTGAAGGCGGAATAACTTGTTAATTGAGTAGTAATTAGCTATACATTTAGTCGAAGTAAACACATTTTAGGGTTCCGTACACTCATTAGTGTACGGAACCTTACCCTTTTACCCTTGTAAACAACAGAGCTTCATGGCTAAGACATCGCTGTCCGTCTGTCTGTCAGCGGGCTGTATCTCATAATCCGTAATAGGTACATTCGTCAATCTCTTCATACATACCCGCTAGTTCCGATTACCTACTGTTTAAAGCTTGTTTTTATAAATAATACCATACCCTTTTTAAGGAGACCTCAAACAAATTACGCGAGGCCTCCTGTGACAAGAGGGCTGGCGAATATTTGGCCCAAAGGATAAGCATTGCAATTCAGCGTGGCAATGCCGCCAGCCTTCTTGGCACACTTCCCCGTGACAGTGGTTCGGGACATTTATTTTACGTTTAGGTTAGTTTTGTACTTCTTAGTTTAGTTTATTTTAAGTTTTTAATTTAAGTTAATGTAATTATTTATTTCCTTAAATGATATATTGATTGATTAAATTTATTCTTACTCATAAATAATTAAATTTTTAAACAATAGCACTTTGTAACTGGGTGATAGTATAATTGTTAATGACATGATAATTGATCCAGTGCATAATACAATTGACCCCTGGTAATTGTTGTAATGAATTGCAAATTCCTTAATTGTTACTGACACAAACAACTAGTAGCTTTCATTTTAAATGTTACTTAGTCTGCTTACTCGTACATAATTATTTGATCACATAACACATACCTTGGAGCACAGTTCAGATCAGATTTTTCATTTTACTTTGTACTTGTTTTTTATAAAATTGTGTTCTGTTTTTGTGCTTAATAAATAAAATAAGATCAAATAAAAAATGTACGAAATTGAATTAGCTCACTAAACTGCCTTTGCTTTGCGGCGTCCGGAAGACGGGTCGCTCAGTTCCCTCCACAATGGTTGAAGAGGGCGATGGCTGCATTTGCGTCATACTTGTGAACAGGTGCTGCTTGTGGAGGCTGGCCATCAAGCCTTTTTTATTTATTAACTACTAACTTATATTTTAATTACAAGCATTATATCCTTGTCTATGTGTTATTTAATTAGCTATTTAATTTTTATATATTCTTTTGTGAAATATTCATGTTATGTTAGTATTTGAAATGTATATTAATTATTATATGTATTTCTTTTAGTTTTAAAATTTGTAATTGCTGAAATTCTTGCCGGATTCTTCTCAGCAAAACCGACCTTCCGAATCCGGTGGTAGATTCTGACGATTAGAAAGTGCTTGCCTGTAAAGTCTAGTCAAATAAAGATAATTTTGAGTTTGAGTTTGAGTCAACAAACGCCGGTTTTCATACAAACTTGCATCCCTTATTTTACCGCCTTAGGGGTGGTATTTCCAAACACTCTTCCTTAGTGGTATAGTATTATCTTCTTAAGGACCTACTGTCAAAATCTCAAGTCTCTAACCCCAGCCGTTTAGCTTGTGCGTTGATATGTCAGTCAGTCAGTAAGGAACCCTTATAAGATCACTTTGTTGTCCGTCTGTCTGTCAGTCTGTCTTTCTATCAGTATGTGTGTCTGTCTGTCTGTCCGTCTGTCTGTCAAGAATTTTTATCTCAAGAACGCGTGGAGTTATCAAATTGAAATTAATATGAAATACCCGGGTCTATACTAAAAAATACTATGGTCGCTTTCGGCTGTAAAATAATCAAACCTGTAAGTCAATATGAAGAACCATAAATTTGCAGTATTTTTTTTTATATGCGAATTTACAAAAAAAAAATAACGACCTCATTTGAAGTTCGCCTTCTTTTAACCTTACCTACAAGTGTGTACGGAACCGGAGCGCGAGTCCGACTCGCACTTGGCCGGTATTTTCATTAATATTTCCACTCACCTCAGCAGTTTCTCGACGAGTAGCTTTCCCAGGAATCCAGTGCCGCCAGTTAGTAGAACAGTAGCCCCAGCGAATAGCTTCTCAATCTGGGAGTCCCCTAGCAAGTCCCGTTCGTCCACCATGTCCATGTAGGTGATATCCCCGCCTTGCTTCGCCTGGTGTATTTGCTCGGTCGTATGCATTGTCAATGACTCTGGAACAATAATACAGAAATATTTATTTATCGCACCCTATTGTAGATGACTCAGTAAAATAAATCTATACATGTAAATAAAATGTAAGTCTGTTTGTATGTCAAAATAAAAATAACAGCTTTTTGCAAAATGCATATGCTAATAAACATCATACTAAAAACAATTAAATAATTCTTTGGCTGTCCATTTGTGTTTGTTCCGGGCAATCTCCGAAACGGCTGCCCCGATTTGAACGGGACATTCACTGGCAGGTAGCTGATTTTACTGGACTTGCTTGGGCAACTTTTATTACATATAATACATATAAACGCAATTCATATTTTTTTATACCACTAAGGTGGCACACAAGCATACGGCCCACCTGATGGGAAGCAGTCACCGTAGCCTATAGCCGCTAGCAATACCAGGGGTATCACCAACCCTGTTGTTGATGTGGACTCACTGAGCCATTTAGGCATCTTTTTTGCCTTCTATATAATTAACTAGCTTTTTCTCGCGGCTTCGCACGCGTGGTAAATAAGTCGACGGATTTTCATACAGTTTCATCTCCTATTTTATCCTTAGGGGTGGAATTTCCAAAAATCCTTAAATACGTATTTATTTATTTCTAACTAATAGGCCAAATACCAATTTTCATGCGCTTCACTTCAAAAATTACGGACTTTCATACAAATTTTACCCCCTTAGAGGTGTAATTAATCTAAATGCTTTTTTAGCGGATGCCTACGTCATAACATCTACCTGCATGCCAAATTTCAGCCAGATCCGTCCAGTGGTTTGGGCTGTGCGTTGATAGATCACTATGTCAGTGAGTCGGTCACCTTTGAGTTATATATATTAAGATTGTCTTAAAATTACCCATGACTCATTCTTTTGTTCAAGTTATTAAAACATATAATTTTACGACGTCTGTGCATCTCGTAGAAGTCTAGAATATTCATTATTATTTCGCCTGCGACTTTGCATGGTTTTTAGATGAAAAATTAAGTTAATTGTTAAACTGTAGGGTAGGTTCTTTTCGTAACAAATTTCAGTAAAACCTATAAAAAACCTAATAATAATCCTTCATTAAACAGTGGTTGATTAAATTACCCTTATTTTAAACTAAATATAAACTAAATAGCCCAGTTACACTTTGTAACAGCACCTATCGAGCAGTGAATGTCCCGTTCAAATCGGTCCAGCCGTTTTAGAGATTACCCGGAACAAACAGACGGACAAAATATTTTTAGTGGTTATTATTATTGTATTTACTTTCATATGTATTTTAATAAAAAACTGTTGATTTGTAGTAACAAAAATACTTTTATTAATTTGTACAGATTTACATACAACAATTTTAAACTGGACATACTGTGGTGTCCTACCTCTCTTTCTATATTAGAATATAAATACCATAGAGAGTTAGGGCTCCTTAAATTAGCTCTGGTGCCTGCGGTGAGTAAGGACTCACCGCAGGAACACAACACTACATCAAAGTAGTGTTATTTGGCTGCGATCTTCTGTAAGGTGGAGGTACTGTCCCAGTCGGGCAGCTCCTATTTTGAACGGGAGCTACCGTTATGCCCTACCTCTCTTTCTATAAGGAGCTCTGGTGCCCTTACTCACCGCAGGAACACAACACTACATCAGAGTAGTGTTATTTGGCTGCGATCTTCTGTAAGGTGGAGGTACTGTCCCAGTCGGGCAGCTCCTATTTTGAACGGGAGCTACCGTTATGCCCTACCTCTCTTTCTATAAGGAGCTCTGGTGCCCTTACTCACCGCAGGAACACAACACTACATCAGAGTAGTGTTATTTGGCTGCGATCTTCCTTAAGGTAGAGGTACTGTCCCAGTCAGGCAGCTCCTATTTTGAACGGATGCTACCGTTATGCTCTACCTCTCTTTCTATAAGGAGCTCTGGTGCCCTTACTCACCACAGGAACACAACACTACATCAGAGTAGTGTTATTTGGCTGCGATCTTCTGTAAGGTGGAGGTACTGTCCCAGTCGGGCGGCTCCTATTTTGAACGAGAGCTACCGTTATGCCCTACCTCTCTTTCTATAAGGAGCTCTGGTGCCCTTACTCACCGCAGGAACACAACACTACATCAGAGTAGTGTTATTTGGCTGCGATCTTCTGTAAGGTGGAGGTACTGTCCCAGTCGGGCGGCTCCTATTTTGAACGAGAGCTACCGTTATGCCCTACCTCTCTTTCTATAAGGAGCTCTGGTGCCCTTACTCACCGCAGGAACACAACACTACATCAGAGTAGTGTTATTTGGCTGCGATCTTCCTTAAGGTAGAGGTACTGTCCCAGTCGGGCAGCTCCTATTTTTAACGGGAGCTACCGTTATGCCCTACCTCTCTTTCTATAAGGAGCTCTGGTGCCCTTACTCACCGCAGGAACACAACACTACATCAGAGTAGTGTTATTTGGCTGCGATCTTCTGTAAGGTGGAGGTACTGTCCCAGTCGGGCAGCTCCTATTTTGAACGGGAGCTACCGTTATGCCCTACCTCTCTTTCTATAAGGAGCTCTGGTGCCCTTACTCACAGCAGGAACACAACACTACATCAGAGTAGTGTTATTTGGCTGCGATCTTCTGTAAGGTGGAGGTACTGTCCCAGTCGGGCAGCTCCTATTTTGAACGGGAGCTACCGTTATGCCCTACCTCTCTTTCTATAAGGAGCTCTGGTGCCCTTACTCACCACAGGAACACAACACTACATCAGAGTAGTGGTTTGAATTTTTCATTATTTAAATTAGAGACCAAGGTATTTGTTTGCATAATTTAATTCAGATAAAACTACCGCCAAACCTTGGGATTTATTAGATTAATATTATGTTCATAAATGAAATTCGTACCGTTTTTGGTAGTACCACTTCTCGACTTGATTAAACTAGTTCTCACACACAGATTTGTCTGCGAGGAAATAAGATCTGTGCCGGTAGCGGGAACATTGTCGACAACGTAATCGAAAACGTAACTCGCGAAATGTCAAAATTGTCATACTAATTTTTAGTTTCACTTTTCACCGCCGCAGCGCTGCTCATTTTTCAATACAATAATAGTCGAAGGGATACGAAAACGTTGTCGAAAAAGTTCATGCTACCGGCACATATAACGTCATTACGATAAAAAATCGGCGAAGTGTGAGTTGGAATCGCACATCGAGGGTTACGTACAATAAACAAACTAGATTTAATGAAAAACTTAACGTCGCCGTTCGATCCCAAGACACGGCTATTGCACTAACTGCAAATAATAAGTTTGTAATAGTAATTTCGCTTGAAACTATAGCAATGCACACTCTATGAGCATTTCAAGCGTCTACTTGTTGCCATCCTAATAAGGATAGAAAAAACAAAACCAAGTGCGAGTCGAACTCGCGCACCGAGGGTTCCGTACACACTTGTAGGTAAGGTTAAAAGTAAGCAAATTCCTCAAATAACAGATTTAACCATAGTTTTAAGTTTGTTGTTTATTAATCTTGTAATTATTTTTTATGTTACTTCTAAAATTATTCACCCACCTGCTCAAATTGTAATGCAAATTTTCTAGGTTAAATTTATTACTTTTCTTTAATAATATATAATATTTTCTATAATAAGTTCTATAATATTGATTGTTCAGAGTAGACAAGTTCAGTGTACTAGGTATTTTCCCTTTTGCGAATGTTGTGTACGCCTCTAAATGATACACATATCAGAAATGTGATTATAACAATGTCTAAGTGTAATGTTACAATATGTTGTATTGTTGGTGTACCTATCTTAAATAAATAAATAAATAAGCAAACTTCAAATGAGGTCATTATTCGTCGGTGTCTCTCAAGAGCGCGATTCAGAAATAGTTTAAGTAAATTCACATGTAAATAAATTACTACATATTTACGGATTCCAATTTTTTTTCCTTAACTTGATACTGCTTAGGTTAACGGGAAGTACCCTAAAGGTTTTGATTCTCTTGTGAAATCGTAAAATATGCGACAAAAAGTGGACTTACAAGTTTTATTAATATACAGCTGAAGGAATATATTAATTTCAATTTAATAACTCCACGCGTTCTTGAGATAAAAAAATCTTGTCGGACAGACAGACATACGGACAAAGAACGGTACGGAACCCTAAAATCGGAGCCTTAATAAGGCTGTGAGTTATTATTCAATGATTTGTTTACTTTACCAAAGGTCCCCTTCGAGTTATGCAAATTGTAAACAGAATAGGCCTTGCCTTTCAGCCTTGATTTTGACTTTGTCGTAAAAATCTTGCCAATATTTTTTTAACGTGTTCTCTCAATGCCAACTTGACAATTATGTAACAACGTGACAGCAACGAACATGAGTACCAACTTAATAAATATTTCGTAAAGAAGGTAAGATCGTAAATAACTCCTTTACTCGTAAAACATAATTAAAAGGTCATGTTTCATAGAGATTTGCCAGTGCTCCACGAGCATACGCTGGGCTAGTAGTAATGTTGCTAGCACAGTGAGTCCTCATCAACAACATGGTTGGCAACTCGTTAGTGATACCCCTGATATTGCTAGCGGCTATAGGCTACGGTGACTACTTACCAACAAGTGGGCCGAATACTTGTGTGCCACCTTAGTGGTATAAAATAAAATGGTTCAAATCTGAACGTGCCGCTACTTTTTGTATATTATTCTGTTAGAGCTTGTCCGTCTGAGCATTTATTTATGCATGACACTAAAGCTGGACATAACAAGACATTTCATTTGTTTTGGTTATTTTAAATAGCTATTTAAAACAAAAAAATTATGACTATACAAATTTTTGAACTCAATTAAAATCAACGACTATTATGGTCCTATGGTTTGGTGCAACAGTAATAAATGCTCAGTCAGTCACGCTCTAATAGATAATAAAAAAAAATGCGTAGAGGTTGGTCAGTTCTTTCAGGTTTGGACCAAACTAGCTATTAAACTAACTGCCCGGACAAACTTTGTCTGTCTGTCAAGTTTAAAATAGTTTTCGACCGATCAGACCTACCTAATATGCACAATAACTTTGAAAAGAATCGGTCAAGCCGTTTCGGATTTACACATATAATTATCATTGACTAGCGGCCCGCCCCGGCTTCGCACGGGTAGACATTTATTTTGTCTACCCGTGCGAATTTTTCCTGAATTTTGTTTGCTATTAACCTCACGACCTTTCCAACGAATGCAAAACCGTGGAAATCGGTTCGTGCGTTCTGGAGTTATAGCGTCAGGAAGGAAAACCCGACTTATTTTTATATAGTAGATTTCGGAAGAGTTTAGACAAACACTGTGTCACGAGAATTTTGTGTATTAAAGATTAATATTTCCAAACTTTAAGTTGGCAACCCTAAGTGAGGCCTTAGTTAACACACATAACAAAGGTTAAGTAGGAGCAAGTCAACATCGTCGAGTGTTTATTAAGGACTTTATGACGTCATAAAGTCACTTGGCATAATATTATGGTAATGCAAGGTAAGCGTTCTTAGTTCTTCCGATCTTATAATGTAAAATAGATTTGTTCTATATATCTTCATGCCCAGGGCCCCCGAAGAGGTAACCTGCTTGATGTAGTTTTGTGTTTCTGCGGTAAGTAAGGTTGCCAGTGCTCCACGAGGATACGCTGGGCTAGTAGTAATGCTAGCACAGTGAGTCCTTATCAACAACATGGTTGGCAACCCGTTAGTACCCCTGGTATTGCTAGCGACTATAGTCTACGGTGACTGCTTACCATCAGGTAGGCCGTATGCTTGTGTGCCATCTTAGAAGTATAAAAAAAAAAGCCAGAGGTTACAAAACCCTACTTTCCACCGAAGATAATTTGGTGTCAACGTGACAGATGGTGAGTCCGTCGCCGTCTCTAAGGCACTACATACGTCCTTAAATTTCATCTGTACGTAGATTTAGACGAAGTTTCCTCACAAAATATCACTGCACTTAACTGCTGCGGCTGGACCGATTTCGCTAATTCTTTGTTATTTGCTAATTGTATTTGTGTTTGTTACTGTCAGGAGAAGGTTCTTTAAAAAAAAAAAAAACCTTTTTATTTCGCGATAAACTAAAGGTCCTTTTTGCTATATTGTTTTCGTCATATGAATTCATAGCTAAGACAGGACATCGTCTGTCGGGTCAGCTTGTAAATAAATATTAAATAAACTGTCCCTATTGGAGCGGCTCCAATTTTAAAGGGAAAACCCCTTATTTACATCTCATTGGTGTGTGATTAATCACTGTACTTAAGCTTAGAAAAACTCAATGCTATAGCCGGCGGGGTTTTGAACCTAGGCGTCATTCATGACAAGCGGTGTCACTTCAACCACTCGGCCACAACTGTAACATTATAACGACATGATAATTCGCTTAAAACACTTTAAAATAATACTGTATTTCTTTTTGTATAAAATAGTAATGAATGCGTTTTTAAAGAAGACGTGACAAAAGTTTTTTACGATTCTAAAACATTATAATTTTTTTTTTTTTTTATAATCATAATAATAATTGCTTGGACATTATCACACAGCGCCATCTGGCCCCAAACTAAGCAAAGCTTGTACTATGGGAACCAGCAGCTGATACAATACTTATATACTTTTTTTTTTTTGTAAATACATACTTATAATACATACCAAACACCCAGACGCAAGGCAAACATAATTGTCACATAAATGTTTGCTCCGGCGGGAATCGAACCCGCGACCCCAGCGTAGCAGTCAGGTATACTAACCACTAGACCAGAGGTCTCGTCAATTATTCTATATATTTAAATTGCATATTGTATTGTATTCCTATTATTTATATAATGTGTAGTTTTCCTTGACTTTTCCGGTCAACGCAACTTTGTATCAATTGTACCTATAATACTATGACAGATAGAAGAACAAGCTAGATGCATAAGATTGTAGCAACCTCACGGCTACATAAACCAACGTTAGAAATCGACTAACTAGCAGGACAACATTCAACGAATGACGTCACAATCCTGCCACGCGCTAGCGAAGTTTTCTACGCAATTCAACATATATACAAGTTTCCGACTAGAACAGCCAGGAGCCGCGGTTCCCCAGGCACAACACCCGCCTGGCTGGAAGATCTTCCCTTTGCGGTGGCTGAGCATGATCACCTCGCTCGCCCCACACTGGTGACCCCGTTGCGTCAGTATTGGCGTGAACATCAGCAACCTTCTCCACCCCCATCAAAGTCTTCAGCAGCAGTCACACAGCAAGCCAGCATCGAGTATCAACAGGTCCAACTCAGCCGACTCACCGCGCTACTGGTCCTGGCACTCACCTCTCCACCGACTACATACGTCCGCCTCACACAGCCCACTTCTGGAGTCCATTCGGCATTGCTCACCGTCTTATCTCCACGTCGTACGCTTGCATTGAGATACTGGACTCAGTCGGCATCTAACGCTCAGTCTCGACTCACCGCAGACTTCGAAGCACACTGGCACTTGCAAGCATTCAAGCACTGACTGTAATCAAGCTCTGGATCGACCTCCGGTCTCGGGGGGAGTGATGTAGCGACCTCACGGCTACATAAACCAACGTTAGAAATCGACTAACTAGCAGGACAACATTCAACGAATGACGTCACAATCCTGCCACGCGCTAGCGAAGTTTTCTACGCAATTCAACATATATACAAGTTTCCGACTAGAACAGCCAGGAGCCGCGGTTCCCCAGGCACAACACCCGCCTGGCTGGAAGATCTTCCCTTTGCGGTGGCTGAGCATGATCACCTTAAGACTTATTCGTATACTAGATGGTATTTGCGAACATATAAGTAACGCACACTGACATACTTTAGCCATATAATGCGGAGAGGAGATGACAGTCTGGAAAAGCTAGTCATTGTTGGGCAGACAGAAGGCAAAAGAGCGCGAGGCCGATCCCCAACACGCTGGTGTAACCAAGTAAAACAAGCCACCTCCTCTATCAATATCCAACAAGCCGTGATGAAATCAATGGACCGGAAACGATGGAGGCAGATCGTACAATTGAAACCAAGTGACCACGATCCTCAGTAATGAGGGACCGACCTGAGAGAGAGAGAAGTAAAACCACTTTTTTGATGTCTCTCTCTTGTCGTTCCCTCATGACTGAGGATCGTGGTCATCAACGAGTAGTCCACACATGGAGTGAACTATTTGTTTCCATCGGCTTCTGTCCATCGCAGCCCTGACGACGGAGCTAAATCTCGGGAACCTGGAGTCTTTTACTTGGTCGGTCCATCTGGTAGGAGATCGGCCTCGGGCTCGCTTGCCACCCGTGTTCCCAACTACGATCAATTTCTCCAGGCTCTCTTTACCCCTTCGCATTATGTGGCCAAAATACGAAAGAATTCGTTGGTGGCATATCGTTTTAGATGTAGTGTGTGGGTAAGGCGTAGTTTCGATGCATTCGTTGATACATACGACTTTGAACTTCTCAGACGTATGCAGGTTTCCTCACGATGTTTTCCGTCACCGTTAAGCTCGTGGTGTGACTAATCATTGTTTTACGAAAAACTCATCGGTACAGACCGGTGGGATTCGAACTTCCTTCACTAGAATAGCAGGCAACGCTTCGTACCACACGGCCACCGCGATATAATCTCTATATATAAAATGAATCCCTATTTCCCTTGATCACGGCATCACGTGTGAACGGCTGGACCGATTTTGCTAATTCTTGTTTAATTGAGTTTTTTATTGTAAGGAGAAGATTCTTATAAAAAAAACCGGAACCTTTTTAATATCGGGATAAACTAAAGATCCTTTTTGCTATGGTGTATTTGTCATATGAATTCATAGCTAAGACAGGACAACGTCTGTCGGGACAGCTAGTAAATTATAACATTATTTACACAGATCATAAGACGCGATCTTTCTATTGGTTGAAGAAACACCTCTTTCACTTCCTCACAACTTAAATCAATCATAGTTCGTAGGAAAACATGTTTTTGTTAACTTCAGTAAAGACGTCATCGGTCAAAAAATACGTTATAAATGCCTTGAACTTTGAAATGGAATAATTTTAATAATAACATGCCTATACGTTCTCATATTACACCGCATCAGGTATATAATTAAATATTTATGTCTTAGAGCGGACAGAAGAACAATTTTGTTCCTGACTAAGAAAATTAAATGAACGCTAAGGAAGAAACGAAAAGAATGAAAACCAATTTTAAGTAGCAAAACCTTTTATACCACTAAGGTGGCACACAAGCATACGGCCCAGCTGATGGTAAGCAGTCACCGTAGCCTATAGCCGCTAGCAATACCACGGGTATCACTAAGGAGTTGCCAACCCTGTTGTTGATGAGGACTCACTGCGCTAGCAGCATTACTACTAGCCCAGCGTATCCTCGTGGAGCACTGGCAACCTTACCGCAGAAACTCAACACTACATCAAGTAGTGTTATTACACTGCGGTCTTCTGTAAGGTGGAGGTACGGTCCCCAGTCGTGTGGTTCCTTCACCTTAGTGGTATAAAACAAAACTACTTCTTTATACGTACAGATGTATATGATAAACATATATTTAGTAATCAAATTAAAGTTGGATGAAATATTTAATGACAGTCTTTATAATCCAAGGTAACACAACACATCTTATTGCAAAACAGTAAAGAATCCAGTTTCAAATGGACTAGCCACTATTGGCAACATTATTTGCAGTCAACGAACACGCCAGCTACAGATTACGGAAGCAACGCCACGGCAGAAATGGCATGGCAATGCAAAGTTGTTGTTGTCGCGCCACGTTCACAATGAAGACACGGTGTGGTTTTTTTTATACCACTAAGGTGGCAAACAAGCATACGAAAACGAAAACAAGCATATAAAAAGAGAGGTAGGATGATTTGGGATTGCCCGACTGGGGACTGTACCTCCACCTTATAGAAGACCGCAGTGAAATAACACTACTTGATGTATGATGATGTTTCTGCGGTAAGTAAGGTGTCAGTGCTCCACCAGGATACGCTGGGCTAGTAGTAATGCTGCTAGCTCAGTGAGTCCTCATCAACAGCATGGTTGGCAACCCGTTAGTAATATCCCTGGTATTGCTAGCGGCTATAGGCTACGGTGACTGCTTACCATCAGGTGGGCCGTATGCTTGTGTGCCACCTCAGTGGTATAAAAAAAATTAACGTCCCGCCTGTTGGTAAGCGGTTACCGCAGCCTATGGACGCTTGCAAAACCAGGGGTATCACTCGCGCGTTGCCGACCCTATAATCGTTATTGAAGCGATCATTGAATTCTAATCTTATTTGAAGCCGTGGTGATCGTGTGGTATAGCGTTGCCTGCTATTCCAGTGTCGCAAGTTCCAATCCCACCGGTCTGTACCAATTAGTTTTTATAACTTAAATGCAGTGATTAGTCACAACACGAGCTTTACGGTGAAGGAAAACATGGCGAGGAAACCTGCATACGTCTGAGAAGATATTCAAGGACGTATGTAGTGCCTAAGTGACGGCGACGGACTCACCATCTGTCACGTTGGCACCAAATTATCTTCGGTAGAAAGTGGGTGTTGTAACCTCTGCCTACCGCTTCGGGGACCCTTCTGGGAAGGCGTGATGATATATATTTTTTAATTTTAAGCCAAAATAAAACAGATCCTTATATTTGAAACGTACCTAACTAACCAGTCGTGACTTCAATCGAGTGAATTATGAAAAAATAATCAAATCTTTTGATATTAAAATAGCGTATATACATTTCCGTAATGCGTACTACATCCTTGACAAATTTCAACAACGTCTATCTATATCTATACTAATATTATAAAGAGGAAAGAATCGTATTTTTGTATTGAACAGGTTCCGAAACTTGTGGACCGATTTCAAAAATTCTTTCACCTTTTAAAGCTACATTATCACTGAGTAACATAGGCTAAATTTTATACTAGCAGCCCGCCCAGACTTCGCACGGGAAGGTGAAATATTTGATAAATGTGTACCCGTGCGAAGCCGGGGCGGGCCGCTAGTTCGTAATAAATTATGATTGTGCAGACAATAATATTTTCACATCATAATATTTGCATAATATTAGCGCAATTTCATATTTTCTATCAATTTATTAGGTTTTTAACCCACTTAAACATGTTAAAGATTTTTTAAGCAGATATTAAGAGAAAGTGGATGTACCTCATTGTAAAGTTGAAGTAAACTATAATAAGTATGCTACGTTGGTTTAGATATTATTCTTATATACCAATACAGTGGTACACAAGCATACGGCCCACAAGGTAAGCAGAGACCGTAGCCTATAGCCTTAGCAATACCAGGGGTATCCCTAACGTGTTGCCAACCATTGTTGATGAGGACTCACTGAGCATTACTACTAGCCCAGCGTATCCTCGTGGAGCACTGGCAACCTTACTTACCGCAGAAACACAACACTACATCAAGTAGTGTTATTTCACTACGTTGTTCTGTAAAGTGGAGGTACAGTCCCCAGTCGGGCGGCTCCAAATTTAATGGGAAACCCAACGGAAGATCTCAATTTGCCACATCTTATATAGAACAAACACTTGTTCGTTCAGTAAGTGATGAAGTAAGTAAAGGTAAGTGATGAAGGATTGACAAAAAAATATAATCATAATAAAAAGTACAAATGTGAGTGGAAGAACCTTTGGAAGGCCAAGGCCTTGCATTCTAGATCACCTTGACAAAGTACTCAATGATGTAAAGGTGAAGAGTACTCGGAACCGGCGGGCGTGTACCGTGATTGATGAATTTTGAATAAGCGAGAGGTGTGCAAGTCAAGATTTCAATGACGCTCTATACTCTCTGCCTACCCCGAAAAGAAATGGCGTGAAGACAATAATAATAATAATTATTATTTATTATTATTTATTATTTACCACTTGACATCAAGAGAGTCGTGTGAAATGTTTTTTTATACAAGTTAGGCTTTAGAGGAAAACATAATCTGAGAAATCAAACAAAGAAGTGGCTTATTGTAGGAAAACAGATTGCAATGAAGTAGAATCACAAAAAAATAATATTATTTATTATTATTATTAATTATTATTTTTTATTTTTGTTATTTTGTCTCCTTTGAAAGTAGGGGTAAAATAACTGGCACACGGGCCTTAACCAAGTGTGACAGATTATATATGATAGTAAATAAGAGTATGAGCTTAAGATGAGGCCGATGAGAGGAACTTGCGAGTTAGACGACACGTGTTGAGTATTACGGCTTTTATTATTAGTTATTATTATTATTGTTAATTACTATTATTTATTCAGGAACAAAAATAAATGGGGCTCTACGTGGTGTGCGTGTAATTGCGCCTAAAGGCGTAGTTTTAACTGACGTCACTTCGGTGTTCCATCTAAGTACCTCTCTTATTTAATCTGAGCGTCAACTATATACAAAATCAACTTGGTTGCATTCATTTTGATATTTGTAATTTCATACCAATGTCTAGAAGAATTTTGTTACAAATTGTTACATCATGATTGTTACATGAAAAAAGACAGAGCACTGAGTTTCTTGCCGGTTCTTCTCAGATGGCCTTTTTTTCCGAACCGGTGGGCATTTAGACCTTATAAATGTATTCTTCTTAATTATGTAAATAGCCTAATCATAATTTGTTAAAAAAATGTTTTTTGTTATTCATGTAGCAGTATAGTACCGTAAGTTTTAGGGTCGGTAATGCGCGAGTGATACCCCTGGTGTTGCAAGCGTCCATAGGCTGCGGTAAACGCATACCATCAGGCGGGCCGTATGCTTGTTTGCCACCATAGTGGTATTAAAAAAAAAAAGATTTGCCCAATAAAGACCCAATAAGGTAACAATCATAATCATAAATAAAGTGATCTTAAACCGAAAAAGTGCCTTATTAGGACCTAAACTGAATAAATGATTTTTTGATTTGATTTATACTCACCACAGTCCGAAACTATTTATTTTTTTGGGTTAAAAACGTTTAATCTCATAAGAATTAATGCATTCACTTACATGAGAACTTATAAACAAAAAACTTAACATAATTGTGTACATTTCAATTGCAGCAGGAGGCGTACCTGGTCTACTTTATTAGAGAAAAGTAATGTATGTAAAGTGAAAAATTAACAATTCAATTTATTACATAGACAAAGAGGAATAATGTAATTTAAAATTTATTATCAAACCAAATCTAAGGTGGTTTTAAAGATTTATCCATCACAAGTAGAGTATCAAATAATCCCACTCAAAACCAAATAATGATTATCAGAGAGGGTAGATGTAGCACAGTTCACGCCGATCAACAGCAATTTTTTCGGTCTGTAACTAACCACTGGACCATCTCGTCAAAGATCTATACAAAGATTCCTTATTTGTTACCAAACAAATGACTGGACTAGTTGACTGAAAACAAAGGTGTCGTAATGACAAATGTAATGAGCGTATTGTGTTTATTAATTATTACCTACGAGGTTACTTCCGCCCTGTAATGTAGGCACGTCATCGCGCATCGTAATGTCATTTATATCTATCGATATAATGTCTAATCATCGAATAAAAAAATATCCGACGCGATTAATACCTTCGGTACAGGTTTCTTACGAAGTAAAAAAAATACAACAATGCAACGGCGGAACGTTATAAATACTTGTATATCCAATCTATAGACTAGCGGCCTGCCCCGGCTGCGCACGGGTAGACATTTATCAAATATTTTGTCTACCCGTGCGAAGCCGGAGCGGGAAGCTAGTATAATATATAGCCTATGTTACTCAGTGATAATGTTGCTTTCTAACGGTGACAGAATTTTTGAAATCGGTCCAGTTGTTTCGGAGCCTATTCAATACAAACATACACACAAAAATACAAATGTTTCCTCTTTATAATATCAGTATAGACAGTATAGATATAAAAGGCTTTGTCCTGAATGATTGACGGATCAACGCACAGCCTAAACCGCTGATCATAGAGACCTGAAACTTGGAGGGTGTGTTCTTTGTATGACGTAGGCCATCCGTTGAGAAAGGATTTTCCGAAATTCTACCCGTAAGGGGGTGAAAAAGAGGGGCAAAGTTTTTATAGGACAACGTGATTCCTTGGTCCTATCCAGGTACTCAAAAATTTGCATAAATCTTTTCTAACAGAATTGATGGAAGACGTGTTTCGTATTTTATTGAAATTCATCCCCTAAAAGGGTTATAAAAGGGTAGTAAGTTAATTTGGCGGTGATTTATTGCGACGTTGATATCAATATTCCTTAGTGCTTTTGATTTCAATTACATTTTATTTTGACACATGTTTGAAAACTCAACTGTCTGTCAGCGGGCTGTATCTCATGATCCGTAATAGGTAGACAGTTGAAATTTTCACAGAATGTGTATTTCTGTTGCCGTTATAATAACAAAAATTATAATAAATAAAAAACAAAGGCTCCCTGTCTTATTAATGGCAACAAGTATACCCTCGAAATGCTTAAAATAAGAACGAATTTACTACTACAAACTTATTATTTACGGTTGGTCCAATAGCCGCGCCTACGGATCGAAAGGCAAATTTAAATTTGTCATTTAAACTGGTTTGTTTTTAGTACGGAACCTTCGGTGTGCGAATCCAAATCTGTCTTGGCCGACTTTCTTACGTATTTGCCTTTTCTAGTCACTGGAAGACAGACAGGACAGACAGGCGATTTGTGTCATGAGAAACTTCTTGCTTCTTCAGGAATTGTACTTAGGAACTCGTGTATGGATGTCGTGGGAAAGAGAAATAACAATTTATAATTTAATTTAGATTCTCTTGGAGGTCGGGTAGGGGTTGAAGGTCTGGGAATAACCCAATAAAAAGATGTAAACACAAAAGATATAAAAATGAATCGCTGAATGTCTTGCTAAGCGCAAATCTCGAAAGCAGCTGAACCGATCGCTAATTCTTTTTTTAGAATATTCCTTGAAGTACGAGGATGGTTTTAACTTCTAAGTTTCTAAAAAGTATAAAAACGGGTAGGCAAAGTAATTATAAATGTCTACCCGTGCGAAGCCGGGGCGGGCCGCTAGTATTTTATAATAATATGTAAGTATAGAGCGATACAAAAATATCAGAATTATATTCAAAGTAGGTACCTACGACGTACTATTTAAAAAATTATAACACTAAATAACTCTTATTGAACTCGTCTTAATTAAATAAATAATATAAGAACTTATAACAGAAACACAATAATATCAAAACACAATTATTTAAATAAAAACTCACACGAAAACAGTAACACTTACCTTAAAAAAGGTTTCACGGCACAAAAATCCCAAATTTACAATGTCACTCAAATAACTCGCGAATCCTAACATGCGTGTTCTCAAACGGGCAGACTAGGACTGACTAGAAGCAGTGACTTAGTTACACAATGCTAACTATTAAGTAAAGCCACGCGCTGGCCGGACTTCGCGCAACTCGGGTGACCGCTGACGTATTGCGCATTATCTACGCGTTGAGCACTTAATAAGGCGGGCCTTTCCAATAAAACCTGCGTGAAAATTAAGTCGCGATTTTGTCCCGCTTCTGACGACAATATCACCTATGACCTTTCAACAATTACTCTGATGTAGTGTTGTGTTTCTGCGGGTACCAGTGCCGGTAGCTGGATTTTTTTTTCGAAAACGTAACGCGGCTTCTTGCCAAATTTCGTGGTTCTAGGTCAACGCGAAGTACCCTATATGTTTCGATTCCCTTGTGAAATCGCAAAATATGCGAAGTATACGGACATATCTTTTCTTCACATTGACTTACAGGTTTGATATTTTTACAGCCGGAAGAGACCATAGACCCGGGTATTTAATATTAATTTCAATATGATATCTCTACGCGTTCTTGTGAAAAAAAATCTTGTCAGACGAACAACAAAGTGATCCTATAAGGGTTCCTTTTCCTTTTAAGCTACGGAACCCTAAAAAGATAGAAGTAGCTTTGCGAACAACGCAACGGAACAACATCAGTTAAATTCGCAATGCCTTATAAGGACCGTATTATTATTATCAAACAGTCTTGCTTCCGACAGACATTAACGATCGCCGAAGATGTTAAATTGAGTCAATAAATCTAAAGAGAACCTAATGACGACCGTATATTGGTTGGTATCTTGAATATCGTTAACAAGATTCTAAAAATATCTTTCAATTTATTTATAAATTAAAACTGGTATTTGAGTATGAATGCGAACGTAAATTTGGGGCCCTGATATTGAAATTAACGCCCTTCAAAGTGACTTTAAGAAATCGGCCCAGTGCGAGCTGGATTCTCACACCGAGGGTTCCGTACAAAGGTACTAGGTTAAATTACAAACTTAGCTTTGCCGTTCAATCCTTAGACACGGCTATTGCAGTCAAATCAAAATCATTTATTCAGTTCAGGCCCTAGTAAAGCACTTATGAAGGTCTAAATTACCACCGGTTCGGAAAATAAGCCACCTGAGAAAAACCGGCAGGAAACTCAGTGCTCTGTCTTTTTTCATGTAACAATCATGATATAACAATTTGTAACAAAATAACAAAATTCTTCTAGACATTGGTATGAAATTACAAATATCAAAATGACAGCTACCAAGTTGGTTTTGTCACTGCTTTCATGCAATTCATATTTTAAACTATTACAATAACCGCATATAATACGTTTGTAATAAGAAAATCTTTTTTGTAGAAAATATTCACACTCTATGAGCATTTCAAGCGTCTACTTGTTTCCATTATTAAGATAGAGAAACAAGTTTCTAGTAGAGAAGGGCCCAATACCTTTTTTTATATTTTAATTTCACGTTATAGCGGCAACAGAAATGCACATTCTGTGAAAATTTCAACTGTCTACCTATTACGGATCATGAGATACAGCCCGCTGACAGACAGACAGACGGACAGCGGAGTCTTAATAATAGGGTTCCGTTGGTTACCCTTCGTGTGCGGAACCCTAGAAACAATAATCCATATTGTTCTTATAAACCTCTGCTTTACGACCGGTAGAAAAAACAACTAAGAAGAACTGGCTACATTTCAAACGCAATTCAATTTTATATTACAGAATACTAGCGGCCCGCCCCGGCTTCGCACGGATAGACATTATCAAATATTTTGTCTACCCGAGTGAAGCCGGGGCGGGAAGCTGGTATAATAATATATAACCTATGTTACTCAATGATAATGTAGCTTTCTAACGGTGAAAGAATTTTTGAAATCGGTCCAGTAGTTTCAGAGCCTAAAGACATTTACCAAATATTTTGTCTACCCATGCGTAGCCGGTGCGGGCAGCTGGTATAATATATAGCCTATGTTACTCAATGATAATGTAGCTTTCTAACGGTGAAAGAATTTTTGAAATAGGTCCAGTAGTTTCGGAGTCTATTCAATACAAACATACACACAAAAATACAAATCTTTCCTCTTTATAATATTAGTATAGATATAGATATAGATATAGATGTCCCGTATATAAAACCCATATATGGTTAAAAATACACGATTTTGCTAAAATTATGATTTCTCGTTTCGTCATTATCATTTTAATACCTACTTTTTGGTCAACCAATGTCAGCCAATAATAAAATTACCAAGAATACAAAATTTTTACGACATGGCGTATTTTTATACAATAAAGTGGCCCCCCGCCCACCTGATCGTAAGCAGTCACCGTATCCTATAGCCGCTAGAAATACCAGGGATATCACTAACGAGTTGCCAACCCTGTTGTTGATGAGGACGCACTGTCATCATTCTCCTGCCCTTATCCATACTTCCATACTTCTCTATCAGCCGTCATCTCTGTATTCACTTCCTTTCTGGCCATGTCATCTTTCACACAGTCCATCCATCTTTTCTTAGGTCTACCTCGACCCCTGTACCCATCCACATTCATACATAAAACCTTTCTTACCACGTTATCTTCATTCCTCCGCATTACATGCCAATACCATGACAAACGCTTGCTTCTCAACATTTCTATCACTGGAGCTACATTCGCTAGCAGCATTTCTACTAGCCCAGCGTATCCTCGTGGAGCACTGGCAACTTTACTCACCGCAGAAACACAACACTACATCAAAGTAGCTAAGATTCCAAAAAGCCTAAAAAATCTTTGCCATCAAGAAACCACTTTTCCTTGACCTTTTGAATATTGAATTATATATGTACTTATTAAAATTACTTTTAATTGGTTTGGACATACCTGTAGAGCGAATGGTGATGAAATTGAGGCAGTATTTTAGGGTTCCGTAACCGAAGTGTTACCAACGGAACCCTATTACTCAGACTTCGCTGTCCGTCTGTCTGTCTGTCAGCGGGCTGTATCTAATGACCCGTAATATGTAGACAGTTGAAATTTTCACACAATATTTTTTATTGTTGCTGCTATAACAACACATGCAAAAATTATAATAATTAAAGGGTCACCCCTTTTTTTTGCTCCATCTTAATAATGGCAAAAATTAGACGCTTGAAATGCTCATAGAGTGTACGTATTGCTATATATTCTTGAAAAAATAGCTAAATAGAGTTTACTATTACAAACTTATTATTTGCGGTTGCTGCTGTACCCGTGTGTAGGGATCGAACCGCAAAGTTAAGTTTGTTATTGATTCGTTTGTTTTTAGTACGGAACCCTCAGTGTGCAAGTCCGGGTAGATTACCCGGAACAGACAGACGGACAGACAATTATTTTCATATTGTTTTTTTGTGAATGTGTCGTAAACACTTACATTTGCATTAAAGAAAAGCCTGTTATTTTGACATAACAAACATACACTTAAATGTTATTTTCTTGTATAGATGTCAAGTGACAGACAAAGTCGCAGGAAAAGGGCGAATGACACCTACATTAATTGCAAACGAAATCGTACAGAATGTCATTCACCTTTTTGCCAAAAGAACATGCGCATGCTTTGTCGATACTGACCTTTAATGAAACCGACTCCAAAAAAGAAGGTGTTCAATGCATCTGCGTGTTTGTTTTCCATTCGCTTAAAATGTATATTTTCGGACAAGATTTTCATTATTTGATTTTTAACCACTTTTCAATATACTTCCTACATCATAATGCCAGTACACTCCCCAGTCGGCAGTTACGATTTAATGACAAATCCCATTTCGCCCTACCGCCCTACCTAGGGCGAATTGGGATCTCCCGTGGGTTTTCCCATGAAATTGCAGCCGCCTTGCTGGGGACTATACCTCCACCTTAGAGAAGGCCGCAGTCTAAACATTAGTTTGATGTAGTGTTTTGTTTCTGCGGTAAGTAAGGTTGCCAGTGCTCTGCGAGGATACGCTGGGCTAGTAGTAATGCTGCTAGCACAGTGACTCCTCATCAACTACAGGGTTGGCCAGTAACGGGCTGCCAACCCTGTTGTTTTGCCAATATCCTGGTAAAATAATTGAAATAGTTTAAAATATGTAGTTCATGAAAGCAGTGATAAAACCAACTTGGTAGCTTTCATTTTGATATTTGTAATTTCATACCAATGTCTAGAAGAATTTTGTTACAAGTTGTTATATCATGATTGTTACATGAAAAAAGACAGAGCACTGAGTTTTTGCCGGTTCTTCTCAGGTGGCTTTTTTCAGAACCGGTGGTAATTTAGACCTTCATAAGTGCCTTATTAGGGCCTAAACTGAATAAATGAGTTTTGATTTTGAACCGTGCTATTGCTAGCGTCCATAGGCTACGGTAATCGCTTACCTAGCCTACCGTTACCTATATACGTACATATCATTAAACGAGTCCCTCTCAGGGTAGGCAGAGAGTAATAGGGGGTAGACAGAGGCGCCATTTTACCTCTTTCGCTTCTCCATATTCACAATCTCTGCATACACGCCGCTGGTTCCTGTTACTCTTGATGTAAAATTTTCGGCGATACCGATTTTTATAAACGTAAGCAGCCGCCCACAGTGATTCTCCCGTTAAATTCGATTCTTGTGTGACATTTAGTCATTTTGGTAATATTGTACATTTCATTTTCTTTTCTGAGTGATAATGTGATATTGTATTCATTGAAACATTTTAATTTATTGGAGTTGACGACCGACTGAATTATATTATAATTTTGAAACACTGACCTGACTTGGGGTTACCAGTAAGGGGTGACTGTAGTTGAACGAATTCGTCCAACCCTACTCTTTTTTTAAACCACTAAGGTGGCACACAAGCATACGGCCCACCTGATGGTAAGCAGTCACCGTAGCCTATAGCCGCTAGCAATACCAGGGATATCACTTACGCGTTGCTAACCCTATTGCTGAGAACTCACTGTACTAGCAGCATTACTACTAGCACAACGTATCCTCGTAGAGCACTAGCAACTTTACTCACCGCAGAAACACAACACTACATCAAGTAGTGTTATTCCACTGCGGTCTTCAGTAAGGTGGGGGTACAGTCCCCAGTCGGGCGGCTCCAATATTAATGGGAAAACCAACGGGAGAATCCATTTCGCCCTACCTATCTTTTTAAGCTCATGGTGTGATTAATCGTTGTACTTAAGCATAGAAAAACTCATTGGTACAGGCCGGGGTTTGAACCTGGGCCCATCAGATGACAGGCCGTTTTGCTTCAACCACTAGGCCACTGTAAGACCTCCCCGAACAGACTGTGAGAGAGAACTGACCCTTGGAAGTGATTAATAACTAAAGAAATCACAATTTCGTATAAAATTCCATATAAAAACTGGATCGTTTTTTTTTCTGGAATAGTATCAGAAGATTCAGAAGGACTGTCTGTGACTGCGGCTTTGTTTGTATTAATTCGTAAACAGTTCTTTAGATGTTATGAGATGGTGGTTTTAAATGTGGTAATTTTGTGTTTTTCTTATACTACGAGGGTGGCAAACAAGCATACAGCCCGCCCGATGGTAATCGGTCACCGTAGCCTATAGATGCTTGCAACACCAGGGGTATCACTCGCGCGTTGCCGACCCTAAAAGTGCCTGTGTTTTAAAAGGAGTGTATTTCATAATTATAATATTTTTTTGGTATAAATAAAAACATAAGCACATGGCATATATTGCGTGGTGGAATTATTACATACAATTAAATACAATACAATTACAGGGAGAAACACCTTCTATACTTTTAATATTACAAAGTGGAAATATTTGTATTTGCGTGTATGTAGCTTTCTAACGGTGAAAGAATTATTGAAATCGGTCCTGTAGTTTCGGAGCCTATAGACATTTATCAAATATTTTGTCTGTGTTACTCAGTGATGATGTAGCTTTCTAACGGTGAAAGAATTATTGAAATCGGTCCAGTAGTTTCGGAGCCTATAGACATTTATCAAATATTTTGTCTGTGTTACTCAGTGATGATGTAGCTTTCTAACGGTGAAAGAATTATTGAAATCGGTCCAGTAGTTTCGGAGCCTATTCAATACAAACACACACACAAAAATACAAATCTTTCCACTTTATAATATTAGTATAGATATGTATGGATACACATTTCATTTCTGTATACATTTACTACAGGGTATAGGGTATTGACCCGGTTTGGGGTCAGTAGCCTGCCATTGCTTAATTACAGGTTAACTGAATGGTTCAGAAGGATCATTATGTTTATCGAGTGTGAGTATGTATGTCAATATATTAAATTTTCCCTTCGCCTGGTGAAGTAAGAATATTTGATCCTTTCAAATCAAATCAAATCAAAAATCATTTATTCAGTTTAGGCCCTAATAAGGCTCTTATGAAGGTCTAAATTACCACCGGTTCGGAAAAAAAACCACCTGAGAAGAACCGGCAGGAAACTCAGTGCTATGTCTTTTTTTTTCATTGAACAATCATTATATAACAATTTGTAACAAAATTCTTCTAGACATTGGTATGAAATTACAAATATCAAAATGAAAGCTTGGTAAGTTGGTTTTGTCACTGCTTTCATGAAATACATATTTTAAACTATCACAATTACCAGGAGCGGGGAGCCACTTGTGCAGAGTGTACAAGTCTATATATTCCAAGCATTTTTATCATTTACATAATCATTAATTTTATAATAGGCTGTAGCCAAAGTGGTAAAAAAAAATTTAGATCGATGACAAATCAAACTCAAACTCTAAAAGATCTTTATTTGACTACACTTTACAGGCAAGCACTTTCTAATCGTCAGAATCTACCACCGGATTCGGAAGCTCGGTCTTGCTGAGAAGAATCCGGCAAGTAACTCAGCAATTGCTCTTTTAAAAACCAAAAGAATTACATAAAGTTTACATTTCAAATATCAAACTGTATTCCCCATTTATGCATGCTTTTATTTAGTTTTGCCTGTCCGTGTGTGTGTAATCAAATCTTGCAAGTTATATTTGACCCACTTCCCAGTGGCCGATTGAGCTGAAATTTGGCGTACGTTTGGTTCCCATGACATTGCAAGATAACCTAATATGGTGGACGTCACAAAATGGAGATTTATCATTTCTACAGTATCTCTCCTACGATATGGGTTTTTTGTATACCACTAAAGTGGCACACAAGCATACGGCCCACCTGATGGTAAGCAGTCACCGTAGCCTATAGCCGCTAGCAATACCAGGGATATCTCTAACGCGTTGCCAACCCCGTTGTTGATGAAGACTCACTTTGCTGACAGCATTACCAATAACACAGCGTATCTTCGTGGAGACCTTTGATGTAGGTAATGTTGTGTTTCTGCGGTAAGTAAGGTTACCAGTGCTCCACGAGGATACGCTGCGCTAGTAGTAATGCTGCTAGCGGAGGCGGCTTACTTCTGCTTGAATAAACATTTCACATATTTTGTTATAAACGGGCTTTAGTATGTCATGCTCAATAAACTGCCTTTGCTTGCGGCGGCGTCCGAAAGACGGGTCGCTCACTTCCCAGCATAATGGTTGAAGAGGGCGATGGCTGCATTCGCGTAATACTTGTGAACAGGTGCTGCTTGTGGAGGCTGGTCATCAAGCCTTGTTTTATTTACTACTAGCTTACATCTTAATTTCAAGCGTTATATACTTGTTTATGTGTTAATATTATTTTTTAGTGTTATCAATTGTCTTTATATATTCTTTTGTGAAATAGGTAGCCATGCTAAGTTAGTATTTGAAATGTAAACTTTATGTTATTCTTTTGGTTTTTAAAAGAGTAATTGCTGAGTTTCTTGCCGAATTCTTCTCAGCAAAACCGACCTTGCGAATCTGGTGGTAGATTCTGACGATTTGAAAGTGCTTGCCTGTAAAGTCTAGTCAAATAAAGATCTTTTTGAGTTTGAGTTTTGAGTTTGGAGGGACTCCTCATCAACAAAAAGGGGTGCCAACTCGTTATTGATACCCCTGGTATTGCTAGCGGCTATAGGCTACGGTGACTGCTTACCATCAGGTGGGCCGTATGCTTGTGTGCCAATACAATATATTTTTTTAACTTAAACTTGTATTCGATTTGTAATGTTTGATTAGCTCATAACTAGATTTCTAGACGACGATCATCTGACCTTTCAAACAAGTTTATTAGGTAAACCTTTTCCACACTGGTCTTACATAACTACTGATTTAAAAGTCTAGACTAAATATTTTACGACTTCCTTACGCAAATTCTAAAACGCTTCACCCGTATGTAGGTATGTATCTGTGATTATATACTTACCAACATATTTCTTTATTTTATTTGTATAGATATTATAAAATATTAGTAATTACATCAATGATATTGGTGCAAATTCTGTTGTACAAAATCACTAAGCTATACTAATTTGACAGTTCTAAAGGTATTGCTATCCTTATTTAACCCCACACAAGAGAAAGGGATAGCTGGACGTTAAGTACTGTCAAATTAGTTTCGTTTAGTAATTATGTACAACAGAATTGGCACCATTATATGGGTAAAAGCCGAATTACATGCTTTTTATACTTAAGACAAAAGTCCCCGTAATTTCGGGAATTATGCCACTCCTCAACTGGTAACACCGACTACTTCGACTAAACTTCAAAATTTAGCAAAGAATAATCTTTTTTCTTAAAAATGCATGAACAGTGCCGGTAGCAGGAACATTGTCGGCAACGTTTTCGTATCGCCTTCGACTATTTTTGTATTGGAAAATGAACAGCGCTGCGGCGGTGAAAAGTGGAACTAAAAATTAGTATGACAATTTTGACATTTTACGAGTTACGTTTTCGAATACGTTGTCGACAATGTTCCTGCTACCGGCACTGAACTAAGAACTTACCGATGATATGTGATCTTTATGTCTGTATCATGTTTTGCTGCATAATTTTATCTTCAATATCTTCTTCTGATTCGCTACAATAGATTAAAAGTAATTCAAGACACAATTTAATACCGCAAGCGAAACAACATTCTAAGGCATTGATTTACAGTTTCAAGTTCATCGACTGCTTTTTAGGATTCCCTCAAGAGAATAGCAAACCTTATTTATGTTTTTTATATTACTACTAAGCCACATGCGTACGGCCCAACTGATTGTAAGCAGTCACCGTAGCCTATAGCCACTAGCAATTTTTGTAGGCTTCACCTTAAAAGGTAAAAAGGAACCTTTATAGGATCACTTTGTATCCGTCTGTCTGTCAAGAATTTTCAAACTACGGTTGCAAGCAAGCACACGGCCCACCTGATGGTAAGCAGTCACCGTAGCCTATAGCCGCTAGCAATACCAGGGGTATCAATAACGCGTTGCCAACCCTAAATAGATATAAGCCCGGCACTACCTATACGGAACCTACAATAAATTGAGCTTGTTCAAACTTAGCCCGGCTTGTATGACGTGTAAGGCCCTGCCTACGTACAAAGATCAAGATCATACTTAATAAGCAAAGAAATCTTCCATGATCATGATTCCGTAACAGTGACGTAGGTATGCAGGCAATTAAAAAAAACCCTTAGCCGTTATGACGTCATCGTGAGTGGAATATTAGGTGTTTGTGGAAATGATAACCCGTAGTTTGCGGTCAGGCAAATTATCTACAGATTATCATATCGAACTTTTTAAGTTGTTTAACCGAATGTGGTTTTAGGATCCGGGTTCGATCGGTCGGAATACCCAACGTTTTGTAAAATGAACTATTTTTTTTTATACCACTAAGGCGGCACACAAGCTTACGGCCCACCTGATGGTAAGCAGTCACCGTAGCCTATAGCCGCTAGAAATACCAGGGGTATCACTAACGGGTTGCCAACCATTTTTGTTGATGAGGACTCACGGTGCTAGCAGCATTACCACTAGTCCAGCGTATCCTCGTGGAGCACTGGCAACCTTACTTACCGGAGTAACACAACAATACATCAAGTAGCGTTATTTCACTGCGGTCTTCTGTAAGGTGGAGGTACAGTCCCCAGTCGGGGGGCTCCAATTTAAATGGGAGAACCTATGGGAAATCCCAAATCGCCCTACCTCTCTTAAATACTCAAATCTAAACTAACAACTCTGTATAGCTTGTTCTAGCCGAGTCTAATAGTGATTACCGCAGAAAGCAACGCGCCATCAAACACGGCTTGGTGATACAAAGTTGTTGTTGCTGCGTCACGATCACAATGTAGACACCGTGTTATCGAAGCGATCATACATTTGTAATCGATATTAAATTAAACTGGAATAAGGTTGATTGAACTTTGAGGTTTCGACATCCGTGAGAATATAAGAAAATTGCCTCGTACGCTGCGGGTTCCATACTAAAACACACTAGGTAAAAAGACAAACATAACTTTGCCGTTCGATCCCTATACACGGCTACTGCACCAACCGCAAATATAACATTGTAATAGTAAATTCGCTCTTTTTATTCACATAATAAATATAACGTGACAGATGGTGAGTCCGTCGCCGTCTCTTAGGCACTACATACGTCCTTGAATTTCTTCTCAGACGTATGCAGGTTTCCTCACGATGTTTTCCTTCACCGTAAAGCTCTTTTTTTATACCACTAGGGTGGCAAACAAGCATACGGCCCACCTGATGGTAAGCGGCACCGTAGCCTATGGACACTTGCAACACCAGTGGTATGACTCGCGCGTTGCCGACACTTCAAAAATCTCTTCACACCCTACTTGAAGAACCCCATGCTGTAGTCCTTTGGGAAAACCTCGACGGGGACTCGTCGTGGTGTGACTCAAGTTATAAAACTCATTGGTACAGACCGGTGGGACAAGAATTTGCTTGACTAGAATATAGCAGGCAACACCTCAATAAATCCTCATTCATTCTATAATTAGATGTGTCAATATCACTCGAAAATAACGTGTTTAAAAGCCGGTGTGCGCGTGACTTTGCTTATGAACAAAAACATCGTGCCTCGGGTGCGTTTCACATATACTAACTTAGGTAAATAACAATTATTCTTCGGTCACCAAGATGTTCCTTAATCTAGTGACCAGGGTATCCTTTTAAGCTTGGAACGCCTGTGTTAGGAAGCCCTGCTCTTCATATTTACACACTGTATTAGTGCGTGCTTAAGAATCGGGATAACAATAATAATAAATTTGGGATTTGGGATTTCCCGTGGGTTAGCCCATTTAAATTGGAGCCGCCCGACTGGGGACTGTACCTCCGCCTTACAGAAGACCGCAGTGAAATAACACTACGTGATGTAGTGTTTTGTTTCTGCGGTAAGTAAGGTTGCCAGTGCTCCACGAGGATACGCTGGGCTAGTAGTATTGCTGCTAGCACAGTGTGTCGCGGATTTAATTGTCTAGCATATATTTTTCTATAGAGTAACACTGTGCTGCCGCTTCCTTCATGTTTTTTCTGTACAGCAACACTGTGTGGTTACTTCTGAAATGGACGGTGTGGTGTGGTGTGTAATAAGAATGGTTAAAAATATGTAGAAGGAAAAAGGTGTGAACTCTAATTAAATAAACGCCGTCGACTGCGATTTTATCCAGTAACAGTTGTTTTATTAGTAATTACCACATCTGGCGACCGTGACGTAGTGGAAGTGAAAATCTATCGTTGAAGACTGCATGCAGGCACGTGTGAATTATAACCTACAAAGTTTCCAATATTAGAAAAAGATTACACGCCATGGAAGCTGCAACTGCAGTTAAAGAAATACGAGAGAGGGATCAACTGCGAAGGATTTTCCACAGAACGGCGGCATCAGTGGAGGCACATTTGAATGATCAAAATTACACACAGGCCCAGATAGACGTAGATTTTTTGAGACAGAAATACACCCGACTTGAATGCCTTCAAAATTCGATTCAAGACCAGATGCTGGGATCTGATATATATAACTCCGAAGAATTTGCGAAAGAGATGGATCTAGCGGACAAAATATCACATAAGTGGCACGCCCTCAACCACCAGTTACAGTTACAGGCCAAAGTGTCATCAAAAACCCACGTGGGTCAAACTGAAGATGTGAAGCTCGTCAGGAACTTCAGATTACCTAACCTGGAATTTAAGAAATTTGATGACAACCTAAGAAACTGGTTAGCGTTTTGGGAACAATTTAAGAAAATTCATGAAGACCAGAGCATCAATGAAGAGGACAAGTTTCAATACCTATTACAGTCACTGAAGGAAGACAGCAGCGCCCGAGCATTAGTTGAGAGCTTCCCCCCGTCAGCAGAGAACTACCTCAAAGCCATAGAAAAACTACAAGCTCGCTTTGGACGGGAGGATCTACTTATACAGGTGTATGTGAGGGAATTATTAAATCTAGTTTTAAACCACAATAAAAATAATCTTTCAGTAAGAGAGTTATATGATAAGTTGTCAACATATTTATTGTCATTGGAAACATTAGGTATTGTAAAACAGAAATATGAAACTATTTTATATCCTCTCGTAGAATCAGCAATCCCAGAAGCAATTCTTGTTGCATGGAATAGGTCCAATACTGATCATTCTTCAATAGACCAATTGGCAAAGTTGTTAAATTTTTTGAAATGTGAGATGGAGACAGAGGAGCGAATTAAATTGGCTAAGTCTGAGTTTAATTATGCTAGTACTAACACCCCTTTTCACAGTGTCGTTTCCAGAAACAACTTGCCAACAGCAGCAGCATTGGTCTCAAATGCAAAAGAGTCTGGTAAGGAAAAAAATTAATGAATATTTGTTGTTTTTGTGATAAAGCGGGACACAGCACATTATAATGCAGCAATGCTAGCAAAATGTCCTTAGAGGAGAAAAAGGAGGCAATTAAGAAGCGGGGTTGCTGCTACATATGTCTTAGGAAGGATCACATGGTAAACAGGTGTAGATTGTTTGTAAAATGTATGTCTTGTGATAAACGTCATCTGGTGGTCTTATGTCCAGAAGTGCATAAGAAGGAAAGTGTTAGAACATCGGAGAATGTTTTAGTATGTGCTAGAAGTAACACTACAACTCTGTTACAGCTGTTACGCTGATTGTGAATGTCACCTATAAAGAAAAGTGTAAGAAGGTGAGAGTTCTTTTAGACAGTGGATCACAGAGGTCGTATGTGAAAGCTGCACTCTCCAGGGAATTGGGGCTGCAACAGACTGGCACAGAGAAAATAAGTCATACACTATTTGGGGGTGTGGAACAGCCTGCTGAAGTGTTTAAATGCTATGATATGCTGGTAAGTAGTTTAGATAACTTATTTTCTACTAAGATCAATGCATTGCAACAGTCTGACATTTGTGGACACCTACCAAAAATTAAGACTAAGAACCTATTGAAGAAACTTCAAAACATGAATATTAAGATCAGTGATTTTGACTACTCAGACACTGAAATAAGTATATTGATTGGTTCTGACTACCTGGGGTCCATTATTACAAATAAATTGGTTAATTTAGGAAACAACTTGATGGCTGTTAATACAAAGTTGGGATGGACATTACAAGGACCAATTGAAACTCAGAATACAGTCAACACAACAAGTGTTTCATGCTTTTCTAAAACAAATCTTACAGATTTGTGGAGCTTGGAGTTGTTAGGAATTCATGACCCCTATGAACAGCAGTGTAAGAAGGAAACGGAGAGTGAGATTCTAAATGTGTTTAACAATAACATTTCAGTGAATTCACAAGGCCGCTATGAAGTTTCGCTGCTTTGGAAAGAAGGGTGTCCGGAGCTCAAACCCAATTATGAAGTTGCATGCAAGAGGCTGGAGTCAACTACAAAGAAGTTGAAGTCTACAGGTAACCTAAAAGCTTATGATCATGTCCTACAAGAATGGATGAAGGATGATATCATTGAGAAGGTTACAGATGATAGCATAGAGATGGGTCACTATATACCTCATCATGGTGTTATTAAACCATCAAGTACATCGACCCGTGTGCGTCCAGTATATGATGCGTCAGCAAAAGATATTAATGGCTGGTCGTTAAACGGTTGCTTAGATAAAGGTATTAATATGATAGAATTATTGCCGAAATTATTGATACAATTTAGAAAGGGTACTCATGGTGTGGTTTCTGATATAAAGCAGGCATTTTTGCAAATAGCCATTACAGTAGAAGACAGAGACTACCTTAAGTTCTTATGGTGGGATAACATTGAGACCTGTGACAAAAAGGTGACATATAGACACAAAAGAGTGGTATTTGGGATTACATGTAGCCCATTTTTGTTGAGTACAACAATACGATATCACCTAGGGAACCGTGCAGAGGCACACAGGCAGACTGCTGCTAAATTAAAAGAATCCTTTTATGTTGATAACTGTGTAACAAGTTTTGAGACTGTTGATGAGTTGAATACCTTTATTACAGAAGCTAGAGCCATAATGGCAGAAGGCATGTTTGACTTACGCGGATGGGTAACTTCTCCTCACAGAATAGATGACACAGTTGCAGTTCCAGTGCTCGGGATGACATGGGACACATTACAAGATGATCTCAGATGTAAAGTGGACATAAAGGAGATCACAACACAGAAGATAACAAAAAGGTATGTGATCTCAGTGGCTCAACATGTATTTGATCCCCTGGGATTTGTTTGCTGCGCAACTTCGATACCTAAACTTGCTATGCAAAAAATTTGGGAACATAAAGTTGACTGGGACCAAGAAATACCTATTGATTTGGCTCAGGAATTTAAGAGTTGGTTGAAAACATTTGATTAACCAGTGTCGTTTCCAGAGGCACTTGACTGTTGCACCAGTAGAGAAATGTGAGACCAGTCTTCATATATTTAGTGATGCATGTCAAACATCATATGCTGCATGTTTGTTTTTGAAAACAGAAGAGAATGGAATAACAGAAGTACAACTTGTTTTGGCAAAAAACAGGGTCGCTCCAGCTAACAAGAAGATGACATTACCTAGACTGGAACTCATGGGAGCTGTCATAGCATCTCGGATGTATAGAGAAGTTATAGAATCTGATTTACTAGCCCATTGTAAAAGTTACAAAGTTTATTTTTGGACAGATTCAGCAGTGGTGTTAGCATGGATAAAAAGGCAAACTCAATGGAAGACTTTTGTATCAAATAGAGTGAAGGCAATATGCACAACAACAAACTGCAATGACTGGCACCATATACCTGGCGAATTCAATCAGGCAGATTTACCTTCAAGGGGATGCGACGCGAAAAAACTACTGGAATGTCGATGGTGGGAAGGTCCAACATGGTTGAAATTAGATATGAAAGACTGGCCCAAATCAAACATTTCAAATGTTGATGAAGAAGTAGTACAGTCTGAAGCTAGTCGGCATGTAATGGTCAACACAGAAACGTCAGAAGAAACGTTCAGTCAGAGACTAATGCACTTTTCAAAATATAATCGCATAGTCAGACTTGTAGCTTGGATTTTACGTATGAACTGTAATATAAGAAAGAAATATAATGTACAACAGGCAGATATAACTAATGATGAATATATACATGCAGAGAAGGTTTTATTTAAATTATTACAGAAGGAAAACTGCACTCAAGAGAAACTACCAAATCATTTGAACACAGACATAGATGAAGAAGGAATTGTTAGAGTTAAGACACGACTCGAGTTAGGTGAAGAAGACAGAAATTTTGTACATCCAGTGTTGTTACCTGGAAGAAATGAAATCGTTCAACGGCTTGTACGACAAAGACACGAAAAACTAAATCATGCAGGTACACAGCTTTTGATGACGAATCTTCGAAATAACTTGTGGATTTTGAACGTGAGACGTCTGGCCAAAAGTACTGTGTCTAAATGTGTCATATGTAAATGAGGTAAGACTAAACATTACGAAGTTCCTGAAGCACCATTGCCTGCAGATAGGATTGATGCAAAAGCAGCATTTAATGTAACTGGGATTGACTTAGCCGGGCCGCTATATCTTCGAGACCAAGGGAAATGCTGGGTAGTAATATTTACATGTGCAACATACAGAGCTGTTCATCTGGAACTGGTGGAGTCTTTATCAACAAACAGCTTTCTCATGGCGCTACGTCGTTTTATAGCTCGAAGAGGTCGAATTAGTATTATATATACAGATTGTGGTAGTAATTTTCAGGGTTCAGCTAATCTTTTGAAGACCGTGAATTGGACAGAGTTAGAAGCAGTAAGCGGCGCCCTAGTGTCGCCGATAAGATGGCGGTTCCTACCACCTAGAGCTCCTTGGTGGGGAGGATGGTGGGAGCGACTTATCAAGGTACTCAAGGATATGTTACGAAGAATCTTGGGTAAGGAGTCTGTAAATTGGATAGAGTTATCAACTATACTGTGTGACTGTGAAGCTGTCATGAATAGTAGACCTTTGACATATGTGGCAACAGCTGATGACTTTATGACGCCTCTTACTCCAATGATGTTTTTACATTCTCTGCCTTCCACTGACACAACTGATTTAGATCAAGTAGATAACAGAAGCCTGAATATTCGTTTGAAGTATTTAAACAAGTTGCGTGCCGACTTCCGACATCGCTTTAGAAACGAATATCTAGGTTTACTTTGTAGTAAAGACAGGTGTAAACAAATTTTGCCCAAAGTCAATGACATTGTACTTATAGAAACAGACTCTAGTCGGTTACACTGGCCATTAGGTATTATAAAAGAATTGTTGACAGGCACTGATGGTCATAGCAGAGTCGCGAGAGTGCAGACAGCTACTGGTGAGTGGGTAAGAGCTGTACAACGGCTGTATCCACTAGAATTGTCTGCGGTCACTGATGAGTGGCACACAGTGTCTGCAGCAACAGAAGGTAAGGCTGAGGGAGACTCTAGCTATAGGGAATTTAGCTCAGATGCAAATCATAACTCTGACTTACACAGTGATGTAGTACCCTCTACAAGTACTAGACATGGGAGAGTTATCAAGATACCAAGTCGATTTTTAGATTAGGTAAACAATGCCGGTTGGTCTACAAAATATTAACGCTTTTTGATTTCTGTTTACTTTTTGTAGTTTATTATGATTTCTTTATAATTTTATGACTTGACTGGATTAATAATGACGTGAATTACTATATTATACTCAATACTAATATCTAATTTAAGTTAGGTTGTCAATTTATGTGTGTAGAACTATTCAATTGAAAATGCAACTGGAATACTTGTAATTAAGAATAAGAATGATTGATTAATTGATGATAATATTAGTATGTAACATGTTCTAATGGTTATTGTTGTGATAAAACAGAAATACAACGAATGTAATAAATATGTAGGCTAGTAGGCATAGTACATAATTTGCCTTTATATAACGTAGATTTGTCAAATCTCTCGTGGGGAGGATGTCGCGGATTTAATTGTCTAGCATACATTTTTCTATAGAGTAACACTGTGTTGCCGCTTCCTTCATGTTTTTTCTGTACAGCAACACTGTGTGGTTACTTCTGAAATGGACGGTGTGGTGTGGTGTGTAATAAGAATGGTTAAAAATATGTAGAAGGAAAAAGGTGTGAACTCTAATTAATTAAACGCCGTCAACTGTGATTTTATCCAGTAACAGTTGTTTTATTAGTAATTACCACACAGTGAGTCCTCATCAACAACATGGTGGCACCCCGTTAGTGATACTCCTGGTATTGCTAGCGGCTATAGGCTACGGTGACTGCTTACCATCAGGTGGGCCGTATGCTTGTGTGCCACTTTAGTGGTATAAAAAAAAAACAAGGGAAACATGGTAGTATGTGTGGTAAATATACTACCTAAGTTCTATAGCAGCGGTTCAACGTAGTATATTATCTACTCTGAGGCAGCGGTAATCTTTTTAAAGTTCCGTACCCATTGGATACTCACACTCAACATTATCTTATTTGACTAGACTTTACAAATAAGTATTTTCAAATCGACAGAATCTACCACCCATCTGGTTCCCATAGTGCAAGCTTTGCTTAGTTTGGGGCCAGATGGCGCTGTGTGATAATGTCCAAGCAATATTATATATTATTGTTACCACCGGATTCGGAAGATCGTTTTTTGCTTAAAAGAATCCGATGAGAAACTCAGCAATTACTCTAATTTTAAATTACTTACGTGACATGAATATATCACAAAAAGTTATCAAAAGTTATTAAGTAAAGTTATTAAGAGGAAAGATTTGTATTTTTGTGGGTTTGTATTGAATAGGCTCCGAAACTACTGGACCGATTTCAAAAATTCTTTCACCGTTAGAAAGCTACATTATGACTGAGTAACATAGGCTATTTATTATACTAGCTGCCCGCCCCGGCTTCGCTCGGGTAGACAAAATATTTGGTAAATGTCTATAGGCTCCGAAACTACTGGACCGATTTCAAAAAAAAATTCACCGTTAGAATGCTACATTGTCACTGAGTAGCATAGGCTATATATTATATTAATACGCGGGCGAAGTCGCGGGGAAACAGCTAGTAGTGAATAAAAAGGCTTTATGACCAGCCTCCACAAGCAATACCTGTTGATCACTGTAACCAACGGAACTCTATTAGTACCTACTTCTAAGACTTCGCTGACTGTCCGTTTGTGATTAGCACACAGCACTGCATTTGACACGTCCTACTGAATGTCTTCTTCTTCTTCTTCTTAAGTATGGCAATCAATCCTCCGCAGGGATTATTTTTGCCAATGTCGAGTGTTAGAGAATTTTCAAATTTCTCAAATATTTCGTGTTTGATGCATCAAAATGCCTAGTGTCATGCATTCTAAAGCCAATTTGAGTTTCTGGAGACAATCCACTACAGTAGCAGATCGTAACACGCCTTTAGGTCAGAGGTAACCTATTGACCAAAATGATGAATCACTTCACCCAAAAGTCATATTAAAGCATTATTTCCAATGTTCCTATTGATCAGTCTCTAAGTGAAACTTTTCTGCACATAGCAACACCAAAATACACATTAAAAACCGGCCAAGTGCGAGTCGGACTCGCGCACCGAGGGTTCTTTACACGTAGGTAAGGTTAAATGTAGACATATGCCAATTCCTACCTCTCTTTTTCTTGCTGTGATTAATAATTGTACTTAAGCTTAGAAAATCTCTTGGGTTTGGACCTGGGCCCATCAGATGACAGGCCGTTGCTTCAACCACAAGGCCACCACGGCTTTAGTGCGTATCTGTTAATACAGGCTAATCTTACCTTATACCTGTCGTTTGTCGAGCGTCAAAGGCTACGGTAACCGCTTACCATCAGGCAGCTATGCCTTTAGTCTGCCTTATTGGTATTAAAAAACATCGGAATGGCAAAATAATAACAGATTTCTCACTGACTGGTAGAGTCTACGTTACATTGAACCTTATTCAGGTTCAACGGGTTAAACGGGTTTATACAACTATACAAGATAAAAAAGGATTTTTTGTTCTAAAGCCACGCGCACGAATTAGCGTTTGTTCCTAATTTCATGGACATAACCAATGATATAATATGTTTAAAAGGCGGCCATAATTGGTTTGTTTTTAGATCGACCTGAGTGCTGTAAAGTCCCTTTTCCAAAACCTATACGTTTTTAAATCTATACATAAAGTTTTTGCGAGAATTATATAGAAGGAAATAGTCGCTTTTTTGCGAGACTGGTGATCTCGCTGTCCAAGTCTATGTTTATGGCAGAGAAGTACAAGTTCCTCACAAAGTAGGAGCGCCCCAAACGCGGTACTTGGACGCAATATAAATTGAAACGCGCGAGTGGACTCTAACGCGGAACAGGCTCTAAGGCTTCCTACACTCGACAATCGAGGTGTCAATTAAGCTTCCCGCACACGGGCTGGCTTAAGCGAAGTATGTATTCACTGACTAACTCACTAACTTATCACGAGATCTCGAAGACTAACGCCACTTGGCTTGAAATATAGTTAGTCCTTTTGCCAACGTATGAGACGGGCAAAAAGACATACAATGCGAATGTGAGCGAGAAATCGGCAGCATGTATGAACACTTGTTTTCAAAGAATTTGTTCCTCTGGAAGGTAAATCAAAACTACAAAATGGATAACTAATATTTATTTTATAACAGAAACAACCAATAAATATTAATAAGTTTAAATAAAGACAAATTATAAATTAAGTATTTAAATGTCAAATGTTTATCTTTGTGCTTACACATCATCGCTTAAACGATTTAAGCGAAGTCAAATCGGTATTTATTAGACAGAATCAGCGAAATATCTAAGTATACAAATTCCTGTTTAGAAAGTATATTAAATATTTTCTTTTAAGTTGTGATCAATTTTACTCATAGCTTACAATACATGATCACACCTTTTCCAATGCTCACAATAAGATTGCAGCTCGCTCAAAATCGCTTACAGCGATCGTATTAGCGACACATTATTTTCAAAAGCGTAAATTTCTTGTAAAGGCTTCTTGACACATCATCATTTTCATATCATCTTTGGCACATAAAATAAAATTTGTTAACACATTTAACAACACAAAATTTATAATCATTTCGCTTAAATGGTTAAATATTTATCGTTATGTAAATAATTTGCTGCGATTTAATTCATTAAGGATACATTATTTAGGCACGCGGTTTAGTGTGCAATGCGTACAAGGAGACACGCATGTTACATTTTTACTATATTTTTAATGCAAATATAAACTGACTTGTATAAAAACTGAGAATTAAAGGACATCATCCATTTTGGTTCAAATCTGAAAGTGGCGGCCATTGCAATATTTTTGTATATTCTGTTAGAGCTTCTCCGTCTGAACATTTATTACTATGACACCAAAGCGATGGTTGTTGATTTTATTTGAGTTCGAAAATCCGCATATTCGTACATTTTTGTTGCAAATAGGAATTCAAAAAACCCAAAACAAATTAAATGTCCTGTAATGTCCAGTTTTGGTGTCGAAAATTCTCAGACGGACAAGCTCTACCAGAATATACAAAAAAGAATATTGGCAACTTTCAAATTTGGACCAAATCTCTATGAAACATGGATGATATCCTAAGCCTATATCCTAAGTTGCTAAGCCAGTGTAACTGCGTTCAGAGTTGGGTTTTATTTGAATATTTATATAATTAAAATGTTTTTTCCTAGTCTATCTAAAGCCTTCTCTCCATCTATCCCCATCACCAGCAAAATAGATCCAGTTTAATACCTTTATGTTCCTGTACTGATAAAATTGTAAAGTACTAAACATGTTTTCACCAAACATAAGAATCATTCAGAGTCCAGTATGACGCAACCTGAACATGAATATAAAATCTGGACAAAAATTAACAGTTCCGCTTTCATGGTAAATTTTTTTTCTTGGTGGAAAAATGAAATTCCTTCTCAATTTTTATTCCTATATGAAAAATTTACTCTGTTTTAGAGGCGTGGTCCGCCTTGAAGTGTCCAATTTTATAAACTAGCAGGCGCCCGCGACTCCGTACGGATGAAATTAATTTTGAACTCATACGCCTAACAAAATGCCTTAGTTTGATTATTCTACGCTACTGTATTAAGTTAATTAATTCAAGCATCGTTCTCAAGATGATCTTGAATACATGCTACAATGGATTTTAAACATACATTTATCAGCTTCACCTGTATGTATGTATGTATGTATGTATGAATGTATCGGAATCTTTCAACGTCATGTTCACCGACTTCAAGCCGTGTGATCATTGTGATAATTAGCACACGTATTAAGGACCGATGACAATACAATAATATCATAACTTTATCCTAATATCCTGACCAGGATCATCAGGATAAACACATTTTAAAGCGTAAATATGTATATAGATAACAAACAACTGTTTTTTGTTTTTTTTTTTTGATTAGCCAATAATAACATAATATTCTTTGTTTTGTGTGTATGTATATCTTTACGCCTTCCCACGAGGGTCCCCGAAGGTAGGCAGGCTTCTATATTATAAGTATAAGTATTTATTTTACATATATTCGCCCAACTCTGTTCTGTGGCGCCTCTGTATAATTATACGAGGCAAAAAATGTGTTGTATCAATTTTGTTCAAAACAAGCAAAATTAATGAAAAACTTTTTTCAAACAGATATTTTTTTATACAACTAAGGTGGCATACGACCTACCTGATGGTAAGCAGCAATACCAGGGGTATCACCAACGGGTTGCCAACCATGTTGTTAATGAGGACTCACTGTGTTAGCAGCATTACTACAAGCGCGTATCCTCATGGAGCACTAGCAACTTTATTCACCGCAGAAACACAACACTACATCAAGTAGTGTTATTTGACTGCGGTCTTCTGTAAGGCGGAGGTACAGTCCCCAGTCGGGCGGCTCCAATTTTAATGGGAAAACCCACGGGAGATCGCCATTTACCTCTATTAATATACTTTCATTTGCTATACTGACATTTGACATGCGAGTGCCCTTGAGAGGCAACGATTATCAACTATATTTGCGGTCCAAAAACGCGTCAGCAAACACAGCTTGGTACAACAGTTGTATTTTTCTTTGTAACTTGCACAAGCGTACGGCCCACCTGATGGTAAGCGGTTACCGTAGCATATAGCCATACTAAGGGTATCACGTTGCCAACCCTGTTTGTTTTTGCTGCCGCGTCACGTTCACAATGTAGTCACGATATTACTGAAGCGTAAATATAAATTCGCCTTTCTTTGAAATAGATTGTTCTAAGAAATACCCCGCACTGGTTTATTGGTGTACTACGAAATGTACACCCTTAAAAAGGCTTCAAAGGTCCCAAAAAAGTGGGATATTAATAAATACTAGGATTTAAGACACTTTTCGTGACACTGAGGTACAGTTCCGAAAAGCCGGATCGACTTGAAAGGACACCATCCATGTTTCATAGAGATTTGGTCCAAATCTCAAAGTGCCGGCCAACACTTTTTTTTAATATTCTGTTATAGCTTGTCCGTCTGAGCATTTATTACTATGGCACCAAAGTTGGACATTACAGGATATTTCATTTGTTTTGGTTATTATTAATTTCAATTTTCAACAAAAATGTATGAAAAATTCCATTTTTGAACTGAAATAAAATCAACTACAAAGGTCCTACAGGTTTGGTGTCATAGTAATAAATGCTCAGACGGACAAGCTCTAACAGAATATACAAAAAAATGCGTAGCGGCACTTTCAGATTTGGACCAAATCTTTATGAAACATGGATGATCCAAATTTTAAAGTGGCGACTGAATTCTTAAATGCATACTTTATGTTTTATTTTTTTACTGTACTTGTACCAATTTTCAAGAAGATCCGTGATATGGGCTTTTAGGAACTTTATCCCCACTTTGTATATATGTCACCGGAAGATAACAAGAACCGCAAATTTATAAATTTCCTAGGAAATTTATCAACCTTCGTAGGATTCTAAACGAGAGATTAATTGTATTAATTTACGTTCACCGTTTGTAACATTGTAGTCCGACATGGCCGTGATAGATTAGAAGACGACGTTGGTTTTTTTTTTTGTTCGGTCTGCATTTGCGGTTGAAACTCTGGGTCCCTGGGGCCCGGATGCTCTTCGGCTTTTCAAGGAGGTCTCACGTCGGCTGGTTGAGGCCTCCCGTGACAGGCGTGCTGGAACATATCTCGCTCAGAGAATCAGCATTGCTATCCAGCGTGGCAATGCTGCCAGCATTCTTGGCACGCTACCGCATGATACCGGTTTGGGTCAGATCTTTTATCTATAAGTAGGTAGGTTAAGATATGTTTTTGTAAATAGTTTAATCTGTTTTTTGTCAATAAAATCAATAAAATTTGCGCGTAAATTAATACAATTAATCTCTCGTTTGGAATCCTACGAAGGTTGATAAATTTCCTAGGAAATTTATAAATTTGCGGTTCTTGTTATCTTCCGGTGACGTATACACATGTTAAATTACCTTCTAAAAAATTACCGCAAAATTTAACACAATCGAAATTCCATCTCTCTAGCACGTAGTAATAAGAACTATATTCCCTTGGCCTTCCATTCCAATTCCCATTATTAATAATAATTATCTTAAACTATACATTACTACATTGTATGACCACAGACTAGAGTTTTAGCTAAAATATTGTAGACAGATTTTTTACTACAAACAAACCTGGTATACGCAGCCTGATGGTAAGCGGTTACCCGATACAGTTTAATATTCTAAAAGCCTACCACAGCCTGAGATCATACAATGATCAACTCTGTAATGTTGACATTAAAGTTTGCGTTACCGATCGACTTCTTTGAAAAGTTTCAAAGTTTTACCGCTAGATGTCGCTTTACACTATTTAGCATGAAACAATATATAATTTGTTTGTAAAATGTTTCAGAACTCGATGGCTAGATGTCGCTTTAGACTATTTTATAGACATCTTTATACGCAGCTGCCATGAATAAACAAACTTGTGAACTACAGTTTCTTATTTTACGCTCATTTCCATGTTATTTCGGTTTGAGTTTCTTACTTGCTCTTGGGTCTCCAAGATTGAGACTTTCAAAGGTTTGTTATAATGACCTAAACTGAATAAAAATCTTTTAGATAGTCACCATTAGGCAAGTGAGAAGTGTGCAAGACTCTTGTGAAATAGCACCCTATTATCTCTCTCTCTCCTCGAAACGGGCGTGACGATATGTATGTTACAATTGTGAAACGTGTATATGAAATCAATATTTAATTCACTAACCTACATTTTGACCCCCCCACACTACAACAAAACAAAACCTCTTCAAAAGTTTCCAAACCCTCACCGACAGATGTCGCTAGCAGTCTTCAAACCATCCTGTAACGCAAACTTTTCCGTAACAGTTTTGTACCTGCCATGTTAACTATTTACAATCGTTAATGCTAAAAAACTAAAGAAATGTATGGAAATTAAAAACACGTAAAAGTTTTATTTCCCATACATTTCCTTTTCTACAGCGTTAACGATTGTAGATAACATGGCTGCTGGTTCGTAATTTCAAACACTATAAAGTTCTTTACATGACACAACACTGAGCGTTATCTTGCACCGCGGAGGGAAGGGCGAAGCCCTCTGGAGGCGCCGCCATGTCCCCCACTAATTCTGAAGGGGGCTGGCCTAGGTCTTGCATCTGCAAACGAGTAAAAATAATAAATATATAATTAGATAGATAGATTTATCCTCAACTAGCTGTCCCGACAGACGTTGTCCTGTCTTAGCTATGGATTTATATGTCAAATACACTATAGAAAAAAGGACATTTAGTTTATCCTGATTAAAAAAGTTCAGTTTATTTTCTTTTCATAAGAACCTTCTCCTGACAATAACAAACACGAAAGGTCTCTGATGTTTTTTATAACTTTTTGTTATAACGGTAACAGAAATACACATTCTGTGAAAATTTCAACTGTCTACCTATTACGGATCATGAGATGCAGTCCGCTGACAGACAGACAGACGGACAGCGAAGTCTTAGTAATAGGGTTCCGTTGGTTACGCTTCGTGTGCGGAGCCCTTCAAATATCACAACTTACCCTCTGCATCAATTCGAGGACAATCTCAAATCTCTTCCTCTTCACATCTTCAGGGTCCGATTCCTGCTCCGGTTCCAACTCTGCGCACACTTGGGTTATCAGCAGTTGTTGCTTCTCGTACCTAAAACACGATAACAATAATATAAAAGACTAGCGGCCCGCCCCGGCTTCGCACGGGTAGACATTAGGTTCGGAGCATAGACATTTATCAAATATTTTGTCCACCCGTGCGAAGCCGGGGTGGGCAGCTAGTTTAATATATAGCCTATGTTACTCAGTGATAATTTAGCTTTCTAATAGTGAAATAATTTTTGAAATCGGTCCAGTAGTTTCGGAGCCTATTCAATACAAACCCACAAAAATACAAATCTTTCCGCTTTATAATATTAAAGATAAGATAAAGATAGTTTATTTCGTAAAACATGAGTATACATAAAAGATTTTTACAATACCCTTATGCATGATGTTCAAATATTATATGACCTGCATGTTTTGCCAATGGTGGCGTACAAAATATATTTTCTTAAAAATCTAATTACCTTATATTATATATATCACATCAATATAGGTAGACGAGACCGCTGGTCTAGTGGTTAGTGTACCTGACTGCTGCGCTAGGGGTCGCGGGTTCGATTCCCGCCGGGGCAAACATGTTTGCTTTGCGTCTGGGTGTTTGGTATGTATTATAAGTATTATATCAGCTACTGGTTCCCATAGTACAAGCTTTGCTTAGTTTGGGGCCAGATGGCGCTGTGTGATAATGTCCAAGCATTATTATTATTTTTGTCATGCGTTTTTTCTCAGCTTTTAGGCTAGTTTTAGCTACATTTACGGGCTCAGCCAAGTAAATGCAACGTGGGGCGTCTGTCTTATGGCGGGAGTGTATTCTCCTCCAACTGCATGAATTTCCTAACTATTCTACATGTGTTCAAGATAGTGGCTTTCTGTAGAGTTATGTATACGGATTCTTTCAGATCTATAAATTTAAGGCTCCTGAGAAGATGGTTGGGGATATCACCTGTTGTAGATAGGACTAAAGGAATCACATAAACTGCTTCTTGCTTCCAGATTCTTGTTATTTCTTCCTTTAGATCAGCGTATTTGTTATTTTTTTCAGATATTGTTTTTTGGAGGTTATGGGTATTGGGTACTGCAATGTCAATAAGATAAGTAATTTTTTAAATTTTATCCTGTAAGGTTATATCTGGTCTATTGTAGTGAATGGTTTTATCTGTAAGAATGGCTCGATCGTAGTAGAGTTTGTGTGTATCATTTTCGGGGATAGTTTGTGGTGTGTATTTATAGTAAGGAGTGTTTGTGTTTTGTATGAGTCTGTGTTTGAGTGCTAGTTTTTGGTGAATGATATTTGCTACTTGGTTGTGTCTGTGAGTATAGTCTGTCTGTGTGAGTGTTGTGCATGCTCCTGTTATGTGCTGAATTGTTTCTGGTTGCGTATGGCATTTTCGGCATTTATCGTTTATGATAGTTGGGTCTTTGATTATATATTTCTGATAGTTTCTTGTGTTGATTATTTGATCTTGTATGGCTACTATGAATCCTTCGGTTTCTGGAAAAATATTACCTACCTTAAGCCACTTATTAGATGCCAGTGCGTTTATATGAGATTGCTCTATATCGTGAGGGTGCCTGCCATGAAGTACTTTCTTTTTCCAGGTTTCCATTTTTTGTTTCTGTGGGTCATTGTTGGTAGAGTTTTGTGTATTTTCTTGTTGACATAAGTAAAGCGGTGTGTAGTTGAAATCATTTAGAGAAACAGCCTTATGTATGACACTGGTGTAAGATTTTATTTGGAAGAATGTTTTCAATTTAATTATTTGTTTTTGCCATAGGTGATGAATGTCGATCAGGCCTCTCCCTCCGTTCTGTCTGCTAATAGTGAGTCTTTCTATTGCTGATTTGGGGTGAAGATTGTTGTGTTTCGTGAGTGTTGTGCGTGTGGTTCTTTCTAATTGTTCAATGTCAGTCTTTGTCCATTTTATCACTCCGAATGAGTAAGTTAAGATTGGTATGGCAAAAGTATTTACGGCTTTGATTAGGTGTTTTCCGGTTAATTGTGTTTTACATACTGCGTTAATTCTTCTACGATATTCTGTGCTTTTGTGTGTTTGTTTAATTGTTGTGTGATCAATTCCCTTAAGTTGCTTGTATCCTAAATATTTGTAAAAATGCGTTGATTCCATAGCTACTATAGTGTCAGTCTCATTAACTACATAGTTGCCCGGTCTGATTTTGCCTTTGATAATATGTAATGTCTTGCACTTGTCCAAACCAAATTTCATATTTATGTCCTGACTGAATTCTGTTGTAACTTCAATAAGCTTTTTCATTTGTTTTTTCGGTTTTTGCATACAGTTTAATGTCATCCATGTATATGAGATGTGAGATTACAGTTTCTTCAGAATTGTGTTTAAGGTTATACCCAGCTTCACACCGGTGCAGTAAGTGAGACAAGGGGTTCAGGGCGAAGCAGAACCAGAGAGGACTTAACGAGTCACCTTGATAAATCCCTTTCCTAATAAGTATCTGTCGAGTAATAAGAGTGCTGAGGCGGCTATGTAGATGTAGCGTGGTTTTCCAGTGTGACATTATGGTGTGCAAAAAGTGTATTATTTTGGAGTTAATTTTATATATTTTTAAGATTTTTATTAACCAAGAATGTGGAATGCTATCAAAAGCTTTTTGGTAATCTATGTAAGTACAGTGTAAGTTTCTGCTTTTGGTGGTGCCATGTTTGTGGATAGTAGAGTTTATAACTAGCTGTTCTTTACATCCCATGTGTCCTCGTCTGCACCATAAGTTATTCCTGTTGCAATAAATTCGGGTATATTCTGTCGTCCTAATACGATATCTGTTAAGTTTTTTGCAATGGTTTTATGTAATGAAGTTAACTTTTTGTACCAGAAATTGTGTATTTTATCTATTCCCGGTGACTTCCAATTGTGTAATCTAGCTGTTATATTTGTGATATCTGATTCTGTTATTTCTATAAATTCCATTTCATCTATGGTTCTCCACTTTACTTCTTCTTCTGTTATCCAAGTTGCTTTATCATTATGTTGTACTTGCTCTTCCCATTTGTTAGTCCAAAATGCTTCTAGGTCTTCTTTTGTAGGTGTATCTATGTCGTCCTCTGCAGATTTATCGGTTTGACTTTTGTTAATGTTTCTATAAAATATTTTTTCATTAGTAACAAATGTAGCGTTATCAGTTTTTCGTTGTTGTGCCTTTTTATATCTCCTAAGCCTATGGACTTTTAGTGCTAATTTTTGTTTTAATGTGTCCAAATATTCTTCAGGTTTCCGGTTACTATTTTCATGTCTGGTGTGAGTAGAATTGTTCTGAAATATTGCTTTAACTTTTTTAACAATTTTGCTTGATCTGTTATTGATGATATATTGTGTGAGTCTGCCACAGTCGGCTCTTAATTTTTCAATGTCTTTTTCTAATCTCTGTTGCCATGGTGGCTTAATATAATGTCTTGGTCTTGTGTTTCCTGCGTGTTCTGTGATTTTAAAGTTAAGTTCTTCTGATATAACTACCGCCGTGCAGTATATCAGTGTGTGTACGTCTATCAGCTGTGTGTCATCAGATATAAATTGTTTTAATATGCTTTCGTTAAATAAGTTTATTAAACGGAAAATGTTAGAGCTGTATTTCAGTTTAGGTAGTTTGGGTCGAGCTGCTGGGTCCATCCGAGAATATTGTGTTACTGCTGTTCTAAATTTTATTATTATTATTATTATTATATCATATCAATATAGGTAGACTATTTAAATTGAAAACAAATTATTATATTGTAATTTAATCATTTAAAAACTCGGTTAGACTGTAATAACATTTGGAAATAAGAAATTTTTAAGCTGTTTTTTAAATAGTATAATGGGTAACATAATTATCGATCTCGGGATTTTATTGTCTATAATAAGTGCTAAGCAGAATATACTCTTGTGCATTAACGCAGTATTTGACCTTACTACACAGAGTTTAGTATAAGTATAGATATAGATAGTATAGAAGTATAGATAGTATAGATGAAACTATCTCGCTCAGTGAATCAGCATTGCTATCCAGCGTGGCAATGCTGCCAGCATTCTTGGCACGCTACCGCATAATTCCGGTTTGGGTCAGATCTTTTATCTATAAGTAGGTAGGCTAAGATATGTTTTTGAAAATAGTTTAATCAGTTTTGTGTCAATAAATTTTAAAGAAGAAACTTTTAAAAGATATATATCATATTAAGTAACAATAATTGTGACACGAAAAATAGCAACAAAAACGCCACTGAGGTTTAATCATGTGCTAACCGAGACTAATCGGTTAGTAAACTAGTAAAAAAACTGACTGACACATAAACGCACAGCCTAAACGGCTGGAATTGGAGTCTTGAAATTTTATTTATTTATTTTATTTATTTAGGTTAAGGAACACCAACAGACGAATACATTCAAACAATATCTTAGTGCTATTTATTTTTTTTAGGGGATATGGTCTCTCGCAGTTAGTTCGCGGGAACTTTATTGCTTAACCGGACTAAAGTGGCGAGGCCATTTAAGGCCTCCAGCCAGAAGGGAGACTTAATCTAAGCAACAGAACTAAGGGCGTTGCTGGGAGATGGGCTACGGAGCCTAGACTGGCTTTGGGGACGAAGAAGACGGGATGAGTGCGACGCTCCTCGCCGGCGAGGGCGGTACAGGGGTCGGTTTGCGGTTTGTGCGCGTTTAGTGGCTTCCTGGAGTAGGGTGGTGTCATCGTCGGGATCGAAGAGGACATGCCTTGGTCGACGACGTTTCGATATTCCAATATCTTAGTGCTAATATAAAAGGAGATTATATAAATGTACAGCTACTTATAGGCGACCACAGCTAGTAAACATAACTAGTATGTAACCATTAAGAAAATAAATTTAATCTAAAAAAAATATAACCAAAACTATGCGAGTTAACACATGTATAAGTTAATACTTATATATATATATATATATATGTATATATATATATATACATACATATATATATATATATATATATATATATATATATATATATATATATATATACATATATACTTATTAACATAAAGTAAATACAATATTAAAATGTGGAAATTAAAAAGAGAAAAAAATTTGTAAAACACGAAAACCATTAAAATCATACAAAACCGGCATTTTAAAATAAGTAAATGAACCCTAGATAATATCAAAGTTTTATAGAAATTTTGACAGTACCTCAGAGTAGAGAATATACTACGTACAACAGAGTGTCACTGTCATTTTCCGAATGACACGACCGTAATTCGCGTGAAGTGAAGCGACAATCCATTGAAGTGACTAGCGCGTGGAACTACAATAATAATAAATTTATAGATCTGGAAGAATCCCTATTCATAACCCTACAGAAAGCCGCTATCTTAAACACATGCAGAATAGTCAGGAAATTCATGCAGTTGGAGGAAACTATAATCTCACCATAAGACAGACGCCCCACGTTGCATTTACTTGGCTGAGCCCGTAAATGTAGCTAAAACCAGCATAATAGCTGAGAAATAAAATCACGGAAAAAATAATAATAATACATTTTTATTTCTTTCAACGTTTTTTGGTTACAGTAATTAGTAATTGGAATCCCTTTTTAGGCTTACAGTGCCTGTGTTAAGAGACTCCGCTCTTCCATAGCTAACATACTAATTTAATTATTAATATTTAAACATGCTTATTTAGAGTAGTTTGTACAAGTATATGAAAATAAAAGTGTGTGTAAAACAATGATGTTTAGTTACGTCAGTTAGGTAGAGTAGGTTCGTACGTATGTTTCTACACTAATATTATAAAGAGGAAAGATTTGTATTTTTGTATGTAACGAATAAACTCAAAAAGTACTGGACCGTACATCATCACTGAGTAACATAGGCTATATATTATACTAGCTGCCCGCCCCGGCTTCGCTGGGGTAGACAAAATATTTGATAAATGTCTATAGACTCCGAAACTACTGAACCGATTTCAAAAAATCCTTCACCGTTAGAAAGCTACACTATCACTGAGTAACATAGGCTAGCTGCCCGCCCCGGCTTTGCACGGGTAGACAAAATATTTGATATCAATGTCTACCCGTGCGAAGCCGGGGCGGGCCGCTAGGTTAAATAATTAGACTAGATGGCCCTATTCTGGAAAACCAATGCGTGTTACACTTTAATGTCAGGGTCGGCAACGCGCGAGTGATACCCCTGGTGTTGCAAGCGTCCATAGGCTGCGGTAAGCGCTTACCATCAGGCGGGCTGTATGCTTGTTTGCCACCTTAGTGGTATAAAAAAAATGTCAGTGGACACTGAAGTAGATACTTTTTGTCTAGACTGAAGTAGCTGTTATATGGGTAGCGCTGGCCGCGCGAAGCCGGGGCGGGTCGCTAGTAGTGGTAAAAAAACTCACCTATCATACTCAGCCTGTTCTATCTTGCCTTTATTCTCGGCCAGCCACGCGGGGTACTTGTCCCCTAGCTCCTTGAGCGACGGATAAATCACTTCCTTGGACAGTAGAGACTGCATCATGCCTTGCATAAAAGGCACAAACATGTTGCCATCCTGTGGAACAAACAAAAAAATAATAATTGAATTTTTTTTTTAATCCGTCTGCCATCGGCCTTGGCTGGCCATAATCAGATCGTGTAATGGGATTGTGTCTGTTAAAAAGGTTAACACAAACCAATAATGTTTTTGTATCTTGTCTCTGGTTGCTCTGTGCCGGTAGCGTGAACATTGTCGACAACGTTTTCGTATCGCCTTCGACTATTTTTGTATTGAAAAATGAACAGCGCTGCGGCGGTGAAAAGAGGAACTAAAAATTAGTATGAAAATTTAGACATTTCGCGAGTTACGTTTTCGAATACGTTGTCGACAATGTTCCTGCTACCGGCACTGTTATGTCATAGCAGTCTCTGTTGTTTTGTTTGATACGTGTGCATGCGCAATATACTTTTATTATTATTTTTAAAATCTCTGCGTTACTATCCATATTCCAATAGTGTCTTTGCGGGCACTTTTTCCGACTTGGGGGTTCAGCATCTATTATCTAGGTCCAGAATATGCCATCGTTAATGCCATAAAAGTAAATGACAAACTTAACTTTGCCGCTCGATCCCTAGACACGGCTATCGCACCAACCGCATATAATAAGTTTGTAATAGTAAATTCACTCTTGGTTTAGAAAATATAGCAATATAGACTGTGTGGACATTTAAAAAGTCTACTTGTTACCGTTAGACAGACGGACAACAAAGTGATCCTATAAGGCTTTCTTTTTTCCTTTTAATGTGCGGAACCCTAAAAACAAACCAAAAAACAGAAATCAATTTTGAAGAGTACTATGTTATAACTAAAAATAAAAATTATTCTCCTTTATCGATAACTAGCGGCCTGCCCCGGCTTCGCACGGGTAGACATTAGTTTCGGAGCATAGACATTTATCAAATACTAGCGGCCCGCCCTGGCTTCGCACGGGTAGACATTTATATCAAATTTTCCTGAATTTTCTTTGCTATAAACCTCACGGAGCCCGAGACCTTTCCAACGAATGCAAAACCGTGGAAATCGGTTCGTGCGTTCTGGAGTTATAGCGTCAGGAAGGAAAACCCGACTTATTTTTATTTATCAAATATTTTGTCCATCCATGCGAAGCCGGGGTCGGCAGCTAGTATAATATTCAATACAAACACACAAAAATACAAATCTTTCCTCTTTATAATATTAGTGTAGATATTAAAACTATGTTACAAAAAAGTAACTCACCTGCCCCCCATCACCGAGGTTGAAGTTATTGAACATATTGGCTAAGTCTTGATCTGAGAATGGAGTCTGTAGATTTTCTGTGTTCGTGTTCAGGTTTTGTAACGTCTGCGAGATGGCTGCCGACACCTTATAAAGGACAAAACAAGTCTATTATTCACCACTCAGGCGTACACAAGCATACAGTCCACATCATAGTAAGCAGTCACCGTAGCCTATAGCCGCTAGCAATACCAGGGGTATCACTAACGCGTTGCCAACCCTGTTGTTGATGAGGACACTGTGCTAGCAGTGTTTCTACTAGCTCAGCGTATCCCCGTGGAGCACTGGCAACCTTACTAGTGTTATTTGACTGCGGTGTTCTGTAAGGTGGAGGTATAGTCCCCAGTTGGTCGGCTCCAATTTTAATGGGAACCCCATGCCCTACCTCTCTTTTTAAGCTCGTGGTGTGATTATTCACTGCTTAGTGGTATAAAAAGAATGTGTGGCCACCTCGTCGATCTTGCCCTGGACGGCGGGGTCCGCGGCGACGTCCGCGACGGGCGGGGCGCCGCCCTGGGGCTTCAGCACGTGCGCGGCCGCCTCCGCCATCTTGCTGAACGTCTGCGCTATTTGCTCCTGTGTTATTTGCTCCTCTGGGAACAAAAACCTTTCATTATTACTATTTCTTGTCTCTTACCGCGTGCAAGGTCTTTTAAGCGTTTCGTGAAATACTTTATTCAATTCAATTCAATTCAAAAAGATTTTTATTTGACTAGACTTTACAGGCAAGCACTTTCAGATCGTCAGAATCTACCATCGGATTCGGAAGGTCAGTTTAGCTGAGAAGAATCCGGCGAGAAAATCAGCAATTACTCTTTTAAAAACCAAAAGAATTACATAAAGTTTACATTTCAAATACTAACTTAACATGGATACCTATTTCTCAAAATAATATATAAAAACAATTGATAACACTAAAAAATAATATTAACACATAGACAAGTATATAACGCTTGAAATTATGTAACTTAACCTATCTCTTGGTTCAGCTTAGCGGGAGTAGTCACATTGGCAACTATCTCCATCACATTCTAGGACATGCGGTACTTTCGTTTATTAGCTAATAAGTGCGGCTTTGGAATGGTATATGGCATACTACTTTATCTGAACTTTTAACAGTACTTCCGACAAACTGCGATAGATGGCGCTGTACCTATTGAAGGCCTTCCTAGATCGCGCGGTAGAGAGTCTCTGCCGATTAATGACGTTACCTGGTGTTGTTTGTTATCTGTGGATATTTGTAGGCAGATATGACATGCTTGCTAATCGCTTCCATTGTCGGGACGTTTTAGCGACTTGCCATACTCTTAAACACAAATAAATCCATTCTACTATTTATTTCGTCTTTCCTTCATTTAAAACCTCCACACGCTACCCGTCGTACTTCAAACTGTGTTTATACATGTTAAGGAAAAAACTAACTGACATATCAATCAACGCGCAGCCTCAGCGGCTGAGGTGAGAGTTATGAAATTTTGACAGTAGGTACCTTTTATGACGTAGGCATCCACTAAGGATGGGTTTTTGGAAATATCACCTCTAAGGGGCTAAAATAGGGAATGAAAGTTTGTATGGAAAACCATAATTTTTAAGTTATACGCATAGAAATTGGTATTTGCCCTTTAGTCAAAAATTTAAAATACTTATTTTAGGAATTTTGGAAATTCTAAACCCTAAGGGGTTAAAATAAGAGATGTTAGTTTGTAAGAAAATCAGTCATTTTTAAGTTAAAGGCATGAAAATTTGAAGCTAACAGACAAAAGCTATTATTTATATAAGGTTATTCCTAATGGGAGCCCTGATCGTTGGGCAATATAATGTATCACTTGTGATTGTTACACAGCCGATGTAGATACAATACATGTGCGTTTGAAGCCCCATGCAAAAGCTAGTTAGTAATAACAAATTGCTATCTTTGTGAATAGAAATAGTGTCTTCAACTTTTTTATTAATGGCTTCTGCGGGGTTGCCACAATTTCGCCAATGTCGCGTTGGTAGAACTAAGAAACAGTATTGGAGATTATCTGTATGGTGTAAAATTTGACCAGTATTGAGCATTCATACATTCTGAATTATATATATAGGACAGCACAGCACTATCACAGTACAAATAGACACATAAAAAGTAATATATACTTGATATTAATATAATGATGGGGTGTTGTTATTATAAGAAATATGAATACTATAATTAGTGTCATGTTCTTGTTATATCCTTGTCTATGTGTTATATTTTAATATTGTCAATTGTTTTTATTTATTCTTTTGTGTAATAGGAATTCATGTTAAGTTAGTATTTGAAATGTAAGCTTTGTGTAATTCTTTTGGATTTAAAAGAGTAATTGCTGAGTTTCTTGCTGGATTCTTGTCAGCAAAACTGACCTTCCGAATCCGGTGGTAGATTCTGACGATTTGAAAGTGCTTGCCTGTAAAGTCTAGTCAAATAAAGATCTTTTTGAGTTTGAGTTTGAGTTTGAGTTTACCTGGTACACCACTGAAGCCACCCAGTATGGCAGCCATGTTGGTTTCAAACTGTTGCGCAGCCTCCTTGATGAACTCTTCTGACCACATGTTAGGAGGGACTTCGCCCTCCCCGGCTTTAGTCTCCTCACTCGGTTGTTTCTTTGTCATGTCTTGAAGAGCACCTGAGAAACAGTGATTAATCACACCCTGAGCTAAAATAGAGAGGTAGGGCGAATTGGGATCTCCTGTGAGTTTTCCCATTAATATTGGAGCCGCCCAACTGGGGACTGTACCTCCACCTTACGGAAGACCGCAGTGAAATAACACTACTTGATGTAGTGTTTGTTTCTGCGGTAAGTAAAGTTGCCAGTGCTCCACAAGGATATGCTGCGCTAGTAGTAATGCTGCTAGCATAGTGAGTGCTCCATCATCAACAACAGGGTTGGCAACTCGTTAGTGCTATCCCTGGTATTGCTAGTGGCTATACGCTACAGTGACTGCTTACCATCAGGTGGGCTGTATGCTTGTGTGCCACCTTAGTGGCATATAAAAGGTAATGAGTACTCAGAACCAGCTTGTATGTATGAAAAAATTTTATGAATGTAGAACAAGAGATAGCACTCTATACTCTGCCTACCCCATGAGGGACTTGGTGTAATGAAATGTATTATTATTGAATTTTTTTTAATTTATGACAGCAATAAAAGATAATGACAGACAAGAAATTATTGTGAAATACTACATTGAAATAATTTTTTTTTCAATTAAATCCAAATAAGGCCGGCAAAATCTAATCAGCCCAATGCTAAGCATGACATGACTATCAGATGTAAGTTATTATATGTACGTAAAGTTAATTATTCTGACTATTTAGGGTTAGTTGTGTTGTGTAATACTAACGTGCACTATCAATTTCAAGGAAAACACAACTTACTGTCGAGTAAATCTTCCAATTCAGGATCAGCCTCATTTTTAGGCACATCTTTATTATCCGACATTATATTAATTAAGGATCAAACGAGGATGAAAAATAATGTAGAAAAGTTGCAATAAAATTTTACGAATGACAATTTATTAGATTGACAGTGACAGTACACATGATCTTTTTCTTATAATAATATATACAGTCTTCTTCTTCTTCCGTATTATGGCAATTAATCCTCTTTAAGGTCTATTTTTGCAAATAACGAGTTTAAGAGGTGGCCAAGTTGCTGCGTTCTAACGCTTATAAGATTTTCTGGGGACAATCCACGGTAATAACCACTGACGTAGAAATAAATGAACTTCTATATGGCTAACATATATGCGAAGAGAATATCTCACGGAAGAAATAACAGACAAAACGTTGTCTTCGACGAGTAACTGTGAGATACCCTAACTTGCGCGCCATTAACGAGAACTACTCGTCGAAGACATCATTTTTCTTGTTTAGTCACACGGATGTTGCCCCTTAAATATATAAAGTGATTTTGGTAGTTTTTTATCAAACTAAAACCTACACGGTTTGAGAATGCAACTTAAAATATCTCAATAAATTCCTACCTAACAATGTTTTTTTTAATTATAAATTGTTTATTCAGTAACATTACAAGTTAACATTTCAGAAAAACAATCAAACTGTGTGGATGTGAGTGTGCGTGCGTGCGCGTGTGCGTGTATGTGTGTATGTGTGTGTGTGTCTGTGTGCCTGCGTACAGACTAAATTATTGATTTCAATTTATAGAACTCAATTGAGATTTGTATTTTTTTGGCTATCGCTATTCATAGATAATGATATTAAGGTGGAGGACATCAATTATTCTAATAACCAATCACTTGAAGTCTTAAATTTTTTGATAAAAAACACTTGTAAATGCTACTCGTCGTCAGAAACTAAGGACGATAAACATCTCGTTTTATTTCGTTTTAAAATGTCAATTCAATTAAATTCCTTATTTAATGGCAACATAATGTAATTTAATTAGGCATACATGTTAGTGTTCGTAGACTAACGCACCACTGACAAGTAAATGTGTCATTTATCTCCACTTTTGATGTATCGAAACGAGTTCTATGCGCTGTCATTGGTCACATACGGTGCGCTGCCATATTAGCGGCGGTAGACAAATAGAATTATGTCGTTTTCGCGCGAGTAATGAGTGGATAAAATTATATCTTCGCATACATGTTAGCCGGGCTAGTCTCCTATTTAATTGTACAGTAGTCGAAGTGTCCGGCAGATGGACAAAGCCAAAGTATCGACGTCTACCACGGCGGCTGAGTATTTTTTTTTATTAAGTAGTTACAATTCAGTACATTTTATCAGCACTTTATGGACATTTTTTGGTCCTCAGTTTCAAATTTTGACTGTGGGGCGGCTCGAAAGAATCCCAAAAAATCCCACAGTTCCGCCAGATTCTCGCCAGAAACTTTTTTCTTTCTCCTTTTTATTTTAGTTATGTTAAGGCAATCCTTTGATAAGCCAATATAATCAATACAAAGTTGTCAAAAACCCACAAAAACCTTACGTATTACTAGCGCTATGTAATTGCTTGTAATGGTAGCCCCCCCGATAAGTGAACCACGGGCAAGCATCAATCATCCAAAGCATCCAAAGCCCACCTAGAGTTGATTTGATGCGTGGGTTGATGTATGGTTATAAATGAAACGCGTCACTTTAAAAAATAAATTTCATTTAATTGCAAAATCAGTTACAAGTACGCGCACAATTTAGTAGTTACATTGCCTTCACACTTGTTCTGAGCACGGATTGGCATTGTTATCATTATTACTATTTTATATACTTTATCGTCTAATTACATCACATTGAAAGATAAACTACTTAAAGAAATGTCAGTGTGGACGCCGCTTCAATATTGCTGCTTTCAGTAACATCGATGATTGCGACGATTATTTTTAGCATAGCAACACAGTCATTAAAATGTCACATTTCTTCCTTTTTATCAACTTGGCAAATCATTGAAAAATGTTTACTGAAGAATAATAAATAATACAGTTTCTTCGGAACAATATTTTCTAGGCTGACAATTTTCAAAGCCAGCAACACAGCAAAATTTGCAAGGAGGGTTATGTCAACAGTCCACGAGATCAAGTGTGAAAGCGCAAAGAGTAGTTACCTAGGTATAGATAGGTATATGTTTTATTAGTAGGTATTTATGTCTATCGCTCGTGCTGATTCAATCGACGCAGACTGGTGACGTCCATGCCATAAATGGAAAAGGTTGCTGGCTCTTCAAAGTGGACCTGTGAACATTGAAATACATAATTAGTCTTCTCTACACTAATATTATAAAGAGGATAGATTTGTATTTTTTTATGTAACGAATAAACGTAACAATTACTGGAAAAAAATTTTTACAGCAGGACTAATGAGTAACATAGGTTATGTATTATGATGCTATGGGGGCGAAGTCGTGGGGAAAAACTAGTCTATACTAATAATATTATAAAGAGGAAAGATTTGTATTTTTGTGTGTGTATGTTTGCATTGAATATACTCCGAAACTACTGGACCGATTTAAAAAAAAACTTCACCGTTATAAAGCTACAATATCACTGAGTAACATTTATTATATTGATACGCGGGCGAAGTAGTGGGGAAAAAGCTAGTTATATATAAAATTACTATTATTATAAATTATGCTTCTTAAACGATAACCGATTCGAGTTTCCTAAATTCGCAACACTATCAATTAGACAGCTGTCACTAATGGCGCGTTGGAGTTTTGGCGGGAATCAGGCGGAGCGGTTGAGATTTTTTCCAGTGTCTCGTAAACTGTATTATAGTGTGTGTGATCTTTAATGTGTATTTTTGGTGTCGTTCTGTGCAGTAAAGTTTTATTTAGTGACTGATTGATAGGAACATTGGAAATAATGCAATAATACGACATTTCGGTTAAGTGATTTATCATTTTGTTCAATAGGTTACCTCTGACCTAAAGGCGTGTTACGATCTGCTCCTGCCGTGGATTGTCTCCAGAAACTCTATTAAGCATTAGAATGCATGACACTAGGCATTTTAATGCGGCAAACACGAGACATTTTGAAACATGAAAATTCTCTAACACTCGACACTGGCAAAAATAGTCCCTGAAGGGATTGATTGCCATACTTAGGAAGAAGAAGAAGAAATAAATTACCTCTTTTTCTTCATCATTTTTATCAACATCCAATTTTTCCTTGGATTTATCCTAAAAAATAAAACGTACTAATTAATGAAAATCACTCACGCACGAAAATACAGTCTCACACACACCCATATAATATATCTATATTAACACTATCACACAACCAGGCACATACAAACACACAAACACAAAAAAGCCATGGTGGACGTGTGTTTGAAGCAACGGCCTGTCATCTGATGGGCCCAGGTTCAAACCCCAGCCTTTACCAATGAGCTTTTCCAAGCTGAAGTACGTGAAGTGAGGAGCGAGGACAGCGAAATGTAATCTCCCGTGAGTCTCCCCATTAAAATTGGAGCCGCCCGACTTTTACCCGTTAGTGATATCCCTGGTATTGCTAGCGGCTATAGGCTACGGTGACTGCTTACCATCAGGTGGGCCGTATACTTGTGTCACCTTAGTATAACACTCTCACCTTATCATCTTTATCAGGATCCTTCATCATCGGAGGTATATTGGGCCCCAGTTTCTCAACCAGCGATTGCACCTGAAAATATTTCAAGCCAAGTGACACTCTAATCTCCCCTATAGATAAAACTTTGCTATTATTACACAGATACACATATAAGGTCTTCTATGAAGTTGGATATAAATGGGAAAGGACATCATCCATATGTTTCAAAGAGATTTGGCCCAAATTTGAAAGTGCCGGACAATACTTTTTTTTTGTATATTCTGTTAGAGCTTGTCCGTCTGAGCATTTTTTACTGTGACACCACAACTGGACATTACAGGACAATTCATTTGTTTTAGTTATTTAGAAATGCCTATTTTTAACAAAAAAAATATGCTTCAGATTATCGATCTCAAATAAAATCAACGACTAGTAGTAATGCTGCTAGCACGGTGACTCCTCATCAACAATAGGGTTGGCAACGCGTTAGTGATACCCCTGGTATTGCTAGCGGCTATAGGCTACGATGACTGCTTACCACCTTAGTGGTATATAAAAACCTCATTATTATCTAATGGGAAGTAGACATACACTCGGGTACTGTGAGAAGCAAGCTCTAGCTCGTCCTCGACAAGGCGGCGCCACCGCTCGTCCGTACCTATCCCGATCCGCCGCGTCAAACATGTAGAAACCTAAACAACAATAATGCTTGGACATTGGTGCCAATTCTGTTGTTCAAAATTACTAAACTTAACGAATCTGACAGGTCTAAAAATATTGCCATCCTTATTTAACCCCGCACATGAGAAAGGGATAGCAAGACTTTTTAGACCTGTCACATTTGTGAGGATTAGTTATTTTGAACAACAGAATCGACATCATTTTCACACAGCGCCATCTGGCCCCAAACTAAGCAAAGCTTGTACTATGGAAACCAGCAGCATATATACCTATATAGATACTTAACTTCTCTTTGTAAAAACATAATTAATAATACATAGACGCAAAGCAAACACAAGCTGTAAACATCGCATTAGGCTATCCTGTAAAGGTCTTATTTTTTTAACCATGTAGGTTAAAAAATAAGAGATGCTTCACTATATAGTATACAAAAGTCGTTTCCCGCTATCTGTCTTTCCCTATGTATGCTTAGATCTCTAAAACTAAGCAACGGATTTTGATGCGTTTTTTAATAGATACCACTATCTATCACCCCACGGTGATGGAGGGTGTTCTAATCCGAATCTACTTTAGTCCATTCATCGGTTGTCTGGAAGAGATCGCTCTTATGCGATAAGACCGCCAATTGTACTTTAGAAGTACTTTAGAATTTAAGCATTTACCTAATCACATATTGTATCCTTTTATTGTGCAATAAAGTGTACCTACCTATCTATCTATCTATATATAGTGTAATTCAATTGTAAGGGTTTTATTGTACAATTAATTTGCATATTTTAGGTATCAAACTTATATGGCTAACTCTGAACGGCTGGACCGATTTCGCTAATCCTTTCTATTTGTTTTTGTTATTGTCAGGAGAAGGTTCTTATGAAAAGAAACATTAACCGGAACTTTTTAATCGGGATAATAATAATAATATTTGGACATTATCACACAGCGCCGTCTGGCCCCAAACTAAGCAAAGCTTGTACTATGGGAACCAGCAGCTGATATAATACTTATATACTTTTTGTTTGTAAATACATACTTATAATACATACCAAACACCCAGACGCAAGGCAAACATATTTGTTACATAAATGTTTGCCCCGGCGGGAATCGAACCCGCGACCCGTAGCGCAGCAGTCAGGTATACTAACCACTAGACCAGCGGTCTCGTCGAATAAACTAAAGGTCCTTTGTTCTATGGTGTATTTGTTATATGAATTCATAGCTAAGACAGGACATCGCCTGTCGGGCCAGCTAGTGATTAGATAATTATCAACATGACGTTGTATCAATATGAGTTACCTCTTGGAGTTCTGAACAATGCAATGGCAAAGTCCCCGTTGCCAGCGACGAGGACGCCAGCTTTTTCTTCCCTAAAGAACTCTGTCACCTGAAAAAAAAAAAAATTATACATCTTCTTTACCCCACAAGAGGTAGGCAGAGGTTACAACACCCACTTTCCACCGAAGATAATTTGGTGTCAACGTGACAGATGGTGAGTCCGTCGCCGTCTCTTAGGCACTACATACGTCCTTTAATTTCTCTGATGTATTAAGGTTTGAAAGCAGGTTAATTAGTTTAATCTTTCCAAGATTTCCAAAACCTAATGATAATACCTAATTCTTCATTTTCCGCGAACAAATATACTTATAAAATCTATCAGTCTTTATATTTTCTTCCTAACTAATAATTAAGTTTTACCTAAGAACATATAACATACAATATTAATTTAAAAATACCGTAAAAGTACCGTAAATAATTGTTGAGTGCACTACTGGGATGGGCCTAATTCGGGATTCATAAGTAAAAGAGGACCTTGCTGTTACTATGTATATTAAACTAGGAAGATGTTACAAGCTACAGGCCCCAGTAGTGACTGGGGGCCGGGGGCGCCGCGGCCGGCGACCGGGCCGCGCTTGCCGCGTCAGCTCATATACGAGTGCACATGTACCGCGATATAAGCTGACCAGGCTAAATGTCGTTACACAATTTCCCCCTTTTATCAAAAACAAAAAAAACGATATAGGTTACTACGAAAACTTATATTTACTACACTGATCTCTCTTACGGGATCCATGTACTAATTAATGTGGTTGTTAGCCACATTTGAGATTTAACCGTAACACTATTGATTACTGTGACATAAACATAACACACATCAATACTTACAGTTAAATAGTGTAGCTACTCGTGTATCATGCAGGTGCGCGTTACGCTGACTTGGCGACTTGCGTACCTACAGGGTACTTTGTAATTCATTATATGAACAAAACAATTCATTCTATTTATAGCACATGCAATTTTAAAACAAGAAGAAGGTTGATGCAGTTTAAAATACACTTCGCTAATAGATCACATTTTGCTGCTTAGACTGGGGCGGCGCCTGCTCGTGGTGTACCACCACGGCTGTAGGCTGAACTCTAGCTACAGCCTTCTGTAGCCAGCTCCGTATGCACTGCCTGCATTTGACTTGGATGAAATATAAGAGGAACAACACCAAAATTACAGAGATTACTCCCAGTACTATCCCAAAGTAGTTTAACTTAGCGTCCACTTGGCCAGTGACGCTGTGGACCTCGGCAATGGCAATGTTGTGCGATCCTTCCTCTTTACTTTGTCCGAGACCCATTTATATGGAAACTTTATAACGTTGCTACGCGATGCGTGTGAGCAGTGAAATGATGATTTGTTTCCGAAAACAAGTGATCTTAAATGCAAATTATTTATTGATGTCACATCAGTTTAGCGCTGACTGTGACGCAATTAAACAATTTCGATTTCTTTAAAATTGCTTGCTACTAATGTTTAGTACAAAGACTAGGTATAATGACACTGCAACCTAGTTACATTAATTTTTAAATAAAATTACACAATTTCTTATTGTAAACTTAAAATGTTAACACAACATTATTGCTAATTAATTATATTTCTATATTAAACCTCTATATTTCGCATTTTCGCAATAATCATATTAGCTAATGTCAATCAACCAGTACTAGTCACCGTTGTCGCGATGCGACGCTATGCTATAATATTATTGCCCTAGTACTAATTCTGTAGTATCAAAAATTTAAAAACTAAATCCGATAGCTGTCCGCAAACCTAACTGGTCTCTTTACTATTCTACCACTCCTAGTGGTACGTGGAATACACGGTTGCGCGTTAGCTTCGCTTTCGCTTCGCGTCGCAGTGGGCGTCGGCGTAATAGCATCACCTACCACAGCACTCGCCCGCGTATTCGTGACATCATTATCATTCCATAAGTAAGCTGGTTTCAATCTATCGATTGAGATACGAGCTTGCTTGTTCGGAAATTGAATTAAAAATACCTTCTCGCCCCGTTCTAGCACCGTAAAGGGTCCGTTGTATGGTGGTTGCAATGACTTGCGTACCGAGTCGTCTCTAACGAAAACTGCATCGCATGTAAACAGATCTTTATGCACAAAAGTCGTACGTGAGTCTCGAGCACCTATTGCTACCGGTTTAAGTTTACTTATCCTATTTCTTATGTTATTCACTAGACTAAACGGGTCCCCCGTCTCTGAACTATGGGAACTATTCAAAAAATCACCGGGTAAACGTAAGGTACGACCGAATGTCATCTCAGCGGCGCTAATTCCGCTGTCACACCGACTCGCCGCGCGCAATCCTAGCATGACGGTTGGTAGTTCGTCTTCCCACGAGCTATCCTGGATCCTGGCCATAAGGGCAGCTTTCAAGGACCTATGAAAACGTTCGACCTTGCCGTTGCTTTGGGGATGGTACGCCGTGGTTCTACATTTTTTAATACCTAATAATTTCATTAACTCTGTAAATAGATTGCTTTCAAATTGACGACCCTGGTCGCTTGTCAACTTAACTGGACAACCGTAACGCACGATCCACCCGTCAAATATAGTTTTGGCTACAACTTCGGCCGACATCTCCTCTATTGGAAAAGCTTCAGGCCAGCTTGTACACCTATCTACGATCGTTACTAAATACCGGTTACCACGTGGAGATGTCGGGAGGGGCCCGACCAGGTCTACGTGGATGTGCTCCATTCGCCCAGCATCCTCGAAAGCCTGTAGTTTAGCAATAGTATGTCGATTGACCTTCGACCTCTGACATTGTATACACGACCTCGCCCAAAGTCCTACGTCCTTGTTCATGCTAGGCCAGAAAAACTTTTTACATATCATCTTGCGTGAAGTACGTGTACCGGGGTGACTCAAATTATGTACACTTTTGAAAGCTAACCGCCTGAATTTTTCTGGAATATACGGTCTCACCTCTTTACTTGAAATTTCACAATAAATGGGTTCCTTGCAGTTTGGAATTGAAAATAATTTAAATGTAATGTTATTTTTAGTCCTTTCGGCGCATTGGCCCGATTGCGTCATTTGTTCTAAGTACTTGTCTTTCGCTTGCTCAGTGGCAAGTTCCGAGAAGTCGAGTACCGTGGGCCAAACAATGGTCTCTATGCGGGATAATGTGTCAGCTACTATGTTCTCTTTTCCGCTTATGTGCCTTATGTCCGTAGTGAATTGACTTATATATGATAGTTGACTTGTACGCTGTGGCGTTTCGCTATTTTTACCGCCTATTTTGTCGAATGCATGACACAAGGGCTTGTGATCCGTATACACTATCAAAGGTCGTCCTTCAAACAACTTACGGAAAAACTTTATACACTGATATATAGCTAATAGTTCTCTATCATAAGCGGAATAACCCGTCTGTGCGTTCGTTAGTTTTTTCGAATAAAACCCTAACGGTTCCCACACATTATCCACCAGTTGATGTAAAACTCCTCCGACGCAGCTGTCTGACGCGTCCGTCATGAGAGCTAGCTGAGCATCGGGGCGAGGGTGTGCCAACGTAACTGCTTTTTTTAGGCTCTCTTTGCACTGAGCGAAAGCGTGTATCGTCTCAGGCGTCCACACTATTGGTGTTTTATCTTTTTTCTTAGCCCCCACTAAGTATTTATCCAGCTCAGCTTGACTCTGTGCCGCTCCTGGTAAATGCGACCTATAAAAATTCAACATACCCAAAAACCTACGCAATTGCTCCACGGTTTGGGGTCTGGGATAGTCTACGATTGCCTGAACCTTTTCGTCTAAAGGTCGAATTCCTGCGGTACTAACCTCATGTCCTAGAAACTCCAGCCTTGATTGTCCAAAACTACATTTTGCCAAATTAATTGTTATTCCAAATTTGTCAAAACGCTCGAAAACCTGCCTTAGATGTTCCTTATGCTGCGACTCATTATCGCTCGCGATAAGCACATCATCTAGGTAATTAAACAAAAAATCTAGACCTGCCAGTACTGAATTATTCATGAACCGCTGGAAGGTCTGCGCAGCATTACGAAGGCCAAAACTCATACGCGGGAACTCAAATAGACCTACAGGGGTAATTATCGCAGTCTTTTCTATGTCCTCCTTCGCGACGGGTATGCAGTGATATGCCCTGTTAATATCTAATTTAGAAAAATATTTCTTTCCCGCTAAAATATAAGTAAAGTCATGTAAGCGCGGTATCGGGTACCTATCCGACTTCGTTTGTGCATTTAATGCGCGATAATCTCCACAAGGACGAAGATCGCCATTTTTCTTTGTTACGACGTGTAAAGGACTGGCCCACGCACTTTTAGACGGCCGGCAAATACCTAACTCTTGCATTAGACGAAATTCTTCCTTGACTTTCTTATACCTATCGGGTGGCAATGGCCTTGCCCGTGCGTATACAGGCAGTCCAGTTGTCTCAATATGATGCACAGTGTTATGTACTTGAGAATTCCTATAAGTAGGAGGCTTCGTAATGCTCGGGAATTGGGATAACAAATCATGGTAAGGGTGGTTGTCGTCGACGGTATTAACGGTAGGCTGATTGCTACTCACTACTTGTGCTATTACGTTTAGCTCTGTCACCTGATCTACCAACTTATGAGCACTTAAATCGACCAACAATTTGTGGTGTATTAAAAAATCGGCTCCGAGTATCGGTTGTTTGACATTGGCTATCACAAATTCCCATCGAAATGCTCTACGTAACTTAAAATCTAAAATCATCGACTTTGAACCATACGTTTTAATTTCCGTCCCGTTTGCAGCGAAAAGTTTAAAGTCAGAACACTCACCCGTACACTGTTTTCTTGTCGCTGGTAAAACTGAAATATTCGCACCTGTGTCCACCAAAAAACATAGTCCACTATTTAGGTCTGTCACTCGTAAACGACGTCCGGGGGCTATGGCACAGATTTCCGCCGCATCCTGTGCCGCCCTTACTGGTTTCCCGACTTTGTTTCCCATGCGCACGGTTTCACGCACTTTTCCGCGTTCGGTCCGAAACGATAATGGTAGAAGCATAACCAGTTCGGGTTACCTACACCGGCGCCACCGCGGCGCGAATTTGACGCACTCCTACCTCGCGACTGCGACCGGCCCCGACGGAAATTGCGTCCGTTACCTCGTCGGCTGGATCTCGAGCGCTCCATGTCCATCATCCGGACGCTCAGCTTGGCTATCTCCGCCAAGATCATCGCCGTATCAGCCGACCTGGAGTTAGGCGGCGAATCCGCACGCGTTGGAGGTCGTCGCGTTGTGACCTCGGATATGTGACGTGCCCCGGTAGCCTCAGCCACGTCGTCGGCTATACTGGCCAATGTGTCCAAGTCCGTTTCCCTGGATGCTACTAGCACTGCGCGGACCGTCGTTGGTAAACGGTTTTGCCACATGATGCGTAAGGTGTCATCGGGGAAACTGTCCTTCGCCGTAACCCGCATTCGCTGTAATAGTTGAGATGGCTTCGCGTCCCCCAGATCCATATCACCTAGCACTTTCTCAACCTGGCGGTTTTTCGAGTCTTCGAGCATTGTAAGTAGCTTATGTTTAAGCGCATCGAACTTGTGAGTGGTCGGAGGGTTGGTGAGGAAATCGGTGATCCTCACTATCACCTCTTTGGGCAGTTTTGACACAACCATGTCGAACTTCGCCTCGTCGCCGATCCGCTGCTGAGTCAGCACTGCCTCGGCACGGATAAACCAGACGCGCGGCTGGTCCACCCAAAACTCCGGGATCCTACTGGAGACCGCAACCGACATTATTTCAGGCGTCTGTGGAACCACGATGTTTTCCAGATGTAGGTTGGCTGTTGGAGCACTTTTACTCGTATTGTCCTCGTCCGGCATGTTACGCAATCACTACACGTTTAATAAAAATCTACAGTCCAAATAACACAAAACTAAACAGCAAGGCAAACTATTTAACTCAATTAAAAAACGCGGGGTCACCAATGTTGAGTGCACTACTGGGATGGGCCTAATTCGGGATTCATAAGTAAAAGAGGACCTTGCTGTTACTATGTATATTAAACTAGGAAGATGTTACAAGCTACAGGCCCCAGTAGTGACTGGGGGCCGGGGGCGCCGCGGCCGGCGACCGGGCCGCGCTTGCCGCGTCAGCTCATATACGAGTGCACATGTACCGCGATATAAGCTGACCAGGCTAAATGTCGTTACATAATCAAGAGAACAGAGAATTTGAAAAGGGACTCTCATAATGCCAAAATTTTCATATCAATTTTATTTCTACTTTTCGCAAGCAATTCGAAAGCTTTCTAAGTCGACTGAATATAATATTAGCAAGTCATCTATCTATGTAGAATAAGCTGATCTGCAAAATTTCATACATTTTCGAATCGAGTTTCACGACCTTTTTGCGCGAGTCTTGGCCTTCATAACACTAACTGTAATAAAACTATTTAATACTCTTGGACCTGTCATTTCATCAGTGCCGGTAGCAGGAACACTGTCGACAACGTATTCAAAAACGTAACTCGCGAATTGTCAAAATTGTCATACAAATTTTTAGTTCCACTTTTCACCGCCGCAGCGCTTTTCATTTTCCAATACAAAATAGTCGAAGGCGATTCGAAAACGTTGTCAACAATGTTACTACCGGCACAGATACTCTTTTACCTAATATATTTATGAGTAGGTACTACAATAACATGGAGCACAATGTAGCCCCTACCTACCTTGCTGTGCCCTACTACAGGGTGTAAAGTTATGTTGCCTGTATAGTATTATTGTGTGTGATGATGCAGGCAAATTATGTTAGTACCAGGGTACTAACATAATTTTACTGCAATAAATATATTTGAATTTGAAATTAAAAATTTCACGAGGCTGCCTTCGCTACCTCGCCGACAGCTGCCGCCAGATCATTCCACAGATAATCAACTCTCTGCGTATTTATTTAGCACAAACACAGAACACAATTTTATAAAAAACAAGTACAAACAAAATGATCAAAATGATCTGAATTTTGCTCCAAGGTATGTGTGCTTAAAACTAATTAACATTGAGTTGAACTATCTAATAAAAAAAAAAAAATAACAGAATTAAAACTATAACTTAGGATGATAATGATGAATGGATGATAGTTTTAATGATACTTAAGTATTTGGGAAATTTTTGTTCAAATATGTCAAGATCAGTGTAAATTTTAGCCAAGTCTTTGTAGTATCGGGCCATTCTTACTATTGGATTGAATTCGGATACAACATTAAAATTAGTTCGGAAACACTGACCTTGTCCAAGAGATCAGAGTCTACGGTGCCGTTCTGTCTCGCCTTGTAGACAACGACGCGACAGACGCAGTTGCCGGGCGTGTAGAACTTGCGCAGGATCTACGAACACACAATATTCTAACTCAAACTTAAAATCATCTTTATTTCACTACACTTTACAAATAAGTACCTTCACATCGTCAGAATCTACCACCCTTTTCTAAAAGTAGTTATTTTGCTAAAAAGAATCCGGTAAGAAACTCAACAAGAACATACTCTTTTCAAATAAAAATATTGTTTTTATTTGAAAAGAGTACTTGTTGAGGTCATTAAATTGAAACTCGATCTCAGCAAACGATCAGATGTGAAATGTCCGCCATACGGTGGTTTTTGTCAGTAATTGAAATGGCATGATGGAAAAAAAAATTCTTACACACTCAAAATCAAAATCAAAAATCATTTATTCAGTTTAGGCCCTAATAAGGCTCTTATGAAGGTCTAAATTACCACCGGTTCGGAAAAAAGCCACCTGAGAAGAACCGGCAAGAAACTCAGTGCTGTCTTTTTTTATGTAACAATCATTATATAACAATTTGTAACAAAATTCTTCGAGACTTTGGTATGAAATTACAAATATCAAAATGAGAACTACCAATATGGTTTTGACACTGCTTTCATGAAATACATATTTTAAACTATCACAATTACCAGGAGCGAGCCACTTGTGCAGAGTGTACAAGTCTATATATTCCAAGCATTTTTATCATTTACATAATCATTAATTTTATAATAGGCTTTATTTATCAAAACTCTTTTGACATGAGTCTTAAACTTATCGTATCACTATAAAAAGTTTGGCGAATGAACAACGAAGTGTAATGATGAAAATATAGATGGGTAGTTTATTCCTCAACAGAAATTTGGAACCGACATGAGACAATGTCAAACACGAGATAAAAATTAGAACACTTCTTATTTTTATATAACATACCCTAGCTATCAAAAATAATGACCTGCGTGGTTTTCATCAGTAATTGATACAGCATTAGGGATTAAACATTTTGTTTTTTTGGCAACGCTCTAATATAACCCCTGATATTGCAAGCGCCCTTAGGCCGTAACTGTTTACCATTGGGTGGGCTACTGAAAGCAATGTAAAGTAACAATGCAAAGACGGAGTCCCGCAAGGAAGTATTCCGGGTCCACAATTGTTTAATTTTGCCGACTTTACAAAATCATTAGTTATGATTGTACCACGAGCTCTACACACCTGTTCTATCGTCAGAATCTTGTTGCTGGGCTTGAAGTGCAAGTAGCTGTCCTGGTAGAGTTGGTCTCCACTCTCCAGGATCTGGTCCAGCGTGGCCGAGCACCAGCGACACACGTCCTCCACGCGAGACATCGCTACTGCCATCACAGCGCACGGGAGGGCCTAACAGAGTTATTATTATTATTTCTTTTACCTTCCACAGTACTTCTATAAAAGGAACTTGATATGTCTAATAGGAAAATGATATGTATGACAAAAATATACATTGAACTCACTGATTTACTAATACACTGGACATCGAGGCTAGTATAAAATTCAAAATAAAAGTGTCCGGAGCTAACCTATATGAACTTGGATATATGTATCTTATTATACAAATATAGAAATCTATAACACTCAAGGTTCAGTCTTATCTCATTACCGTCAAGTACCATCAATTTTGCATGCCAGAAAATATGGGCTGACATGTGGCTTACGTATTATATACTGAACTCTTTCTTATTTTCTCGGACACTTTTGAGCGCAGTCTCGAAACTCATGTATTAGTAGATCAGTGATTTAAATCAATCATTCATAATTTGAGTATGGAGAGATACATGAAGGTAATCGCATTCTTTGAGCTTGAAGGGATAAAATTAAAGTGAACCGATGTACCTGGTTCCCTCTAGAAGCGTAGGGGAACTTTCTACAGGCGATGGAGTGTTGCGCTGATAGGAACTGAGTTCCATCGCTCAAGACCAGCCATCCACTAGTATTCCTTAGACCTGGGAAGAAATAAGTGATATAATGGATCGCGCTTCCCCCTCAAATCAGGATGGTAACGAGCCGAAAAACGTTTAGACAATATAGCAAAGTGGAATCATCTGGATGAAATTTAGTTTCTACACCATGTGTATAATATATTTATGTATGTTTGTATATATATAAATCATGATTGTTACATGAAAAAAAAGACAGCACTGCGTTTCTTGTCGGTTCTTCTCAGGTGGCATTTTTTTCCGTACCGGTGGTAATTTAGACCTTCCTAATTGCCTAAATTATCTTTTTTTTTTTTTATCTTTAATATATTTTTTCATGTATACATATATCTATATTATATTTTTATATTATAATTGTAGTGTGTATGTTTGTGTTGAATAGGCTCCGAAACTATTGTACCGATTTAAAAAAGAATCATGCCATTAGTAAGCTACATTATCAATGAGTAACATAGGCTATATACTATAATGATACGCGGGCGAAGCCGCGGGGAATACAGCTAGTACTACATATAGCGTAAGTATACATGTAAGTATGTATTGTGCTGTGTGCATGTGTTTGTTATTGTCACGAGAAAGTAAGAAAAGATAATCAGGAACATTTTAATTTCGGGATAAACTAAGGGTCCCTCTTTCTATGGTGTATTTGACATATAAATTCACAGCTAAGACAGGACAAGGTCTATCGGCAGCTAATACTTAAATAAAATGTTGATATCGGCTAAGAAGCCTAGAAAAATCTACTAAGGTTTTTGAGACATTATGAAAAGCTGAAACAAACCCTTTAGTTTGGTCTGTTCCTTATCTGCCCTTTCAGAAGCCCTCTGGGCATCAAGACAAGTTGCACTGCCTGGAGGATGTTTTCTGTCCTTCTCGCTCGCTCGACGCGTGCTTCCGTCCAGGCCAACCTGTTTGTTGTGGGAAAGAGATAGCAAGTTCTAAGATGCTAACTTAAAGCGGGCTACACACGTTCAGTTTCAACTGTGCAGTCGAACAGTGCAGTTATAACCGACGCCCCTAGTATTCAGTTAAGATCGTCAGTACAACCGGCACATTAATTGTCAGTATTGCACACCTTCAGTTTTAACTGCACAGTTAAAACTGTGCGGTTAAATCGTATGTGTGTAGGCAAAGCTGACAACTGTGCAGTTGAACTGACGATCTAATCTGAACGTGTGAACACCAGGGGCGTCAGTTATACCTGCACAGTTCGACTGTACAGTTAAAACTGAAGGTGTGTAGCCCGCTTAACGCTCTCCGTTCATTTCTTATCATCACTCTCCTGCCCTTATCCTAAATTATTTGTGATCGGTGCAATATGTATTTCTCTTCCATCCTTCTCTATCAGCCGTCATATCTGTATTCACTTCCTTTCTGGCCATGTAATCTTTCATACCATCCATCCATCTTCACTTAGGTCTACCTCGACCCCTGTACCCGTCCATATTCATACATAAAACCTTTCTTACCACATTATCTTCATTCCTCTGCATGACATGCCAATACCATGATCATTTCCGTTTATTTCTGATTATATTATATTAGGTCCTTACATATGAAATTGGCGTTTTGTATGGGAGGAACAAAAAGTCGAATATTTTTTAATATAATATATTTAATTAATCAAAGTATGAACCATTATTTTCTATGCACTTTTGCCATCTCATAGGTAGTTCATTGATCCCTTTACTAAAAAAACCAGTCGGACGGGAATCAATAAAATCTTTGAAGGCGATTTGGACTGCCCCATCGGAGTTGAATTTTTTCCCTTGCAAGAAGTTATCCAAATTTCGAAAAAAATGGTAATCTGTTGGAGCAAGGTCCGGGGAGTACGGAGGATGTCTTAGACTTTCCAATTGAAGCTCTTCTAATTTAGTAGCCGTCTGTAGCGCAGTGTGTGGTCTAGCGTTGTCGTGAAGCAGCAGTGGCGTGGAGCGATTGACCAGCCTAGGTTGTTTAGCCGCTAGCTTTTCCATCATGGTTTGCAATTCCTGACAATAGACATCAGCCGTAATAGTCTGGCCAGATTTGAAAAAACTGTAATGAACAATACCGGCACTAGTCCACCAAACGCTTACAAGTAACTTTTTTGGGGTTAATTTTCGCTTGGGGCAGGATTTGGCTGGCTGGCCAGGATCTAACCATTGCGCTGAGCGCTTCCGATTATCGTAAAGAACCCATTTTTCATCACAGGTAATGATTCGGTTTAAAATACCTTCATTATTGTGCCGGTTTAGTAATGTAACGTAGCAGTCGACGCGCGTTTGCCGGTTTGTTTCAGTCAATTCGTGAGGTACCCACCTTTCAAGCTTTTTAATCTTCCCAATTTGCTTCAAGTGAATTAAAACAGTTTTATCACTAACATTGCAGCCTGCAGCTAACTCGGACGTGGTTTGCGATGGATCCGCTTCCACAATAGCCTTCAACTCTTCATTATCAACTTGAGTCTCAGGCCGTCCACGGGGCTTGTTCTGCAGGTCGAAATTTCCAGAACGAAAACGTTGGAACCAAAAACGAACTGTGTTTTCTTTTGCAACACGACCGCCATACACATCATTCACCCTTCGAGTTGTTTCCGCAGCACTAGTGCCACGGCGGAACTCGTACTCGTAAATAATGCGATATTTAAGGTTTTCCATTTTGTAAAATGAGTGACAGAAAAAAACAGAAGAAAAAAAACAAATGAATGACGATCATCGAAGCACAAATACATGAGTCTATAGCTGTACAAATTTGAATTTGGAATTCCTTACCAAAGAGGAGAAATTCGTGATTAAAGTGGCCAGTACGAAAAACGCCAATTTCATATGTAAGGACCTAATATTATATTATTTTTTTTATACCACTAATGTGGCACACAAGCATACGGCCCACCTGATGGTAAGCAGTCACCGTAGCCTATAGCCGCTAGCAATACCAGGGGTATCACTTACGGGGTGGACTCATTGTGCTAGCAGCATTACTACTAGCCCAGCGTATCCTCGTGGAGCACTGGCAATCTTACTTACCGCAGAAACACAACACTACATCAAGTAGTGTTATTTAACTGCGGTCTTCTGTAAGGCGGAGGTACAGTTCCCAGTCGGGCGGCTCCAAATTAAACTAACCCACGGGAAATCCCAAATCGCCCTACCTCTCTTTTTAAAAGCTCATGGTGTTGTCTTGTACAAAGCACAGTAGAAACCCTGACCTATCAGAACTCAGTCGTGAAGAGTCAGTACTCTGTATAACTCCCATACCTTGCTGGTGGCTGGTACAAGCTTCACTCCAGGTGGAGCTCGCACCAGTGGCGGCTCCACAGCTCCCAGCTTATTGATGGGCTGAACTGTTATTGACATTGCGTACAATTGGAACTCGTGCTTCGGCCGCTCCACTACTGGTACGTTTTGAAGATAGCTGGGGTAGAGGAGGGGAAAGGATTTAGGAACGAAAGGTTTTATTAGGGTTGCCCAACTATCGATAGTTGTCCTTAAAAAATAGTAACAATATCGACAGTATCGATACTATCGATATCACAAATTAGCTTATACTATTGGTTGGAAGCAATAGTATCGATAGTATAGTTTTTTTATGTAATACTAGCTGCCCGCCCCGGCTTCGCACGGGTAGACATTTATTAAATATATTTTGTCCACCCGTGCGAAGCCGGGGCGGGCAGCTAGTATAATATATAGCCTATGTTACTCAGTGATAATGTAGCTTTCTAACGGTGAAAGAATTTTTGAAATCGGTCTAGTAGTTACGGAGCCTATTCATCACAAACCCACAAAAATACAAATCTTTCCTGTTTATAATATTAGTGTAGATGTAGACTATCGATACTATTGATATGACATCATTTATCGATAATAATAATAATGCTTGGTCATTATCACACAGCGCCATCTAGCCCCAAACTAAGCAAAGCTTGTACTATGGGAACCAGCAGCTGATACAATACTTATAAACTTTTTTTTGTAAATAGCAAGGCAAACATGTCTGTCACATAAATGTTTGCTTCGGCGGGAATCGAACCCGCGACCTCTAGCTTAGCAGTCAGGTGAACTAACCACTAGACCAGCGGTCTCGTCATACGGTAGTTATTTTGATAATTGCTACTGCAAATAGTGTTATTGGAAATGGTTTTACAGATAGATAAAGATAGGAAGGAAAAACATGTAGGATGGAAAGGTTTTGTCACTTTCTTAATTTATTTTTTATACCACTAAGGTGGCACACAAGCATACGGCCCACTTGAAGGTAAGCAGTCACCGTAGCCTATAGCCGCTAGCAATACCAGGGGTATCACTAACGAGTCGCCAACCCTGTTGTTGATGAGGAGTCATTGTGCTGGCAGCATTACTACTAGCGCAGCGTATCCTCGTGGAGCACTGGCAACCTTAATTACCGCAGAAACACAACACTACATCAAGGTAGTGTTATTTCACTGCGGTCTTCTGTAAGGTGGAGGTACAGTCCCCAGTCGGGCGGTCAAACTTTTTTGGGAATACCCACGGGAGATCCCAATTCACCCTACCTCGCAACGCTACTACTTACGCAAACGCCATCAGCTTCGCAGATGTGAACGTCAAAACACAGGCTGCACCTTCGTCCTGTGATCATAATTAAAACATATACGATGAGAATGTGGTAATTTGGACCTTCATAAGTGCCTTATTAGGGGCCTAAACTGAATAAATGATTTTTATTTAGGTATATTTTTATTATGTGGATGGAAAAAGCCTTGTACAGTAAATGTCTAACTTTTTAGATCAAATTGAGAAAGTATTCAATGGATCAAAGTGTTGGTTTGTTTTAGTAAAGCTGCTGGTGTCTAAGATTGCGATTTATAATAATTTAGGTAAAGGTAAAATTTCACAATTCCGTTTAGGCCCTAATAAGGCACTTATGAAGGTCTAAATTACCACCAATTGAATTCCACGTGTAACCAGCAACTAATATAAAGAAACTACGCCTTGCCTACTTCGAAGACAGAAAGAAAGAAAGAAAAATCATTTATTCGTTACAACACAAACATACATGAAGGGAAGACAAGTCTATAAGAAGAACATAGTGTCATTATGAACCGGTCCCAACTCAGCATGTGCTGGTAGTCTTGTGACGGACAACCAGCGCTGATCTTCCGTTGGGACCGGCCCGTGGCGTCACTAGTAGCACTACATCAACCGACGTCACTAAGTTTTTCGAAAAGATTCATCTACCTTTTATTTGAACTATGGGGGTGAATTCCCCGCCGATGGCGAGAGGTGTGGTGGTAGAATATCGTCAACATGATGTGGTACCTGAGCGTCTATCCTAAGGCCAGTGGGACCGCAAGCGTGGGGCTCGAACATGTAAAATGACGGAGCACCGGCCACTCTCCACACAGCCACCGCGTGCGGAACTGACCACAGTATCCCATGAGTGTGGCTCTCAAAGAAACGCTCCAGGGCACATCTGGGAATGGAATAATATAGAAAAACTTGCACTCACTAGCAAGTACTTCCCCTAATGTTAAGTTTCACACCAGTGCAACAGAAGCAGTTCCACCCAGGAGATTGGAGATTGAGATGTAAAGTCCCGCGTGGCTGCACAGCGCTCGTCACCTCGACACCCTACTTCATAAGTCTTCTTTGCTCAGTAATGTGACTAGCTACAGTGCCCTTCACACCGGAACACAGTGTAGTGTACGTACACTAGTGTTTGGCGGCAGAATATCTGACACTGCGGTGGTACCCACCTAGCCGGACTCTTGCAATAAGAGGCCTACCACCTAGTACCTAGTCTCTTATGGCCAGTAATGTCTCTAGCTACAGTGCCCTTCACACCGGAACACAGTGTAGTGTACGTACACTAGTGCTTGGCGGCAGAATATCTGACACTGCGGTGGTACCCACCTAGCCGGACTCTTGCAATAAGAGGCCTACCACCTAGTACCTAGTCTCTTATGGCCAGTAATGTCTCTAGCTACAGTGCCCTTCACACCGGAACACAGTGTAGTGTACGTACACTAGTGCTTGGCGGCAGAATATCTGACACTGCGGTGGTACCCACCTAGCCGGACTCTTGCAATAAGAGGCCTACCACCTAGTACCTAGTCTCTTATGGCCAGTAATGTCTCTAGCTACAGTGCCCTTCACACCGGAACACAGTGTAGTGTACGTACACTAGTGCTTGGCGGCAGAATATCTGACACTGCGGTGGTACCCACCTAGCCGGACTCTTGCAATAAGAGGCCTACCACCTAGTACCTAGTCTCTTATGGCCAGTAATGTCACTAGCTACAGTGCCCTTCACACCGGAACACAGTGTAGTGTACGTACACTAGTGCTTGGCGGCAGAATATCTGACACTGCGGTGGTACCCACCTAGCCGGACTCTTGCAATGAGACCTGGTTCTAAAAACAGATGTACGTGAAATTCTCGTCGATTCGAATTCGAAGTCGAGTAAACATTTGGTTACCACTAGATTTTATTCAATCCAATATTTACGCTGGGCTGGAAACTTAACGTAAAACAGTCTCTTCCCCCTGCCGCCGTCTGCACGTTTAGATCAGTGATTCCCAAAGTGATCCAGGTGGACCCCCAGGGGTCCATGGGAGACTAGACTTACGTTGGCGTGAAAAATAAATGGGGGTGTTCACAAGTTGTATGTGGGGGTTCACGAATATGTATCAGGTTTCGATGGTGAAGTACAAAAATCTAATGTTCACATTTATTACGAGTTTTGGGGTCTACCGATTGCAGTAAAATTTTGAAAGGGGTCTACAAGAAAAAAAGTTTGGGAGCCTTTGGCTTAGATCTATTAATTTAGGGTTCGGCAACGCGCGAGTGATACCCTTGGTGTTGCAAGCGTCCATAGGCTACGGTAACCGGTTAACATCAGGCGGGCCGTATGCTTGTTTGCCACCTTAGTGGTATAAAAAAAAACTACGCTACGGAACTACTATAACTATAAGAGAAACCTTTAGTACCTGACAGTCATTTCTGTGGGCTCCTTCTGCTCCAACTTGCCCGAGTAGGCAGCCGCCAGGTCGTAGCGCACGTAGTTCACACCCAAGATAAACCGCTTCACCACCTGATTGTACGGAAGACGATCAGTTTGGAGGACACTACAAGACGAGCTACTCGAACCTTTCTCTTCAACTAGCGACTGTGCAAGCCATTTGTCCTGTTCTTATATGTTGCAATTCTGTTGCTTACGCGTTAGTGATATCCCTGGTATTGCTAGCGGCTATAGGCTACGGTGACTGCTTACCATCGGGTGGGCCGTATGCTTGTGTGCCACCTTAATGGTAAAAACAAAAAAAACCTGTGCTCGCGACTTCGTACGCGTGGAATTAATTTTTGTTCACAATTTCACGGGTTTTATTTGTCGCGCGGGAACCCTAATTACTTTTCCAAAATAATTTAAGGCTACGTTATGCCCGATAGCATGAGCTATCTGCCAGTAAAAGCCCTGTTCAAATCGGTCTAGGCTTCCGGATTTCATAAGTACCTTACCGTCCCGTACATTTATTTGTTGTGCGGAATCCTTAATTTACAAAAAAACAGTAAACTTAGTTACGCCCATAAAAAACACCTCTTATATTGTTATTGTTGAAGATACATCAAACCAAACTTGTTCGGAAATATTTATAAAAAATACGGGCAAAATGAATGGGTTCTTGTTTTTTTTACAAGTAAAAAAAAAAACTTTTGAATACGGCGCGCTTTGTCAGAAGCGCAAAAATAAAAAATTCGGCCAATTCCCATACATTACTTTCGTTTTCAATAGCGTTAACGATTCTAGATAGTAAACAAGGCTACAGTTTCTGTTGAATACCTGCAGTGGCAGCAGCACATCCTCGTTGGGCCTGAACTCGTAGCCGAGCGAGCCCAGGGACGAGGTGAACAGCTGGCAGGCCACCGCCATCACCTCGTCCACCGTGCGCCGCGTCCACAGGTGCGGGCGGCGCACGTGCGACATGCAGCATCCCACTATCGCACCGCACGCAGATTGGAGCAGAGCGTCGCGGGTGAATCTATACAAATCAATTAAATAAACTTAAAAAGAAACGGCCAAGTGCTAGTCGGACTCGCGCACCGAAGGTTCCGTATACACTAGTAGGTAAGGTTAAAAGTAGGCGAACTTCAAATGAGGTACTTATTCGTCGGTGACTCTCAACGGCGCGAAACAGGAATGTTATTAGTAAATTCGCATTAAAAAAAACAATTAACTACATATTTACGGTTTTCATGATTTTATCCTAGATACTTGTGCTGTAAGACACTGCTTCCTGCCAAATTTCATGGTTCTAGGTCAACGGGACGTACACGTAGGTTTTGATTCCCTTGTGAAATCGCAAAATATGCGAAAATTTGCGACATAAACGGTCATATTATCTATTCTTCATATTGACTTACAGGTTTGATTATTTTACAGCCGAAAGAGATCATGGACCCGGGTATTTCATATTAATTTCAATTTCATAACTCTACGCATCCTTGAGATAACAATTCTTGACAGACAGACAGACAGGCAGACGGACAACAAAGTGATCCTATGAGGGTTCCTTTTTTCCTTTTAAGGAACCGGCCAAGTGCGAGTCGGACTCGAGCACCATCCATACTCACAAACTTTCGCATTTATAATATTAGTAGGATAGTAAGCATTGGGATTCGCTCACCTAACAATATCAGGCGGTCGGGTTCCCCTCAGGATGGTGCGTCCCCTTGCTGTCTCCACGTAGGCCGTCAGCACTTTCCACTCGTAGCCCTCATCAGGAACGGCACCTTGGGGTGATACCGGACCCCCAGCCTTCGAGAACTCCCAAAACACCTTCACAGCTGATATACAGAACCTGCGGAGGACAATGTACTAGGTACTAGGCGGTAGGCCTCTTATTGCAAGAGTCCGGCTAGGTGGGTACCACCGCAGTGTCAGATATTCTGCCGCCAAGCACTAGTGTACGTACACTACACTGTGTTCCGGTGTGAACATAAAAAACTCACTTATTATTGCCAGGTTTCCCGAGGCCCTCAACGTTAGATTTCAACACATCAGCAAGTTCCTCGACCGTAGAGAACACGACCAAAGCAGCTGCACCTCCTGGAGAAGTCTTCCCTATGGGACCCACCGCGTGGGGTTCCCAAAGGCACACGGACTTATCGTCAACTCCTTTCCAAACGCCAACGCAGTACCCTTTCGAGCATACGACTCCGTGCTTATACTGGAAAGCCGATTATTGTTAGAATTGATTTGAAATATGACGTTTTTAGTTTGAAGAGATTATAGCCGTGGTGGCCTTGTGGTTGAAGCAACGGCCTGTCACCTGATGGGTCCAGGTTCAACCCAGCCAATGAGTTTTTCTTAGCTTAAAAACAGTTATTCATCGCACCATTGGTCTTGCTAGCGGCTATAGGCTACGATTACTGCTCACCATCAGGTGGGCCGTAATCGTGTGTGCCACCTTAGTGGTATAAATAAAGATAAGTTATTTCTAGTGACAACTTGGTGATCTCGTCTCGACACTTATCGACATTCTCCTGCCCTTATCCCATATTATTTGGGGTCGGCGCAATATGTATTTCTCTTCCATCCTTCTCTATCAGCCGTCATCTCTGTATTCACTTCCTTTCTGGCCATGTCATCTTTCACACAGTCCATCCATCTGTTTTTAGGTCTTCTCGTCTCGTCACTTAGTTATGTATGAAATATCTTACCGTCTCAAAGAACTTCTTCAGCCCTCTAGCCAGGTTAAGAACAGCTCCTGACGAACCAGCTTTAATATCACCTCTCACCACATCCGTTTCAATGTCCAGTTTCACCTGTAAATAGGTGAAGCACTTGAAATTGGTCGGCGTCAGGTCAATGTCTAAGTTTCTAGATCAAATTGACAAAGTACTCAATGATGGAAAGGTAAAGAGTGCTCGGAATCGGCGGAGTATGAAGAGATTGATGAATGCAACACCAAAGAAGTGTGCGAATCAAGAGTGAAATGAAAATAAATGTCGCTCTATACTTGTTGTTGACAGCAAATATTTTTTGGACTTATTATTTAATTAAAAAATTTAATAATTAAATTTTGTTTTTCCATACTTTTATTTTTCACCCAGACGTAATGTGTATTTGAAATGTGAGACCTACACGCATAAAAAGTTATATATACTTCTAAAAGAACCAACTTACTGACAGACTGACTGACAAATTATCAACGCACAGCCTAAACGGCTAGGGTTAGAGACTTGAAATTTTGACAGTAGGTACCTTTTATGACGTATACATCCACTAAGGAAGGGTTTTTGCCAGTATCACCCCTAAAGGGGTTAAATAGGGAATGAGAGTTTGTACAAAAATCCGTCTTTTTTAAGTTAAGCACATAAAAATTTGTATTTGGCCTTTCAGTTAAAAATAAATAATAACTACATCAGGATTTTTGAAAATTCCTCCCCTAAGGGGGTAAAATAGGGGATGAAAGGTATACTCACATTGAAATTCGTAACGTGGAATTCTTTCTCTACTTCTTTTGGCATCAGTTTGGGTGGTGAGCTCGCCTTGGGTAAAGACATAGTGTGCAGTCTGTCTCCATACTTCAATATGCCGTCAATGAGACTGGTCTTCCAGTGAATACAGGGTTCTATTTCATGTACAACTATTCCCATTATAGAATTGGCAACGTCCTGAAATTATCACAAATTATAATTATGTCTCAGTTATTAATTCATAACACAAAAGTGCAAAGCATAACAATTATAGTCCATTATAGTTAAGGGTGTTTTGCTTAGCTACACTAATATTTTAAGAGAGGTAGGGCGATTTGAGATTTCCCGTGGGTTATCCCATTTAAATTGGAGCCGCCCGACTGGGGACTGTACCTCCGCCTTACAGAAGACCGCAGTGAAATAACACTACTTGATTTAGTGTTGTGTTTCTGCGGTAAGTAAGGTTGCCAGTGCTCCACGAGGATACGCTGGGCTAGTAGTATTGCTGCTAGCACAGTGAGTCCTCATCAGCAACATGGTTGGCACCCCGTAGTGATACACCTGGTATTACTAGCAGTTATAGGCTACAGTGACTGCTTACCATCAGGTGGGCCGGTGCTTGTGTGCCACCTTAGTGGTATAAAAAAAAAAATTAAGAGGAAAGATTTGATGGTTTGTTTGTATGTATTGAATAGGCTCCGAAACTACTGGTCCGATTTAAAAAAATCTTTCACCGTTAGAAAGCCGTGTAGGTAACATAGGCTATATATTATATTGATACGCGGGCGAAGTCGCGGGGAAAATAGCTAGTTTATTTGTTTATAAATTTGGACAACCAGTTAATACATTCAACTAAATCTTAAGTGATACAACATTAATAATTAGATAGAATAAAATAGAAAGGAACTAAAAATGACACATTTTTTTAAGTTACGTCAGGAATACCAGAAATGGAAAACATCGAATCTCACAAAGTGTATATTTTAGTAATAAATGTCTTACTTCTATCTCCTCAACAAGCTCAGTGCCGGTAGCAGGAACATTAACGACTACGAATTCGAAAACGTAACACCCGAAATGTCAAAATTGTCATGCTAATTTTCAGTTCCACTTTCCACCACCGCAGCGCTGTTCATTTTTCAATACAAAAATAGTCGATACGAATACGAACGTTGTCGCAAGTTCATGCTACCGGCACAGAACTTTTTTACTTTGCTTTAGTTTGGTTTGTGTCCTCACCTGGTTGTCCCTGTTGAGCTGGTCCATGAAGTAGTTCTCCCCCTGAGCCACCTGACCCCTCACCGAGGCGACGGCCCTCCCGAGCCGCGTGTAATATTTGCCGACGGCGCTGTCCTCTAGAGGCTCCACTAGGACATCTTCCTCTGTAATCATTCGTTTGAGTCACAATTCTTAAGTAATATTATTAATTAACAAGTTGTAAGTATAGCCGTCTGGGCCGGATCTATTTTTTTTTAAGCTATTGCATAGCTTTTATCGCGGGCCTTGAGCGTGGAGACCGAATCCAGAAATTCCGTAACGAAAAAAACTTAACACCCCCCACTCCGACCGGCACAGCGGTGATACTTTTTAGTTTTTCCATCTATCGATAAATACCAGAACTTTTAATGACTTTTTGAAATATCACGCTTGTCTCTTTAGTTCAGCAACCCGCCTTTAGGTGGCATTGGTTGAATTGGAAAACTACCGTAATCAGCTGTTTGTGAGAAAGTATATAGAGGTATATAAAAAAATACTGCATTAATAAAATAAATAAATAATTATAATTGCATAAGTTGATAAAAAATGCTATGCAATAGCTTTACCGCGGCAGTCTCCGAGTGCCACACCTAATTTTTTCTATCCGGAGCAAAAGCTTTATAGTGGCGCCCACTTTCTTCAGTGCAAAAGAGAAATTTACAAAAATCAACTTTATTAATAATCTAAATATCTGTTAATATGAGCATATAGGCACTCTGTGGAGCTGGTTTTTACGGTTCGTACCCAAAGGGTAACCAACGGAGCCCGATGTCTAAGACTTCATTGTCCGTTCGTCTGTCTGTCTGTCAGCGGGATGTATACCATGTTCCGTAATAGGTAGACAGTTGAAATTTCCACAGAATGCTTTTCTGTTGCAGTGGACGTAAAGATTGAATGAGTGATGAAAGGCTGACCAAACAGATATAGAATGCGAATGTGAGTGGAAGAAGAAGTTGTGGAAAGACAAGGTCCGTGTTTCAAGATAAAATTACCAAAGTACTCATTGATGGAAATGTTAAGAGTACTCGGAGCCGACGATCGATGAATGTGTAGCGACCTCAGCGCGACATAAACCAATGTTAGAAATCTACTAATAAACAGGACAACATTCAACGGATGACAACTCCATGCATACGTCACAATCCTGCCACGCGCTAGCGAAGTTTTCTACGCAATTCAACATATATACAAGTTTCCGACTAGAACAGTCGGAGCCTTGTTCCCCAGGCACAACACCCGCCTGGCTGGAAGATCTTCCCTTTGTGGTGGCTGAGCATGATCACCTCGCTCACCCCACAAATGTAGAAGAAGCAAAAGAGGTGTGCTCTTTAGTTAAATGTCGCTCTGTACTCGCTACCTACCACGTGAGGGACTTGGCGTGATGTTAATTATGTATGTATGTAGAAAAATATTGGTACCTTCCTCGTCCCCGCCTTCTTCGGCCTTGGCGGGCGCTGCTCGTTTCTCCTTCAGCACCGAGGTCAGCTCATTGATCACCGTCACCGGGTACAGCTTGTAGGGAGCGAGGCACTGCTTCTTGTCCAAGCCGCCTTGGAGAGCTACAAACACAGACTTCCAATTATTATCTTCACTACATTGTATGTCGCTTCCCGCTGTCTGTCTGTCCCTATGTATGCTTAGATCTATAAACTGCGCAACGGATTGTGTTGTGTTTTTTTTTTGTAGACAAAGTGATTCATTTGTTTTTGTAGGTGTTTATCTGATATGCCTAACGCTGGCCGTGCGAAGCCGGGGCGGGTCGCTAGTTTTTTATGATAATAAATTGTTTGCTTTTAATTTACAGTGGTGGCGACAATTTAACTGGGCGTAATACTTTTACTTTTATTTTGGGAAATAATTAGCAACAAATAAAATCCCATTCAATTGTGAACAATATCCGAACGGCTGGATCGATTGGAATAGGACTTTCACTCGCAGGTAACATTTGCTTTTAATGGTTCCCCCTACTAGAAACCTGGTATTTTTTGGTTTCATGTTAATAATGGTATAAGGCAGACGCTTGAGTCCAAGTCACATTTGGCAGATTCTTTCATACCAACCATATGGGTCAAAGGTTCCCAAACTTGTAGACCCTTTTCAAAATTTTACTGAAATCAGTGGTATCACTAACTGTAGTTGTTGATGACTCACTGTGCTAGCAGCGTTACTACTAGCCCAGCGTATCCTCGTGGAGCACTGGCAACCATACTCACCGCAGAAACACAACACAACATCAAGTAGTGTTATTGTAAGGTGGAGGTTCATGTCAAATCGGAGGACACTCAAAATTAACGGGGCTTCATATTTGATTGGCATTTCAGTATTCGGCGGTGTCTTCAACATTTTCAATGTACTCACTGAGCTTGTCAATAAACTCTCCTGGGCTCGCGAACACCATCAGGGCGGGGCTGGACTCCGGGGGCACCGGCTCGGGCTCCGGTTCCGGCTTCTCTTCACCCTCTGGTGGTACACCACAAGGATACATATATATATATATATATGTATGTCTAACTAACAGTTTCCTTGTTGATCCTTGTCAGTAGCCTTAGCAACAACTTTTGATTATTCTTAGTCCTTTCGACTATTTTTGTATGGGAAAATGAACAGCGCTGCGGCGGCGAAAAGTGGAACTCAAAATTCGTATGAACATTTTGTCATTTTGAGAGTTACGTTTTCGAAAACGTAGACCAAAGATGTTCTTGATACTAGTCCAGTTGGCTTTTTTCGAATCGGTGTTAAATATAAATTAGGTAGCTATCTATCTTTACAAGTAAATAAAATTGAATTGTCTGTCAATACAACTTACTTGCTTTTTACATAATGCATATTTACAACAATTAAAAAAAAACTGCTTTTTTCCGGGCTATCTCCGAAAGGGCCGGACCGATTTGAACGGGACTTTCACTGACAGATAGCGTAAGTCATATTTATTATGGAAAAATAATAAGGGTTCCGCGTAAACTAAACGAACCCATGACATTGTGAACTACATTAATTTCACGTGTCGTGGGCACCAGCTATTTCAAAATGTTTGTTTATTTAATTGATACAAAACACCCCCATTTACTTTCGTACATTCATAAACAAAAGCATAGGAAAACATCGTCTGAAAACGACGAAGAAGAAAGACTGAGAGGAAGCCTGCATACGTCTGAGAAGAAATTCAAGGACGTATGTAGTGCCTAAGAGACGGCGACGGACTCACCATCTGTCACGTTGGCACCAAATTATCATCGGTGGAAAGTGGGTATTGTAACACCTCTGCCGTCCCCATTTTTTTTTACCACTTAGGTGGCACACAAGCATACGGCCCATCTGATGGTAAGCAGTCACCGTAGCCTATAGCCGCTAGCAATACCAGGGGTATCACTAACGGGTTGCCAACCATGTTGTTTATGAGAACTCACTGTTTACTAGCCCAGCGTATCCTGGTGGAGCACTGGCAACCTTACTTACCGCAGAAACACAACACTAAATCAAGTAGTGTTATTTCACTGGGTGGTGGTAAGGTGGAGGTACAGTCCCCAGTCGGGCGGCTCCAATTTAAATGGGCAATGCCAAATCACTCTACCTCGCCTAAAAGGTCTCCCTTGTGGGAAGGCGTGAAGATATTAAACAGAAACAGGTAACCATGAAAATGTTTACGTTAGCTTACCTCCGCCAGCCTCTTCATCTTCCTCCTCAGCGCCGCCACCTTCTCCAGCCATCTCGTCCTTAATACGCTGAAGGCGGAGCTCATCACCTGTTATATCATCATCATCAATGTATCATCACACTGTATGATCACTCGAAACGTAGTGATTATGTACTCACTCGTTCTGTGACATTACTGATTGTCAGACGTGTCAATAAATATTGACTAGAGAATGTTATCCATCATTTACTTTCTCTCTCATAGACTCTCATACGACAGGTACCTATTAGTTACATACTGTGAGAACAGTATCTAAAATCACCAATGCTATAATCAATATTATTTTACTTGGTGAGACTAATTTTGTTAAAATTGAATGTTGTGTTCTCCTATAATTGTTGGAAGATCCAAACTAATTATGTATCTATGATTCTCTCTCAATGTGTAATGTGTCTAATGTTGAAGAACCGAATAAATAAATAAAATATCTCTCGAACGCAAAACCATTTCGTTAAATAATAATAATAATAATGCTTGGACATTATCACACAGAGCCATCTGGCCTCAAACTAAGCAAAGCTTGTACTATGGGAACCAGTAGCTGATATAATACTTATATACTTTTTTTTTGTAAATACAATCTTATAAAACATACTAAACACCCAAACGCAAGGCAAACATATTTGGTAAATTTGCCGAAATGTTTCACTGATTTCTCGAAACGTTGGTCAATACAATACTTATATCAACTTTTTATACTATTTTTTTATTCTTCTGTAATTTAGTGTCACTTTGAAGAAGTCATGGAACAAAACATACATAACTTCGATATTATTTGCATTATATCGTCAGTACATTAATTATGCAGAATAATCTAGATATCATAGCAATACCATAATTACTAAAGATTACAAAATTTTAACTGCTCGACTGGTGTTGTTTCCTACGCTGTGTGTGTGATACTCTATGCTAGCAGTATGGATACTATATACTGCTAGCAGTGAATCCGTTCAATATACAGACGGCAACGGCCTAGTCATTGATCAAATCCAATAGCACGCGCTTCGGCTTTCTGTTACACACTTGCTTCCACGAAATCAGTCCCTATGACTGCAGAAATCGAGAGGAAATATGCTACACATCTACATACCTTTTTGGATCCTATGCGAAGTCAACATTCCCTTGAACAAAGTGGGTGCAGGGTCGAAGGCGACAACCTTCCCACCGGCGGACATCCACACGCCGAGCTGATGGTAATCGCCCACCAACAAGGACACTGTTGTCGGCTTGCTCTGGTCGTACCACATACGGAAGAGAGCGTCCTTTATTTCTGTAAAAAAGACGGAAATAATCTATACTCATCATCCTGCCCTTATACCAAGCACTGTTGTGGTCGGCACTAGATGCAACCCGATGTGCTGGTCACCTGATTGTTACACAACACGACTGACATTCCGATCTTTGCTACACATTTTACAGGGATAATCGGCTACCTGCTTAATCTAGTACCACCGTCATAAGGAAAAACGACGTATCTGAGATTTAATTTTTTAATTTAAATTAGTTTCCTACATATTTGGAATCAGTAAAAAAAGACGCATCTACCAGTATATTTTTTATTCAATCTAAATTGAACACCTGTGCCGGTAGCAGGAACATTGTCGACAACGTTTTCGTATCGCCTTCGACTATTTTTGTATTGAAAAATGAACAGCGCTGCGGCGGTGAAAAGTGGAACCAAAAATTAGTATGTCAATTTTGACATTTCGCGAGTTACGTTTTCGAATACGTTGTCGACAATGTTCCTGCTACCGGCACTGTACTGGCAGATATAAGATTTTCAACTACGTATTCGAAACAACTCTCAAAATGACAAAATGTTCATACGAATTCTTGTTACAACTTTTCAACGGCGCAGGGCTGATCATTTCCACGTTCATAAATTTTCTAAATCGATATGAACATGAAGTTGAAAGTTGTTATTGCTACAGCTAGACTTTCCGCTTCTGACAAATCTCAAATCTCTATTGCCCCAGATATTAATTGGAGACGAGAACGCCGGCTTACCGTGCTCCCTGAGACACAAACGGGACAAAGTCATGGGCAAATACTAGTTAAAAAATATTGCTATTTTAAATTTCCGCAATTAGTTAAAATTTCGATGGTGTGTATTAGAGTACTTGACAAATGCCTAGCAACTTGCTATGTTAATTATGCATTAAAGAACTAACGTTTTATCTGATCTTTAGGTTCTTCCTCGCCTTCTCCAAGCTCGTCTTTCTCTTCACCTTCTTCTTCACCGCCTTCCTGTATATTTAATAAGATATTGGTGTCGATTCTGTTGTTCAAAATTACTAATCTTAAATAATTTGACAGGTCTAAAAGTCTTGCTATCCCTTTCTCATGTGCGGGGTTAAATAAGGATGACAATATTTTTAGACTTGTCAAATTAGTTAAGTTTAGTAATTTTGTACAACAGAATTGGCACCATTATTAGTAAATTGTAAATTACTATTTTCTTCAATGGGTTTTATTCGCAGAGACATTATTAATTTATTTTACAAGCTTGATGGCCTTACAAGCTTGATGACCTTACTCACCGCAGAAATACAACACTATATCAAAGTAGTTTTATTTCACTGCGGTCTTCTGTCGTCGGGCGGCTCAAATTTTTATGGGTAAACCCACGGGAGATCACAATTCCCTGTCTTAAAATGCTTACTTGCAACTTAATGTGAAGTAGCTCTAACTTACCCCAGCTGGTTCATCGGGTAGCCGCAGAGGCAGCCTCATCGGCTCGCCAAGTTCAATGGAGAACGTATTCGCTCCCATCTCAAACTTCTCCGTCAGATCTTCTGGTAGGATCTCCTTCTTCCCAGTCTTCTTCACGTGGTTCAGATAGTATTCGGTACCAGCATCTGAATAAGTTCGGTTAATTGACATATTATACTGAGGTCTTTTGGTTATAATGACAAATACACAATGGAACTTTACAATTATGGTTACTTAGTTATCATCACTAACAAAGATGACTGCTTCAAATTTATGAATATAATATTGTCTCTTAACCCCTTTAAATGTATAGTTTTATACCGCTAAGGTGGTAAACAAGCATACGGCCCGCCTGGTACTAAACTGTTACCATAGCCTATGGACGCTTGCGACACCAGGGGTATGTTTTGCGACCCTGATGAATGTTAAATAATTAGTTTGTATCTTGAGTACTCAGTAAATTTAAGATACGTTAAAATGTTATTGCATCAAAGCCTTTTTCTCTTAGCCATCCTAATTTTCCATTTAGAGACAAAATTATTTTCTTAAACAGTCTATATGATAAAGCCCATAACTGGTTTTGAAAATCGTTTAAATATACAATAGTTTCTAGCAAGGATTTTAATTTCAAAAGCAAAATACCACACTTGATGTGTGCAAGGGTTTTCACCAAATCACTGCTAGTTGCATACCAATGAAATTGTACATGTGGTCTTGATGCATATGAGGAGGTGGCACGGTGTCTGTTGCAGCCGCGAAGGCAGCTGCTGCCGGCAGAGCGATACTACGACCAGCCTTGTCATCATCCTGAATAAGAAAGAGATAGAACATTCATTGACGTTTTAAATACAACCATACCTAAGCTCTAACTAACCTACCACATTAACTGAACTTATTTGTGTGAAGCAATAATTTATTTACGAAAAATAAAAAAAATGGCTAAATGGACTCGCACACCGAGGGTTCCGCACTGTTTGTTATAATAAAAATCCATTCATATTTTTTTTTTCAATTTCCTATTTGTTCTGATAGCGAATTTCAACTGTTTACCTATTACGGATAATGAAATACAGCCCGCTGACAGACAGAGGGATGGACGGACGGACAGCGAAGTCTTAGCAATAGGATTGGGTTGGTAATGTGCGTGTGCATTCATCAGTTTTCGAAAGACTGTAAAATTAATTTATTTACCTGAATGATGTCGTCGGCCCAATAGTAAACTAGCCAAACTGCAATTTTGGCAGTTTTGAGTTAAATATGACATCACTTAAGTTCCCCTTTGCTCCACATTGTGGTAAAATATTAAATCGATATCATTAAAAATGAAGAAGATATATGCATGTAATCCTTTTCCACATCTGCAAAAATGAACTTCGTCCAAAAGTAAACTTGTCTATGTGAATATAGTTCAGTTTACCAACATTGAAAATTACTACTCCTCAAAAATATCGCCATGTTCTACTAGCCTAAGTGGTAAATTGAACACTTTACCTTGGTTCGCAATGCAATGGGAATGTTTGTTCTCACAATATTCTACTGTCCAATGTGGTACATTTAATAGTTTACCGTGGTTCAAAAAGCAACAGGAACACTAAACTTCACAGTACTACCTTTGTACTAGCCTAAGTAGCAGATTGAATACTTTACCTTGATTTGCTAAGCAATCACAATGTTTGACCTTACAATATTATACTAATCTATGTGGTATCTACATACGTCTGTTCTTATAATAAAATTGTAACAAGTTCAAATCAATTTTGGGGAGCACTATATTCGATACTAAACCCCAAGCTGTTTTTTTATTTGTCTGTCTGTTCCTTGGCCGCGCAACACGCCGTAACTACTGAATAGATTTAAATTAAACTTGGCACAATTAAAGTTCTTACTACGAGGTAAAACATAGGCTTCTTTTAATCCCGAAATTCCGCACTGTTCCCTTGAGAAAGGGGATGAAAGTCAAAACCTTGGCTGTAACTTATTAATTCATAGTCCGATTTCATTGAATCCTTTTTTTGTTAGAAAGGAGGTACTTTAAAAATTGACTCAAAACATACTTTAAGATCATCGGTTTCATAGTTCAGAAATTACCGCATCACAACCCTCAGTAAGATGTTCAAATCGGTTAATACGGTATTTGAATCATGACTCGATTCCGCAATTCGAGCCTAGTACCTACTCCAGTTCTATGTTTGAGACTGGAATCTACTCAAGTCTAGAAATTCGAGTCCAGGACTCGAATTTAGAAATAAGAGTCCATAACTACTGCTTATAGAACAAAAAGGAGTAAACTTCGAACAACATGTAGGTTAAATCAATAATGTTTAATGAAAATGTTTGTAAACATTACATAACATACTAAGGAGGTATCTAGGAACCAGGAACGAGATTAAGTTTTATTTGTTTTAGTACACCACAAAAAGAGACGAAGTAAACCAAGACCGAATACGAGCGACTCAACATAAGTCGAATACATGACTCGAGTCAGTAGGACTCAAATACAAGACTCAAGTCAAATGGGACTCTAATACAAGACTCGAGTCAGTTGGACTCGCATAATAGAATCGAATCAGCAAGTACAAAATCGATTCTTCCTGACTCGAATAACGGAATCGAGTGCGGCGTACTCGAATCGTATAAATTGGTACTCGAGTAGGCGTGTCCAAAGCACGAATCGAGTCTGACTCGAGTCAAGCGGTGCTTGGCACATCACTAGCTCACTTGCAGATAGTTAATGCTATAAGGCATCACTATGGTTACCTTTATTTTGGAAAAATAAATAGTGCTCCGCGCAAAAAAAATCCATGAATTCGCAAACAAAGTCAATTCGACGCATAAAAAGTCGCGGGCGGGCACAGAGAATTTTAAGAATAAAACATTATTGCAATTAGATATGCATTTAAATTTGTTGGTCATAATAAATCAATGGCATCAAAACAAGTAATTATAATAAATCCTATAGTTGGGGTACAGTTAGGCAAGTTTAAAGTAAATAAACTCATGTGATGAGGTATGTCCCACCACAGTCAATTTATCTATCTACCACTTTGGCTTCTTTTCATACGTCAAAAATGCTTAAGCTCTCCATAACCTAACCATAGTAAATATGCTAATGTGCGTTAATTCCTAAAATAGTAATAAATATTCGTTTTTTATAATATATCTTTAAAGATGTTTGTTTTTTACTAATAAATTAACAAAAAATAAAAATATATGTTAAAACGCTGATTTACAGTACCAATTACAAACTTTTTCAACACACACAAAACATTCGATTTTCCCAACAATTTGACTTTTGCAGATTGGCTAGTTTCATTTTGGACCGACGATGTGTTCATGGCAAGACACACAACTTAATAATCCTGGTGCTTTGCAAAGAAGTATTTAATCCGAAACGCTTACCGTACATAAGCAGTGTGTAATTTGTGATGCGTGATAGCCTTGACGAAATGTATGAATCATACATTTTCATCCACTCCTACTCCATCGTTGATAGATACATGCTACATATGACTTTTCTAAATAATGAGCCGATTGGGAAAGCTTTAAGTTCCTCTTCTTTATTTTTATATCTAGATTTACGATCCTCGTTTACTTATCCTTAGTATATGGTTACGTTTCGCAACAAATTATTTTATCTCTAAGTCAATGCTTAAACTTAAATTTAATCTGACCTCTTACTACAGGTAGATATTAGTATCGATTCTGTTGTAGTAAACTAAACTAATTTGACCGGTCTTAAAGTTTTGCTATCCCTTTCTCGCAGTTCCTTTAGAACTGTCAAATTAGTTTAGGTTAGTGACTTTGTACAACAGAATTGGCACCAATACCACTTAATTTACAATTACAACTTACTCCAATGCCTGCCTTCTCCGCAGCCTTTCCAATAGCTGTGTTCTCACCTCTTGGGCCCATCATGATGGCTGCAGTGCCCTTCGAAATCCAGGCAAAGTCTTTACTCTGAAATTGAAACAGTTACTGAAATCCCGTGCCAATGTACCCCGTCACAGATCATCGGAAACATTGCAATCCCGACTTTATTAATTAGACGAATAGGCTTTTTTGATACCTAAAGATAACTATATCCTACTGATATAAGAAAGATTAGATGTTCTTTTTATTTCTTACGTCGTGTCTATTTGGTCACCCTATCGATAAGAGAACACATTTTGACCATTTTCAGCCAGTAAATTGGACGTTCACATAAATAGACTTATCCAGAAATTGAGACTTTTACATAAATGGTCGCAAAATACACTATAGACGTCTCAGAAACTAGACCTAGCGGTCACCGTAGCCTATGGACGCTTGCAACACCAGGGGTACACCTGGCGCGTGGCCGACCAAGTTGTTGATGAGGACTCATGCCAAATCACCCTGCCTCACTTAATATTTCCCTCTAGTTGCATTTTTTATGTCAATCGGTTATCAAACTGTGGATAACGTTGTGGGCTATTTAATTAGCAACATGTTTATGGTTTCAACTCTATATTATGAAGCTGTACCTTATTCCTTTTAAAAAAACTAGGGCAGGTGTGTTTTTTCCCAACTTACATCTAGCTTAGTCTCAGGAGCGCCTAGCTCAGCATTGAGCTTGGTAGCGGTAACATTCACAGGAGAGATGTTAAAGGTATCATCAGCTCCTGGCGCCAGATTGCCCATGATCACATCAGCCAGCTCCCCGACATTTCCCTTCACACGGACCAGACAAGCTGCGGCTCTTGGCTCGTCGGAGGGGCATCCTAAGAGAGTTGAAGGGAGAATTAGTAGCAGTATTTTTATAACTATAGTTATACATAACTGGAGCCTTAGTGGCCATGTGGTATGAAGCCTTGCCTGTTTTACGAGTTTTACGGTGAAGGAAAACATCGTGAGGAAACCTGGAAAGGTACGACTGAGAACAAATTCAAGGACGTATATAGTGCCTAAGAGACGGCGACGGACTCACCATCTGTCACGTTGACACCAAATTATATTAGTTATAACAGAGGTTACATGGACAGGACATACAATGGTGCCAATTCTGATGTTCAAAATTATTAAAATTAACAAATTTGACAGGTCTAAAAGCCATCCTTATTTAACCCCGCACATGAGAAAGGGATAGCAAGATTTTAAGAATTAGTTAAGTTTATTAATTTTGAACAACAGTATCGACACCAATATCTCTCATTACACTACAAGCAGTGCATAGCAGTAGTGGCCTGGGTATGAAAAAAACAGTTCATAGGTGGTAAATATTACAATGGGATCACCTCAAGGTACTCCAACTGAATGAACAGAAAAACTCTTGGATGGATTCAGTAGTTGGCAAATGATGTTCATTGAATTGGAGAAAGAATAAATATCTGTATATATAAAAGAAGAGGCTGACTGACTGACTGACATATCAACGCACAGCCTAAACGGCTGGGGGTACAACTTGAAATTTTGACAGTACGTACCTTTCATGACGTAGACATCCACTAAGAAAGCATTTTCGGAAATTCCACCCCTAAGGGGGTAAAATAGGGGTTGAAAGTTTGTATGAAAATCCGTCGTTTTTGAAGTTAAACGCATGAAGATTGGTATTTGGCCTTTCAGTTAAAAATTAATGAATACGTATTTCAGGATTTTTGGAAATTCTACCCCTAAGGGGGTCAAATAGGGGATGAAAATTTTGTATGAAAATCCGTCATTTTTGAAGTTAAATCCATAAAAATAGGTAGCAGTGGGCAAAAGCTATCATTTAGAATTTTAGATATAGGTACATGTTGACTTAATTACCACGCGTGCGAAGCCGCGAGCAAAAGCTAGTAACTACTAAACTAATCTTGGGAGTTTGATTATACTTCCATGTGTCCTGTTCATTTAGGGCTGCTTACCATTATCATCACATCCATGTGGATCGAAGAAGTACATGTAATCGTCAGCGACCCAGACGGCGGTGGAGCCACCCCTGGCTGTTACCACAGCGTGGGTATGCTCCTTGAAGAGATGCTGGAGGGAATCCTTGAGGGACATTACCCCGCTGCCGGGCTCCGGGTTCAGGTGACCTGACGTCACAAACGTAGCTTTCAATTCACGACGCTACAAGTCAACGAATCTATATAATACTTCTATACTAATATTATAAAGAGGAAAGATTTGTATTTTTGTGTGTATGTTTGTATTTTGGCTTTTTTTGTATTGGCTCCGAAACTACTGTACCGCTTTCAAAAATTCTTACACAGTTAGAAGAAAGCTACATTATCACCGAGTATCATAGGTTATATATTATACTAGTTGTCCACCCCGGCTTCGCACGGGTAGACAAAATATTTGATAAATGTCTACCCGTGCGAAGCAGGGGCGGGCCACTAGTAATACATAAAGTAAACAAAGTACATAAATTACACAAAGCATCAGTCACCATTATAAGCACTATCCATGACGTCAGTCTCAATGCAGTCATACTCGGAGACCTTGAACCTGGTCAGCACGTCGCAAGCGGCCAGCGTGCCCCCAGTACTCTGTTCCTCCTCCTCAGTCTCCTCCTCGGCCTTGGGGGACTCCAAGCTGATACCCATCCGCTCCAGGTGCTCCATCGTGTTTTGATAGAGAATATCACCTCGGACCAGGGCCTGGGAAGAATACACGACGCTAAGAAGCGATACCACATCGTACTAACTGTATTGTAACACTAGTCACGATGGAGCTGTGGTGGTCGTGTGGTACTTAGTATTCTAGCGATGCAAGTTCCAATCCCACCGCTCTATACCTTAGCTTTTATACCTTAAGTGCAGTGATTAGTCATACCACGAGCTTTACGGTGAAGAAAAACATCGTGAGGAAACCTGCATACGTCTGAGAAGAAATTCAAGGACGTATGTAGTGCCTAAGAGACGGCGACGGACTCACCATCTGTCACGTTGGCACCAAATTATCATCGATGGAAAGTGGGTGTTGTAATCTCTGAATATCTATTCAGCGACCCTTGTGGCAGGGGAGGCTAAGATAGTCGATCTAAGATGTATGTATGATTATTTTTATTTATATTAAATCTCCACTAACCTCATCAATGTCATCGGCTGTCCATTCAGAAGCCGGGATCACGTGAGCCATCGCTATCGCAGCGATTGACGTTGGTGTTGCTTGCTTGAAGCGATGCTCCTCGGGGAACCTCGTGTCGCCCTCGTGGAAGCGACCGCGGATCACCCAACGATTGGGCGCCACCGCTAGAGAAAATATTTATGTCCGTCACGTGACTCACGGCAGATTTTAAATATCAAGTTTTTTTAATGTTATCAATTGTTTTTTACATATTCTTTTGTGAAATATTCATGTTAAGTTTGATATTTCAAATGTAAACTGTATATAATTCTTTTGGTTTTAAAAGAGTAATTGCTGTTTCTTGCCGGATTCTTCTCAGCAAAACCGACCTTTCGAATCCGGTGGTAGATTCTGACGATGTGAAAGTGCTTGCCTGTAAAGTCTACTCAAATATAGATCATTTCGAGTTGATTGATTCTACGGGCATGACGCAAGCACGGGCTAGATTTTTGAAAATGCTAAGTGAAATAGCTATTATGTAAACTCGAGCGCATCACATTTTTCATATACACACATACATTAAGTTCAGTATGCTGTTCTAGTCATGCTGACCCATAATCTGACGATTTCTGGTAAGATATTTCTTCTTCTGGTAAGAAATATCTACCTACCTCTTCGGGTACCCTTGTGGGAAGGTGAAAAAATTATTATACTTTCATTATAAGAAAAATATAAATGTTTTCTGGCTAAACACTTGCAAACGATTCAACTCACGCTTAAGCTTGTTCACTGGTTCAGGCATATCGTTCAGCTCGAACACTGATATGTCAGAGATGCTAAAAGGCTTCCTCTTCATGTCCGCCACATTTTCCATGAAGTGCTCGCAAAGACGTGTGATACGGGTGAAGTACATCAGACACGCTTTGCCACCTTCACGTAGCCCAACCTGAGATATTTAACGGTAAAATTGATTAAGTTGATTAAATGGATTAAGTTGATTAAATTGATTAAAATGAGTAAATCGGTTAAGTTGATTAAATTGGTAACACTAGCCTTTTATAAAGAGGCAAGCAAACCTAAGGCTAGCTGCGAGCTAGGCAAGTGATCTTACCTTCTTGCCATATCTGTCAGCCGGCCACGGATGGTAAACGTAGTATTTTCCACCTTCATTCCAGATTGCAGTTTCATATTCGCCAGGGATCTGTAAAATATATTAATGTTAGCCCTATTCCAGTGGAATGGGTCCCCGAAGGGTAGGCAGAGGTTACAACACCCACATTCCACCGAAGATAATTTGGTGCCAACGTGACAGATGGTGAGTCCGTCGCCGTCTCTTAGGCGCTACATGCGTCCTTGAATTTCTCAGACGTATGCAGGTTTCCTCACGTTGTTTTCCTTTACCGTACAGTCGACTAGTAAACTCATAGGTACAGACCGGTGGGATTGTTACTTGCGTCGCTAGAATAGCAGGCAACCCTTCATACCACACGACCACCAGAGCTCTTTAGAACTGTAAAAAAACTTATATTTCAACCTGCAGAAGACCAGCATCCGCTTCTTTGAAGAAGGCTTCGATGCCTCGGCAAAGATCGAAAACCTTCGGATTGGACGATATCAGCTTGCCCCACACGGCGATACCGCGCTCCTGTTAACAATTTCGTGAGTATATTTTTTACTCTACTGCCAGAAGGAGGGTAATGTTTACCGAGAATAATAATGTTTGTACATTATCACACAGCGCCATCTGGTCCCAAACTAAGCGAAGCTTGTACTATGGGAATCAGCAGCTGATATAATACTTATATACTTTTCGTTTTTTGTAAATACATACTTATAATACATACCAACACCCAGACACAAGGCAAACATATCTGTCACATAAATGTTTGCCCCGACGGGAATCTAACCCGCGACCTCTAGCGTAGCAGTCAGGTGTACTAACCACTAGACCAGCGGTCTCGTCAAATGTGGCATTAATTCCTGAGCTCATGCTGTAGCCCAAATATCTCAGGGAATCTTATTTGAGATACGATTCGACTTCTTATAATAACAAAATAGCTTATAATATTTTCTTTTCAAATATCTTTAACCGAAAAAAACATATAGTGACAGTGATTTGGGGCATTTATTTCTTTGGTACATTTATATTTAATAGTTAAATATGTATTAATTTTTGATCAGTTTTAATTTTTAGTATACAAATGAGTCAAATTTGAAGTGACTCAAGTTTTAATAATTATAAAAACAGAGCTATCCACAATAAAAAGATTTGCCTCTAAATATTGATTGTAGCTTTTAGGGACTTTCAGATCGTAGGTACCTTATGTTGGTATTCCTTGTCTCTTATCCTGAATCTCTCCTTTATTTCTCCAAGCACGAGGCGACGGATCGGCCCGGTACGTTCGACCAGCGACTCCTGAAATTCAGCCCCAAAATCATGTACCTCCACTTTACAGAAGACCGCCGTCAAATAACACTACTTTGATGTAGTGTTTTGTCTCTGTAGTGAGTTGAGTAAGTGCTCCACGAGGATACGCTGCGCTAGTAGTAATGCTGCTAGGACAGTGAGTCCTCATCAACAACATGGTTAGCGACGCGTTAGTGATACCCCTGGTATTGCTAACGGCTATAGGCTACGGTGACTGCTTACCAACAGGTGGGCCGTACGCTTGTATGCCACGTTACTGGTATAAGAAAAACTGTTTACATTGATACTGTTAAAATTTCAACTGTCTACCTATTACGGATAACGAGGTCCAGCCCGCTGTGAGACAGACGGACAGCGAAGTCTCAGTAATAGTGTTCCGTTGGTACCTTTCGGGGACAGAGCCGTTAAATGATACAACTCCAAAATTGTACACCAGTAGGGCTAGCATGAATAATTTGCGACAACGTTTTCGTATCGCCTTCGACTAATTTTGTATTGGAAAATTAACAGCGCTGAGGCGGTGAAAAGTTAGTAAGACAATTTTGACATTTCACGTCACGTTTTCGAATACGTTGTCGAAAAAGTCCCTACTACCGGCACAGAACTCATAAACAACAAGGAAATCATCTAAGTAGCTCATTTCATAACTCACTCGGTACAAGTTATAGCCAAGATCCAGTGTTTCATCAACCGTGTCCTCATTCCAGGCCCGAGCCCTCAGCCTCCGCAGCATCCCAAGGGCGGAGACACAGCACGGCACACTTGTATACGTCTTGAAGATTTGATACCTGAAGGAAAAAACAAAATAATTTGAATCACTCAAAAATTTCACCACCGGTTCTGAAAATTTTACCTTAATTTAAAAAAAATTAACACGGGTAGACACTTATCTAATATTTTGTCTACCCGTGAGATTCCGGGGCGGGCAGCTAGTATAATATATATCCCAGTTTATTCAGTGATAATGTAGCTTTCCAACGGTGAAAGCATTTTTGAAATCGGTCCAGTAGTTTCGGAGCCCATTTATCAAATATTTTGTCTACCCGTGCGAAGCCGGGGCGGGCAGCTAGTATAAAATAAAGCCTATGTTACTCAGTGATAATGTAGCTTTCTAACGGTGAAAGAATTTTTGAAATTCTGTCCTGTAGTTTCGGAGCTTATTCAAGACAAACATACACACAAAAATACAAATATTTCCTCTTTATAATATTAGTATAGAAGTGGCCAATACGTTAGGGACACTGAAGGCTCGGGCAAGAATATTGTGGCGCTTAAAGAAATCTTAAAAAATTTGGTATCGAGTGTAAATTTATTGCTAGACCAACGTGAAAGTAAAATGAATTTATCAAATCAAATCAAATCAAATCAAAAATCATTTATTCAGTTTAGGCCCTAATAAGGCTCTTATGAAGGTCTAAATTACCACCGGTTCGGAAAAAAAGCCACCTGAGAAGAACCGGCAAGAAACTCAGTGCTCTGTCTTTTTTTGCATTTAACTATCATTATATAACAATTTGTAACAAAATTCTTCTAGACATTGGTATGAAATTACAAATATCAAAATGAAAGCTACCAAGTTGGTTTTGTCACTGCTTTCATGAAATACATATTCCAACTATTACAATTACCAGGAGCGGGGAGCCACTTGTGCAGAGTGAGTCTATATATTCCAAGCATTTTTATCATTTACATAATCATTAATTTTATAATAGGCTTTATTTATCAAAACTCTTTTGACATGAGTCTTAAACTTATCGTAATTCAATTCGGTAATAGATTGTGGGATTTTATTGTAAAAGCGGACGCAGTTTCCCATAAATGATTTGTTTACTTTTGTAAGTCTAAACCTAGGAGCCACAATTTTGTTTCTGTTTCTTGTATAAATATTATGGTTGTCTGAATTTAACTGAAAACTTCTAATGTTCTTTTTTATAAACAACAAGTTCTCAAAGATGTAAAGAGCCGGTAACGTGAGAATATTAATTTTCTTAAACAATTCTCTTAACGATTCTTGGGGACCCATTGCAAAAATTGCCCTGATTGCCCTCTTATCTTATCTTTCCTTTAGCCAACTACAGGGACATAGAAAGTCTTGTAGCTACTCTTGTTTTTTTTATATATTTTTGTTTTGCCCCAACACGCCAATTCCAGCAAAAATCAAGCTGGATTCAAAATGGTGCTGACTTTCAATTCCTATCCATCCTTGATTAAGGTCTAGATCCTCTGCATCGTACCTGTAGCTAGCCATATGCCTGGTTCCCCTCAGGATCCACTTCTCCACATCGAGCTGATGAAACTGCGAGTGGTAGTTCTGATCGGCAATCTCCACTGGACTGTGCAGAATTACCTCAGACTTCGGACTCGGTAGCAAGTCGTCTCTGAAAATTTAAGCGAGGTATTATATTTCAAATTAGCTGTCCCGTCAGACGTTGCCCTTTTTTTTTTGTTGACGAGGGGGAAACCTTCAAAAGGTACCAGCCTCCTTCAGGGGAGCAGACGGGGTATGTGAGATTTTGACTCACTAAAACCCCCCGGTGGCCATCCTCCGTGCATGTAGGAGGGCTCCGGGATCTCCAGTGGACCGCACCGGTGCCCTCCTGCACAGTGCCTGAGCACGTCTCGGGGGCAGCCATGTCGCCGCCCCTGGAACCCTCGCGTGCTCTTGACAGCACTAGCCACGTCGGTCAGACGTTCTCCTGACTTAGGTATGATTTTTTTTGAGAAATAAACCACAGAACAAAGGTCCAAATATCCCGAAATTAAAAATATTTCGATTCTTTTTTCAAATTTTATTTTCTTAAGAACCTTCTACTGACAATAACAAACAAAAAAAAAATTATAGAATACAAAATATATTATAATTTGCTTTGTCCGCTTAATGAGTGTGATACGGTCGAGCGGCCTGCGCCCAGGTGAGCTCAGCCGTGGTTTCTTCCGACACGTGTTTCAGGACTTCCACGTCCCATCATCAGGGTGCCGCCGCGTTGGTCGAGCAGCGTGATGTCACATCGAGGTCTGGATGCTGGAGCAGCGCCGCAGCACGATGGTCGGACGCTGGAGCAGCGTCACAGGATGCTGGACCAGCGTCGCAGGATGCTGGAGCAGCGTCACAGGATGCTGGAGCAGCGTCACAGCATGATGGTGGCGTGAGACGCCACGACAGCACGTAGACCCTTCTGTAACTAAAGCTGAGAAATGAGTGACTGTTTAGCGGTGCGTCCCGTCCTTTTATAGTAGTAGAGTGGTGGTGGAACTCGTATGTCGTGTCACATCGTATTTTATCGTGTAAACATACGTAATAGAGGGGAATGTGTAACGTCGGTTTGTTCATTCAACAATGATTCATTATTTATATGTTTGATTATTTCTAAACCCTCCAAAACACATAATTTTTGGCCTTTATTACAGGTGTGTAAAATATTAAATGTGTGACTATCGTTTAGGCTGTGTCCTGTCTCTAAGAGATGTTTGGCGAAATTTGATTTTTCGGGATATTTGTTTTTATAGGCTGATATGTGTTCTTTATAACGAGTATTGAAGTTACGTCCTGTCTGTCCTACGTAAAAGCTATCGCATTCCTGACATGATAATTTATATACACCGGATTTTTGGCCGCGATCTATTTTTTCTTTAGCATTACAAATTTGACCTAGTTTATTTCGCGTCTTATAGGCAACATGTATATCATATTTACGTAGTGTTTTAGATATTTGTTCCGTGATTGGACCTATATATGACAAACTCGCGGTATATCGCTCAGCTCGCTTTGGTGATATCGCATATAAACATTTTCTGATATTATTGTTTTGTTTTTTCTTTAAGAGATTGTTGACTAATTTATTATTATATCCGTTTGCCTTTGCAATTTGGTATATGATGTTTAATTCTTTTTTATAGTTGTCGTTGTTCATAGGAACAGTCAACAATCTGTGTATCATAGAACGATATGCCGCGAGTTTATGTTGCCATGGATGATTAGACGTAGATGGTATAGTAAGGTCTGTATATGTCGGTTTGCGATAGATACTAAATTCATGTTTACTTTCTACCCTGGTGATCGTGAGGTCTAAAAAGTTTAATGATTTATTTTGTTCGATTTCTAGTTTAAATTTTATTTTAGGGTGGATTGTATTAAGTTTTTTGACGAAATTGTCTAACTGTCTTGTAGTTCCTATCCAACAAATGATTATGTCGTCAACGTATCTATAGTAATATTGAATGTTGTTGTTTCCAATATTACTATAGATACGTAGATCAGAAAATGTTTATATGCGATATCACCAAAGCGAGCTGAGCGATATACCGCGAGTTTGTCATATATAGGTCCAATCACGGAACAAATATCTAAAACACTACGTAAATATGATATACATGTTGCCTATAAGACGCGAAATAAACTAGGTCAAATTTGTAATGCTAAAGAAAAAATAGATCGCGGCCAAAAATCCGGTGTATATAAATTATCATGTCAGGAATGCGATAGCTTTTACGTAGGACAGACAGGACGTAACTTCAATACTCGTTATAAAGAACACATATCAGCCTATAAAAACAAATATCCCGAAAAATCAAATTTCGCCAAACATCTCTTAGAGACAGGACACAGCCTAAACGATAGTCACACATTTAATATTTTACACACCTGTAATAAAGGCCAAAAATTATGTGTTTTGGAGGGTTTAGAAATAATCAAACATATAAATAATGAATCATTGTTGAATGAACAAACCGACGTTACACATTCCCCTCTATTACGTATGTTTACACGATAAAATACGATGTGACACGACATACGAGTTCCACCACCACTCTACTACTATAAAAGGACGGGACGCACCGCTAAATAGTCACTCATTTCTCAGCTTTAGTTACAGAAGGGTCTACGTGCTGTCGTGGCGTCTCACGCCACCATCATGCTGTGACGCTGCTCCAGCATCCTGTGACGCTGCTCCAGCATCCTGCGACGCTGGTCCAGCATCCTGTGACGCTGCTCCAGCGTCCGACCATCGTGCTGCGGCGCTGCTCCAGCATCCAGACCTCGATGTGACATCACGCTGCTCGACCAACGCGGCGGCACCCTGATGATGGGACGTGGAAGTCCTGAAACACGTGTCGGAAGAAACCACGGCTGAGCTCACCTGGGCGCAGGCCGCTCGACCGTATCACACTCATTAAGCGGACAAAGCAAATTATAATATATTTTGTATTCTATAAATATGAATTTCCGCAAAGTAAAACCTGAATCAATTCAAAAAAAAAATTAGCTAAATCGGCCCAGTCATTTACGTGTGATGCCGTGACCAAGGGAAATAGGGATTCATTTTTATATATAAAGATTTCCTCGAGGATATGCTGCAGAAGACCGCAGTCAAATTAAACAACTTTGATGTAGTGTTGTGTTTCTGCGGCGAGTAAGGTTGCCAGTGCTCCACGAGGATACGCTGGGCTAGTAGTAATGCTAATAGTAAATAATAATAGGGTTGGCAACGCGTTAGTGATACCCCTGGTATTGCTAGCGGCTATAGGCTAGGGTGACTGCTTGCCATCAGGTAGGCCGTGTGCTTGTGTGCCACCTTAGTGGTATAAAATAAAGACGTACCTGCCGTATGTGTGCCCATCTACCTTGGGACAGTAAAGGAAGAAATCTTCGCCTCTCATTTGCATAATTTGTTCTGTGGTGGGGTTGGCTGGTGCTCTGTCTGGAGCCATCGGCAACGTTGGCGGCGGCTAGAGACATGTGAAAAACAATTGACGTAAAGTACACGGCGACAGTACCTTCGTCATCAAATTAACAAGTACTCGTTGATGGAAAGGTTACGAGTGCTCGGAACCACATGTATGAAGAGAATGATGAACGTAGAAGTAAGAGGTGAGACAACAGCTACCAGTTACCACCAGGTAGTAAACAAAAATCAGGCAGATGCGTCAGTTATTCAACTCATCATCCTGCCCATATCAGAACCAAAATGGTCCCGAACTGCGCGGTTCCAATGGAGCTTTCTCCCGCGCACAATTAAACTGTGGAATGAACTCCCGTCATGGCTTCCCCAAAGGAGTACAGCATGGGGAACTTCAAGAAGGGTATGAAGAGATTTCTGACGGGTCGGCAACGCGCGAGTGATACCTCTAGTGTTGCAAGCGTCCATAGGCTGCGGTAACCGCTTACCATCAGGCGGGCCGTATGCTTGTTTGCCACCTTAGTGGCATAACAAAAAATCTCAAACACTGTCGTGGTCGACTCTCTTTATCTCTATTTAAAGGAACTTACGTCTCTCGGAGTTTTTTGGTAAAAATCCCTGACTCTCTTTCTAGACTTGCTTCTCGAGGTGGCTAAGCTGACAGCACTGAGTGAGCATTGAGGATATTGACCCTGAAATAAAAAAAAAAATGATAAAGGACTTCCCTCAGGGTCCCTCATGTGGTAGGCAGAGGTGCTACTTCAGTCAACAACCACATCTAGGATATTAAAGGTCCCAACGTGACAGGTGGTGATACTATGCCCGTTCATAGAACACGTTGCAATCCCGAGCTATATCCGTTAGTGATACCCCTGGTATTGCTAGCGGCTATATACTACGGTGACTGCTTACCATCAGGTGGGCCGTATGCTTGTGCTTGTGCAACCTTAGTGGTATAAACAAAAATTTTTTCAAGGGTGTGATGAGGTTTTTCATGGTCGGCGACGCACAATTGACACCCCTAGTGCTACTGTTACCGCTTACCATCAGGCGGGCGTATGCTTGTTTGTCACCTCAGTGGTATAACAAGTAAAAAAAAAATGTATGTAAGTTTGGCAAACTGTGACCATAATGCAAAATGTAATTATTTAAAAACGCTACAAAAAGGAATGAAATCGGTTATATCGGGGTATACAAGGTGAAATCGACTTCTCCTTTTGTTGGAGTCGGTTTCAATGTAGCTTAAGCTACCCAGGCCATAATAACGAATCGATTGACACCTTATTCAACACAATCGAATGAATACGCTACGGAGGAACATACGTACTTAGGGCTGCCAGCATTTTTTCAGCGAAAAATAGTATTTTTCAAAATAAGCTATACAAATATAGTACACTTCGAAAATATATAGTATTTTATGGAAAAAAAATTACACAAAGATATTCTTGTTTCTTATTAACGAACGCCGCTCTCAAAATTTTATGTAAAGTTGCGTAAATTATTAAAAAAAAAAAAAAAGTTTCTTATATTTATGCTGGGTGTCGAAAATATAGTATTTTGCGTACTATAAATTTCTTCAACAGTATATACCTAGTACGCCAAGCCGAAACATTATACTATAGATTGTAGTACGGCTGGCAACCCTATACATACCCTTCCTTTTGGCTTCGCCACAGTTGGGGAAGAAAAGAGTAAGTGAATCGAAGATAAGGAAGACTAGATTATAAGCTACTGTACTGAGTACTGTCGCATTAATTTTGAAAATCGTTTCATGCGATCACTACTAATAATGATAAAGAATCCCCCTCAGGGTCCCTTATGTGGTAGGCAGAGGTTCAAACTCAAAATCATCTTCATTTGACTAGACTTTACAGATACTTTCAAATCGTCAGAATCTACCGCCGGATTCGGCGGGTCGATTTTGCTGACAAGAATCCAGCAAGAAACTCAGCAATTACTATTTTCAAACAAAACATTGTCAAATCTACAAAAAGAAACAAAACTTGCTGAGAATAATGTCTATTTTCCTTGATATTTCAGTTACGAGTCCTGTATTTTCAAGAATATTAAATTATTTGTGTATATCTTGCATCGTCTGCGCATAATTTCTCATTTCAGGTACTTAGAACAGCCTGGCTTACCCTACAAAAACAAATACAATTTGTCAAGTATTGTCGATTCTGTTGTACAAAATCACTAAACCAATTTGACAGGACTAAAAATATTGCCAGCCTTATTTAACCCCGCACATGAGAAAGGGATAGCAAGACTTAGTCCAGTCAAATTAGTTAAATTTAATGGCTTCGTACAACACAATTGGCGTCAATAACAAAACATTTGTGATTTGCTATTCTTTGTCGTTCGTAAGAATAAAAACTTTAAGGAAAATTAATCCTCCATACAAAGTTCGATTCTATCACAATAGCTTTATCATTCATCGATTTCGTTAAATCGATCTATCAGTTGGTACAGAAACATAATGTCAAAATTCTTAAAATGCATTTACTTAACACGTAAATATTCGCGAGATATTCACACTCTCAAAGTAAGTAAGCATAGTTATCCTACTCTAATCCAGTAGCGCGAGCATGAATACATTGCTAAAACGTTTTCACATCGCCTTCGATTGCGCTGCTGCGGTGAAAAGGGGAACTCAAATTTTCCTTTTTTTCATTTTTTGAAAAATGTTCCTGCTACCGGGCCTATAATACCAATATATATAAGGGAAATATAATACCAGAACCGTTATATTAGCAAGAACATCTTACGATTACATCCGAAAACGAAACTGTCAAAATATCAAATTTTCATACGAATTTTTAGTTCCACTTTTCGCCTGCGCATCGCTGTTCATTTTCCCGTACAAAAATAGTCGAAAGCGAATATGATACGAATAAGTTGTCGAAGGTTGTTGTTGTGGCTGATGTGTTGAACAAACTGACCTCTTTCATTTTCTTCTCAATCAGCGCGTTTACGTGCATGCTGTTCCATTCACTCTCACAGTGTATCCTGAGGGCCTTCATATCCAACTCGTAGTTGGGTATCCTTTGCAGAGGCTCCTTCTGCACCACCTGAAATAGAACAAACTTTGTAATAGAACGAACTTTGGAAAAGAACGAACTTTGGAATATAACGAACTTTGGAATATAACGAACTTTGGAATAGAACGAACTTTGGAATAGAACGAACTTTGGAATAGAACGAACTTTGGAATAGAACGAACTTTGGAATAGAACGAACTTTGGAATATAACGAACTTTGGAATAGAACGAGCTTTGGAATAGAACGAACTTTGGAATAGAATGAACTTTGGAATAGAACGAACTTTGAAACAGAACGAACTGTGGAATAGAACGAACTGTGGAATAGAACGAACTTTGGAATATAACGAACTTTGGATGGTTATTTGACTGGAAAGTGTTAGGTGGAGGTACAGTCGCTAGACGTGAAGCGCTGATTTTACGGATACTGACGTATGCTCTAGAAATAAATTTGTGTACAACCACAGTGGTGTCAAAACATACGTCCATAATCGGCGCTTCACGTCTAGCGAATGTACCGTGAGTGATTTTTACTCACTAAAACCCTCCCGAAGGCCATCCTCCGTGCAGCTAGAAGGGCTCCGGGAGCACCAGTTGAACGTACCGGTGCCCTCCTGCACTTTGCCTGCACGTCCACGTCTATTACAAGGCATTAATTACCTCAATATTAGTAAGTACAATAGGGGGCTTTGGTCTTCCTTTCTTGGCCGCGTCCAAGTCACCATAGTTAGCCAGAAAGTCTACCACGAAGGAGGTGATGCCAGCGTAGCGTAGGAACGCGCCAGCACCAAATCTGAGACACACCAAAATAACAATATGAATTTTAACTAAGTAGCTAAGTTAAGTTACTTAAAGAGCACAATTTTATTTGTAAGTAGCTTCTGAGTGGGACTTCATTCGGGTTGAGCTTAAAATCCCAGAGAAACCTAACATTTTTCCGGGATAAAAATCGTATATGTTAATCCAGGTTAAAATCTATACGTGTAATACCAAATTTCATACAAATCCGTTGAGCCATTTTAACGTGATTAAGAAACAAACATACCTACATCCATATATCCATTCTTACCAACTTACACGTGTATAATATTATAATTAATTATACTAGGATAGGGCTTCGAAATTAAACACAAAGGGTTGAAGTTCCAACCAGACAAACCTATAAAACAGGAGACTGTTTTATATCGGTAATTGCATAGAAAACTCTTGTAGCGCGTTGTAGGATTGTGACGTATTCATGGAATTTACGCATATCATGAATAGCGCCATCTGTTGTATATAATAAAAATAGTACTAATGTAAGTTCAAGTACAGCAATTAATCACACCATGAGCTTAAAAAAGCGAATTGGGATCTCCCGTGGGTACTAAGATTAAAATTGGAGCCCGACTGGGGACCGTACCTCCACGTTACAGAAGACCGCATTCAAATAACACTAGCGTGATGTAGTGTTGGGTTTATGCTGTGTGCAAGGTGGCCAGAGCTCTGGTAGTATAAAGATATATAGCGACAACAATAGGGTTGGCAACGCGTCAGTGATAGTGGCTATAGGCTACGGTGACTGCTTACCATCAGGTGAGCCATACGTTACTTTTTATTTTGGTTTTAATACTCACAGTTTCTGGGGCTGTCCTAGATCGTTCAGCATGTGAGGGTCGAAGATGTAGCAGACAGTTTTCACTTGGCTCCCCGCTTCAGGTGGCGGTGGGTGACCCCAGATTAGGAAGTGCCGGTCACCACCCAGTGTTAGGATCATCATGTACGTAGACCCTTGCTTCTTCTCCATCAAACTGAAAATGTTATGGGAAGTTCATTTAAGAGAAGCCGTGGTGGTTTGTGGTTGAAGCAACAGTCTGTTATCTGATGGGCCCAGGTTTAAGCCCCGGCATACCAATCAGTTTCTCTAACCTTAAGTACAGTGATTAATCATACCATGAGCTTAAAAAGAGGTAGGGCGAAATGGAAATTCCCGTGGGCTTTCCCATTAAAATTGGAGCCCGGCTAGGGACTGTACATCCTCCTTACAAAAGGCCGCGGTCAAATAACATTCACAAGTTTTATGTTTCTACGGCGAGTTAGGTTACCAGTGCTCCACGAGGATACGATCCTCTAGTACAGTGAGTCCTCATCAACAGCAGGGATGGCAACGCTTTACGTTAGTGATACCCTTGGTATAGCTAGCGACTATACGCTGTGTGTGTATTTAATAAAAGCTCATAATACTCACGCCATAAGGTCGGGTTCAGCTTGTATATTGTCCGGGTGCTTCGCCAGTAGCCCACGTTCCACTTCAACCATCTTCACAGTGTACTTGGTGTCGTGAAGGAAGAAAGAAGGTAGCAGTTGATTCAGATGGAGCTGAGGTTTGCCTGGCACATTTATCATTGTTAGTAAACGCTCACAGTAGCTTATTTACGCGATATTTAAAGATGTTGCGAAAGAAACCTAGTACCTAGTCACTTATGGCCAGTAATGTCACTAGCTACAGTGCCCTTCACACGGGAACACAGTGTAGTGTGCGTACACTAGTGCTTGGCGGCAGAATATCTGACACTGCGGTGGTACCCACCTAGCCGGACTCTTGTAATAAGAGGCCTACCACCTAGAAATGATACTAACCTTTATAGCACTTCATAGCCACCATACACCGCTTATAAAATTTGTCCCCATTCTCGATAATGTCATTGACATCACATTTCACCAGCTGTCCAGGGGTTTTCTCTTCCAGGAGTGCTCTGCACATCACCGCGATGCAGCCAGTTTGGGAGCCTGGCAGAGAACAACATTTTGGCAGTTTTTGGCAGGAATCAGGTAGAATATTTTATCAAGTACTATTTTTTAAACTTGCGATCTAAACTCATGCATGCCTAATAAGAAAATTGTATTTTATAAATATGAATTACAGCTAAGTAACGACTACGAAATCCACGGATACGTCTATAGATGTATCGCGACGCGAACTTTTTCCTATTGCGAATCAAAAAGAAGGAGACGAACACACCTACCATCAGTCAGCTCGTGTCGTGCAACTCCGTCGAAACGTCGAGAGGTAAGTAAACAATTTAATATCGCGTATAACACCCGTTTTCGTGTCATTAACATTTTATCAAGTGTCTCGTAAAATGTGTGATAGTCATCTTTAGTGTGTGTCCATGTCGTAAAGTTCAAAGAAAAATGGAAAAACGAATAGACTAAGATTTCATCGGTCGTTCTGAGAGAATCACGCGTTACTTAGCTGAAATTCATATTAATTAAATACGAAATTTAAATGAGCCTTATTCCGCTGGAAATAAGACATAAACGATACGTATTGTTCAGACAGACTGTGTGAAAGTGAGGGCTTGTTCACGTTGACTCGCGGGCGCGGTGGCGGGAGCGGTCACGATTTTTTTTTATACCACTAAGGTGGCACACAAGCATACAGCCCATCTGATGGTCACCGTAGCCTATAGCCGCTAGCAATACCAGGGGTATCACTTACGGGGTGCCAACCATGTTGTTGATGAGGACTGTGTTAGCAGCACATACTACTAGCCCAGCGTATCCTCGTGGAGCACTGGCAACCTTACTTACCGCAGAAACACAACACTACAACAAAGTAGTGTTATTTCACTGCGGTCTTCTGTAAGGTGGAGGTACAGTCCCCAGTCGGGCGGCTCCAATTTAAATGGGACCCACGGGAAATCCCAAATCGCCCTACCTCTCTTATTGTTTGTGTAGTTTGGGGCCAGATGGCTGTATGATAATGTCCAAGCATTATTATTATTATTATTATAGATTGGCCAAGAGAAGCCCAACACCAAGGTAATTGTAAAAATGGGAGAGAGCCTTTTGCCGAGCAGTGGGACAGGAACGGCTAAACAGAATAGAACAGTATTACTCACCGCAGGTGGTCGAAGAGTACTTCTTGGAATTGCATCCGATACTTCCTTGCAGGATCATTTTGTTCTTATCAACTTGCCAGAAATTGTGCCAGATCTGAAATTTATTTAAACCATATTGGTAAAAGAAATATGCTCGCAAGAGAAACAAGTGTGACAGACAGACCAGGCCTGAAGGGTTCATTTTTACGTTTTGTTATGAAACTCTGCATTAGATTCAACTGCAAAACACATTAAAATATAATTTTAATGAGTCTATTAAGAACTAATTGACAGCATTTATGAAGAGAACGATTAGTAAAGGAAAAATAAGAGGCCTACCACCTAGTACCTAGTCTCTTATGGCCAGTAATGTCACTAGCTACAGTGCCCTTCACACCGGAACACAGTGTAGTGTACGTACACTAGTGCTTGGCGGCAGAATATCTGACACTGCGGTGGTACCCACCTAGCCGGACTCTTGCAATAAGAGGCCTACCACCTAGTACCTAGTCTCTTGTGGCCAGTAATGTCACTAGCTACAGTGCCCTTCACACCGGAACACAGTGTAGTGTACGTACACTAGTGCTTGGCGGCAGAATATCTGACACTGCGGTGGTACCCACCTAGCCGGGCTCTTGCAATAAGAGGCCTGCCACCTAGTACCTAGTCTCTTATGGCTAGTAATGTAACTAGCTATAGTGCTCTTACCTTACGTAGTTTGGTGTATTCATACAATGGCTGGGTCATTTCTTCTGCTGGTATTCGTTGTAATTTGGGCCGCGCCCGTCGCCTCCTCCGATAAGGAGGGACCCATTTACGAGTTGTGAAGTCTGGACGCTCTATCTCCTGTTTGTCAAACAAATGTAAAAAAATTAGACAGGTAGGGTGAATTGGGATCTCCCATGGGTTTTCCAATTAAAATCGGAGCCGGTTGGGGACTTTACCTCCACCTTACAGAAGACCGCAGTCAAATAACACTACTTTGATGTAGTGTTGTGTCTGCGGTAAATAAGGTTGCCAGTACTCCACGAAAATACGCTGCGCTAGTAGTAATGTTGCTAGCACAGTGAGGCTCATCAACAACACGGTTGGCAACCCGTTAGTGATACCCCTGGTATTGCTAGCGGCTATAGGCTACGGTAACTGCTTACCATTAGGTGGGCCATATGCTTGTGTGCCACCTTAGTGGTACAAAAAAGGGTTGGCAATTTTTGTTCTGTTTCTAGTTATTTTTGCCAAGCTATATAATTCTGTAGTCTGTACACATAAGGTTTGTTTTTGACTCACCACTGGTGGTAGCTTCTGCGGCGGTGGTGGGGGGTACCACGGTCGTGTGTTGATCTTGACCTTCGTGATCTGAGGCCATCTCCTCTTAAACCTTTGCTTCCTCAACTCAGCTCTATACGCCGCTTCGCTGGTTATCATAAGCGTAACCTATGTACCTATCCTTCGGATAATAAACCTTACGGAAGACCGCAGTGAAATAACACTACTTGATGTTGTGTTGTGTTTCTGCGGTGAGTAAGGCTGCCAGTGCTCCATGAGGATACGCTGGGTTAGTAGTAATGCTGCTAGCGCAGTGAGTCCTCATCAACAACATGGTTGGCAGCCCGGTTTTGATGCCCCTATGATTGCTAGCGGCTATATGCTACGGTGACTGCTTACCATCAGGTGGGCCGTATGCTTGTGTACCATCTTAGTGCTATAAAAAAGGGCTCACTCTCTGGCCATTTGCGAAGGAGACTTCAGAAATTCCTCCGGTTCTGGCGGCTCCACGATGGCCGCTTTCCCTTTGCCCTTATCATCTTTCTTGTTGGGAGCATCCCCGGCCGCAGACGGTCTACCTCTGAGGAACAAGATAATAAAACATTTACACCACTCTAATTTACTTAAAACAAGGTGAGGCCTCCCGTGACAAGAGGGCTGGCGAATATTTGGCCCAAAGGCTAAGCATTGCAATACAGCGTGGTGAAACGTGGTCACTCACAATGGGCCTCATAAGAAAGCTCAGAGTCACTCAACGAGCTATGGAGAGGGCTATGCAGGGTGTTTCTCTGCGAGATCAAATCAGAAATGAGGAGATTCGCAGAAGAACTAAAGTTACCGACATAGCTCAGCGGATTAGCCAGTTGAAGTGGCAATGGGCAGGGCACATAGCTCATAGAACGGATGGCCGATGGGGTCAAAAGGTTCTAGAGTTGAGACCACGCAATGGAAAACCCAGCGTCGGACGGCCCCCCACTAGATGTCCGATGACCTGATAAAGGTCGCTGGCAAGCGTTGGATGCGGGCCGCATTGAATCGGTCATTGTGGAAATCTATGGGGGAGGCCTTTGTTCAGCTGTGGACGTCTATAGGCTGATGATGATGTGGCAATGCCGCCAGCCTTCTTGGCACTTCCCCGTGACACTGGTTGGGGACATTTATTTCACGTGTAGGTATTTATTTTTTGTACTTCTTAGTTTAGTTTATTTTAAGTTTATGTTATAGTGTATTGTTCCAATAGAAATAAATAAATTTATAGACTTTCATAAGTGCCTTATAATAATGTATGTAATAAACGGAAAAAAACTGATATTATATTTATTTACAGTCAGCTCGTGATCACGGCCGATGCAACTCGGTCGAAACTTCGGGAGTTATAAATAATTCAATATCACGTATAAGATGTGTTTTTTTTTAGTAAATATTTATTGACACAAAACAGATTAAACTATTTACAAAAACATATCTTAACCTACCTACTTATAGATAAAAGATCTGACCCAAACCGGAATCATGCGGGAGCGTGCCAAGAATGCAGGCAGCATTGCCACGCTGGATAGCAATGGTTTTATGTCATTAATGCGCATATTAATCGCGAAAGTTTGAAAAAAACATTTATTATTGTAATATCACTGAATAAAAAAAAATTACATAATAGAATTACAACCAAACTAACCTCCCTTTTTATCCCTTGAGTGTGTGAAATCAAAAGATAAAAGACAATAAACCAATAGCGTGATACTCCAAAGTTCCAAAAAGGATTATCGATGTAACACTGTATAGACAATGACAGTCCATTGCAAGCAAGGTCCGTTGGAGATTGTTGAATGTAGAAGAAGCAAAAAAGGTGTGCAAGTCTCTAGCTAGTGAAATGGCGCTCTACAACGTGTTACCAAATACCCCGTAAAATCTTCTATATATATAAAAATCAAATGCTGTTCGTTAGTCTCGCTAAAAGTAGAGAACGGCTGAACCGATTCGGCTAATTTTCTTGAAATATTCGTGGAAGTCCAGGGAAGGTTTAAACGGAGAGAAAAATTGCGAGTAAAACACTAAAAACGACAAATTTATTTTCTCATACAAACTGTTCTTACCTGTCAAACATTTGATGAATGGTGATAAGAAGTTCACCGGGTTATCTATATTTGATAAATGTCTACCCGTGCGAAGCTGGGGCGGGCCACTAGTATTTAATTAATTATCAAAGCCAAACATTTTGTCAACCCTAGTAAGCTGTCATGTCAGGGAACCAGATTATTTAACAGAAAGGCCTACATACATATTGTACCTAATAATTGACTACTTTAATAGTTTTTCTATTTTTCATTCATAAATGTTTCTTACCTCAATACAAGGATGTCATTAAACTCAAGTAATGGCTACAAAAAAATTAATGCTGGAAAAAAAAAGTCGTTCCGCGAATTAGGTAGAAATGTAGGTACATTCTGCGTAGTTTACTCCTTAATTTTACTGAAATAGGGTTTGCACATCGGTGAAAATATTTTTTTTTCTGCGTATGTTATACAGCCTTACTACGGTTCTTAAATATTGTGAATGGACTCGTTATACGGCCACTTTTAACCACCATTCGGGTGTACGGGTAGTTTTGTAACAGCCTGTATACTCTCTGCCTACCCCCCGTGAAGGACTTGGCATGATGTAGGTATGTATGTGCAAGAAAACTCACTTTTTAGAAGGACTTTTATCTTTTCCGGGAGGTTGCATTTTTGCAGTACTTTCTTTCCCTTTATTTTTATCTTTTAGGGGGTATTTCTCGCCCGCATATCCGCTCTCCCACGGCATTCTAGTTTTATGCCCTACAACAGAATATCTAAGTTATTTAAGCTTAGGAGAGTTGAAATGAAATGTCCTATCTGGATAAATATAGGTAGGTTGTTTCATCATCATCATCATCATCATCATCATATGCCTATAGACCTCCACTGCTGAACAAAGGCCTCCCCCATAGATTTCCACAATGACCGATTCAATGCGGCCCGCATCCAACGCTTGCCAGCGACCTTTATCAGGTCATCGGTCCATCTAGTGGGGGGCCGTCCGACGCTGCGTTTTCCAGTGCGTGGTCTCCACGTGGTTGTTTATAAGAATTAAATTTATCAAGGGCTAAAAGGAGGTTTGAATGTTGAAAGAAAATTAAAATGTTTCATGTTTCAGTGTTTCTGTAAAGGACATCATCCATTTTGGTCCAAATCTGAAAGTGGCGGCCAACGCATTTTTTGTGTATATTCTGTTAGATCATGCCCGTCTGAGCATTTATTACTGTGGCACCAAACCTGTAGGACCATAATCTGATTTTTCATACATTAATTGTAGAAAATAGGAATTCAAAATATCTAAAACTTATGAAATGTCCTGTAATGACCAACTTCGGTGCCATAGCAATAAATGCTCAGACGGGCAAGCTCAGAACAGAATATACAAAAAAAGTATTGGCCGGCACTTTCAAATTTGAACCAAATCTCTATGAGACATGGATGATATCATTTCGTCTGTAGGTAATTACAATATAGAGGATCAAAGTTTATTTTTAATTCTATCACGTTTTGTATCTAAGCGTTGCCTATAATTGTGGCAGCATTTAGTTTTAAGCCTCATTGAGGAGTTTTTGGCGGGAATCAGGCGGAGCGGTTGAGATTTTTTCTAGTGTGTCGTAAATTGTGTTATAGTGATCTTTAATGTGTATTTTTGGTGTCGATATGTGCAGTAAAGTTTCATTTAGTGACTGATTTATAGGAGCATTGGAAATAATGCCATAATACGACTTTTGGGTTAAGTGATTTATCATTTTGGTCAATAGGTTACCTCTAATCTAAAGGCGTGTTACGATCTGCTACTGCCGTGGGTTGTCTCCAGAAACTCCATTGGGCGTTAGAATGCATGACACTAGGCATTTTAATGCGGCAAACACGAGAAATTTTGCAACATGAAAATTCTCTAACACTCGACACTGGCAAAAATAGTCATTGATTGCCATACTTAGGAAGAAGAAGAAGAAGAAGAAGCCTCATTGATAAATTAAAACTATGTTAAGTGTAATACGTGTCATGTTGGCGATCCTTAAATAAATAAATAAGCTGTTAGACTATTTATATAAAAAATATATTGGTATACCGTTTGATCGATCATAAAGTCAGCACAATTTAATGATTTTTCTGGAGAAGGTTTACTTTACTTAGAAAAAAAACAGATAATCGCGACCGCGCAAGAAAAGATCCCGCCCTTTCCTACATGATTAAATTTATATTTTTTTTGTGATAGCGGTAACAGAAATACGCAATCTGTGAAAATGTCAACTGTGTACGAAGCTTTTTTTTAATACCACTAAGGTGGCAAACAAGCATACGGCCCTCATGGTAAACGATTACCGTAGACTATGGACGCTTGCAACAGGGGCATCACTCGCGCGTTGCCGACTGCAGAAATCTCCTCACACCCTTCTTAAAGAACCCCATGCTTTATTCCTTTGAGAAAACCACGGCGGGGAGTTCATTCCACAGTTTGATTGTCCTCGGTAGTTAGCTCCTTTGGAACCGCGCAGTGCGAGACCATTTCGGTTCCAGTTCATTAGAGTCACCCGGCATTCGACCTGCATCGCCTTGCCCCGTGCGGTTAGTATTCTTCATATGAACTCGTATGTACTGTATCTTTTATTTAAGAGAGGTAGGGCGATTTGGGATTTCCCGTGGGTTATCCCATTTAAATTGGAGCCGCCCGACTGGGGACTGTACCTCCGCCTAACAGAAGACCGCAGTGAAATAACACTACTTGATGTAGTGTTGTGTTTCTGCGGTAAGTAAGGTTGCCAGTGCTCCACGAGGATACGCTGGGCTAGTAGTATTGCTGCTAGCACAGTGAGTCCTCATCAACAACATGGTTGGCACCCCGTAAGTGATACCCCTGGTATTGGTAGCGGCTATAGGCTACGGTGACTGCTTACCATCAGGTGGGCCATATACTTGAGTGCCACCTTAGTGGTATAAAAAAAACTGTATAAAACGTAGCGTCACCGGTTCTCCTCGGCGTACGCCGTCCACACGCAGACGAATAGACCACTCGGTGGCAACGTTGCATGCTTGCCTTGCGTTGCTAAGTATTGCCAACGCACACGTCCAGAATGTACTGCGGCGTTCAGGGTTGCCAACCGTACGAGGTTCCTCGTACAAATACAAGATTTGTGGCCTTCCGTACGAGGTACGAGGACACTATCAACCTCGTACAATTATGTACGAGGCTTTGATAATATGGACATACGACAATTTGCATCACCAATGGCACTAGTTTTTACAACAATTTTAAAAATTAATGCCATCTATCAGAACTTGTGTAGGAACTTACACCACACAACTAACACCAAAAACTTCTTAAAAAAGTTCTTACAACTTAGTAATGACATGAAAACGGGTCTTATACGCGATATTAAATTGTTTATTTTGTTTTTTGTTGTTTTTTTTTATTTGAGTCATCCCGTGACCACGGCCGATGAAAGTCGGTCGAAACGTCGCGTGGTAAATAAACAATTTAATATCGCGTATAAGACCCGTTTTCATGTCATTACTATGTGTTTAAATCGCGAAAGTTTAAAAAACAGTATTCTTACAACTTTTAATTCTCTGGCAGTGCCCCTAATGCATGAAAATATTTGTAAAACTTAAAAAAAAATGGGATTGCTATAGTATATGCTTGTCAAATTTAGTTATTTAAATCTCATGACTAAAATGACATTACTGTGTCTCCTGATTTCATCCAAAGTCCTAAATCAATATGCCTTAATAGGCATATTGTACTACTGGATGGACAGTCACAGAAAGTAGTAAGTAAGTAGACAGCAATTCCTATTTAGACTTATTATTATATTTAGACTATTATTAGGACTATTTCACCAAAATTATTTGGATTTAGCACTTATTCTAAGCATAATAAATGTGCGGGGCTTGAAAGTCAAAATACGAGATCTTTAGCTGCATATGTACGAGGGTTTTTTTTACACTTGGCAAACCTGGCGCCGTTAACTGATGGTAACGCAACGTCCACCCGTGAACCACCGGCGGTAAAGTATATAAATGAAGACGTTAATTATTTTTTTCTTATAAAGTACGTGTTTTATTCTTTTTAATTTGTTACTATTATTTTTTATAATTAAAATGTTTACTTGTACTTACTTTTTTTCAGCCATACGTGTAATGAATCAGCATAAGTATAGTCTCCTTAAGTTTATTGTTCTTATTTTTTCATTAAGCTTCAGGAATCTGAACACACCTAGAAAAAAAAGCAAGCTATTTGGGCCTGAATCTTAAAACCCAAGCGAAGGAGCTACTAGCACAGTGAGGCCTCATCAACAACGTGGTTGGCAACCTGTTAGTGATACCCTTGGTATTGCTAGCGGCTATAGACTGATGACTATTTACCAAGGTGGGCCGTATGCTTGTCACCTTAGTGGTATAAAAACGTGTTAATTATAGAGGGATATTGGTGCTAATTCTCTTGTACAGAATCATTAACCTAAACTAATTTGACAGGACCTAAAGTATAGCCATCCTTATTCAGCCCCGCACATGAGAAAGGGATAGGAAGACTGTGATTTTGTACAACAGAATCGAGACCATTAAATGGAAGATTAAAAGTCGAAGTCACGTGTAAATCAATAGTGAAATGAAACTATTATAGAGTCATTCAGTGCCGGTAGCAGGAACATTGTCGACAACGTATTCGAAAACGTAACTCGCGAAATGTCAAAATTGTCATACTAATTTTTAGTTCCACTTTTCACCGCCGCAGCGCTGTTCATTTTGCAATACAAACATAGCCGAAGGCGACACGAAAACGTTGTCGACATTGCTACTGCTACCGCTACTGGACAATATAATACTGTCCTATGTAAGGGGATTATGTATGCTCTCTCTCTGCCTACACAGTTATGGATTGGGCGTGATTATGTTGGTGATGACAAAACAGAAGTGTGATTATGTTGGTGATGACAAAACAGAAGCGTGATTATGTTGGTGATGACAAAACAGAAGTGTGATTTAATTCATATGTAAATATATACCCGTAATATTGTTACATGAAAAAAGACAGAGCGCTGAGTTTCTTGCCGGTTCTTCTCAGGTGGCTTTTTTTCCGAACCGGTGGTCTTTTTTTCCGAAGCTTAAACCTTCATGAATTTATTAGGGCCCAAACTGAATAAAATGATTTATGATTTCGATTTTTGATTTTATAAAGATCGGTTGTATTGTTTTTTGACGAAATAAACTATTTACTAGTGTAAGAAAAGTAGAATGGTCCATTCTCATTCCAAAACTCCTACGTATTTCGGATATCAATCATAAAACTGTGTTTCTTACCGTTGCTCAGATATAGGACTAAGGCGCTTTTGCAATTTTTTTATATTGTTATGTTTTTTATGTTATTAATTATTTTATATATTCTTTTGTGAAATATTCATGCTATGTAAGTATTTCAAATGTAAATTATATGTTTATATTTTGGTTTTAAAAGAGTAATTGCTGAGTTTCTTGCCGGATTCTTCTCAGCAAAACCGACCTTTCGAATCCGGTGGTAGATTCTGACGATTTGAAAGTGCTTGTCTGTAAAGTCTAGTCAAATATTTGAGTTTTGAGTTAGCGTATTATTTTCGCACAATATTTTCTAAAGTACATTAATTTAAATACACACATATCATCACGCCAAGTCCCTCACGGGGTAGACAGAGTATAGAGCGACATTTCACTAGAGACTTGCACACCTCTTTTGCTTCTTCTACATTCATCAATCTTTTTGTACGTAATTTTAATCTTATCAAATTATGTAATTGCAATTAACATACCTCAGTTTCTTTTCAATTTTTTTTTGTTACTTTTGTTCCGTTTTTATATCAAATTCTAAGGCATATTTTTTTCGAGCGTGTGCATGGATTTTGAGATATTTGGAAACATGTCAGTAGTGTAATGACTTCTTAACCATTTTGAATATGGAACCAAAAAAAAACAACCAGTATTTTATTCGCATTTTGTTAAAATTCTTTGTGGTGAATACCTATTTGGTATTTCAATAGTTTTTTTTTAAACCACAAAGTGTGTATTTAGCTTTATGTGCTGTATAATGTATGTATACCATGTAATACACGTGCAATTATTAAATTAATAATATTTTAGGGTCGGCAACGCGCGAGTGATACCCCTGGTGTTGCAAGCGTCCATAGGCTACGGTAACCGCTTACCATCAGGCGGGCCGTATGCTTGTTTGCCACCTTAGTGGTATAAAAAAATAAAATAATAATAAATAAGTTAACACGCAAGCGTACGGCCTATTAATGGAAAGGGGCCACCTCCACACAACACTTGCAATGGGCGTCGCAAGTGAATTAAATAGGAAAGGGGCATTTTAATTTAAAATTATAGTTTTGATTTTTACGCGGGCAATGTCGCGGTAATTTCTAGTAGCAGCTATAAGCTGGCGGCCAGGAATTAAGCTTCAAAGCCACAAGACCTACACTCGATAGAGCTTTATGTGTTTTCAGTACAATAAGCTCAGCGTTTTAAAATTTACTGCCCATTTAGTTACGGTTTAGTGATGGGAACGATCTTTTGATCATTTATCGATAGATTGCCATTTTTAATTTTTATGGATAGTTCTTTATATAATAGTGAAAACTTATATATATAGTCGCTAGCAATACCAGGGATATCACTAACGAGTTGCACACCCTGTTGTAGTTGAGGACTTTCTGTGCTAGCAGCATTACTACTAGCCCAGCGTATCCTCGTGTAGAACTGGCAACCTTACTCGCGGCAGAAATAACACTACATCAAAGTAGTGTTATTTGACTGCGGTCTTCTATAAGGTGGAGTTGCAGTCCCCAGTCGGGCGGCTCCAATTTTAATGGGAAAACCCACGGGTGATCCCAATTCACCCTACCTCTTTTTTTTAGCTCGTGGTGTGAATAATCACTGTACTTAAGCTTAGAAAAACTCATTGGTACAGGCAGGGATTTGAACCTGGGCCCATCAGATGACAGGCCGTCGGTTCAACCACAAAGCCACCACGGCTTGCATGGATTTAAATACAACAATAAAACGCGACATCGATAATTTCAATTTCATCGATAGAAACATATCCCTACATAATTTTTAATGTCGTCCGCTGTAATACGTCGCTGGACCGTGGCGAATATTTCCTCGAAAATCCGTAATATATACGTATTTTGTTAATTTAGTTCGAAACTAGATCCTTATTTAATCCTGCTTGTGGAGGCTGGTCATCAAGCCTTTTATGATTAACTACTAGCTTACATCTTAATTTCAAGCGTTATATACTTGTCTATGTGTTCATATTATTTTTTAGTGTTATCAATTGTTTTTATATATTCTTTTGAGCAATAGGTATCCATGTTAAGTTAGTATTTGAAATGTAAACTGTATGTAATTCTTTTGGTTTAAAGAGTAATTACTGAGTTTCTTGCCGGATTCTTCTCAGCAAGACCGACCTTCCGAATCCGGTGGTAGATTCCGACGATTTGAAAGTGCTTGCCTGTAAAGTCTAGTCAAATAAAGATCTTTTTGAGTTTGAGTTTGAATTAATACTTTAGAGTGTTTGTATCTAGCAATCGTATTGTATCTTAATCCATAAACTCGAAATCATCGTTATTTGAGTAGACTTTACAGGCAAGCACTTTCGAATCGTCAGAATCTACCACCGGATTCGGAAGGTCGGTTTTGCTGACAAGAATCCGGTAACTCAGCAATTACTCTTTTCAAATAAAACATAATTTACATTAAAATTTCTTACATGACAAGATGTATGACATATTATCATATCTAATTATGGGTATCAAAACCTAAAACTAAAAACCTTAAAAATATAATATAAATATTAAAATATATTATTAAACGGAGTCCCTGTGGGCAAGGTTCCGAAGATACTGGCAGCGTTCCCCTCTGAATAGCAAGACTTAATATTTGTCCGAGGTAGCTGCCAGCTCTTCCGTCTCCCATGATGACATGGCATGCCAAGATTTCGCACTAATTAATAATATAAATGCGAAAGTAACTCTGTTTGTTTGTTACCTTTTCACGACTAAACGGCTGAACGGATCGTAATATTTTTTTACAAGGAGATAGATATGCATGTCTTGGTCCAAGGGCATATATTATTTTCTGCATTTGCGGTTGAAACTCTGGGTCCCTGGGGCCCGGATGCTCTTCAGCTTTTCAAGGAGGTCTCACGTCGGCTGGTTGAGGCCTCCCGTGACAGGCGTGCTGGAACATATCTCGCTCAGAGAATCAGCATTGCTATCCAGCGTGGCAATGCTGCCAGCATTCTTGGCATGCTCCCGCATGACTCCGGTTTGGGTCAGATCTTTTATCTATAAGTAGGTAGGTTAAGATATGTTTTTTGTAAATATTTTAATCTGTTTTGTGTCAGGAGATAGATTATATCTTGGGGAAGAATATAGGCTTACTTTTATATTTTAAACAAATGCAGACAAACTCGCGGGTAACATCTAGTTACTATACATCTACATATGATAAGTATGCTATATGGCACACAAGCATACGGCCCACCTGATGGTAAGCAGTCACCGTAGCCTATAGCCGCTAGCAATACCAGGGGTATCACTAACGAGTTGCCAACCATGTTGTTGATGAGGACTCACTGTGCTAGCAGCATTACTACTAGCCCAGCGTATCCTCGTGGAGCACTGGCAACCTTACTTACCGCAGAAACACAACACTACATCAAGTAGTGTTATTTCACTGCGGTCTTCTGTAAGGCGGAGGTACATTCCCCAGTCGGGTGGCTCCAATTTAAATGGGATAACCCACGGGAAATCCCAAATCGCCCTACCTCTCTTAAAAACTTAACAATTTCTATGACGTCACTGTTGTGAAAACAAGTAAATGACAGCGCTAATGTAGACAGTAATGACACAGAAAAGTAGAAAAAAATATCGGTAAGGTGGAAATTCTCTTCACACTAGCATAAAGTAAGGTAAATTTTAGCTTAGTGCCTCAGAGTGGATAATTGTGACGATTCTGTTGTACAAAATCATTCACAATCTCATCTAATCTGACATGACTTAAAATAATGCCATCCTTATTTAACCCGGTACATGAGAAAGGGATAGCAAGACTTTTGGACCTGTCAAATTGGTTTAGTTTAATGATTTCAAACTACAGAATTGGCACCATTATGTCAGTTCTGTCAAATAACCTAAAAATTGTGTAAAATTTTCATTAAAGAGAGATAGGGCGAATTGGGATCTCCCGTGGGTTCCCATTAAAATTGTAGCTCGGTTAGGGACTGTACCTCCGCCTTACAGAAGACCGCAGTGAAATAACACTACTTGATGTAGTGTTGTGTTTCTGCGGTGAGTAAGGTTGCCAGTGCTCCACGAGGATACGCTGCGCTAGTAGTAATGCTGCTAGCACAGTGAGTACTCATCAACTACAGCGTTGGCAACTCGTTAGTGATATCCCTGGTATTGCTAGCGGCTATAGGCTACGGTGACTGCGTAACATCAGGTGGGCCGTATGCTTGTGTGCCACCTTAGTGGTGAAAAGAAAAGTTTACCTAACAAACTGTAACTTCTGAGATTTCAAAATGACGTGAGTGAGTGGAATTAGACTATACTTTATAGTCTTTGAACTATACCCATATCTAAAAAAATACCGGATATTTTTTAACTTTTCAACATATTTTTTTCCCATAAATCTTTTTGACGCCTAAGGAACTTACCTATCACATATTTTTTTAATAATGATATCACACCAATAGAAACACAAACACGGCTAGTCAAGTGGGTGTGCGTCTGCGCAGGATTTTTTGTTTGTTTAGTCCACGACTGTATGGCTCATTTGAGCTCATTGTTGTATTGAGAAGGGCTGCTTGGGAGCCAAAGGGACATATTTGAGACTCCTCATCACTACACAGAACAAAACAAAGTCGCTTCTCGCTGTCTGTCTGTCCCTATGTATGCTAAGATTTAAAACTGCGCAACGGATTTGGATGAGGATTTTTTCAACAGATATACAAGAATTTTTAACGTTTTTTTTATACATCTATAGGCTACGGTGACTGCTTACCATCAGGTGGGCCGTATGCTTGTGTGCCACCTTAGTGGTACATACAAAATGCAGAGAAGTTACATTTATGGTGTCCGCTTTACTCGCAAGCACTAATGTAAACACCCGCATCGGTTCATTATGGTATTGTTACAGGCCGGGACGGTAGCGACTGACGGACAGACGGATACGAACCCTTTCTATGTAACTATTATGTATTTACTTATATGTATACATACATAAATATAGTAGAGGGACGAAAACTAGATACATACATATCATCACGTCAAGTCCCTCACGGGGTAGGCAGAGAGTATAGAGCGCCATTTCACTAGACTTGCACACCTCTTTTGCTTCTTCTATATTCTAAAACAAGTATACGGCCCTGATGGTAAGCAGTCACTGTAGCCTATAGCCGCTAGCAGTACCAGGGGTCTCACTAACGAATTGCCAACCATGTTCTTGATGAGGACTCACTGTGCTAGCAGCATTACTAAAAGCGCAGCGTATCATCCCTCGTAAACTAACTTACCGCAGAAAAACCACATTTCATCAAAATAGTGTTATTTGACTGCAGTTTTCTATAAGGTGGAGGTATCAGTCCCCAGCCGAAAGCCCCAATTTTAATGGCAAAAGCGACGGATGATCCCGATTCGCCCTGCCTCTCTTTTTGAAAGCTCATGGTGTGATTAAACAGTGTAGTTAAACATAGAAAAATTCATAGGTACAATTCGGGATTTGAACCTGGGCTCAATAGATGCCAGGCCGTTGCTTCAACCACTAGGCCACCACGGCTATGAAATCTCAATCCTATGCAACACACGTTCATACATCCAAGTTGTCAATTAGCAAATTGTAGTTGATTAAAAAATATTTAGGTAATTCCTAAAAGCTTAAAATCGATACCAAGAATTAAAGCGAAGAAAATTAAGGAGTCTTGCTATTTTCCAAAATAGCCATCAAAAAAACGCCTCCATCATACAGCTACACGGTTTGAAACTTATCTTGACCAAGCAATCAAAGGTAAGCCTTAGAAATAACATTGCAGAGTTCATTTTACCTTGTACATTGGCAAAATGCATGGAATTTTGGTATTAGTGATGGGAAGAAGAGAAATGAATCGATCTTTGCATGACATGAACAAAATTATAGGTATTAGAGGCTAAACAGGTGTTACAACACCCACTTTTCGCCGAAGATACTTTGGTGCCAATGTGACAGATGGTGAGTCCGTCGCCGTCTCTTAGGCACTACATAAGTCCTTGAATTTCTTCTCAGACGTATGCAGGTTTCCGCACGATGTTTTCCTTCACCGTAAAGCTCGTGGTGTGATTAATCTCTGCACTTATGTTATAAATACTCATTGGTACAGACCGGTGGGATTGGAATATGCGTCGCTAGATATATATATATATAAAACTAGCGGCCCGCCCCGGCTTCGCACGGGTAGACTTTTATATCAAATATTTTGTCTACCCGTGCAAAGCCGGGGCGGGCAGGTAGCCTATGTTAATCAGTAATAGTGTAGCTTTCTAACGGTGAAAGAATTTTTGAAATCGGTCTAAAAAATAAAAATAAAAATTTATGGGTGGACTACCCCTAACATTTAGGGGATGAAAAATAGATGTTGGCCAATTCTCATAGATACCGGATAAGCACAAAAAAATTCATCAAAATCGGTCAAGCCGTTTCGGAGGAGTATGGCAACGAAGACTGTGACACGAGAATTTTATATATTAGATATTGCCATCCTTATTTAACCCCGCACATGAGAAAGAGGTAGCAAGTCTTTTAGACCTGTCAAATTAGTTAAGTTTAATAATTTTGAACAAGAGAATCGACACCATTGGTTCTATAAATCATTGGTATCCCTCTACGTTTAAGTCAAAACTCATGGTCCCATCACTACAGCCATCGAGCTGGTAATTTAAAAACACCACAGTGTAAAAACTGAAAAGAAATTATAAGAAAATCGGTCCCAAAATACCATTGGGTTGTATTAAGAAATATTTAACATATGTCAGAGAGTATGATTTGATAGAAGTTTGCTTAACGATTGTCTTGGCTGTGTGTGTGAGGCAAAGAGTAGGTCACGCAGAAGCGCCGCAGATGGGTCAGCTTACGTACCAACTAACAACAGACCTAGTACCAACGCTATTGATTTGGGTTTCGCTCACAAGATGGCGCTTTATGCTATCATAATGTGTTTTAAAACACGCTGTTTTTTATTTGAGTTCGAATATATGTATTTTCATATTTTTTTGTTAAAAATAGGAATTCAAAATAACCAAGCCAAATAAAATATCCTGTAATGTCAAACTTTGGTGGCATAGTAATAAATGCTCAGACGGACAAGCTCTAATAGGATATACAAAAAATGCGTGGGCCACCACTTTCAGACTTGGACCAAATCTTTATGTAACATGGATGATGTCCTTTGTTGCGCGTCGAAAAGTTTTTTTCTATACCACTAAGGGGGCACACAAGCATGCGGCCCACCTGACGGTAAGCAGTCACCGTATTCATAGCCGCTCACAATACCAGGGGTATAACTAACGGGTTGCCAACCATATTGTTGATGAGGACTCACTGCGCTAGCAGCATTACTACTAGGCTAACTAACCTTACTTACCGCAAAAACACAACACTACATCAAGTAGTGTTATTTGACTGCGGTCTTCTGTAAGGTGGAGGTACAGTCTCCAGTCGGGCGGCTCCAATTTAAATGGGAATACCCACAGGAAATCGCAAATCGCCCTACCTATCATAAATCCTGAAGTACCATTCTGTTTGAAAATTCAATAATCTTTGGCGAGTCACAACCAGTTGCATAGCATCGGTATCAAACGCTTAGCCCGCATTCTGCCGACTAAATGCTCCGCGACTCCGTGTGTCGTATTGAGTTGATTAACATCATCATAATTAAGGTAAAGTGTACTCGGAGCCGGCGGGCATGTAAGGAGAGATTGATGAATGTAGAAGCAAGAGGTGTGCAAGTGCAGTGGCGCCTGCCTACCACGTAAAGTGAGAAACCCTGATCAAATTAAAAGCCAAGGGCGACTGCAGGCGAGGGTCATTAAAATAATATAAATAAATAAATAAATATCAATACGTCAACAGATAGTCAGATGATAAATGCACCGATGCAACTGTTAAGCGGGCTAGACACGTTCAGTTTTAACTGTACAGTTTTTTATACCACTAAGGTGGCACACAAGCATACGGCCCACCTGATGGTAAGCAGTCAGCGCCTATAGCCACTAGCAATACCAGGGGTATCACTAACGGGTTGCCAACTAGTTGTTGATGAAGACTCACTGTGCTAGCAGAAGTACTACTAGCCCAGCGTATCCTCGTGGAGCACTTGCAACCTTACGTACCGCAGAAACACAACACTACATCAAGTAGTGTTATTTGACTGCGGTCTTCTGTAAGGCGGAGGTACAGTCCCCAGTCGGGCGGCTTCAATTTAAATGGGATAACCCACGGGAAATCCCAAATCGCCCTACCTCTCTTGAAAGTGTACTGTGCAGTTATAACTGACGCCCCTACACACGTTTAGATCGTCAGTTCAACTGCACAGTTGTCAGTTTTGCCTACACACCTTCAGTTTGACTGTACAGTCAAAACTGAAGGTGTAGCAGCAAGCGTGTAGCACGCTTTAATTAATGAGATAGCCCGCGTTGGTCATTTTAGACAAATTAATTTAGTTTTATGAAACAATTGCCATTATACGTTTTATTTCAACGACGTATCGATAGAAAATAATCGTCATTTTTGAAATTAATTCCATCTTTCGGCGTTGGGTGGACGGGTCATTGTTGAATTTCGACTTTGCAGACAAGCGCTTTCAAATCGTCAGAATCTACCGCCGGATTCGGAAGGTCGGTTTTGCTGAGAAGAATCCGGCAAGAAACTCAGCAATTACTCTGTTAAAAACCAAAAGAATTACATAAAGTTTACATTGCAAATACTAACTTAACACGAATACCTATATCACAAAAGAATATAATTATAAAAACAATTGATACCACATAAAATAACATTAACACATAGACAAGTATATAACGCTTGAAATTAAGATGTAAGCTAGTAGTAAATTAAAAATGGCTTGATGACCAGCCTCCAGAAAATATAGACGCAAAATACAATTTGTTTGTAATTCGATGTATTATTAGAAGCGTGTTTTGACTACGCCTCGACTACGGCCCCCACCGGCTTCGCACGGGTAGACATTTATCAAATATTTTGTCTACCCGTGCGAAGCCGGGGCGGGCAGCTAGTATAATATATAGCCTATGTTACTCAGTGATAATTTAGCTTTCTAACGGTGAAAGAATTTTTGAAATCGGTCCAGAAGTTTCGGAGCCTATTGAACATACAAAAGTACAAATCTTTCCTCTTTATACTATTAGTATAGATTGCAAGCGGGATACGAACCCAGATCATCGCATTTAGAAGACAGCTACTCAGCCACATGTCATAGTCATAGCCTCATCATAAAGAGGGAATGCTTAAACAATGTAACAGTAAACAAGATATATTGGTTTAGTTTCTTAATTATTAAGTCACTGTTTGATTAGGTTGTACCTGCGAGATTTTGACGGGATTTGAAAAGCCGTGAGTGAGATTACGGCTGTCATAAAACGTAAAAAAAGACCACCATGTATATGGATAAGCTATACAGGTTGTTTGAAATATTAATAAAGCATATTTTGTTAAAAAAAAACGTGCTGGAACATATCTCGCTTAGAGAATCAGCATTGCTATCCAGCGTGGCAACGCTGCCAGCATTCTTGGCACGCTCCCGCATGATTCTGGTTTGGGTCAGATCTTTTATTTATAAGTAGGTAGGTTAAGATATATTTTTGTAAATAGTTATATCTATTTTGTGTCAATAAATGTTAGTAGAAAAATATTACTAACATGGATATCACTCGACTTATTGTCCTGTCTCACGTGGTAGGCAGAGAGTATAGAGCGCCATTTCACTCGTGACTTGCACACCTTTTCTTCGTCTTTCTAATTATTGCAATATTCAAGGACTATTTTTGCCAGTGTAGAATGTTAGAGGTAGAGTAACAAGATTCTCAATAGTAGTTTTCTGTTTGATTAGAATGCCTAGTGTCATGCATTCTAATGCTTAATGGAGTGTAAAGCTCGTGGTGTGACTAATCACTGCACATAAGTTAGAAAAACTCATTGGTACAGACCGGTGGGATTGGAACTTGCGTCGCTAGAATAGCAGGCAACGCTTCATACCACACGGCCACTACGGCTGTAGGTTTTTAAACTAGTAATTTATTAAAAGTCCACCCTATACAAAGCACGATGTTTGTGTTAGACTGAGCGACTCGCGACATTCGTCGGTAAACATGGAGTGCGACCAACGAACTAATTGGTAGAGAACACAGCGTGGACACATACATATTCAAGGGTTTCTGGTATAGACGTCAGAATAAATCATAGTAGAATATACCTAGCCGGACTCTAGCAATAAGAGGCCTACCACCCAGTACCTAGTCTCTTATGGCCAGTAATGTCACTAGCTACAGTGCCCTTCACACCGGAACACAGTGTAGTGTACGTACACTAGTGATTGGCGGCAGAATATCTGACACTGCGGTGGTACCCACCTAGCCGGACTCTTGCAATAAGAGGCCTACCACCTAGTACCTAGTCTCTTATGGCCAGTAATGTCACTAGCTACAGTGCCCTTCACACCGGAACACAGTGTAGTGTACGTACACTAGTGCTTGGCGGCAGAATATCTGACACTGCGGTGGTACCCACCTAGCCGGACTCTTGCAATAAGAGACCTACCACCTAGTACCTAGTCTCTTATGGCCAGTAATGTCACTAGCTACAGTGCCCTTCACACCGGAACACAGTGTAGTGTACGTACACTAGTGCTTGACGGCAGAATATCTGACACTGCGGTGGTACCCACCTAGCCGGACTCTTGCAATAAGAGACCTACCACCTAGTACCTAGTCTCTTATGGCCAGTAATGTCACTAGCTACAGTGCCCTTCACACCGGAACACAGTGTAGTGTACGTACACTAGTGCTTGGCGGCAGAATATCTGACACTGCGGTGGTACCCACCTAGCCGGACTCTTGCAATAAGAGGCCTACCACATAGTCCCTAGTCCGTTGTTAGGTATAAAAATATGACACATTCCCAGCTTTCTTTCCCAAACATCACAACTGACCTGATTAAAAAAACTCATAACCAAAGAAAGATCAAATATCAGAATTTTAAGAAGTCGATGTTTACTCGAAAGAATTAACCATTATAAAATACCTTTTCGGATTTGCGTGGCTCAAGTCTTTGTTCGATAAAACACCTTTTCTTGCATTCGAAATAAGAACATGATTTGTATTCCCAGAAATTAAGACTTTATTACGACGGTGTTAGAACTGCATTTGCTATTGTGTTGGAATTTATTAGACTTACTGTTTTTGAAACTTATTTTAAACTTAAATGCGTTTGGAATAAAGTCCAATGATTTATTTTCACGTTATTTATTCATGTTGGTATAGTTATTTTAAATTTGGAGCACAAATTTATTATTATTATGGTACGTAGTAAATTACGCACCCTATTTCTACGCCTATAGAGTTGAAATACCCTTGCATTATTTAATCTAATAACGAAGCTCCTTTTACACGTATAGAATTTCGGCGCGAATGCTTCTTTTGTCAACGGTAGTAATCCATAGATAATGTTTTTTTTTTAAATTAGAGGTGCTAAAATTCTTTTGTCGACAAATTCGCGCTCAACCATAGAGTAATACAATCTATGCTTTGTGCGTACAAAATTGAAATGAATGGATCTTTTCAATAGGATTTTGTGACTATTGTAGAAGTAATTTTTGAAAATTTTGATTTACATTACACCCTTGACTTGCACATCTCTTGCTTCTTCTACATTCATCTATCTCTCCATACATGCCCGCCGGGTCCGAATATTTATAATATTGTAAATGCTAATGTTTGTTTGTTTGTCACGCTTTCAGTCAGAGGAAAATATGTTCTTTTCTATATATATAAAAGATATTAACAGATTTAGGGTCGGCAACGCGCGTGTGATACCCCTGGTGTTGCAAGCGTCCATAGGCTACGGTGACCGCTAACCATCAGGTGGGCCGTATGCTTGTTTGCCACCTTAGTGGTATAAAAGAAAAAAAAATCAGAGCCATGGTGGCCGTGTGGTATAAACCGATGCCTGCTATACTAGCGACGTAAGTGCCACTGGGGACTGTACCTCCGCCTTACAGAAGACCGCAGTGAAATAACACTACTTGATGTAGTGTTGTGTTTCTGCGGTAAGTAAGGTTGCCAGTGCTCCACGAGGATACGCTGGGCTAATAGTAATGCATTGCCTATTCTTATTGATACCCCTGGTATTGCTAGCGGCTATAGGCTACGGTGACTGCTTACCATCAGGTGGGCCGTATGTTTGTGTGCCACCTTAGTGGTATAAAAAATATTTTAAAGTTGGCTAAACTGGTAGCAAGCCCCCACGAAGCGTTAAATCAACATATCCAATTAAAATGAGCTTAAATTCGACACGGCATGTTTGGGAAACACATATTTAGAGAAATACCCCAGTTGCAAGTCATCGTGACTGGTGGGAAGTTGACGAGGCAGCTGTTGTAGTGGTTGGTATATCTGACTGCTAAGGGTTTGATTCCCGGCATGAACATTTATGTGACGAACATGTTTGCCTTGCGTCTGGGTGTATGGTATCTATACTAATATATACTATCTATATATATACTTCTATACTAATATACGAATTAATATTATAAAGAGGAAAGATTTGTATTTTTGTGTGTATGTTTGTATTGAATAGGCTCCGAAAATACTAAACCGATTTCAAAAATTCTTTCACCGTTAGAAAGCTACATTATCACTGAGTAGCATAGGCTATATATTATACTAGCTGCCCGCCCCGACTTCGCACACGTAGGCAAAATATTTGATAAATATCTACTCGTGCGAAGCCGGGGCGGGCCGCTAGTTTTTAATAGATAGAGTGATTCAAGAGGAAGGTTTATATGTGTTATGCATCCGAGCAAAACCGGGGCGGGTCGCTAGTATTTAAATAAATTACTCTGATCAGTGCCGGTAGCAGGAACATTGTCGACAACGTATTCGAAAACGTAACTCGCGAAATGTCAAAAATGTCATACTAATTTTTAGTTCCACTTTCCACAGCCTGCACGCTGTTCATTTTTCAATACAAAAATCGTCGAAGGCGATACGAAAACGTTGTCGACAATGTTCCTGCTACCGGCACAGTTTTTATCTTTAAAGTTAATATGGCGACTCTGTGACCATATAGAGCGGAAATAAGCTACCTTTTATGAGAATACCCAATATATTGGTCACATCTGCCTAACATTTTGCTATTGACCATTTCTCTAAATGTAGAGACGTGCGTAAAACCTCCAATTAAACTAGAGCCCTGCTGTGAAACGAACTCCTTTGAAAATCCTTTCAGACAGCATGCCTTTGCAATTTGGTCGTGTTAAATATTTAGTTTTTTTTTATCGTTCGAACGCTTACAATAGACTGAATTCGGTTAGTTAAGGCCAGTCACATGCATTCTTTTTTTGAATATTTCCCCTCTTTTTTTCAAACAACAGTTTTAAAGGGCTACGATTTCTATCGATACCTTTTGTCGATTGTGTGACAAGACTAGTTACCGACTCCTATTGATAATCCCGTGGGCTGGGGCTAGGGCCTGTACCTCCACCTTACAGAAGACCGCAGTCAAATAACACTACTTGATATAGAGTTGTGTTTCTGCGGTGAGTCAGGACGCCAGTGCTCCACTAGGATACGCTGGGCTAGTAGTAATGCTGCTAGCAGAGTGACTGAGTTGGCAACTCGTTAGTGATACCACTGGTATAGCTAGCGGCTATAGCCTACGGTGACTGCTTACCATCAGGTGGGCCGTTTGCTTGTGTGCCCCCTTAGTGGTATAAAATAAAGGCCGTTGCTTCAACCACAAGGCCACCAGGGCGAAGTATTTTTTGGTTTCATTCTACCTACTTAAACAGTTCTCTTTGTCTCAGCAGAAGCCATAAGTTAACTTAAGTGCAGTTGATCAATAACATTATCATAGTCAAGACGTGTATGTCCGTATAATCCGATGTGTATTAGGATAAGTGTGGGTAAGTAAGAAAAGGAAATTAGCTTAAAGCTTCTGTAGAGTATTTTTTTATACCACTAAGGTGGCACACAAGCATACGGCCCACCTGATGTTAAGCAGTCACCGTAGCCTATAGCCGCTAGCAATACCAGGGGTATCACTAACGGGTTGCAAACCATGTTGTTGATGAGGACTCACTGTGCTAGCAGCATTACTACTAGCCCAGCGTATCCTCGTAGAGCACTGGCAACCTTACTTACCGCAGAAACACATCATAGTAATGTTATTTAACTGCGGTCTTCTGTTAGCCGGAGTAAAGACCCCAGTCAGGCTCCAATATTAATGGAAAACCCCACGGGAGATCCCAAATCGCCCTACATCGATTTAAAAGCTCATAGAGTGATTAATAGCTTTATTTAAGCTTATAAAACTCATTGGTACAGGCCGGTATTTTAACCTGGGCCCATCAGATGACAGGCCGCTGCTTCAGCCGCAAGGCCACCACGGCTTTTAAATGAATTAGCCATGGCTTCGCTTACGGAACCCTAATTCCGACTAGTCAATAATAAAAGTATTAATGCGGGGCCCGCTGAGCCGAGCGGGACTAAGTGATTTTTGTTTATTTAACTAACTCTGCGCAATTAATCAAAATAAATAATAACCGAGAGATTGTACAAGGAATGACAAGGTTTGATACTTGATACATTCGCGTCATACTTGTGAACAGGTGCTGCTTGTGGAGGTTGGTCATCAAGCCTTTTTTGATTAACTACTAGCTTACATCTTAATTTCAAGCGTTATATACTTGTCTATGTGTTAATATTATTTTTTATTGTTATCAATTGTTTTTATATATTATTTTGAGCAATAGGTATCCATGTTAAGTTAGTATTTGAAATGTAAACTGTATGTAATTCTTTTGATTTTTAAAAGAGTAATTGCTGAGTTTCTTGCCGGATTCTTCTCAGCAAAACCGACCTTCCGAATCCGGTGGTAGATTCTGACGATTTGAAAGTGCTTGCCTGTAAAGTCTAGTCAAATAAATATCTTTTTGAATATTGAATACTGTATTATTTTTAAGTTGTCAAAATGAATGTGGTAATGTAGACCTTCATAAGTGCCTTATAAGGGCCTAAACTTATTAATAACTAGCGGCCCGCCCCGGCTTCGCACGGGTGGACATTAATCAAAAATTTTGTCTACCCGTTTGTAGACTTATTCAGGCATTTTTTTTTAATTTTTCTCTCCGTAAGAACCATCCTCGTACTTCAAACAATATTTTATTAAAAGAATTAGCGAAATCGGTTCAGCTGCTCTCGAGATTTGTGCTTAGCAACACATTCAGCCATTCATTTTTATATTATAGATAAAGATTATGGAAAAGATAATTTTTGATATTGGATTTGTTTTTTGTGTAGTAGAAGGGTGGTGGCATTGCCACACTGTTATGCTGTACTTACTATTTGGGTTGGATATTATGTATATCTTTAGCTCCTTACCATAAAACAGTTTTAAATATTAACCTAACCCAGCCCTTAAACTACCAATTTATAGATAAAAGATCTGACCCAAACCGGAATCATGCGGTAGCGTGCCAAGAATGCTGGCAGCATTGCCACGCTGGATAGCAATGCTGATTCTCTGAGCGAGATATGTTCCAGCACGCCTGTCACGGGAGGCCTCAACCACCTGACGTGAGACCTTAAAAGAGCTGAAGAGCATCCGGGCTCCAAGGACCCAGTTTCAACCGCAAATGCAGAAAATATGTGCTCTGGACCAAGACAGGATTGAAGGCGAAATAAATCGTCAATCAGACGAGACCGCTGGTCTAGTGTTATACCTGACTGCTACGAGTGGGATCCCAGGTTCGATTCCCGAAGGAGCAAACATTTATGTGACAAACATGTTTGCCTGGCGTCTGGGTGTTTGGTATGTAATATAAGTATGTATTTACAAAAATATATATATACATAAGTATTGTATCAGCTGCTGGTTTCCATAGTACAAGCTATGCTTAGTTTGGGGCTAATGGCTTGTGTGATAATTTCGAAGCTGTTGTGTATGTAACAACTAGCGCCACCTGTCGGCGAAACCGGCAAACTGTCATAATGGCGCGATGACAAATAAATGCGCGGCAGTGCGCTTACAGCTACGGTTTGATTCACTTACGTTCCTAAATATAACAGAAGCAAAAAACAAGTATCAAAGCGGACCGAGCGCTCTAGCGTGTCAGATTATTGAAGCATACACAATAATATTCTAAATGATCCGGTTCTGACTTGTACTGCATACACACTCATGCAGTAGTAAATTTACTTCACAGGCATTCAATAAAGAGTACTCGGAACCGGCGGGCATGTATGAAGAGATTGATGAATGTAGAAGAAGCAAAAGAGATGTGCAAGTCTCTAGTGAAATGTCACTATATACTCTCTGCCAACCACGTGAGGAACTTGGCGTGATAAAAGTAGAAGAAAGATAGATACACAACACAATAAAATTGAGAGGTAGACGATTTGGGATTTCCCGTGGGTTATCCCATTTAAATTGGAGCCCCCCGACTGGGGACTGGACCTCCGCCTTACAGAAGACCGCAGTCAAATAACACTACTTGATGTAGTGTTGTATTTCTGCGGTAAGTAAGGTTGCCAGTGCTCCACGAGGATACGCTGGGCTAATAGTATTGCTGCTAGCACAGTGAGTCCTCATCAGCAACATGGTTGGCACCCCGTAGTGATACCACTGGTATTGCTAGCGGCTATAGGCTACGGTGACTGCTTACCATCAGGTGGGCCGTATGCTTGTGTGCCACCTTAGTGGTATATATAAAAAAAAACACGTATGTCACATAAATATTCGAACCCGCGACTGTGTAGCAGCCAGGCATATTAGCCACTAGACTAGCGGTCTCATCATATGTGATTTCTTTCCATATCTAATTGAAATCCAAAGTATAAATCAGAATTTTGTTTTAATTCAGTTCAAACAATTTAAGCCTATACATAAACATTTCAAACGCTTAAACTTTTCATTTCATTCATAGTTAATTTTATTTACAATGCCACCCAGAACTAACGCCTGCGGGCCATACATTTATTACGCCGAGACATCGGTTAATCAGTCTCTTGTGACCAGTAATGTCACTAGCTACAGTGCCCTTCACACCGGAACACAGTGTAGTGTACGTGCACTAGTGCTTGGCGGCAGAATATCTGACACTGCGGTGGTACCCACCTAGCCGGACTCTTGCAATAAGAGGCCTACCACCTAGTACCTAGTCTCTTATGGCCAGTAATGTCACTAGCTACAGTGCCCTTCACACCGGAACACAGTGTAGTGTACGTACACTAGTGCTTGGCGGCAGAATATCTGACACTGCGGTGGTACCCACCTAGCCGGACACTTGCAATAAGAGGCCTACCACCTAGTACCTAGTCTCTTATGGCCAGTAATGTCACTAGCTACAGTGCCCTTCACGGCACGTGCACTAATGCTTGGCAGATTATCTGATATGTAGTTTAATTTAATTAAAAATAATGTCGCTACGGAAGCCCATAATATTTATATGGGTGTAAATAGCACTAAAAATATATAAAGAATATAATGACACACGTTATTTACTTATAAAACATATTTATTTTTGGTAGTATAAAACCATAGTTGTTGTTTAAATAAGTGCTACTTCACATTCGCTTTAAAAAACGCAGCGTTTTTTATGAAGCGCCTGCTTCAACGCCGAGTTGTCGATTCGTATGTAACATTTTTTATGCAAATATATATAAAATTATGTATGCTGCATTATTATTACCACTTAAGGGTTGGATAGTAGACTTTTCCCTATAAGGGCTGCTAACATACTGGCGTCATTTTGATTGATGAATTAATTATGTGAATTATCATATTGACTACTTTAAAGGACATCATCCATTTTGGTCCTAATCTGAAAGTGCAATATTTTTGTATATTCTGTTAAAGCTTGTCCGTTTGAACATTTATTACTAAGGCACCAAAGTTGTAGGACCATAGTCGTTAATTTTTTTGAGTTCGAAAATCTGAATTTTCATACATTTTGATGAAAATGGGAGTTCAAAATTACCAAAACAAATGAAAGGCCTGTAATGTCCAGTTTTGGTGCCATAGTAATAAATGCTCAGACGGACAAGCTCTAACAGAATATACAATACAAATTAAGAGCCGATACGTTGAAATTTGGACCAAATCTCTATGAAACGGATGATGTTCTTTGCTGGAATATGTCATGCTTACTTTACTGCATTCGATTGTGGCGCCGTCCGAAAGACAAGTCGTTCTTTCCCTCCATAATGTTTGAAGAGGGTGAAGGCTGCAATCGCGTCATACTTGTGAACAGGTGCTGCTTGTGGAGGCTGGTCATCAAGCATTTTTTAAAAAGCAGTGGTGACCTTTTGGTTGAAGCAACAGGCCTCAGGTTCGAGTCCCGGCCTGTACCAATGAGTTTATCTAAGCTTAAGTACAGTGATTAATCACACCATGAGCTTTTAAAAAGAGAGGCAGGGCGATTTGGTATTTCCCGTAGGTTATCCCATTTAAATTGGAGCCGCCCGACTGGGGACTGTACCTCCGCCTTACAGAAGACCGCAGTGAAATAACACTACTTGATGTAGTGTTGTGTTTCTGCGATAAATAAGGTTGCCAGTGCTCCACGAGGCTACGCTGGGCTAGTAGTATTGCTGCTAGCACAGTGAGTCCTCATCAGCAACATGGTTGGCACCCCGTAGTGATACCCATGGTATTGCTAGTGGCTATAGGCTACGGTGACTGCTTACCATCAGGTGGGCCGTATGCTTGTATGCCACCGTAGTGGTATAAAAAAAAAGGCTATTTATTAACTACTAGCTTAGATTTTAATTCAATCAAAGGAAAAAAAAAAGCCCTATTTACATATTGATATATTTAGATGCTTGAAATATGAACAGTTCTTTGTTGAAAATAGTATATAGAATTACAGAGTATCTTGTTGTTTTCTTCTCAGCCTGACAGATTCTGACGGTTTCAAATTACTTATTTAAGAAGTTCAGGCAATTAAAGTCGGTAAAAAATTACTTCATAAGATAAGTCCGCAAAAGAGAAATAAGTGAGTATATGTTTCGTTCCAAAAACGCGGAGATTTTTTCGCGAGTGTGAAACGCCTTTAGCCCGAGTAACCTAACACATGCTTGGACATAGGAAAACCAGTTCCAAAATAGTTTGTCACTCACATAAATATAATCCTTACCCAACGCCTTCGAATAATATAATAGTTCTTCTGAGAGTAATTTAAATTTTACGCGCTAATATGGGTAATTTAGACCCATGACAATTATCTACTGCTAAAATCTTGATTAAATATTTAATATCGGGGTATATATAGGGTTAATAAGTACATAGTTACAATATCTATTTTAAATTAGTGTTTATAAATATCATTCTTTATTGATTTTCAACTCTACATAAACTTAAATTAAAAACTTAAAATAAACTAAACTAAGAAGTACAAAACTAACCTAAACGTAAAATAAATGTCCCGAACCACTGTCACGGGGAAGTGTGCCAAGAAGGCTGGCGGCATTGCCACGCTGAATTGCAATGCTTATCCTTTGGGCCAAATATTCGCCAGCCCTCTTGTCACGGGAGGACTCGCATAATTTATTTGAGGTCTCCTTAAAAAGGGTATGAGCCTCTGGGTATGAGTGTTTATATAGTATATTTTAATTTTATGTTCCCTGATCTTATTTTGTAACAAAATAAATTTACTCTCCATTTACAATAAGCCATGCTGTGTACACATTTATTGGATTGCAACCTAGATCTGTGCAAATGGTTTTCGTATTAATTCTAGTTACTGATTGTAATCTCATTGTGTATGTACCTATTAATAAATAAAAAAAAAAACTTTCGAGTACTTTTCATTAGGAAACGTAGCTCTCAAAGTGGTTTAATTACCTCAATACCTTTCTCTTCATATTTATTTCTTTATAATTTGTGTTTGTTTTGTTTTTTGGCTCCTTTTATATGTTTAATATTATATTTTTATTCTTTCATTTTTATTCACAACTATTTTAAATAATTTTAAGATTTAAGCATACGGCCCACCTGATCGTAAGCAGGCACCGTAGCCAACAGCACAACACACCTAGCCCAGCGTATCCTCGTGTAGCACTGGCAACCTTACTTACCGCAGAAACACAACACTACATCAAAGTAGTGTTATTTGACGGCGGTCTTCTGTAAGGTGGAGGTACAGCCCCAGTCGGGCGGCTCCAATTTTTAACAGGCCACAGGAGATCCCAAGTATAAAAATATATTATTATTTGTCAAATATTTTGAGAAGATGTCTTCGAACAACACTCAGATAAACAACACCTTAGGGGTATAAAAAAAAGATGCTAACGATATGTAAAGCTCATATTTGTGGTAATCTTATACATTTCTACAAGCACATCTGCATATTGAAGTGGCGCAATAAATATTGTCGGCACGGCCTACCACGGCGGCCGGCGACATTATTTTCTATTCTGCAAAAAAGTAGCTTAAATTACGCTTGGATGAGGTTATGCTACGCGATCTTCGAACAAATACTTTTTATATACACACATACATACACGCCACACAAAATAGGAGCCGCCCGCCTGGGGACTGTACCTCCACCTTACAGAAGACCGCCGTCAAATAACACTACTTTGATGTAGTGTTGTGTTTCTGCGGTAAGTAAGGTTGCCAGTGCTCCCCGGGGATACGCTGCGCTAGTAGTAATACTGCTGGCACAGTGATTCCTCATCAACAACATGGTTGGCAACGCGTTAGTGATACCCCTGGTATTGCTAGCGGCTATAGGCTACGGTGCCTGCTGACGATCAGGTGGGCCGTATGCCTGTGTGCCACCTTAGCGGTATAAAAAAAACTATTCAAAAGAGTAGGTACAGTTATTCCACGATCTTCTACATCAATCTTGTTGACCAAAATGTGTTTAAATAGTGCGTTACAACATAAACCAATCTTCACAGAACACAAACACGCAACACAAATAAAGCATCGATAAATTTGAGATGATATTTACATAATTTCGCAGTTACCTCGCTGGGTAACGAATAAATGACACTTCACTATCACAACTAAAGAGGTGAGGTATTTCTTGATTGAATTATCAGATTGTTCACCCCATCTATCTACTATCTTGAAAGAAAATCTTATGTTTTACTATTTCTCAGATGGTACCCACCTAGCCGGACTCTTGCAATAAGAGGCCTACCGCCTAGTACCTAGTCTCTTATGGCCAGTAATGTCACTAGCTACAGTGCCCTTCACACCGGAACACAGTGTAGTGTACGTACACTAGTGCTTGGCGGCAGAATATCTGACACTGCGGTGGTACCCACCTAGCCGGACTCTTGCAATAAGAGGCCTACCACCTAGTACCTAGTCTCTTATGGCCAGTAATGTCACTAGCTACAGTGCCCTTCACACCGGAACACAGTGTAGTGTACGTACACTAGTGCTTGGCGACAGAATATCTGACACTGCGGTGGTACCCACCTAGGCGGACTCTTGCAATAAGAGGCCTACCACCTAGTACCTAGTCTCTTATGGCCAGTAATGTCACTAGCTACAGTGCCCTTCACACCGGAACACAGTGTAGTGTACGTACACTAGTGCTTGGCGACAGAATATCTGACACTGCGGTGGTACCCACCTAGCCGGACTCTTGCAATAAGAGGCCTACCACCTAGTACCTAGTCTCTTATGGCCAGTAATGTCACTAGCTACAGTGTCCTTGACACCGGAACACAGTGTAGTGTACGTACACTAGTGCTTGGCGGCAGAATATCTGACACTGCGGTGGTACCCACCTAGCCGGACTCTTGCAATATAAGTCTGGTGACCACTAGTAGTATTATGACCCTAAAACCGCCGGTCATTTGTCACCATCGTCAAGGTATTAACATTTTCAATGAATAATGAGCGAAACGACTACTTTTGACAATTTGAATTTATTAAAATAATACCTATCTCAAAGCTTTAAAGGAGTCAACACTGTATTTCAAACGCAATAAGGTTCAAATTGAAACGTTTAAGATTATAGTGAACTGAGTCTCACAAACCTACATACTTTAGTTTATATTTATTTATTGTTTGTTCAAAGGCTAATAATATTTTAAAGTATAATTTTTGTCATATATTAAGAGCTCATAGCTAAGTTGTGAGCGAATATAATCGATTAAGTTAAAGCCAGATAAGCGTGTTTAATTGATGGATGGGTAGCCGGTGGTGTGATGTTTTATGTGCTTCATAGCCTTCTACGGAGCCTAAATAGTGTGTGTGAACATGGTGAGGAAACCTGCATACGTGTGAGAAGAGTATCAAAGCCGTGTGTGTAGTCCACCGCCCGCACTGGCCACTGTGGACTATGGCACGGAGCCTGAGTAATGTGTGTGTGAACATGGTGAGGAAACCTGCATACGTGTGAGAAGAGTATCAAAGCCGTGTGTGAAGTCCACCGCCCGCACTGGCCACTGTGGACTATGGCACGGAGCCTGAGTAATGTGTGTGTGAACTTGGTGAGGAAACCTGCATACGTGTGAGAAGAGTACCAAAGCCGTGTGTGAAGTCCACCGCCCGCACTGGCCACTGTGGACTATGGCACGGAGCCTGAGTAATGTGTGTGTGAACTTGGTGAGGAAACCTGCATACGTGTGAGAAGAGTACCAAAGCCGTGTGTGAAGTCCACCGCCCGCACTGGCCACTGTGGACTATGGCACGGAGCCTGAGTAATGTGTGTGTGAACTTGGTGAGGAAACCTGCATACGTGTGAGAAGAGTATCAAAGCCGTGTGTGAAGTCCACCGCCCGCACTGGCCACTGTGGACTATGGCACGGAGCCTGAGTAATGTGTGTGTGAACTTGGTGAGGCAACCTGCATACGTGAACTATGGCAGCCTGAGTAATTAGGCTATGTCAGGCAATTATGCAGGCTGTTAAGAAGTAGGTATGAAACGTCAAGAAAGGAACATTAAAGCACTTAACTAAGTTATCAGTCTGTACTTACATGACAAACCAGACCTCCCGGATAAAGAGAGCTTTCAATAGAATATATATGTTTATTTCAGATGGGACACAACTTTCATCACTCGCACATTGCCTACTGCTGGTACAAGTAATTTTGATTCGGAGATTGACATTTTTTTTTTGAAATTCAACCGTTATATTCTTGTTTATGTGTTAATGTTATTTGTTAACAAAAAAACATTAAAAATGTCATAATATCTATAAAATACAAAATATCATTGTTGGGTTTCAAGTAAAACGCTTGGTACAATTTGTTGAACTGCTTTATTCCAAAAAATGCTTATTTATATGGAGACAAAGGGTATCACACTTAGCTAATATTGAATTAATAACACATTACAATATTATCGACACTCTTCACACCTATGTCAAACCGTGGCGATGGAGCATCGTATAAATACTACGGCTTGCATAAAACCAGCGGTCCTTGGATTTACCTTACTTGGACTACATCATTTAACAAGAGAGATAGGGCGATTTGATTTCCCGTGGATTATCCCATTTGAATTGGAGCCGCCCGACTGGGGACTGTACCACCGCCTTACAGAAGACCGCAGTGAATAACACTACTTGATGTAGTGTTGTGTTTCTGCGGTAAGTAAGACTGCCAGTGCTCCATGAGGATACGCTGGGCTAGTAGTATTGCTGCTAGCACAGTGAGTCCTCATCAGCAACATGGTTGGCACCCCGTAGTGATACCCCTGGTATTGCTAGCGGCTATAGGCTACGGGGACTGCTTATCATCAGGTGGGCCGTATGCTTTTGTGCCACATCAGTGGTATAAAAATAATGCATACGATCCAGTTTTTCACCAACGTAGACTGTTTGAAGATAATATAATCAAAGTTTTCAAGAAACCGTACCGAAATTGCGAAAATTATATCATACTATCTGTCCCGACAGGCGCTGTCCTGTCTTAGCTATGAATTCATAATTATGTCAAATACAACATAGACAAAAGGTCCTTTAGTTTATCCCGAAACTAAATTGTTCCGCTTTTAAAAAACACTTTTCATAAGAACCTTCTCCTGACAATAAAAACACAAAAAAAAACGAAATCGGTCTAGCCGTTCAAGCCTAGAAGATCGAGGGAAATATCGTTACAAATTTATTGATCCAAAAAAAAACTGACTAAACCTTTTTTTTTATAAGTTCTTCTGTCGTTTCATAGTCTTTGCCGTGAATCCACTTCATTTATCCGAGAGTTTAAGATGCAGATAGGGGTTTATGATTCATGGTGGCTTTTCTTTTTTTTTTCTTTTAATGTACCTGTGTTTAAGTGTCCTAGCAAGGAATTCCCTTGATAAGATTTTGGGTTCCACGCTTTGGAATTTTATATAGAAAAACCATTCTCGGTACGATCCTACGTTACTTGTTTATTTGCAGCACAAACAAGTCACAATAAATTAATAATAAATATACTATCACCCGTTTTCCCGTAGGATTGAACCATTTTCCCGCGGTAAAAAGTAGCCTATGTTCATCAGGGATAATGTCGGCTTCTAAAGGTAAAATAATTTTTCAAATCGGACCAGTAGTTTCGACGCCTATTCAGTACAAACAAACAAACAAATCTTTCCTCTTTATAATATTAGCGTAGATAAATCTTCAAAAAGGGTGTGAAGAGATTTCTGAAGGGTCAGCAACTCGTTAGGGATACCCCTGGTATTGCTAGCGGCTATAGGCTACGGTGACTGCTTACCTCAGATGGGTCGTATGCTTGTGTGCCACCTTAGTGGTATAAAAAATACATCCACACTATTGAACAAAGTGCAATTATTGTTTTTCTTTATAATAATCTCACACAGCGCCATCTGGTTCCAAACTAAACAAAGCTTGTACTATAATATACTGTAAATACATACTTATGATACCAAACACCCAGACGCAAGGCAAACATATTTGTCACATAAATGTTTACCCCGGCGGGAATCGAACCCGCGACCTGTTTTTTTTAATTTTTTTTTATACCACTAAGGTGGCACACAAGCATACGGCCCACCTGATGATAAGCAATCACCGTAGCCTATAGCCGCTAGCAATACCAGGGGTATCACTACGGGGTGCCAACCATGTTGCTGATGAGGACTTACTGTGCTAGCAGCAACACTACTAGCCCAGCGTATCCTCGTGGAGCACTGGCAACCTTACTCACCGCAGAAACACAACACTACATCGAGTAGTGTTATTTCACTGCGGTCTTCTGTAAGTTGGAGTTACAGTCCCCGTCGGGCGGCTCCAATTTAAATGGCATAACCCACGGGAAATCCCAAATCGCCCTACCTCTCTTTTGAAACTCTAGCGTAGCAGTCAGGTATACTAACCACTAGACCAGCGGTCTCGTCGTGTGTGATAGTGATTGTGTACGGAATACAGCGCTTACTTAGAAATCACACTTGTTTTACTTCTAATCGCACATTGGCCTGCGAGCGGGTTTAAGCGCAGTGAAACATTTGTACCCCAGTGTTGTTGTGGGCTTGTAACAGAGTGTTTGTCAATATGGTCGACACTTCGTTACTAGTGAATGATAATACCTTTTTTATGCACAGTTTTTTTTATAATGCTATAATAATAATGCTTGGACATTATCACACAGCGCCATCTGGCCCCGAACTAAGCAAAGCTTGTACTATGGGAACCAGTAGCTGATACAATACTTATATACTTTTTTTTTGTAAATACATATTTATAATACATACCAAACACCCAAACGCAAGGCAAACATATTTGTCACATAAATGTTTGCCCTGGCGGGTATCGAACCCGCGACCTCTAACGTAGCAGTCAGGTATACTAACCACTAGACCAGCGGTCTCGTCAATTTGTTTATACCACTAAGGTGGCAATTAAGCATACGGCCTACCTTATGGCAAGCTGTCTCCGTAGCCTATGAATGAATATGTATTTATTTGTAAGTTTAACGTTTGATAAATAAAAATATCGTTATTTTGAACGGTGGAAAATATTAGTTAATATTTTAGTTTTTGTAGGTAGTTATTTATTTGTACAAAGAAAAGAAAGAAAATATTCTTGCGACCAGTACTGTCCTAATGGCTCCGAATATGATTTTGTACCATTCGGTGTCGAGACCCTAGGTCCGTGGAGTCCTAGCGCTATAAGGCTTTTTAAGGAAATAGCAAAAAGGTTAGTCGACATCACAGGAGACCGAAGAGCTGGCAGCTACCTCGGACAAAGATTTAGTCTTGCTATTCAGAGGGGGAACGCTGCCAGTATCTTCGGAACCTTGCCCACAGGGACTCCGTTTAATAATATATTTTAATATTTATAATAATTATTAAATAATTGTTGAACATTATATAATATTTTTAAGGTTTTTGTTTTTGGTTTAGTTTTTAATTGAAATATTATAATATCAACGTTTTATGTACTGTCCTAATTAAATCGCAACTTTCTATGTCCATATTTTGGTTAAGATTTGGTTCAATAGTTATTAAAAAATCAATCTTCGTTTAAAATCACGTTAACGAAAAAATATCGGTTAGTTCAACAATATTGATATTTATAATCGAAAACAGTAATAATGTTTGCTATGTCATATTAGACGATATAGCCAAAGTGGCTGGCAAGAACTGGACGCGGAGAGCTCAAGGCCGGGAGAGTGGCGTGCATATGAGGAGACCTATACTCCACAGTGGGTGAATCCAGGTTGAAGAAGAAGAAGAAGAGATGTCATATTAGTTAAATTTATTGTTTGATGGTTCAACATCTCTACTATGAACGCTTGCAACACCAGGGGTATCACTGGCGCGTTGCCGTAAACTAATATTAGGTCCTTACATATGAAATTGGCGTTTTTCGTACTGGCCACTTTAATCACGAATTTCTCCTCTTTGGTAAGGAATTCCAAATTAAAATTTGTACAGCTATAGACTCATGTATTTGTGCTTCGATGATCGTCATTCATTTGTTTTTTTATTGATTATACATTATATTATTAATTATTATATTATTAATTATACATTTTATTGATTCCCGTCCGACTGGTTTTTTTAGTAAAGGGATCAATGAACTACCTATGAGATGGCAAAAGTGCATAGAAAATAATGGTTCATACTTTGATTAATTAAATATATTATATTAAAAAATATTCGACTTTTTGTTCCTCCCATACAAAACGCCAATTTCATATGTAAGGACCTAATATAATTATGTACTCTTAAAAAATCAGATTTGAGTGACCCTTAGTTGTTTTTTCAGCCGACTACGGCAAAGTCAAAGGATTTTTTTTTTATACCAATTAGGTGGCAAAAAAGCATACGGCCCACCTGATGGTAAGCGGTCACCGTAGCCTATGGACGCTTGCAACACCAGGGTTTTCAAGCGCTCGTTGCCGACCCTAGAATGGACCCTAGGATGGGCTATGATATTAACAGTCTATGTATGTTTCTCCGTAGCGCCTATACTATTCATCTGATTTCGTTATTATTGCCCGGGTAACATAGGCTACATTTGAACCAACTAAATGAAGTCTGTTGTTCCTAACATTGATTAGGAGTGGACTTTACATTGTAACCTCGATTTAATTCGACTTCATTCCTTTTTGGGGTTCCGTTCCTTAAAAGTAAAAAAGGAACCCTTATAGACTTTGTTGTCCGTCTGTCTGTCAGTCTGTCTGACAAGATTTTTTATCTCAAGAACCCGTGGAGCTATCAAAATGAAATGAATATGAAATACCCGGGTCTATGGTCTCTTTCGGCTGTAAAATAATCAACCCTGTAAGTCAATATGAAGAAAAGATATGACCGTTTATATCGCAAAATTGGCATATTTTGCGATTCACAACGGAATCAAAACAGGGTACTTTTCGTTGACCTACAACCATGAAATTTGGCAGAAAGCAGTGTCTAACATCACATGTAAAGGTACAAATCTGAAAACCGTAAATATCTAGTTATTTTTTTTTAAATTGCGAATTTACTAAAAATATTCCTGTTTCGCGCTGTTGAGAGTCACCGACGAATAAAGATCTCATATAAAGTTCGCCTACTTTTTACCTTACCTAAGCCGTACCTACAAGTGTGTATGGAACCCTCGGTGCGCGAGTTCGACTATTATATTTTTTTTTGCTTAGTTGCGTTGCAGTTTTTCAAACTTTTCACTTGTTATTCCCAAAGTACAAGTTTTGCTCTTTTTATTGCAAGATGGCTTTGTGTGATTATGTGCTACTTTTTATTCATTTTCTTAGTGTATGTATTTATAAGTCTCTGGTTTCCATAGTACAGTCTCTCTAACAAGCACGCGGCCCACGTGATGGTAAGCGGTCACCGTAGCCTATGAACGTTTGCAACACCAGGGGTATCACTCGTTCGTTGCCGACCCTGGATGTCTTTAGGTGTGCATTAAGACACATCATCGTCCTGTCGTTATCTCTAGCACTGTTGTGGTCGTCACTAGATGTAGCCCAATGTGGCTGGTCATCTGATTGTTAAGCAAAGCGACTATCCCAGTATTTTTAGGTAGATGTAACTTTGTGATCGACGGAATGAAGACGGTTTTTTTATACCACTAAGGTGGCACAAGCATACGGCCCACCTGATGATAAGCAGTCACCGTAGCCGATAGCCGCTAGCAATACCAGGGATATCACTAACGAGTTGCCAACCATGTTGTTGATGAGGACTCACTGTGCTAGCAGCGTTACTACTAGCCCAGCGTATCCTCGTGGAGCACTGGCAACCATAGGTCAAGTAGTGTTATTTCACTGCGGTCTTCTGTAAGGTGGAGGTACAGTCCCCAGTCGGGCGGCTCCCAATTTTAATGGGAAAACCCACGGGGGATCCGACGTTCAGTTTCATTGTTTTCGTTGTAGGCGCGCGTAATTGTATAGAGTTGTTGTACATGCCATTAAGTAAATTCGCCACATTTTTAAAAACCCATACCTTGATAGTTAATTCGTCACATGCATTAAAAATATGTGTAAATTCGTCACAATTGAGTATGCAAGGCGTAGTTTGAACCGCCGTCACTTCGTTGTTCGCAAATTACCATCTACCTTTTTAATTCTGATCTGAGTCTGGAAGTAAATGTTACCCGATGTGGCTGATGGTTACACAAAACTTTACAGGGAAAAGGAAAAAATATATACATTGAAATTTTTTATTTATTATTTTTACATATATTACAGGTTGCTTAACAATATATTTACATAGTTTTTAAAGCTTGCCATTCTTTGCAAACAAAGGAAGGGAAACCGGACGCCTTTACATTATTATACTTTACATATACCTAGTATAAAATGTAGTCGCTTCCGCTGTCTTATCGCTTGGATCTTTTAAACTACTCAACGGATTTTAATGCAGTTTTCAGCAATAGAAAGAGCGGTTCAAGAGGAAGCTTTTAATCATTAATTTAGGTTTTGTGTAACCCTTGCGGTGACCTGAGAAGGGTCGCTAGTACAGAATAAAGATAAAATTAAGTCATAGTTTAAAAAACACGCTTTTATAATGTGTTTATCCACATAATCCTGGTCAGGATATTAGGATAAAGTTATGATATTATTGTATTGTCATCGGTCCTTATTACGTGTGCTAATTATCACAATGATCACACGTCTTGAAGTCGGTGAAAATTAGGTTCAAAGATTACCAAGACTGACAGACTGTCAAAAGACGCCATTCTAAAATATTCATATACATTGATATACAAACGTTCATCATAAAAAACAAAAGAATGAAGCTGTTAAAATTAAAAATAAATAAGACAAAATAACTTTAATGAAATCTCACGAACGTAACAGATTTAAACAAAATATGAAGCTTTATCATACATTAAGATCACTAGATGGCGCTAAGCACTTAAATCAAAACACAAAAGATTATGTTAATGAAATATCACGATATCTGGAGCTTAAGTTTACTATCCCAACTTTACTAACCCACACAATTTTTCCGGGATGAAAAGTATCCTATATGTTAATCCAGCCTGTAAACTACTTTCATTCCAAACTAGCTTTTGCCCTCGACTACGTCCGCGTTGAGCTTAGAATCTCAGAGGAACCAAACACAAACTCTTTCATACAAACTTAATATATAATATTAGTGTGGTAATGTAGTGCAATGCGGGCGAAGTCGCGGTGTTTGGGGGTAACAAACGAAATGGTCTTCTAGGTTGCAGGAACCAAATGAAACCACGGTATCAACCAGAGGAATATTTGTATTGTTCCAAACAGAATGGTTATGGTGAAAATGTACAAAGAATTACGTATGAAATGCGGTCAACCTTTTTCAAGCGCGTTCTATTTTTGAATTAGCGACATCTAGTGTCGTATAGTGGAAACACAAATGTACAACAAAATAATTCCTAAAGTAAATTAATATATTATACCGTACACGGTGAAAAAGCTAGTATCGTGATAAATTAACATAGCACCCTTTGTATTTTAAACTGGCACACTGATAATTACTTATAATAAACTTAAAGATATTTTCTATACAATAAATAAAAACAACTTTATTTGGTATCAAAAATGCTAGCAATATCACTTTTTCAAACTCGCATTAGGTTAAGATTGAAACGGTATCGAGATTCGAGTCACAAAAAAGAAAATATTAAAATGTCAAAGCATTGACATAAATGACATGTTTTGTTTTTATACCACTAAGGTGGCACACAAGCATACGGCCCATCTGATGGTAAGCAGTCACTGTAGCCTATAGCCGCTAGCAATACCAGGGATATCACTAACGAGCTGCCAACCATTTCTTTGTTGAGTACTCACTGTACTCGCAGCATATACTCCTTGGCAACTTTACTCATTACAGAACATCAATACATCAAAGTAATGTTATTTGACTACGATCTTCTATGGAGATACAGTCCCCAGTTTCCGGCTAGCGTAGCGGTTGTATTCTCTTAGGATTCCGGCTTCAATTTTAATGGGAAACTCCACGAGAGATTTCATTTTGCGCTAGCTTCCTTTTGTATAACTGTTACAATGAATTCAGTCTACAAAATTAACCTTTAGTGCTAGAATAAAAAACTATCTATACGCTTGTTCACACTTCTCAACTTGGCTTATAACCTTACCTATCCTTTCGTGTAAGATTTTAGCATTTTTGTCTGGCAAAGACGGTAAAATATCTCTTATCACTGCATTGTTCTTCCTGTGGAACATATCACTGATTTTAACGCCTACAGACCCTTCATATAAGCTTTTCAAAGAGTCCACCGTTCGCTTCCTAAACACACAGAGATTATCCAACATTAAATTATGATACACGTTGTATTTTTTAAGCAGTCTATAGCCATGAAGCAAGCCTGACTCATTGTCTAAGAAAAGAAGTAAACCACTGTCCATTTTCTTGGCTAAATTATGCGCGGGCCCATCCATTATATTCACATTCCATTGATAATTGAAAAGATTGTTCACTATCCGATCCAAATTCGCTGTCAAATAGTCGAAGATTATCAAATCGGACCACTGAGCTAACTCGACGAATGACTGAATTGTTTTCTGGTTCAAATCTGCTTCGATATAGTTGAAATTCTCAATGTATTCTTTGTTAACTGTTTTAGGGTTTTTCGTCCTCAGCTTATCAATGAGAATTTGCTTGGATTCAACAGTCCCATTTTCTTTTAAGGAAATTTTCATAACATCCACTTTATTCAAATGACGATTAGAAGGCTTGAAAATTTCGGGTATTGAAGCAGATTCTAGGCTAGGAACGTACTGAGTTAACACAACGGCTCTGTTGGTATTCCATTGGGCTGTAGCAATGTCACTGGCAACATTTTTCCATAGATTATCCTTCAAATCCACAACCTTTACTACTGAAGGAGCTAGATTGGTAAGGTTCAGTAGTCTGCCGACGTAAAAACTGAATATTTCACCTTGTATCTGATCTGTATTTTGTCTGTATCTTACACAAGCTTGGATGCCGTCTCGGAACGTGATGAGTCTGTTTTGCATTCGTCCGCAACCGACTTCCATCTTTACCACTTCGCTTTGGTCTACGTATTTCTCCCAAATAGCAGCAGTATTATGGCCATAACCTTGTGGCATTGCATTCTCAACTTCTGGACCCCAAAATACGTCATCGTATAGAACTGTCTGGCCGTTAGGAACAAATTTTTTAGCTAAGACATTAGCTATTGTATGCTTTTTATCAATTTTGTTATCTTTCAGTATGTCTCTCATATTTTCTGTCAAACCTTTCGGGTAAACTTCTTTCACATTCTTATTTTCCGAACCAGTGAAAGACACTTTGGAAAATACATTTTTCTCTTCATGGAATTCTAAAGTTTCTTCTTTTAAAGAATTTAAAGATCTAACTACTGGAAGTCTTGAATTACTAATAATTTCTTTTCTAGAATTAAAATTAGTGTTTCTATTTGTACTCATGACGAATATACCAATGGAGAAGCCGAAGATAAAACTAATTATCACACTTATGCAACAGTAAGTATAGAAATTATATTCTTTCTTTAATCTTCTAGGTTCTTCTCTAATGCAATTGTCATACAAGTTATATGACTTCTTTCCATCCATTTCATTACATGCATCAAAGCCCTGTCGTATTTCATTTATTTGTTCAATTGTTGGTATTCTTTGACAATCTCTTTTCACTTCTGCTGACTCCATTTTGCTTTCTTTTCTATTATTGTTCTCTTCTGATCTTCATGTTGGTTTTCTGAAACAAAGACAAAAATATAGTTTATTTTCTTGCAGGTAACAGGTAAAATATCTTATTGCAAGAGTCCGGTTAAGTAGGCACCACCGCAGTGTCAGATATTCTGCCGCCAAGCACTAGTGTACGTACACTACACTGTGTTCCGGTGTGAAGGGCACTGTAGCTAGTGACATTACTGGCCATAAGAGACTAGGTACTAGGTGGTAGGCCTCTTATTGCAAGAGCCCGGCTAGGTGGGTACCACCGCAGTGTCAGATATTCTGCCACCAAGCACTAGTACGTACACTACACTGTGTTCCGGTGTGAAGGGCACTGTAGCTAGTGACATTTGTCCCAAGCGTATGTTCTTACTATCGGTGTATTGGTATTTGGGATCTGTGGACCTGTTTCCAAACTGGTTTTTGGTTCATTTAATAAATTAAAGACCGGAAAACAGAGATTACTTCAAATAAATTATTAATTAATTTGACATGTTTTAAATCAATTCTATTGCTTTTTAAGAGTTAAATCTCTCACGATGCATAATATTAGTATAATTGATAGTGATTAGTGTTACACACATTGCTTCGCTGGTTTCATTATAGTCCATTAGTATTGCGTCCAAAATAAAATCAACTTACAAAAAACATTTATTAAATTTAGTAGCGAAAAAAATCTACCTGAGTAGACCCGGCAAGAAACAGTGCTAAAAAAGATAACAATCGTGATATAACAATGTTCAACAAAATATATTTGGCGTCAATTAATAAATTACATGTCTAATTGACTAGTTTTACAAAATTATCGGCTTCCCTTATTACCGAACGGAGGTGTAACTGTAAAACATCGGCACAGCGTCACATAAATGTCATGTCATACAGAATTCTTAACAAGTCAACTAAAAAACGAAGTAAACTAAACGAAGCATGAATAAAAAATAAAAAACTGAACTTGGCTCGACCACAAAAACTCTTGTTTACTTGTTATGGATATATTTGGAGTAACCAATACCTTTTTTTAAGTATTTTTTGTTAAAACACGCTTTTTATACATAACTTTAACCGTAGAGCTCATTGCAAAGTTGCGATTTAAATAAAAAAGATTTTATTTGAATGTCTTTTGCTTTGTTTTGAAAATTATTAATTATATGATATACCTACATAAATGACTGGAGTCTCTAAAGCTCCGTGAATTTAAGAGATACATAATAATAATCTATATCGGTGGTTCCCTAGTTATTCAAATAATATTTCTCTGATAGTTTTTTTTTATAATATTTCTGTTTTTTTAAGAAAATTGTTAAAAAATATGTCTAATCTGTAGACTTAACTTAATAAATAATGTAAATAAAAATATAAAAAGATCTAAGAAACAAATTCGAAAAACTTAGAAACCTAGAAATGTTCTAACACTCGCCGCTGGCAAAAATAGACCCTTAAGAGGATTGATGCCATATTTAGGAAGAAGACATATTTTTTGACAAAAGTGGCACTATACACATATTGTGACAAACCAAAACATTTTTATTTTACTTAGAAAAAAGCTGACCACACTTTTTTTCACAAAAATATCTCAGTAGAAATATTTTTATGACAAACCAAAACCAAGCCGCATTTAAATAAAGGGCATTATATTAAGAAATCAACCTGTACAGTATTCCCACGTGTTCCCTTTCAAAACCACATACATATTCACAAGCAACGTTAAGTATACAAAAATCTCATTGTCCAAATCGTATTAATATTAATGCGGCATAAATACAAATTAAGTGGTTTTATCCACTCTGCGTTAGTTCCGCACGCGACCCGAGTCGGCGGGGCAGGGGCATGGGTACTCAAACTTTCATGCTTACCACTTTATAACTTGTTAAGCCGTGGTGGCTTTGTGGTTGAAGCAATGGCCGGTTATCTGATGGGCCCATGTTCAAACCCCGGCCTGTACCAATGAGTTTTTCTTAGCTTAAGTACAGTGATTAATCACATTATTAGTTACAAAAGAGAGGAAGAGCGTATTGGGATCGCCCGTGAGTTTTCCTATTAAAATAATAGCCGCCAGTCCGGGGACTGTACCTCCACTTTACAGAAGACCGCAGTGAAATAACACTACTTTGATGTAGTGTTGTGTTTCTGCGGTTTCTTAAGTAAGGTAGCAAGTGCTCCACGTGGATACGCGTGGCTAGTACTAATGCTGCTAGCACAGTGAGTCCTCATCAACAACAGAGTTGGCAACTCGTTAGTGATACCCCTAGCGGCTATAGGCTACGGTGACTGCTTACCATCAGGTGGCCACAACGGCCCACCTGATGGTAAGCAGTCACCGTAGCCTGTATAAAAAAGGTAAATGGAACTTTGCAAATAACGCAGTGACGCCGTTTAAAACTACGCCTTGCAGTATGTATACATATATGTATAAAGACACATTATGAAGGCAGTTTTTTTTTATACCACTATGTTGGCAAACGTGCATACGGCCCACCTAATGGTAAGCGGTATCCTCGCGCGTTGCCAATCCTTCAAAAAGTTATGTTGTTTTTTTTATTATTATTTTTTTATACCACTTTTTTCACTTAGTTTGCACAGCTGATGGTAAGCAGTCACCGTAGCCTATAGCCGCTAGCAATACCAGGGGTATCACTAACGCTTTGCCAACCCTGTTGTTGATGAGGACTCACTGTGCTAGCAGCACATACTACTAGCCCAGCGTATCCTCGTGGAGCACTGGCAACCTTACTTACCGCAGAAACACAACACTACATCAAGTAGTGTTATATCACTGCGGTCTTCTGTAAGGCGGGATACAGCCCCCAGTCGGGCGGCTCCAATTTAAATAGGATAGCCCACGGGAAATCCCAAATCGCCCTACCTCTCTTAATTTCATAATTAAGTTGTAGGTATATAAAATATTAATATTTTTTTTTACAAGACACAAATCTTTGACAACCACGCCTTCGCCTCAACCATAAAAACAATACCCTACCATCAGCATCCATTTTAATTATCGTGATTAGTAAATTACAGGGTTACCGAATAATTGTAGCTTGTATGTAATGATAATATAGTTTTAAGGCGCTAAGTATACCTTACACCTTAGCTTGAAAGCCCTGCCCTTTTATATACAGAACATTTATAAGAAATAGCTACCGATTTCCTGATGGTTTTTTTATTCTACTAAGTTGGCACGTAAATAGGGCCAATTGGGATCAAGTGAATATGACGTGGTGTTGTGTTTCTGTGGTAAGTAAGGTTGCCAGCGCTCCACGAAGATACGCTGGGCTAGTAGTAATGCTGCTAGGACAGTGGGTCCTCATTAACAACAGGATTGGCAACGCGTGATACCCCTGGTATTGCTAGCGGCTCTAGGCTACGGTGACTGCTTTACCATCGGGCTGAATGCTTGTGTGACACCTTAGTGGTAGAAAAAAACGTATTTTAAGCTGACACAGGTAGGGCTTAAATCATTCTTTTAGTCCTATTTGTCCTTAAGCTCCTTCTTTTTAATATCATAAAAGATTCACGTCAAAACAACGACTGGTTTGATCCAACTCATTTAATGATAAAAAGATTAAAACTTTTAAGATCATTATCTTAAGACGGATGACGTGGGATCATTTTTTTGCAGATTGACAGACTGACAATAAGACATGCATACCTATATTATTAACTAGCTTCTGCCCGCGAGTTCGTCCGCATTGAGAGGAACCTAAAATTTTCCCGGGATAAAAAGTATCCTATGTGTTAATCCAGGTTATAAATGTCATCCAAATCCGTTGAGTAGTTTTTGCGTGAAAGAGTAACAAACACCGACGAGCACTACGTCTCAGCATTTTTAATTCAAACTTGTGTTACTTTGGCAATTTTCAAATTCCTACAAATAGGAGTGGTCGACGAAATATTAACACATACATTGGTGTCGATTCTGTTGTTCAAAATGACTAAACAGACAGATCTAAAAGCCTTACCATCCCTTTCTCACGTGCGGGGTTAAATAAGGATGACAATATTTTAAGACATGTCAAATTAGATTGGTTTTAAATGATTCCGTAGAACAGAATTGGCACCATATTTATTTTGATTACCATTCATATTTTGACAGATCACTTTCTCAGCACACCAATAATTATTAACGATGAGTCGACGGATTCAATAAACACAAATACTACACCGGAGAAAGTACGGTAAGCAGTAAACATATAGCCTGAATGTGACGAGTGTCAATTGAATTAATTATAAATAATTAATCTAACAATACTAATTTTGGATTAAACAAATCTTAATTGGAAACGCGTAAAGTTTAACTTTTTCCTGTAAGAAGCAAGAATAACGTGCAACTAAGTATTTCAAAACGTAACTCGCGAAATGACAAAATTTTCATACTAATTTTTAGTTCCACTTATCGCCGGCGCAGCGCTGTTCATTTACCCATACAAAAATAGTCCCAATTTTTTTTTCAAGGTTTTCTTGTGTTTGTTACGTTAAAATGCTTAGTGCAAAGCATTGTAATGCTTAAGGGAGTTTCTGAAGACAATCCACGGCAGCAGCAGATCGTAACATACCTTTAGGTCAGAGGTAACCTATTGACCAAAATGATAGATCACTTCACACGAAGGCTTTACTTCCAAAAGTGCACAAAACTCAATTTACGAGACTGGAAAAAATCTCAACCGCTCTGCCTGAATCCCACCAAAAACTCCACAAATGACATCATCAAGGTAAGTTGAAAATTCCACAGACTAAATGCTAGCTCTAAATGTGAAATCGCTCACAAACATGACCCCGGATAGAGTTTTGATCAATCGATCGTTACAGATCTTATAAATCGATAGACAGCCAAGATCGAGAAATTGCTCGTAATCGTGAAACCTTTGTTACGAAGTTTTGTATTTGAAACACAAACTTGGTGATCTAACAGTACTGAGATTGTAAGAGATTGGACCATTTGGATTGACCTTAGATTATAAATAAAGTATAACAATTCTGTCTGGGACTAAGGTGGCACACAGCCCACCTCATGGTAAGTAGTCACTTCAAATTCAAAAGGATGACTTTACAGCCAAGCACTTTCAAATCGTCAGAATCTACCACCGGATTCGGTAGGTCGGTTTTGCTCAGAACAATCTGGCAAGAAACTCAGCAATTAAGCCTAGCCGTAGCCTATAGCTGCTAGCAATACCAGGGGTATCACTAACGAGTTGCCAACCATGTTGATGAGGACTCACTGTGCTAGCAGCATTACTACTAGCCCAGCGTATCCTCGTGGAGCACTGGCACCTTACTCACCGCAGAAACACAACACTACATCAAGTAGTGTTATTTCACTGCGGTCTTCTGTAAGGTGGAGGTACAGTCCCCAGTCGGGCGGCTCCAATTTTAGTTTTAGTGGGAAAACCCACGGGAGATCCCAGTTTGCCCTACCTCTTAGCTTCTACCCTTTATTACATACTTATATGTCATGTCTAGAAGAATTTTGTTAAACATTGTTATTCATGATTGTTACATGAAAAAAAGACAGATCACTGAGATTCTTGCCGATTCTTCTCAGGTGGCTTTTTTTTCCGAACCGGTGGTAATTTAGATCTTCATAAGTGCCTTATTAGGGCCTAAACTGAATAAATTTATTTTTGACTTCGAGTTACAATCTAGGTCTACATTTTATTAAAGTGAAAAATGCTTCATTGTTACGGGTAAACGGCTAAATTGCGCGGGCGAAGTCGCGGGGTAAAAGCTATAAATAAATAAATGTACCACAGCCGGTCACTATTATCTCAGAGTAGACAATATATTACGGACAACTATTATTGTCACAATAATAACTAACGCAACTATTATTTAATATTTGACAATACCGTGCGACGCGAGCCGTGTCAAAATCCTGCATCTGTCCCACTCTCTCTCCTTTCTTATGACAAGGACACAGAGGCTTTAACTCGATACCTTCATACATTGAAGCCTTCAAGCCGTGGGCGGATGGCAGCAGTATTGACAATGCGTAATAATGCTTTATATCGGATATTATATTCAGAAATTCTATTCAAAGCATTAAATTATTCTGCCTTTTGTGGTATCACTAAGTTATTCTCCTTTAAGCAAGTACAGGTCACATTTTGAAACTTTTGTAGGCTTCTAGTGGTACTCTGTAAAATTCAAAATCGGTGTTCGTGATTAATTTTTTTTTTACCACTAAGGTGACACACAAGCATACTGCCCACTTGATGGTAAGCAGTCACCGTAGCCTATAGCCGCTAGCAATACCAGGGGTATCACTAACGAGTTGCCAAACCTGTTGTTGAGGACTCACTGTGCTAGCAGCATTACTACTAGCCCAGCGTATCCTCGTGGAGCACTGGCAATCTTTTTTACCGCAGAAACACAACACTACATCAAGTAGTGTTATTTGACTGCGGTCTTCTGTAAGGCGGAGGTACAGTCCCCAGTCGGGCGGCTCCAATTTAAATGGAACAACCCACGGGAAATCCCAAATCGCCCTACCTCTCTTTTTAAAAGCTCATGGTGTGATTAATCACTGTACTTAAGCTTAGAAAAACTTATTGGTACAGGCCGGGATTTGAACCTGGGCCCATCAGATGACAGGCCGTTGCTTCAACCACAAGGCCCCCACGGCTTTCTAAAAATACGTCCAACCAATAGAGAATATTTGAAACATTGTTGAAAATATTGTCGAGTCAGAATGATTGTGCTCGTGGGCCTATAAGCTCTAATTCAAATTATTAATGATATGTACCTTAACCACAGATTAACTAGAAAACAGAGATACAATAAATAATTAAAACATTACAATATTTAATATCTATACTATGACTATGATTATATAATCAAAGACTATGATTAGCTGTCCCGACAGACGTAGTCCTGTCTTCTTCTTCTTCTTCTTCCTAAGTATGGCAATCAATCCCTTCAGGGACTATTTTTGCCAGTGTCGAGTGTTAGAGAATTTTCATGTTGCAAAATTTCTCGTGTTTGCCGCATTAAAATGTCTAGTGTCATGCATTCTAACGCCCAATGGATAGTCCTGTCTTAGCTATGAATTAATATGTCAAATACACCATAGAACAAAGGAGATTAGTTTATCAGGAAATTTTAAATATTCCGGTTTTTTTTATGTTTCTTTTAATATGAACCTTCTCCTGATAGTAAGAAATCAGTTTAGCCTTTCGCGCGTGTTGCAGCCAAAGAGAGACAGGGATTATCTATACTTCTATACTATATAATATTATAAAGAGGAAAGATTTGTATTTTTGTATGTATTGAATAGGCTCCGAAACTACTGGACCGATTTCAAAAATTCTTTCACCGTTAGAAAGCTACACTATCACTGAGTAGCATAGGCTAGCTGCCCGCCCCGGCTTTGCACGGGTAGACAAAATATTTCATATAAATTTCTACCCGTGCGAAGCCGGGGCGGGCAGCTAGTTTTTTATAAAAAGATGATTTGTATTGTTTTATAAGGAATAAACTCAAAAACTAGTGGACCGATTTTAATGTTTTTTTTTCCATTAGATGCATGCATTAGATGCTATATTATCAGGGAGTAACCTAGGCTTTAAGGTGAAGGAGAACATCGTGAGGAAACCTACATACGTCTGAGAAGAAATTCAAGGACGTATGTAGTGCATAAGAGACGGTGACGGACTCACCATCTGTCGCGTTGGCAACAAATCATCTTCGGTGGAAAGTGGGTGTTGTAACCTATGTCTACCCCTTCGGGGACCCTTGTGGGAAGCCGTGAATATATATTATTACTATTTATATATAGCGTGATTTTTCAGTAGATGGTCGGTCGGATTTGTGTTCATGAACATACTTTTTAATTCATAATATTTGCATATCTGTATTTCTCAAGACACATTTAATCTTTGACATAATCGTAACTCGATTGTGTGTCAACGATCTGGCGAGTTGGCATCAAGATCTTATCATCTGCGTTTTTGTTAGAGCTCATCCTTTTCGGTACACCCGCGCCGATTCTCTATTCATTGTCTGACTTTCGTAGCTTTTAAAATGAAGGTTAAGCAAAGCGGTTAGCGGATCGAAATACAGCCGCTATCACACAATTTTTTATAGATGTCTATACAAATAAAAAAAATTAAGTGTCTGTTTGTAGTACGGGAGCTCCACTTAATGTTTTATTTATTAAAATTTTATTATTTGTTGTTATAGCGGCAACAGAAATACACATTTTGTGAAAATTTCAACTGTCTACCTATTACGGATCATGAGATACAGCCCGCTGACAGACAGACAGACAGACGAAGAGCGGAGTCTTAGCAATTAGGGTTCCGTTGGTTACCTTTCGGGTAAGGAACCCTAAAAATTAAGGCTTTTAAGCAACCGGGGTCCATAGCTACTAAAGTTATAAATAACATCTTTTAGTCTCACATAAGAATAATAATAATCAGCTTGTGGCGAGCTGTTGGTGAGTAGCGACACCACGGACCCGAGGACTCCAGGGGGCGGCGCCTAGGCCCCCGCCTCTGGCTTGCCTTCACTGGCCGGCCAGAGTGGAGCGCGAGAGCCATATGCTCGAAAGGGTGGGAGTGCTCAATATGCGTAATAGCGGGGAAACCCGCTCCGGGGTGCCAGTACCCGCGATGGTGAGTGAAACCGGTGCACACCTCTCGACACCCTTCAGCCGCCTGCGCCCATGTTGCCCCTCAGCGGCATCTTATACGCCGCACGTAAGGGGGGCCCATCTAGCAGGTGGCGAGTCACCGTCTGCCAATTTTTATCCAATATTGAGACATATTGCATAGCAGACGTCCGTAGTCTCATCCCATAGCTCAGTATCCCAATCCATTAACAGTTCACCATAATAGCCCAATTTTAGTTTTCCATCCCCATGAAATAGTCTCTGCACTCGGCGAGGATCATCCCCGGGTGCATCACTATGCATTCCGGGGATGATACTCGCCACGTGTATCCCTTACCAAATATTAAAATTCTCGAACGGGCCTCTACGTGTTGGATATATATCCCCACGCAAGCCTAGATAAAGGACCGGACCTTACAAGGCTCCGTGAATTTAAGAGAGACATAATAATAATAAACACGTTTATTGCTTTTTAAATACATTAAACATTAAAGTAATTAGAAAACATAATATTGCTGACCTTAATTCTAATTTATAGTTAAATTAATGTGAAATAATTAAAAGCAAAGGGGCATGGCTCAGCTTCTGCTGCCCGGAACGTGAATTCCTGGTAGCGCTGGTTTTCAGCCACTCCCATACCCTTCAGATGTTGTGTGGGAACAGAATACGTGTAATAACATAATTTTACTTGCAATAAATTAATTTGCTTTGATTTGAATCGAACCCAGGGACTTTTCATTGCAAGCCAAGCATTACCGATACACCCACACAGACAACTTAACTTAAGTTAGTTATAAGTAACGCAGGGTAGTTAACGTGGGATGAGTTATTAAAACGACCGGTCGTTTCGCCAAATGGCCATAAATCATTTTTACCTGCAACGAGCCGCTGGTGAGAAGAGTCGAAGGATAAAATAATAGTCTTGCAGCATTGCATATGGCCGTAGTTACGTAAAGTAAATCCTAAATCATCTTAACAACCCATGTCGTTAAACCTGATAATGTTTTTTTTGAACCGTTGTGTAAAGCGTTGTCTGCTATTCTAGACGCAAGTTCGAATCCCACCGGTCTGTACCAATGAGTTTTTCTAACTTAAGTGCAGTGATTAGTCACACCACGAGCTTTACGGTGAAGGAAAACATCGTGAGGAAACCTGCATACGTCTGAGAAGAAATTCAAGGACGTATGTAGTGAGTGCCTAAGAGACGGCGACGGACTCATCATCTGTCACGTTGGCACCAAATTATCTTGGAAAGTGGGTGTTGTTACACCTCTGTCTAACTCTTTTCGGGGACCCTTGTGGGAATACGTGAAGATAAGTATACGTGTGAGAAGAGTATCAAAGCTGTGTGTGAAGTCCACCGCACCGCACTGGCCACTGTGGACTATGACACGGAGCCTGAGTAATGTGTGTGTGAACATGGTGAGGAAACCTGCATACGTGTGAGAAGAGTATCAAAGCCGTTTGTGAAGTCCAAAGCACCGCACTGGCCACTGTGGACTATGGCACGGAGCCTGAGTAATGTGTGTGAACAGAAAACCGGAACGCTGATTCCTTAAAAAAGTCGCAAATTTGACACGGTCGTGCCAAAACCATCGCCTTATTGAGGCCGTAAATAAACATCAAAAATCAATTCAAAATTACTTTTTTCCCTTTCCTGACATGTTGTACGCGTGTATACAATCGTCAAGAAACAAATGGCTCGGAACGACAAAACGAGATGAAAAATATAAACTTAAATTGATTGCCGCTTCGAACAACGCAAAATGCACCTTCTCTTCAATAAAAAAGAGTTCAACGCTCAACTGCAGACAAAAGCTTAAGTCTCAAATCAGGGTGAAAGATCTTAACAGCCCGCCAGAGCGAAATTAACCTTATTGCTGAAGCAGGAAGGCCTTAGATCGTATCTTGACAGGGCTCACTTTGACAATGTCGCCAGTAGACGTAAATCCGTCAGGCGTGATCGATTGAGAAGTATGTTTTTTTTATTTTGCGCAAGCGCGACAGGGCCTGAGACTTAATGTATGCGAAATATTCACTGTATTGAATTGACATATTTATTCGATACGGAAGCCAAAATGTAACCTATTTACTTTGGATTTAATTCACATCAATAATACAAGATAGCACAGACACAAGCACAGACAAGCCTTCGGTGTATACAGAGATGCAACGATCTTCCACAGACATCACCAGCCCACTGACACTTCAGCTTGCTGATCCTACACTACGATAGCCACTCCGCGGTCTGCACTCTAGAACACGTCTGCTCCATCGACCATCGGTCCTTCCACAGACGTCACCAGCCCACTGACACTTCAGCTTGCTGATCCTACACTACGTTAGCCACTCCGCGGTCAAGACACGTCTGTTCCATCGACCATCGGTCCTTCCACAGACGTCACCAGCCCACTGACACTTCAGCTTGCTGATCCTACACTACGTTAGCCACTCCGCGGTCTGCACTCTAGTACACGTCTGCTCCATCGACCATCGGTCCTTCCACAGACGTCACCAGCCCACTGACACTTCAGCTTGCTGATCCTACACTACGTTAGCCACTCCGCGGTCTGCACTCTAGGACACGTCTGCTCCATTGACCATCGGTCCTTACACAGACGTCACCAGCCCACTGCCACTTCAGCTTGCTGATCCTACACTACGTTAGGCATTCCGACTGCACTCTAGGGCAAGTCGGTTCCTATTTAGAATCACCAATCTATTGTGTCTGCATTTCTGGTAGGGTAAGTAGAGTATTTGGCAAATCGTGCATTTGGTTAACTGCGTGCTTTGTTTTCTGTCTTTTGGTAGAATGCCATTAATGGCCTTTTTTTTATAGCCCTAAGGTGGCACACAATCATACGGCCCACCTGATGGTAAGCAGTCACCGAAGCCTATAGCTGCTAGCAATACCAGGGGCATCACTTACGGGGTGCCAACCATGTTGTTGATGAGGACTCACTGTGCTAGCAGCAATACTCCTAGCCCAGCGTATCCTCGTGGAGCACTGGGAACCTTACTTACCGCAGAAACACAACACTACATCAAGTAGTGTTATTTCACTGCGGTCTTCTGTAAGATGGAGGTAAAGTCCCCAGTCGGGCGGCTCCAATTTTAATGGGATAACCCACAGGAAATCCCAAACCACCCTACCTCTCTTTGAAATTTGGCCTTTTGCATTGAAACGAAGATTTTTCTGACATGTGTTAAAAGTAACTTACTTAAAACTAATTTTAAACACAATATGCCACGTCCCACCGCAGGCTACACTATTCAAAGTTCACAAAAAACATTTGTACGGCTGCATAAGTTTCTTATTGCATAACTGAAACTCAAGTCTAATAATTCGTGAGCAGTTTCCGTCTTGAATTCCAAAGCCAGAGTTGTGCGTTTAAAGAGCTTGCTTTATGTGGCCCAGCAAACTCCAGTCGTAGCCGGGCAGTTAAGGCTCGGTAACAATGATTGTAACGTGATCACTTACTAGTGGTTAAGATCAGGTTACGGCCGAATAACACCGCCACATTTACCATTAGTTAAACGCTGTTTTACATACATACGCAACGGTGTAGATTCTGTTGTTCGAAATTACTAAACATAACTAATTTGACAGGTGTAAAAGTCTTGCTATCTCTTTCTCATGTGCGGTGTTAAATAAAGTCTGTCAAATTAGTTAAGTTTAGTAATTTTGAACAACAAAATTGGCACTAATATCATACATTTCATTTTTAGGTCGCACACAAGCGTACGTCCCACCTGATGATAAGAGTTAACTTAGCCTATAGCCGCTAGCAATACCAGGGGTATCACTAACGCGTTGCCAACCCTGATGTTGAAGTAGACTCATTGTGCTAGCAGCATTACTACTAGCGCAGCGTATCCTCGTAGAGCACTGGCAACCTTACTTACCGCAGAAACACAAAACTACATCAAAGTAGTGTTATATGACTGCGGTCTTCTGTAAGGTGGAGGTCCCCATACACGGGCGGCTCCAATATTAATGGAAAACCCACAGAACATTTCGCCATTTCCTTTTAAGCTCATTGTGTGATTAATCACTGTACTTAAGCTTAGAAAATCTAATTGGTACAGGGGGTTTAACCTGGGCCTATCAGATGACAGGCAGTTGCTTCAACCACAATGCCACCACGGCTTAAATTCCTATCAATGGGTTAACGAACCCTGTTGCAGTGGCTTTCTCAGGATGTCATTCTAGACAAACGACCGTGCACCTATATTTTTTATACATAAAACCAGTGAACCGTGATTGCTATTCATGTTATAGTGATACTGCATAGCGTATGTCGTTTGCTTACATTGAACGAGCGTAGAAGAACATTATCTTTTAGGAGTTTTTGTTACTTAGTCGCCCGACTGGGGACTACCTCCACTTTACAGAAGACCGCAGTGAAATAACACTAATGCTGTTGAGAGTCACCGACGAATAATTACCTCATTTGAAGTTCGTCTACTTTTAACCTTACCTACTAGTGTGTACGGAACCCTCTGCACAGCATACGGTCCACCTGATGGTAAGCAGTCACGGTAGCCTATAGCAGCTAGCAATACCAGGGGTATCACTGACGGGGTGCCAACCATGTTGTTGATGAGGACTCACTGTTCTAGCAGCATTACTACTAGCGCTGCGTATCCTCGTGGAGCACTGGCAACCTTACTTACCGCAGAAACACAACACTACATCAAGTAGTGTTATTTCACTGCGGTCTTCTTCACGACTACATACGTCCTCACACACCCGACTTCTGGGACGGCGGGATGCGGTCACCAGTCCGACAACAGACCTCGAGCGTTGCAATTCACAAATCTCAACTTTGTGATCTAACTTCACCGTGAATTATAATAATTAGGTCCACTTAAATATTCCGGTAACATACGTTGATGATTTCAGTTTTTTGCGAAAGAAGGTATAAAAATTTCGATAATTATATTGGGATACGAGATAAGTTTGGTCAAGCAAAATACAAAGGTGCGTATACACAGGTTGTTGGGAAAAAACAAGCCAACACACGGCCACCGATGATCTGGGGCGGACTCTCTGTGTATCGAAGGCAAAACAAACTTACATTATTTTACTATCAAGATTTTTTTAAATAAGAACTATCTGTGCCCGCGACTTGGTGTGAAATCGGATTTTGGTCACAATATCATTGGTTCTTTTTTTTTAAGTAGTCTAAATTACTCCTTATAACATCAGCTAATTGCCAGTTAAAGTACTGTCAAAATCGGTCAAGCCGTTTTGAAGATTTGCTAGATCAAACAGAAGAAAATAATAATACCTATATTACACACATAAAATACGTGTACTACTATTTGTTTGTCATGAATAACTCAAAAACTACTGAACCGATTCCGAAAATCTTTCACCATCTAAACGCTATATTATCACCGAGGAATATAGACAGTTATTATATTCCTACGCGAGCAAAGTCACGGGAAAAAGCTAGTTATTTATAAATCCTTTGATAAAGTATTGCGTTTCTGCGGTGAGTAAGGTTGCCAGTGCTCCACGAGGATACGCTGGGCTAGTAGTAATTTATTTATTTATTTTAATTAATTAGAACGGCTTCAAGCCAATTAAACTAATTAATATAAGTAATGCTGCTAGCACTGTGACTCCTTACCAACAACAGGGTTGGCAAAGCGTAAGTGACACCCCTGGTATTGCTAGCGGCTATAGGCTGCGGTGACTGCTTACCATCAGGTGGGCGTATACTTGGGTGCCACCTAAGTGGTATATAAAAATTGAACCCTCATTAAAATTATATTTTGTTGCCAACCGTACACACTATCTCTGTAAAACATATTTGGAATACCACCGCCGACGGGCAGCGCGATGTTATCAGTCTAAGGTTCGGGGTTCGATTCCCAACCGGTTGGCTAGACATCTCTATCTGGAATCAACGAACAGACAAACATTTGTTGTGGCCCATGACGCATTTTTGTTGATGAATTAATTTTGAGGCACTCTTGATGTTTTCTGCCAAATATACTAACACTATTGCGTTTTCTCTTTTATACCACTAAGGTGGCACACAAGCGTACGGCGCACCTGATGGTAAGCAGTCACCGTAGCCTATAGCTGCTAGCAATACCAGGGGTATCACTAACGGGTTGCTAACAATGTTGTTGGTGAGGACTCACTGTGCTAGAAGCATTACTACTAGCCCAGCGTATCCTCGTGGAGCACTGGCAACCTTACTTACCGCAGAAACACAACATTACATCAAGTAGTGTTATTTCACTGAGGTCTTCTGTAAGGCGGAGGTACAGTCCCCAGTGGGGCGGCTCCAATTTAAATGGGATAACCCACGGGAAATCCCAAATCGCCTTACCTCTTACGTTACCTTAATTGTGTATTTTTTCTGTAATGTCAGACATTTAAGAAAATCATAACCTTTTTAGGGTTCCGTACCCGATGGGTAGTCAACGGAACCCTATTTCTAAGACTTCGCTGTCCGTCTGTCTGTCTGTCAGCGGGCTGTATCTCATGACCCGTAATAGGTAGACAGTTGAAATTTTCACAGAATGTGTATTTCTGTTACCGCTATAACAACACATAATAAAATTTTGCTCTATCTTAATAATGGCAACAAGTAGACGCTTGAAATCATAGAGTGTGTATTGCTATAGTTTCTTAAAACAAACAGTGAGTTTACTATTACAAACTTATTATTTGCGGTTGGTGCAATAGCCGTGTCTAGGGATCGAACGGCAAAGTTAAGTTTGTCATTTAATCTAGTTTGTTTAAGTACGGAACCTTCGGTGTGCGAGTTCAACATTGCTGAATTTCTCAATTTAACAGGTACATGGCTGTTTTATTTTTTATTTGTAAAGATTATATGACTGATCTGCTAATCCTTGAGACACCCAATCTGCTGGTAGTTAATCTACATGCGGCTATAAGCTACGGAGACTGCTTACCATCAGGTGGGCCGTACGCTTGTGTGCCACCTTAGTTGTATAAAAAAAATACTAAGGGACGTCCATGTCAAACTCAAAATCATCTATATTTGACTAGACTTTATAAACTTTCAAATCGTCAGAATCTACCACCGGATTCGGAAGGTCGTTTTTTACTGACAAGAATCCGGTAAGAAACTCAGCAATTACTCTTTTAAAATAAAACATAAAATTTGACATGAATATATATCACAAAAAGTTATCACATAAACAAGGATATTAGAAGTTAATTAATTTAAAAAGATTATTTATAATTTACATTAAAGATTACGTTATTAGACAAGACCGCTGGTCTAGTGGTTAGTATGACTGCTAAGAAAGAGGTCGCGGGTTCGATTCCCGCCGGGGCAAACATTTATGTGACAAACATGTTTGCCTTGCGTCTGGGCTCAGAGTATATAATATACTACGTACAAGTCAGGGTGTTTGGTATGTATTATAAGTATGTATTTACAAAAAAACAAGTATATAAGTATTGTATCAGCTGCTGGTTCCCATAGTACAAGCTTTGCTTAGTTTGGGGCCTGATGGCGTTGTTTGATAATGTCCAAGCATTATTATTATTATTAGTTACGTGAGGCTTTTAGGGGGAGACGAAACTCATCCAACCTCACGTGGTGCGGGAGAGGGGAGGTCTCGGTAAAAATCAACATAAAAATACCAGTAGGGCTAGCATGAACAATTGCTACAACGTTTTCGTATCGCCTTCGACTATTTTTGTATTGGAAAATGAACAGCGCTGCGGCGGTGAAAAGTGGAACTAAAAATTAGTATAACAATTTTGACATTTCGCGAGTTACGTTTTTGAATACGTTGTCGAAAAAGTTCATGAAACCGGCACTGGTTCAAATGAATTAAAACATGGATATCTACTTAAATGTGATTTCTTAATCCGATGTGTTCCTGTCTTAAATGTAAGGTTGATATCGAAAAGAGGAAAAATTTACGACACTTAAAATTCACTGTATGCGATTCATACGCAACCTTTGTTATGCTAAAATACTGTACTCATGGGATTTGAGGACAGTACTTACATTGTATCTCATATTTTGGTAAAGAACTATAAGGCAACTAGCTGCCCGCCCCGGCTTTGCACGGATAGACATTATCAAATATTTTGTCTACGTGAGCGAAGCCGGGGCGGGCTAGTATAATACATAGCCTATGTTACTCAGTGATAACGTAGCTTTATAACGGTGAAAGAATTTTGGAAATCGGTCCAGTAGTTTTGGAGCCTATTTAATACAAACCCACAAAAATACAAATCTTTCCTCTTTATAATATTAGTATAGATATAGATTATTATATTATTAGTGTAGATGAAGCTGTAGATATAGTATAGATTTATTTCATGAAAGCAGTGACAAAACCAACTTGGTAGCTTTCATTTTGATATTTGTAATTTCGTACTAATGTCTAGAAGAATTTTGTTACAAATTGTAACATCATGATTGTTACATGAAAAAAGACAGAGCACTGAGTTTCTTGCCGGTTCTTCACAGTTGGTTTTTCCGAAGCGGTGGTAATTTAGCCTTTAATAAGTGCCTAAACTGAATAAATTATTTATTGATTTAGATTTAACATATACAGGATTACAAATAGCTCCTTAAAACATGAGTGGATTGGTGTGCTCCACCCTGTATACGCGTCACATGCCAATATGCCGCGGCAAGCAAAAACACGAGGCTTGCTTGATGGCGGGAAGGCATGTCTCATTGTCTGGACCGAAGCAGAACTATTTATTCTGAGAATGAGCAACAATTAAACGAGTCAAGAGGATCCAAAACTTGAGTTTGACCGCGCGACTTTTTTCCAATAATTACCAAGAATTATTTCACAACGATGTTTTGCATTCGTGGCTAATTAAAAATTGTATTGATTGTGTTTGCTTGCGAGGGGTTTGTGGCAGTTTTGCGGCTCTTAATATACATAGTTAGATTCTTCATCTTCTTCTTCTTCCTAAGTATGGCAATCAATCCCTTCAGGGACTATTTTTGCCAGTGTCGGGTGAATTTTCAAGTTTCAAAATTTCTCGTGTTTTCCGCATTAAATTGTCTATTGTCATGCATTCTAATGCTTAATGGAGTTTCTGGAGACAATCCACGGGGTAGCAGATCGTAACACGCCTTTAGGTCAGAGGTAACCTATTGACCAAAATGATAAATCACTTAACCCAAAAGTCGTATTATGGCACTATTTCCAATGTTCTTATAAATCAGTCATTAAATGAAATTTTACTGCACATAACGACACCAAAAACACATTAAAGATCACTATAACCCAATTTTCGAGACACTGGAAAAAATCTCAACCGCTCCGCCTGATTTCCGCACAAAAACTTCATAGTTAGATTCAGTTTTGTTTGACCCGTATGAGGATTTTATGAAGGTCTACTTTACCACCGGTTCGGAAAAAGCCACCTGAGAAGAACCGACTAGAAACTCTGTCTGTCAGTGCAGTTTTGTCATGTAGCAACCATAATATGATATGCCGTAGTGGCCTTGTGGTTAAAGCAACGGCCTGTCATCTGATGGGCCCAGGTTTGAACCCGGCCTGTACCAATGAGTTTTTCAAAGCTTACAGTGATCACACGATGAGCTTAAAAAAGAGAGGTAGGGCGATTTGGAATCTCCCGTAGATTAACCATTAACATTAGAGCCGCCCGACTGGGGACTGTACCTCCACCTTACAGAAGACCGCAGTGAAATAACACTACTTTGATGTAGTGTTGTGTTTCTGCGGTGTGTAAGGTTGCCAGTGCTCCACGAGGATACGCTGCGCTAGCACAGTGACTCCTCATCAACAGGATTGGCAACTCGTTAGTGATATCCTTGGTATTGCTAGCGGCTATAGGCTACGGTGACTGCTTACCATCAGGTGGGCCGTATGCTTGTTCGATACGGTTTCTAAAATGACACATTGTTAACAGGTCTTGTTAATATCATTATTAGGTATTTACATAATGCCTACATATATATGTTAATTTGTTCGTACATGTCACGGTTCGATCTGTGAATTATGCCATATAACAAACATTCCAGCCCAATTTAATTAAATTCAATTATTAATTATGCGTATCATCTTTCTTATTACTCTCCTGCAATTTGTGGCAGTAATTTAGTGAAACGGGGCGGAAGTTACAGGAAGGGGAAGCGCGCGCTATAAGGAGCTCTGGTACCCGTACCGCAGGAACACAACACTACATCAGAGTAGTCATTCGTGTTTTTAGGGTTCCGTACCTTAAAAGGAAAAAAGGAACCCTTATAGGATCACTTTGTTGTCCGTCTGTCTGTCTGTCTGTCGAGAATTTTTATCTCAAGAACCCGTGGAGCTATCAAATTGAAATTAATATGAAATACCCGGGTCTGTGGTCCCTTTCAGCTGTAAAATAATCAAACTTGTCAAAGTCAATATGAAGAAAAGATATTACCGTTTATGTCACAAATTTTCGCATATTTTGCGATTTCACAAGGGAATCAAAACCTATAGGGTACTTCCCGTTGACCCAGAATCATGAAATTTGGCAGGAAGTAGTGTCTTACAGCACAAGTAAAGGATAAATCTGAAAACCGTAAATATGCAGTTTTTTTTAAATGCGAATTTACTAAAATATATTCCTGAATCGCGCTGTTGAGAGCCACCGACGAATAATGACCTCATTTGAAGTTCGCCTAATTTAACCTTACCTGCAAGTGTGTACGGAACCCTCGGTGCGCGAGTCGGACTCGCACTTGGCCGGATTTTGGCTAGTTAGTTAGGTATTTGGCTGCAATCTTCTGTAAAGTGGCGATGCTATCCCAGTAGAGCAGCTCTTTTTAGAATATACAAGACGGTTGTTAACTAAACAAGTTTCAATCATCCACTATGTCATTAATTCCTCAAATCAGACACCTTATAAAAGTCATAAATTTCAACATTACCGGTGCAGTTACATTAAAATTTGATTTATTTAATCGTAGCCAACGATAAAAGATTGGGCGAGACAAATTTGTATTGGTTTTATGGTGAACAAAATTATTTTCAAACAGGTACGCAAGCATATGCGTGTATTAATACCTTAAAGAATGCGAGATGTTTGTGTTATTTTATAAACAGATCATTTTATAAGGTGATAGAACTTGTCTCATTAACATACATACATACTTAACAACATGCCAAGTCCGTCACGGGGTAGGCAGAGAGTATAGAGTGCCACTTCACTCTTATACCACTAAGGTGGCACACAAGTATACGGCCAACCTGATGGTAAGCAGTCACCGTAGCGTATAGCCGCTAGCAATACCAGGGGTATCACTAACGAGTGGCCAACCCTGTTGTTGATGAGGACACACTGTGCTAGCAGCATTACTACTAGCCCAGCGTATCCTCGTGGAGCACTGGCAACCTTACTTACCGCAGAAACACAACACTACATCAAGTAGTGTTATTTGACTGCGGTCTTCTGTAAGGTGAAGGTAGCCCAGTAGGCTCCAATTTAAATGGGGAAACCCGACCTCTTATTTTACTTCACTCTTTCTTAAACATAAATATTTATATTTAATAGCTTAAATTAACATACAATTTCCGAAAACAAATGGTTAGTTTCAACGCTTATTTCATGCTACAGCGGCAGCGTGGAATCAGATCAAAAACGTAAGCGTATCCAACAGAACCCTAAAACCTCAGAATAGATAATATACTTACTATTATTAAGACTGCTGTCCGTCCGTTTTGCTTTGGTAAGCTGTCAATCGCATTAATTTTATTTACTAGTTTTGAGCCACGGTTTCACCAGCATGGCTCTAGAAAACAAAATTTAGTATTTCTGGATGAAACGTGTCTTCAATCAAATGTAATTAGTATCGGTTCTGTAGCTATGACGAGAAAGCGTAACAAACAAACAAACACATTCATACCAATATTATAAATGCGAAAGTAACTTTTCACGACGAAACGGCTGATAGCTCATAATTAAGGGATAATCATCCATTTTGGTCCAAATCTGAAAGTGCCGGCCAACGCAATTTTTCTTGTATATTCTGTTAGAGCTTGCCCGTCTGAGCATATATTGCTATGGCACCAAAGCTGTAGGACCGTTGTTGTTAATTTAATTTGAGTTCGAATTTGTTTGTTGAAATTAGTCATTCAAAATAACCAAAACAAATTAAAAATCCTGTAATGTCCAACTTTGGTGCCATAATAATAAATGCTCAGACGGACAAGCTCTAACAGAATACAAAAAAAATATCGGTCGGCACTTTCAGATTTGGATCAAATCTCTATGAAACATGGATGATGTAATTTGGCAAAGAGATAGGTTATAACCTGGGGAGGACATAGGCTATCTTTTGTTTTTAAACAAATGCAGACGAGAACAGCTAGGTAATATAATTAGCTCAGAAGAGATAATATAATACGGATAAATATTAGTGAGGACTGTAGGATATACGATTTTTTTTAACTAACAGCCTCTAATTCATCCATTTTATAACAAAATTATGTAAAGAACAAATATTGTCCACTAATAACATACTTATATGTAAATGTCAAACATATTAATGCACAGACAAAACGCATTTATTGAAATTGATGTCTGCAAACACTTTAGTAGACGGATTATATTGTGTAAATAAATATTGAGTGGATTTCATTTATGTTTGAAGGACTCAGAAGGAATGAGTCCGGGTCATCAATGCAGAAAACTTTAATGAATCTTGAAAACTAATCCATACTATCCTGTTTGTTTGTTACCTTTTCACGACTTAACGGCTGAACGGATCGTAATAAAATTTGACAAGAAGATATATATAAGATATAACCTAGGGAAGGACACAGGCTTTGGTCTTTAAACAAATGCAGACAAAGTCGGGTTACAGCTAGATATGAGTAAAAAGATGCCCTCAGCCTTTTCAAGACAAGACGCGAGTTGATAGCATTACAACTGCGTCACGAAACTACATTGAATAAAGACTTATTTTTAATTTCACAGCAAGCATACCTCTTAGTACGTCGAGCATGACCAGTCAAAGGGTACCCTTAAATGGTGAAAAAAAACAACAACTTGACCTCCTCTCAAAGTGTCCAGTTCGTGACCCGTGCATTTCAAGCAAAGGTCACAATATCACGATTTGGACAAAAGTCCTTTGTCGCGTTTCTGTCACGGAGTACTGTGACAATTCTCACGAATAGACTCTTTATCTAAGTTCATGAGAAAAAGTTGATTCTTTATGGTACAAAGATGTACGGCGGTTATCGTAAATAATGTCAGGATATTGATGAACGTTTAAGAAGCAAAAGAGGTGTGCAAGTCTCTAGTGAAATGTTTTGTTTAAATTAGTTCATTCGTACACAAAACTTATGTCCGTTGAAATATCAAAGAATGGCGTTTAATTTGCTTTTAAGTCAAAAATAAATTCCACGCGTACGAAGTCGCCGAAATAACCCCCCAAGGGGTAGGCAGAGGCCCACTTTCCACCGAAGATAATTTGGTGCCAACGCGACAGATGGTGAGTCCGTCGCCGTCTCTTGGCCACTACATACGTCCTTGAATTTCTCAGACGTATGCAGATTTCCTCACGATGTTTTCCTTCACCGTAAAGCTCTTGGTGTGACTAATCACTGCACTTAAGGTATAAAAGCTTATTGGTACAGACCGGTGGGATTGGAACTTGTGTCGCTAGAATAGCAGACAACGCTTACTACACGAGCGTCACGGCTCCTAGTGTAAGAAGTAATTCTGATATTTATATTATGAAGATGACCTCTCCTTGGTGTTCCCAAGGGATACAGCACGAGGGCTTCAAGAAGAGGGGAGAGATTGTAGCAGAGTGCACAACGAGTGACACAGATACCTCGTGTTGCAAGCGTCTATAGGCTACGGATCAGATCAATTTAGATAGGTGGAACTTTACGAACAACGAAATGACGGTAGTGCGAGGGCAAGGCGTAGTTTCGTTATAGATGTGTGCGTGTAATTGTGTACATCTGCACTGGTATGCGTAGTTTTAACCGGCATAACTTTTGTTTGCAAAGTTCCATCAGACTTTATAATTTGATCAGAAGGCTATAGTGACTTGCAATTGGCCCAACTGTTGCTTTTGTCTTAGAGTTTGTTTGTCTGTAATGAATACATAATAATCACGTCAAATCCCTTTCGGGGTAGGCAGAGAGAATAGGGAGCCATTTCACGTATAGTGTGTCATCTACTCTGGGCTTATAGTGATAGTTTTCAGTATTTTTCAATCACACTCAAATGGCTAATTTGCTTTGATTTACGGCGTTCTCAATAATTTATTCATCATTCTCCTGCCCTTATCCTATATTATTTGGGGTCGGCGCAATATGTATTTCTCTTCCATACTTCTCTATCAGCCGTCATCTCTGTATTCACTTCCTTTCTGGCCATGTCATCTTTCACACAGTCCATCCATCTTTTCTTAGGTCTACCTCGACCCCTGTACCCATCCACATTCATACATAAAACTTCTCAATAATTTATTACATTGGAATATTGTACTTAGCGCCGATGTTTTTACCGAATCATACGCGAGTGAACTCGGGCTCTAAACTAAAGGAATATCATCTGAGGTGAAAGTATCAATGATGTTGATATATGAATTGGTTTGAGACTAAAAAATATTCTCTATACTCTAATTAATTAAGTTAATGAAATAAAAAAAATTAGAAACCACGTCAAATAGAAATAGTATTTTTTTTTATCTTAATGCTATAACAAGCATACGGCCCGCCTGATGCGGGTAAGCGGTTACCACATCCTATGGACGCTTGCATCATCAGGGGTATCAATCCCGCGTTGTCGACCTTTCAGAAATCTCTTGACAACCTTCTTGATGAACCCCATGCTGTACTCCTTTGGGAAAACCTCGGCGGGGAGTTCATTCCACAATTTGATCGTGCGCGGGAGAAAACTCCTTTGGAATCGCGCCTTGCGAGACTATATCGTTTCCAATGCCGATGGCGAGAGGAGAGAGATTTTCTTAATTTCTCGCTGAAAAATTAGAACACACTAAAGCTAATTAAAAAGGAAAACGTAACTACGAACCTCATAAAAATCCCAAAAGATAATGTCTTTCCAATGTCTCGTACAGAATCACTTATGAAAACACAACACAGTCACTTATTCCTAAATTCTCATCAGTTTTTGACACTAGCTATTGCAAAAATTATTGTGCTTCAAACACGTCCACCTCCCGACACAGCTTCAAACACACTGACTTGCTTAAGCAAAAGCTCTCGAATAAGGTATTAGGGTATAGGTACTGTCCCGTTCTAACGCCGTAAAGCCCACAAGAGTGAAAGAGATGGGTAGAATGGCATGCATTATACTGTCCCCGTAGGCGTTTTTTTTCGAAGGAACCTTGTATATCTATAATATTGATAATACACGGTGCCCGTTGGTGACTTATGCTACTGCGTTTTCATTGATCTTGGGCATTAATATCACGATTTGGGAATATTTAGGAGCCAGGAGAGCAGAAGGTAGGGTACAAGAGCCGTGGTTTTAAGGCATGAAGCGTTGCCTGCTATTCTAGCGACGCAAGTTCCAACCCACCGGTCTGTACCAATGAGATTTTCTAACTTAAATGCAGTTTGGTAACCACGAGCTTTACGGTGAAGGAGAACATCGTGAGGAAAAACCTGCATACGTCTGAGAAATTCAAGGACGTATGTAGTGCCTAAGAGACGGCGATGGACTCACCACGGTCATACATATCTTTACGTCTAGTCCCAAGGGTAGGCAGAGAGTATAGAGCGACATTTCACTAGGGACTTGCACAGCTCTTTTGCTTCTTCTACATTCATCAATCTCTTCATACATGTCCGCCGGTTCCGAGTACTCTTTACCTTTCCATCATTGAGTATTCTGACAATCCGATCTAGAAAGTTAAACTTGGCCCTTTCTTGGCTTCTATAACTAATGCAAAAAGAGTCGCAGCTATCGACTTGTATAAATAATTTTAATAAAATGATACTACAAAGTCTATTCCATTCGGACAGACATGTACGTAATACTTATCAAAACATTTTGATAAGAATTTACTTTCCAGTTTAATTCAAGTGTTATTATAATCAAGATGGTACAGTCGCGTAGAAAAGATGTTTTAAATACATTTTCGATTATATCCACAACTAATGGCAAGAAGAGGTTTTCAATTAGTAAGAAAGGTAGGCACAACTGTATCTCCCGTTAAAATAGGAGCTGCCCGACTGGGACAGTACTCCATGTTACAGAAGACCGCAGTGAAATAATACTACTCTGATGTAGTGTTGTGTTCCTGCGGTGAATAAGGGCACCAGAACACCTTATAGAAAGAGGTAACTTACCATCATGATATGCAGCTAGTATACAGAATCCTAATATGGTTGGCAACGCGCTAGTGATACCCCTGGTATTGCAAGCGTCTATAGGCTACGGTGACTGCTTGCCATGAGGCGGGACGTAGGTTTTTTTGCAACATTGGTAGTATAAAAATTCATTGATTATTCTTAGGTATCAATAAAAGCTAGTTTTTCACCTGATGGTACGTGTCACTCCCACCCATGCAATGCGTCAGATGTAGTTCGAACAATTTTGTTTTATACCACTATGGTGGCAAACAATACAGCCCAGCTGATGGTAAGCGGTCTCCATAGCCTATTGCCGACCCTAATTTATTGTGAAGCATCAAAATCCAAATACCTTTTGAAAAGATAATTTTTAATTAAAATGTACAATTAAATGATTAATTACCCAAATATTATGTACCCGCTATACCTCGCTCTTTATTTGTTTATTTTGCGATCCTGAATCTAATTATTGCAATGAATTCAACGGACAATGAGTGATTGATCAGTTGCGGTGTGGCCATACTGAGAAATTTCGCAATACACGGCTAAATACGAAATCTTTTTTTATACCACTAAGGGGGCACACAAGCATACGCCCCACCTGATGGTAAGCAGTTACCGTAGCCTATAGCCGCTAGCAATACCAGGGGTATCACTAACGGGTTGCCAACCATGTTGTTGATGAGGACTCACTGTGCTAGCAGCATTTGGGATTTCCCGTGGGTTTTCCCATTTAAATTGGAGCCGCCCAGCTGGGGACTGTACCTCCACCTTACAGAAGACCGCAGTGGAATAACACTACTTGATGTAGTGTTGTGTTTCTGCGGTAAGTAGGGTTGCCAGTGCTCCACGAGGATACGCTGGGCTAGTAGTAATGCTGCTATCACAGTGAGTCCTCATCAACAGGGTTGGCAACTCGTTAGTGATATCCCTGGTTATAGCTACCGGTTATAGGCTACGCTGACTGCTTACCATCAGGTGGGCTGTACGCTTGTGTGTCACCTTAGTGGTATTAAAAAACGTACCATTATCGTGTTGCCAATCTACGCGCTTCCTTAGCGCACAGATGTAAAATCCATCAAGATTGCGATGTATTTTGACACCACACGCCGCGGGTTCGACCATAGCCTCATTACGTACCCTCATTTCATCCCAAATAAAAGCAAAATGCAATATTAATGACATTTTTGGAAATTTTTCAAACTGTCTTACTATCTGAGTGATTAATTTCTTGGAGCATTCTTTAATTCTCTTGGTTAGACTGTTTAAGTGATTGGAATGCAGAAATCAAAATCATTAATTCAGTGAACTCTTATAAGGCTTTTATGAAGGTCTACTTTATCACCAGTTCAGAAAAAAAGTTTTTCCCAAAGGATTACAGCATGGGGTTCTTCAAGAAGGGTGTGAAGAGATTTTTGAAGGGTCGGCAACGCGCGATTGATACCCCTGGTGTTGCAAGCGTCCATAGGCTACGGTAACCGCTTACCATCAGGTGGGCCGTATGCTTGTTTGCCACCTTAATGGTATAAAAAAAAAAAGCTGCCTGAGAAGAACCGGCAAGAAAGTCAGTGCTCTGTCTTTTCATGAAACAATCATGATATCTATACTTATATGATAAATGCGAAAGTAACTTTGTTTGTTTGCAAAATTTTCAGGACTAAACGGCTGAACGGAATAAAAGAAAATTTGACAAGGAGATAGATTATCTTGGCTTTTGTCCTAAACCAAAGAGACGAAGCCGCGGGTGATAGCTATAACACTTTCTTTAACAATATAAAATGTTAACTAAATTCTTCTAGACATAAGGATTTACAAAGATCAAATTAAGGCTAACGAGTTGGTCTTTAGGGTTCCGTTCCTTAAAAGGAAAAAGTAACCTTATAGGATCATTTTGTTGTCCGTCTGTTTGTATAGTCTGTACAGCACAGGTAAAGGAAAAAATCGGAAAACCGCACATATGTAGTTTATTTTTTAAATGGGAATTTACAAAAAAAAAATTTTGAATAGCGCCTATAATGAGTCACCGACGAATAACCTCTTTTGAAGTTCGCCTACTTTTTACCTTACCTACAAGTGTACGGAACCCTCGGTGCGCGAGTCAGACTCTCACTTGGCCGGTTTTTCATATTATATCATTGTTTAAATCGTTTTAAGCTATTACAAATACCATGAGCGGGGAACCAAAGTGCAAAGTAAATTTTTATCTCAAAGACTTGTCGAAACGACAGTACTTAAGAATAATAATTCTTCCTCCCATTAAGGATGTATGAAGTGGATGAGTCGACAAATTTTTTGACATTTTGATACATAAAGAACGTGAATATTCTCTGCTTGTTGAAGGTTAAGCAGCAGATATACTCGCAGATAGCTTTGATGGGTAACCGTTTGAATGATTCATAATATAGTTTTTTTTATACCAGTAAGGTGGCAAACAAGCATACGGCCCTCTTGATGGTAAGCGGGCTACGTAGCTTATGCATGCAACACCAGGGTTACTTGCGCATTTTTTACCCTAATTAGTTATTTCGAATAATACGCATTGAGTATGTGCAATCTCGAATTGCGTGGGATTTTTACGCTCGATGCAGATAATAGCATTCACATAATATATGTATAAGCGTGCTGGAACATATCTCGCTCAGAGAATCAGCATTGCTATCCAACGCGGCAATGCTGCCAGCATTCTTGGCACGCTCCCGCGGGATTCTGGGTTGGGTCAAATCTTTTATCTATAGGTAGGTACGTTAAATTTTTGTAAATAGTTTAATCTGTTTTGTGTCAATAAATGTATAGGCATACAAATAATCACAGCAAGTCCCTTACGGGGTAGGCAGAGAGTATAGAGCGCCATTTCACTCTCCACTTGCACACCTCTTTCGCTTCTTACATTCATCAATCTCTTCATACAAGCCCGCCGGGTCCAAATAGCTTTCGAACTATGATAGGAGCTTTTACTGCATTATGAATATCTCTTACGTGAAGCACTAGTGTACCGTGAACGTACACTACACTGTGTTACGGTGTGAAGGGTACTGTAGCTAGTGACATTACTGGCCATAAGAGACTAGGTACTAGGTGGTAGGCCTCTTATTGCAAGAGTCCGGCTAGGTGGGTACCACCGCAGTGTCAGATATTCTGCCGCCAAGCACTAGTGTACGTACACTACACTGTGTTCCGGTGTGAAGGGTACTGTAGCTAGTGACATTACTGGCCATAAGAGACTAGGTACTAGGTGGTAGGCCTCTTATTGCAAGAGTCCGGCTAGGTGGGTACCACCGCAGTGTCAGATATTCTGCCGCCAAGCACTAGTGTACGTACACTACACTGTATTCCGGTGTGAAGGGCACTGTAGCTAGTGACATTACTGGCCATAAGAGACTAGGTACTAGGTGGTAGGCCTCTTATTGCAAGAGTCCGGCTAGGTGGGTACCACCGCAGTGTCAGATAATAATAATAATAATAATAATTTATTACTCATTTAAGAAAGACGTTACAATTTAGTAATTGATAGGTACAGAGTAAAGAAGGTTAGTCTAAATAACATATTATGGGTCGCAACTAGTTTCTTAGCTAGGTTAAAAGATAACCTGTATTAAAGGAACTAGTCTCTCACCCCCAAGAAGAGTACAATATTGCCTTTCTAGAATGTTAGATAATTAAGTGGATGATGAATACTTGTGTTTGTATGTGCGTGTGAATGTGTGTGTGTAGTGTGTGTGTGTGTGTGTATCTGCATGTACATATAAATCAAATTGCATTCTATAGTTAATGTTTGTCTCATATAAGGTTTATCCTAAAAGCCATTCAAAAACATTTCTGTCTCGTTATATGTCAGTGTCGAAAGATATTCTGCCGCCAAACTTAAACTTTACATTAAAGCTTCTGGGTGAAGCTGCATCTGTTGACGAGTGAGACGCTTACTCTCGACTCGTCTCGTCACCTTTTTCTATGAAAAACGGTGACGTGTCTGTAACCTTTCTACTCACAGCAGGAGTCAAGTCCACTGGGAATTCCTTCTATGACATAGTTACCATTTTATGATACTACGGTCGTATATGTATGTTGAAAAAAAAACAAACAAATCATTAACTAGTGGATAAACGGAACGGGTAGAGGATGGAATGTCTTAACATTGTAGTGTTAAGGCCAAGTTATTGGTAGCTTGAGGTATTATTCTTTTTTTTATACCACTAAGGTGGCACACAAGCATACGTACCACCTGATGGTAAGCAGTCACCGTAGCCTATAGCCGCTAGCAATACCAGGGATATCACTAACGCGTTGCCAACCCTTTTGTTAATGAGAACTCACTGTGCTAGCAGTATTACTACTAGCGCAGTGTATCCTCGTGGAGCACTGGCAACCTTACTTACCGCAAAAAAAACACAACATGAAAGTGTCATTTCACTGCGGTCTTCTGTAAGGTGGAGGTTCAACCCTCAGCCAGCGGCTCCAATTTTATTGGGAAAACCCACAGGTGATCCTATTTCACCCGCATAAGCCCTTGATTAATGCGAACGACATGCTCCTATCGTCTCGTAGTAGAATTAAAAATATTCATAGCCTTTGAATATATATATATATATATAAATATTTTAATCTAACTGCAAGCTACCCCTTAAGAATGGCCGAAGCTCAGGCTTCGTTCGGTAGGTCTTTGAGTCGCTATCTAGCTGATTTATTAACCGTCTGTCTGGCGTTAGGCTGCGGGCACATTGGTGGCGCTAGCGGGTCACTCATGGAGTATACATATAGTGTATGTATGTATAAAATAATTTAAAATGTTTTCCCTAAAGAATCCGCTAAGAAATTAGAAAGTAGTGTTTTTTTTTATTTATAATCATTATTATTATTAACGGCATGTCAGCACTCATTTTTATAAAAATAAATGGGGGTAGATAATAATATTCGTTCTACCCGCGAATTTAGAAGGAAGATACACATAGGCTAACTTTATCTAACACCACGCGGGCAAGCCGTGGGTAAAATCTAGTCAAAAATATTAGCAAAAAAAACTCTGTAGCTTTTATATCCGCTAGCCGCCCCGCTACACCACTAAGCCCGCATCCCAATAGCCGTGTCCACTAACACAAGTTTTTTGTGCGTAAGTTTGTCATAATAGGTAGTTATCTATTTAGTGGTACTAGGGGTGTGATTCAGGACCTTTAGGGATTCGTGGGACGTTGGAAAAACGATGTTTGTAAACACTGTGCTGACGATAGACGACTACAGATAAACCATATGTGCGTGGTGGCCTTGTGGTATGAAGCGTTGCCTGCTATTCTAGCGACGCAAGTTCCAATCCCACCGGTCTGTACTATGTACCAATGAGTTTTTCTAAGAACTTAAGAGATAAATCACACCATGAGCTCCACGGTGAAGGTGAAAAAGACATGGCGATTGGTATTTTCTACATTTATCCCTATGGTATGGACATCAATAAACGGTCATATCTTTTCTTAATATTGACTTACAGGTTTGATTATTTTACAGCCGAAAGAGACCATAGACCCGGGTATTACATATGAATTTCAATTTGATAACTCCACGCTTTCTTGAGGTAAAAATTCTTGTCAGACAGACGGACAACAAAGTGATCCTATAAGGGTTCCTTTTTCCTTTTAAGGTAAGAAACCCTAAAAACACTTTTTTTATAGATTTAAGCATTTCAATACGGAACCTCTAACACAGACAATACAAATAAAAAGCTATCTTAACCTTAAAATTTGTCGTAGGGAGGTCATTTTATGATTTAATTCCCACATAATTCACATGTTTTAAGCGCTTTTTTCTACCATATCACCCTGACAGTGCCAACAACGTATAATAATCCACTATTACTAATGTAAAAACCACAAAGAAACTTGTCGGCCATGCTAGGATAGTAGGCCTCTTATTGCAAGAGTCCGGCTAGGTGGGTACCACCGCAGTGTCAGATATTCTGCCGCCAAGCACTAGTGTACGTACACTACACTGTGTTCCGGTGTGAAGGGCACTGTAGCTAGTGACATTACTGGCCATAAGAGACTAGGTACTAGGTGGTAGGCCTCTTATTGCAAGAGTCCGGCTAGGTGGGTACCACCGCAGTGTCAGATATTCTGCCGCCAAGCACTAGTGTACGTACACTACACTGTGTTCCGGTGTGAAGGGCACTGTAGCTAGTGACATTACTGACCATAAGAGACTAGGTACTAGGTGGTAGGCCTCTTATTGCAAGAGTCCGGCTAGGTGAGTACCACCGCAGTGTCAGATATTCTGCCGCCAAGCACTAGTGTACGTACACTACACTGTGTTCCGGTGTGGAGGGCACTGTAGCTAGTGACATTACTGGCCATAAGAGACTAGGTACTAGGTGGTAGGCCTCTTATTGCAAGAGTCCGGCTAGGTGGGTACCACCGCAGTGTCAGATATTCTGCCGTCAAGCACTAGTGTACGTACACTACACTGTGTTCCGGTGTGAAGGGCACTGTAGCTAGTGACATTACTGGCCATAAGAGACTAGGTACTAGGTGGTAGGCCTCTTATTGCAAGAGTCCGGCTAGGTGGGTACCACCGCAGTGTCAGATATTCTGCCGTCAAGCACTAGTGTACGTACACTACACTGTGTTCCGGTGTGAAGGGCACTGTAGCTAGTGATATTACTGGCCATAAGAGACTAGGTACTAGGTGGTAGGCCTCTTATTGCAAGAGTCCGGCTAGGTGGGTACCACCGCAGTGTCAGATATTCGTTTCATACCTCTTGTACATATAAGTGTGAAATAATTATGAAGTTTCCAATGTGATACATGAATTTGATTATGTTCAAATAATAATATTTCACATAGTAAAACCAAATAACGATCTGTCGAATAAAATTCATTTTACAAGCAACAAAACATTAAGTTTATAATTCATAAAAAATAAAGAAATACCGATACAAAGCATTGTCACAGAACATAAAAATTAACAGTACATCAAAAACAAAATCAAAATTTTAAAAAATCTGTTTTGGCCCCAGAAAGACACTAAATTACCATCTGAAGGTCTAGGTTACCATCTATCATATTCTAAGTATAACTAGGAGCAAGATTGGCTACGTCCGCTATTTCATTGACTACTCATTCCGTCATAACAGATGCAGTACATACAAAGACGAGTCCAATTAGCAGACTGCCAAGAGATATCCCTGGTATTGCAAGCCGCTATAGGCTGCGGTGACTGCTCGGTCAGCTGGGCCGTTCGTCATTACCTAAATGCTGCAATTTTAAATCCAATATGGCGATCTGCTCAAAATGGAGATAATTCCACAGTAATCTCTGTGATGTATCAAATGAAACGGTTTAATAACCGAATAAAATTTTGTATTAATTTCTTTCTACCCACTTGTTTAAAATTGTATTTTTTTTTTATTTTACAACACTTTATGTATTCAGATTAATCTATTTACAAAAAACTGAACTTAACCTTCCTACTTATAGATAAAAGTTACTACTTATAGAAAAAGATATGACCCAAACCAGAATCATGCGGGGGCGTGCCAAGAATGCTGGCAGCATTGCCACGCTGGATAGCAATGCTGATTCTCTGAGCGAAATGTTACTGCACGCATGTCGGCTTTAATTTATATTTCTTTTGAGATACTGTTGTTCAATATATACTATGTGTCTGTGTAGTCTTGTTTTCCTGCACAAGTGACCACAATTCGACCACTAAGAAGTTTCAAATCGTACGCTATAAATTCTCCATATGGGTCCCGCATTTGAGCGGAACTTTACGACTTACGTTTGCAAAAAAGTTTGGAGTTTTACTTTATTTTCTAGTTAAACCAAGTTCCGCTTTGAATGTAAGCGATTAGGGATTATTTTCAATTGGTGAGGTCTATATCTACAGTCAAATGTAAAGTTATAGGGTTGTTAAAAAAAAATTAAAGTATTCCCTTTTCCGTTATGTTTCAAAATCAAAACTTTTTTTTTTATTTAGTTCCAGGTCCCTGTAAGGCTTAGAATGTCTACTTTAAAACCGTTTTTTATGGCTCAATTACAAATGGGTAATCCACGGCACCCATTTCACACTCTTTTTAAGCTCATGGTGTGATTAATCACTGTACTAAAGCTTAGAAAAACTCATTGGTACAGGCCGGGGTTTGAACGTGGACCCATCAGATGACAGGCCGTTGCTCCATCCACAAGGCCACCACGGCTTCAGTGATTGTATATGATACTAGCAGCCCGCCCCGACTTCGCACGGGTAGACATTTATAAAAAAAAATGTCTACCCGTTTTTAGACATTTTCAGGCATATTTTTTTAATTTTTCTCTCCTTTAGAACCATCCTCGTACTTCATGGTATATTCTAAAAAAAAGTAGTAGTGAAATCGATGCTCTCGAGATTTGCGCTTATATTATATATTCAGGTGTCACTTACTGTTCGCGCGCCATCTACCAGCCAGCGCGCTCGGCTAAAAGGACGTCGTCTCCAAGCCAAATATTTTGCACGGAAAACAATTGCCTCCAATGTTAAATATTAGGTCCTTACATATGAAATTGGCGTTTTGTATGGGAGGAACAAAAAGTCGAATATTTTTTAATATAATATATTTAATTAATCAAAGTATGAACCATTATTTTCTATGCACTTTTGCCATCTCATAGGTAGTTCATTGATCCCTTTACTAAAAAAACCAGTCGGACGGGAATCAATAAAATCTTTGAAGGCGATTTGGACTGCCCCATCGGAGTTGAATTTTTTCCCTTGCAAGAAGTTATCCAAATTTCGAAAAAAATGGTAATCTGTTGGAGCAAGGTCCGGGGAGTACGGAGGATGTCTTAGACTTTCCAATTGAAGCTCTTCTAATTTAGTAGCCGTCTGTAGCGCAGTGTGTGGTCTAGCGTTGTCGTGAAGCAGCAGTGGCGTGGAGCGATTGACCAGCCTAGGTTGTTTAGCCGCTAGCTTTTCCATCATGGTTTGCAATTCCTGACAATAGACATCAGCCGTAATAGTCTGGCCAGATTTGAAAAAACTGTAATGAACAATACCGGCACTAGTCCACCAAACGCTTACAAGTAACTTTTTTGGGGTTAATTTTCGCTTGGGGCAGGATTTGGCTGGCTGGCCAGGATCTAACCATTGCGCTGAGCGCTTCCGATTATCGTAAAGAACCCATTTTTCATCACAGGTAATGATTCGGTTTAAAATACCTTCATTATTGTGCCGGTTTAGTAATGTAACGCAGCAGTCGACGCGCGTTTGCCGGTTTGTTTCAGTCAATTCGTGAGGTACCCACCTTTCAAGCTTTTTAATCTTCCCAATTTGCTTCAAGTGAATTAAAACAGTTTTATCACTAACATTGCAGCCTGCAGCTAACTCGGACGTGGTTTGCGATGGATCCGCTTCCACAATAGCCTTCAACTCTTCATTATCAACTTGAGTCTCAGGCCGTCCACGGGGCTTGTTCTGCAGGTCGAAATTTCCAGAACGAAAACGTTGGAAACAAAAACGAACTGTGTTTTCTTTTGCAACACGACCGCCATACACATCATTCACCCTTCGAGTTGTTTCCGCAGCACTAGTGCCACGGCGGAACTCGTACTCGTAAATAATGCGATATTTAAGGTTTTCCATTTTGTAAAATGAGTGACGCAAACAGAAAAAAACAGAAGAAAAAAAACAAATGAATGACGATCATCGAAGCACAAATACATGAGTCTATAGCTGTACAAATTTGAATTTGGAATTCCTTACCAAAGAGGAGAAATTCGTGATTAAAGTGGCCAGTACGAAAAACGCCAATTTCATATGTAAGGACCTAATATTTTTCTGTTCTATAAAATTCGAATATTTTTCACGAAGACGAATAGACGCTAATTTTTTCACGTTATTGTAATCTTTTGTATTAATATCGAATAAATTGTTATTATCAGTTGTAAATTAAACGATTCATTTATACGGTGTACACGATATATTTTCACATTTCGACGCACTCAACGACAATCATCGCATATATACGGAAACAGATCTGGAATCATCACAACTCTTCACGTCCCTAACAATTACATTACAATTTGTTACAGTTTTATGCTAAGGTTAAACATAAACACACATCCTTTGACTCTTCTTCGTGTCGAAAATAACCTCATTAAAAACATAAAATTATGCATTTCAATGTTCCTTTAGCGCTGTTAGTTCGATAACATATACTTTTTAATCTAATTTATATTTCCATATAGATCGTAACATACTAACACATCTATATCTGAAGAGACAAATTAAGATTGCCGTGCGAGTCGGACTCGCGCACCGAGGGTTCCGTACACACTTGTAGGTAAGATTAAAAGTAGGCGAACTTCAAATGAGGTCATTATGCGTCGGTGACTCTCAACAGCGCGATTCAGAAATATTTTTTAGTAAATTCGCATTAAAAAAAACTACACATTTACGGTTTTCTGATTTATGCTTCTACTTGTGCTGTAAGACAGTGCTTTCTGCCAAATTTCATGATTGTAGGTCAAAGAGAAGTTACCCTATAGATAATATATTATTTACTCTGACCCTATAGGTTTTTATTCCCTTGTGAAATCGCAAAATATGCGAATATTTCCAACATAAACGGTCATATCTTTTCTTCATATAGACTTACAGGTTTGTTTAATTTACAGCCGAAAGGGACTATAGACCCGAGTATTTCATATAAATTTTAATTTGATAACTCCATGCGTTCTTGAGATAAAAATTCTTAAGCGTTAACCTAGAACCATGAAATTTGGCAGGAAGCAGTTTCTTACAGCACAAGTAAAGGATAAAATATGAAAACCGTAAATACGTAGTAGAATATTCCTGAATCGCGCTGTTGAGTCACCGACGAATTATGACCTCATTTGAAATTTGCCTACTTTTAATCTTACCTACAAGTGTGTAGGAAACCCTCGGTGCGCGAGTCCAACTCGCACTTGGCCGGTTTTTTTTATACCACTAAGGTGGCACACAAGTATACGGCCCACCTGATGTTAAGCAGTCACCGTAGCCTATAGCCGCTAGCTATAACCAGGAATATCACTTACGATTTGCCAACCCTGTTGTTGATGAGGACTCACTGTGCTAGCAGCATTACTACTAGCGCAGCGTATCCTCGTGGAGCACTGGCAACCTTACTTAGAAATAACACTGCTTGATGTAGTGTTGTGTTTCTTTACCGCAGAAAAACAACACTACATCAAGCAGTGTTATTACTCTGCGGTCTTCTGTAAGGTGGAGGTACAGTCCCCAGTCGGGCGGCTCCAATTTAAATGGGAAAACCCACGGAAATTTCCCAAATCGCCCTACCTCTCTTTTCTGTAATATTTGTAAAATAAATGTTTTGTAGAAGTGTGTCCGAGAGTTAATGGCCTGCATTTCATGTTAAAACTTGAATATGACCCCCCGGGCTTACTACAAGGGTTATGTACCAGACAATAAATAATATTGAAGTTTTAATAAAAATAATATAAAGGAAAAAATTAATAACCACTTGGTAAGGATACCGCTTCGAAACAATTATGTTAGACACTCATCAAATGAAACAATAAAAATTTGCGACCAACTAAGTGACGCCGGTTAAAACTACGCCTCACTACATGTTTGAAAAACCGACGGCACTTCGTTGTTAACAAAGTTCTATGTATTTTGTTTGTAGTTGATGGTGTGGTATAGTGGACTTCTCTTCAGGCTTTGATACTCTTCTACACGTATGCAGGTTTCCTCACCATGTTCACACACACATTACTCAGGCTCCGTGCCATAGTCCACAGTGGCCAGTGCGGGCGGTGGACTTCACACACGGCTTTGATACTCTTCTCACACGTATGCAGGTTTCCTCACCATGTTCACACACACATTACTCAGGCTCCGTGCCATAGTCCACAGTGGCCAGTGCGGGCGGTGGACTTCACACTCGGCTTTGATACTCTTCTCACACGTATGCAGGTTTCCTCACCATGTTCACACACACATTACTCAGGCTCCGTGCCATAGTCCACAGTGGCCAGTGCGGTCGGTGGACTTCACACACGGCTTTGATACTCTTCTCACACGTATGCAGGTTTCCTCACCATGTTCACACACACATTGCCATGGCTCCGTGGCATGGTACATGATGTATCTCGGTATTTTCTAAAGGAAAGGATGCACTTATCTCTCCGTAAAAAGTAAACTCAATTAATTATAAATCATAAAAATGTCAAACATCAAAATTAACCAACATACCCGCCCGCAGATTTTTCATTTGAAATATCTACGTAAGAGATACGATCAATTTTTTTTAGATATCGATCGCCTGCGCCGCGTACTACCAAAGAATCTTCGGACGTCATAATAAAAATATAAAATAAACATTCAAAATATCCGAATGCCTACGAGCGGGAAGGCAAAAAGACAATCGATTCCGTCCCGTTCTCACGCTTGCAACTAAAACGGGACGGAGCACACCGAGCGCTCGTAACAGAAACAAAACGGATGGTAGTTTTTTTTGTTAAAAATGTATGTTTTTTTGTAAATTTAAATAAATACAGTCACACGCGGTGAGACAGATGTGTCTCATATCTTTAAACTTGTATTTAGATGTTCAGAAATCAAAATCCTTTAGGGTTTTTTATTTATTTGTGAGGTTTAATGCCGAGACATCAATAGACATGCGTTGCGCGACCGAACGCAGTGAATGGACATTTTATATCGTGGGGTTTACTTCGAACTGACTCTTTAATCTGACCTTTGGCTACGTAATGGAATGTCACTGTGTAATGAAGAAATTACAGAAATTCTTACAACTTGTATAGCCGTGGTGGCCTTGTGGTTGAAGCAACGGCCTGCCATCTGATGGGCCCAGGTTCAAACCTAGAACGCTACCAATGACTTTTTTTAAGCTTCAGTACTTAAGTGATTATTTATACCATGAGCTTTAAAATGAGAGGTAGGACGTCTCCTGAGGGTATTCCCATTAATATTGGAGCCGCCCGACTGGGGACTGTACCTCCACCTTACAGAAGACCGCAGTGAAATAACACTACTTTAATGTAGTGTTGTGTTTCTGCGTCGAGTAAGGTTGCCAGTGCTCCACGAGGATACGCTGGGCTAGTAGTAATGCTGCTAGCACTGTGAGTCCTCATCAACAACAAGGTTGGCAACCCGTTAGTGATACCCCTGGTATTGCTAGCGGCTAGAAGCTTTATTTTCGGTCCTAATTCATGATATCCATCATGGTCCTGTCCTTCTCTCAAGCATTGGTGTGGTCGACACTAGATCTAACCCAATGTGGCTGGTCATCTGATTGGTACACAAAGCGGTTGTCATCTGTCCTTCTCTACACATCCTACCCTTGTAGGATATAATATATAATATATAAATATCTAATACAATTTTGCATTACCAAGAAGTTTTTGCAGTCGCTTATTGAAAAGAGTATGCCCAGTTTCTTGTCGGATTCTTGTCAGCAAAAAACGACCTTCCGAATCCGGTGGTGGATTCTGAAGATTTGAAAGTACTTGTTTGTAAAGTCTAGTCAAATGAAGATCATTTTGATTTTGAGTTTACGCAGTCGACATGTGGTTCGACCGCAAATAAAAATGGTAATCATTATTTAATTCAACTGAAGCAAGATATAAGTTAATGTTTTCTTAGGGTTCTGTACCCGAACGGTAACCATGGAACCCTCTTACTAAGACTTCTCTGTTCGTCCGTCTGTCTGTCAGCTGTCTCATGATCCGTAATAGGTAGACAGTTGAAATTTACACAGAATGTGTATTTCTGTTGTCGCTCTAACAACAAATGATACAAATGAATAAAAAAAGGGGCTCCCCTACATGGCAACAAATAGACGCTTGAAATGCTCAGAGGGTGTTGCCAGATTTTCTAAATAAAATGCAAATTTACTATAACAAACTTTTCATTTGCGGTTGGTTCAATAGTGGTATCTAGGGATCGAACGGCAAAGTTAAGCCTCAAATTTAATCTAATTAGTTTTTAGTGCGGAACCCTCGGTTGAACTCGCATTTGAGGTTTTTTTGTAGCAAAATCCCAAGTTTCATTCATATAATTTGAAAAAGGATGCAAAAAGCAATCTCTATCGCCAAAGCAGCACCTTATCGAGGCATAAAGCTTTTGATAACCATCAAATGATCTGAAATGGGTTTGAGAACGCGATTATAGACATTATTTGGGCCTGGCTGCTATAATATGGAGGGAGTGCCAAAATGAGTTTCACTAAAAATATTATTTCCGTGGTGCGAGGTAAAGTTTACGATATTTTAAAGTAATAACAAATTCGTGGTGTATTATTTTTTAATGTGCTTAGGAGCCGTGGTGGTGTGGTGTGAAGTTGCCTGCCTTTTCTAGCGACGCAAGTTCGAATCCCACCGGTCTGTACCAATGAGTTTACTAGTCACACCTCGACTGTACGGTGAAGGAAAACATCGTGAGGAAACCTGCATACGTCTGAGAAGAAATTCAAGGACGTATGTAGTGCCTAAGAGACGGCGACGGACTCACCTCTGTCATCTGTCTGTCACGTTGGCACCAAATTCTCTTCGGTGGAAAGGTCACCCCATCCAACACTTGGCCGTAGATAAGGTTTATTAACTTCGCTGAACACAGTGAAGGAGTACAGCATGGGGTTCTTCAAGAAGGGTGTGAAGAGATTTTTGAAGGGTCGGCAACGCGCGAGTGATACCCCTGGTGTTGCAAACGTCCATAGGCTACGGTAACCGCTTAATTGCCAACTTAGTAGTTTACAAAAAAGGTGATAACTGTACAAGCCCCTCCGTGTATTAGACATATTTAGAAAAAGAATATACACATTAGCACTGCGCGGGAACCGAACCTACAACCTTTGAAACCCTAGTCGCTGCCACCTATAGACAGTCATTATTTCAAAAAAAAGATCTTAACTGATAACAAATGTAAGATAAATCAAAAGTAGGAATATATTCGAGGTATGCGTTATCATACATACATACATACATACACAAAAGACGGCGGTTTAAAGTTGACTTTTTTTCCTTAAAATATTCCTATCTGCCTGCCCTAGAGTCATCAATAACGACTATTCAGTCCCTTTATTCGGCACGATACGGATACGACACGATTTTTACTCGCGATATATTTTGTTACATTAGTGCGTATCGTTATGGCTTGCAGGACGTATCTCTGCTGCAGAAATATAGGGCGTCAGTATAAGAATGTATTTTTCAATGTATAATATTAAAATGAATCGCTGAATGTGTTGCTAAGCCCAAATCTCGAGAGCAGCTGAACCGATTTCGCTAATTCTTTTTTTAGAATATTCCTTAAAGTACGAAGATGGTTCTTACGGAGACAAAACATTTCCATACTAAAAATAAACTAGGTTAAATGTCAAATTTAACTTTGTGGTTAGATCCCTAGACACGGATACTGCACCAATTGCAAATCGTAAGTTTGTAATAGTACCTACATTCGCGCTTTTTTTTAATTTAGCAATACACACACTATGAGCACTTCAAGCGTCTACTTGTTGCCATAATTAAGATAGAACAAAAAAAAAACAAAAAGAACACTTTGTTAGTAGGGGAGCCCCCTTTACATTTTTATATATTTTCATTTTTATTATTTGTTGTTATAGCAGCTACAGAAATAAACATACTGTGAAACTTTCAACTGACTAGACAGGCAGACGGACGGACGGAGAGCGAAGTCTTAGTAATAGAATTCCGTTGGTTACCCTTCGGATACGGAAACCCATACAAGATACATACCTATTTTTACTATGATATTTATGAAAGAATTTAGGTGTGTAATTCCAGAACTATTTATTTAATTTATTAAGCACACTGATCAATAATCTTTTATTGTTTTACGATTGACAAAGGTGACAGGTAAGGGAAGAACATCATTAAACGTTAATCTTTAAAAAGAGAGGGTAGGGCGATTTGGAATTTACCGTGGGTTTTCCCATTTAAATTATAATATATATATAAAAGTTATGCTGCTATAGGTCGCGGCACGAAACTCTAGCGCTGACCGTTATTGCGCAGAAGTAAAAAATAAGGTGTCTTGGCGGGGTACAGGGGTGAAGGGCGAGCGTGCGTTGCGCCGATTGGCTCTCCAGTCGTACTCCGTCCCCCGTGCCGATACGACGCTCCGCGCACTTCCAGTGTACAGTCGCGTTCTGAATTGTTTTGTTGTCATCGTTAATTTTTGTTGTTGTTTTTTGTTAAGTTTGTTTTGTTGATTTGTTTGTTGTGTTTGTTAGTTTATTCACTGTTTGATTAAGTTTGAACAGTTTTTAAACAGTGAAAATGCCGAGGCCGAGAAGGAATACTGTTTTGAAAAGACAGGCACGGAAAATGGTGTTTGACGTGCATTGTTTTCTGAAAAGGGAATCGAATGATTTCATTAATTCCCTGAAACAAATTCAAAGTGAAATTGGCGAAGCTGCGAGTATTTTACTCGATTCTGACCGCAGCACTGTAGATATAAGTGAAATAAAACAAACTGCAGAAGTTATTCAGGCGGGAAATATAAAATTAAATAGTATAATTAGTGACTTACAGAAAATTCAGAAAAGGACAGCTGAATCTACAAAGACGTCCATAGCAACGGTAAGGAAAATCTCCACTGAAGCCAATAATTCCGACTTATTATCAGTATTTAGAACACCAGGCAAAAAACGCTCCAGATCAAAACCGGTCACAGATATTGATAACTTTGATCAAGGATTAATAAAGAGGTGCATACATAACTTTCATAGGACAAATAATGAACTTCCCACCGTCGGAAAGTTGAGAAAGAAGCTAGAGGAAGATATAAATTTCAAAGGCTCAGAACGAAGTCTTCGACGAATAATTAAGAGTTTAGGGTTTCGGTGGAAAAATACTGAAAACAATCGAAAAGTACTGATTGAAAGTTCAAATATACGTTTACTACGTATCGAATACTTACGCAAAATAAAACAATATCGCCAAGAGGGAAGGCCCATCGTATATACAGATGAATCTTACGTAGATTCATCGCACTCTGCTCCAAAAGCCTGGACCGATGGTACTACAAAAGGTCTCAAAAAACCTATCTCCAAAGGACAGCGGGTGGTCATTGTCCACGCAGGATCAGAGGCTGGGTTCATACCGAACGCACTGTTAACTTTTAAAGCTGGTGCGAAATCAGGCGACTACCACGACAATATGAACTACGACAACTACGAAAAATGGCTGAGGACACAGTTATTGCCGAACTTACCGCCTAATTCTGTCGTGGTAGTCGACAACGCATCATACCATAATAAACAATGGGACCTTGCACCCACTTCTAATTCCAAAAAAGCTGACATGCAGGGTTGGCTTACTGAAAAGGGCATACAATATGAGGAAACTCTACTAAAACCTCAACTATACAATTTAATACGGGCTAACAAAGATAGATTTAAAACATTTTCAATTGACAGGATACTAGCAGAGCAAGGACATCAAGTGCTAAGACTGCCACCATACCACCCAGATCTAAATCCAATCGAAATGGCATGGTCTGACATAAAGCAATATGTAGGCAGTAAAAATGTGAAGTGGAGTGTTGCTAAATGTATAGAACTAATTCAAGAAAAAGTTTTGCTGATGGGTGCTTGGGATTGGGGAAAGTTATGCCAAAAGGTAAAGGACATAGAAGAGCAATATGTCAAGAGTGACCATGTCGTGGATTTGGTTACAGAAGAATTCATCATTCGCGTTGATGGTGACAGTTCAGAGGATAGCCTTGGTGAGTCTGATGACGATGACGCTGTTAGTGCCGACGACCGAAGCAGCCCTGAGCCGGGGCCCTCAGTAAGCAAAAGGCCCTGTTGGGATACTATTGAAGGTGTAAGACCATTGTCTGATTCGGACTAGATATCGGAAAGGAGAATGCGGTGTCTGATGTCCACACCCTGCCGAACTCGCAGGTTTCTTCTATCCTGAGAAGAAACTTCAGTAGGTTCTTATGTAATTCGGACTTAATATAATTTTTTTTATTATTTGGTATTTAATATAAAAATTTACAAATCCGATAGTGTATTTATTTTTCTACTCCCCATAAACTTGTTAAAAATTATATTGTAGGTAACATGAAGTAATATTTGCGTGCGTGACAGTACCCATACGCAGTTAAGTTCCACATTTTGTTCACCGCTAGACTTACTATTTGACTTTACATTAAAACATTATTTTGCTGTTTTTAACTAAGCAATTAAATTACTAATTTGTATTGCGTGCGCGATGGTACCCATGCGCAGCTATCCCCTCCACGTTTCGCTCAGCGCTAGAGTTTCGTGCCGCGACCTGTAGCACAGTGAGTCCTCATCATCAACATGGCTGGCAACCCGTTAGTGATACCCCTGGTATTGCTGGCGGCTATAGGCTACGGTAACTGCTTATCTGTTGGGCCGTATGCTTGTGTGCCACATTAGTGGTATAAAAAAATCAATATGACAAGTGTGTAGTTCACATATTTCGAGATAGATGGCGCATTAAGGCTAGTATTGCGATTAACTCATTTCAACACCAAGTAAAGGAACGGCTCGCGCGCAAATCGCGCATCAAAAAACAGTCGAGTAATTTCAGGCGCCATTTTCCAGAATTATGGTACAGTTAAGTCGTGCGGTGTAAAAGTCACAAAATTTTACGCGTCAAAATCAGTTACACTTTGAGCGGTGACTTATTGGTACTTCTACACGAAAGATTTTTTGTCTCTTTTGTAACGATGTCCCAAAGGGTAGCCACGCGGTGAATCATCGGCCCGGAGCGGTCTTGGGCCATTTTTGTTTTTTTTATTTGTTTACGTAAAAATTGTATGAAGGACGATTGCTGGGTTGTGTGTGGGATTCTTGAACATTACTTTAAAAAGGAAAAAAAAGTTTTTAAATTGTGGTACGTGTTTCAATAGGTAATTTAAACATTCAAGAATAAGAGAGTTTTATTCAGATGGTAAAAAATGTTATGAATTCACACAACGAGTAAGATACAACATACACACATTCAAACATACGAATAAATACAAACCTCTTCCTTTTTTGAAGTCGGTTGGGGTTTTCAAAACGCATATGAAAGTAAATCCGTTACCTATAACAAGAAAAATGATTATGTTTTGTCTATATGCCTGTTTGTAATGGCTTATCTCCGAAAATGATGCACCAATTTAACGAGACCGGCGGATAGCTAATGTTACAAGGCGTAACCTACTTACTTTTTTAAAAATAGCTAGGATACCGAGCAAAAACATGAAACCCATAAAAATTTACACTAGTGTTGAATAACTATTGATAGTTCCGCTAACGATAGTTGACCTTGAAAAATAGTAACAATATATCGATAGTATCGATATCACAAATTAGAAATTAGCTACTACTGTTGTTCGGAAGCAATAGTATCGATAGAATCGATACTTTAATATCATGATATTACTATCACTAGTATCGATAATATTGATACTAACGATACGCTATCGATTCTATTGATATGACGTCATCTATTTAGCGATAGTCGCCTATCGATGGCGAGCCTAGTCGGCACCACGCGAGTGATAGCCCTGGTGTTGCTAGCGTCCATCGGGCCGTATGCTTGATTGCCAACTTAGTGGTATAAAAAAGCAGTCACGGGCACAATTAGTAACATAAATTGGCCGGACATAATATCATCTGTAGAATAGCATTGATCGCCAATTTACTTGTATCATGGCTTGCTGTCTGCACACATCGACAGACTCGACAAAAATGTACTTAAGACAAAACTTAAATCGTATAAGAGTAAAAACGACAATTTCTTTGTCTTTCAAGAGAAAAACATGAGGCATTCATGCCACCGTTAAACACTAAGTAAATTCTGCAGGTAGCGGAGGTATAAGAAACTTGGAGGTTGCATTTTATGAAACTACTGGATAATAAGATGACTTTGATTCGGCTGTTCTTATCTATCTAAAAGCGAAATGGGCTCGAAGGACCATGTCGCGCCTCAGAGTTGATGTTGTGTAGTGGTCTGTTGAATAGGGCTGGATAACTCGCTATTTTGCATAAATAAAAGTCTTGTAATGACCAGCACACGTCTTGTATATTTGGATGTTGGCGGGAGAGTGCGAGGGTTGCCAGCACATAAATTTACAAAAACTGCTATTTTAGTGTTGCTATGCAACACGTAGGATTTCCTATTGAAATTGGAGCCGCCGGACTGGGGACTGTACCTCCACCTTACAGAAGACCGCAGTGAAATAACACTACTTGATGTAGTGTTGTTTCTGCGGTGAGTAAGGTTGCCAGTGCTCCACGAGGGTACGCTAGTAGGATTGCTGCTAGTACAGTGAGTATCAACAACAGGGTTGGCAACTCGTTAGTGATATCCCTGGTATTGCTAGCTCACCTTCAGATGAACGTACGCTTGTGTTATAAAAAAAATCCACTTTTCTTATACAACTTTTAACCTTACTTACATCTTGTATCAGTTTTAATTATAAATTAAAAAGCTTACTCCAAAACTCTTAGCAGTTCTCTGACGTGCGCCAAATATCTCTGTCAGGACAAAAACGAGCCGACCGGTCTAAGTAATTCGTCAAAAAAGTACGGATGCCTGACTGATCGACTTAATTATAGGACAATTGAACAAAACTTGTACAATGTCCCTTCTACCAACATATTTTGGAGCTCTCCGTTGGATACAAGCTAACTTAAGCCTTAACTACTGTGTAACAAGGTGGTCGATTTAAAAGTCGGCGGTGCAAGTATACTGGCGCGTTGACCCCGCCCGCGTCCGCGTTTTTTGCCCGAAAACAGTTGAATTTGGGTGGAGCCAAAAAGTGTACCACCTAAATAATTACGTACTTTGACCATTACACACAAAATTACAGGGAAATGAAGGTATGCTATATGCACAAATTGATCGTATGTAGGTAGGTTGCGCGTAATTAGGCGTTTCAACGGATTTTTTCAACTTTTCCGTAATCAGTCCCACTTACTAATTAGTCATTATTAAATTATTATTGTACGTAGTTGTCACGGCTCACCTGATGGTAAGCAGTAATCGTAGCCTATAGCTAGCAATACCCAAGGGTATCACTAACGCGTTGCCAACCCTGTTCTTGATAAGGACTCACTGCTAACAGCATTACTACTAGCCTATCCTCGTGGAGTATTGCTAGCGGCTATAGGCTACGGTGACTGCTTACCATCAGGTGGGCCGTATGCTTGTGTGACACTTTAGTGGTATAAAAAAAATTTGGACGAAGTCTGTCAAGTCCGCTAGCGAGTTTTAGTTACTACTAGCGACCCGCCCCGACTGGAGATATAATATATCTTCACGCCTTCCCACAAGGGTTCCCGAAGTGATAGCCAGAGGTTACAACACCCACTTTCCATCGAAGATAATTTGGTGCCAACGTGACAGATGGTGAGTCCGTCGCCGTCTCTTAGGTACTACATACGTCCTTGAATGTCTTCTCAGACGTATGCAGGTTTCCTCACGATGTTTTCCTTCACCGTAAAGCTCGTGGTGTGACTAATCACTGCCCTTCAGTTAGAAAAACTCATAGGTACAGACCGGTGGATTGGTACTTGCGTCGCTAGAATAGCAGGCAACGCTTCATCCCACACGGCTATAAATTCACCCCTAAGGGGTTATCCATAAATAACGTCACAAGAATTTCATTTTTTGACACGATGCCTCCCCCTATTCAGAGCTAGTCATATTTACCAGACTACCGTCGGTCCCTCGTTGTCGTTCCCTACGCTCCCGTCACATCGTAGTGTGACGTCACACAACTTTAGACATTTTTATGTCAATCTAGACACGCGGTCGCGTGTCAAGCCAAGTTCAAGCTAGACGAGCAGCACCGTGTGTAATATTACACGAACCATTTGGAGCCACTTTTGACCCCCTCATAACTCAAAAACTATTTCACATTTACATCTCACGTCTTTTGTAGTTGAAGTCAACAACCAAGGCGTATAACAATATCTTAATATTGAACTTGGTTCTCATTTCATATTTATGCTTTTGATGGGATAAAAATTACGCAAGATTATGAAAGATTCCGTCCAACATACAGGTGAAGCTAAAAAAGGGTGTAAAAAATAATATTCAGTTTGTGTAAAAGCATACTTTATTCTTATTTTAAACGATCTTTACATCTTATACTTCACAGCTTTGGTCTATATAGAGCGTGCAACAACAAAACAACTGACAAAAAACTTAAAAATCCAAAAAATTGCACGCCCTCTCATCCTTACAACTACCGTCCCGCATTCCTTAATCTTAGTAAATAAAAATTGATTTTTTATTTTAAAAAAGTTACAAAATCTAGCGATCTGCTACCAAATGTGCGATTGTACTTATCTTTTACACATTTTCCTAGAAAATATATATTATATATATTTTTATTTAGCTAAAAAGAAATGCAATAAAAATTCGGAAACGAGCACCAGTGATAAAAAATAAATTTTAAGATCTTAAGGGTTGTCCACACCATACGTGAAATTGTATCATACTTAATCTTGTGCTAAATGATCATGTTTTCAGAATAAGCTAATTCTTTAAAAAACATATTGAATCTGATTTCAAAAATATATTTTTGCAACTAACGGCATAACTTTGGCAAGATTTTCGAAACGAATCCACTTATTGTGACGAATTACCGTACTTATACTTAACCTTTGTTCTAGCTGAATTTAATATCGATTACAAATGAATTTGCGTTTCAATAGCAAATCGTCCCTACATTGTGAACGTGACGCGGCAGCAACAACAACTTTGTAGCACCAAACCGCGTTTGATGTCGCGTTGCTTTCACAGTCTATGAGAGGTATTTCAGGCCGCAAATAAAATTGGTAATCATTATAAAAATTCAACTGGGACAAAGTACGCATCCCTATTCCCGCATTTTCTTAATAATTGCCAAGTAAATTCGATTTATTATCACCCTTCCACTCAGGGAAGTCTGGAACAAGTTGAACTTTTAAAGCCCCTCACTTTATATATTTATCAAACTTGTCAGACTTCGTCATGTCTAGTTATATTCTGGTACGAATAAAACCATCCACAAGTCAGAGTATTATTTCCATTGACCACCGCGTCGTTTAATATAACGGTAATTATTAAATTTACTTATATAAATGTATTTAGGAAAAACTAGGCATGGCTTACTCAAATATACCCAATTAGATTATATTAATTTGACACGAATATTTTCGTTATTGCTCTTATGGCAATTTAATGCCACTTTATTATTCCACTCAAATGGCAACAATCATACGGCCCACCTTATGGTAAGCGGTTACCGTAGCCTATAGACGCTTGCAACACGGGGGTATCACTCGCGTTGCCGACCCTCCAGAAATATCTTCACACCATTCTTGAAGAACCCCAGGCTATGCTCCTTTAAGAAACAAATTGGCGAGGAGTTCATTTTGTGTGTTATAATAAGAATTTTGAGTTTCCTCAGATTTGAAATGCGAAATTGTATTTTGACGACTTCAAATAATTACGTGGACCCTTAAACTTGATATCAGTTATTCAGCCGTACGCCCTATGAAGATGTGAATTAGATCGAATTCCCCGCATTTTAATAGTTTTTTAACTACACTTTCCCACTGCTGGGTGTTGGCCTCCCCCAATTCTTTACATCATACTAATCAAACTTTATCCGGCTGATTTCACTTCAATGAACGATCTTTATACATAATTGTACGAAGTGATTAGTTTTGTCATTTGATTTAGAACAAAATTACCAATTTCAGTATAATTTGAGCCCAGCCATGCCATATTCTCATTATCAAAAGGAGATTATTAGGAGCTTGAAATAAGCTAAGTTTAAGTAATAATTCACTGTGATCCTATCTTCTTGCAATAAGAGGCCTACCACCTAGTACCTAGTCTCTTATGGCCAGTAATGTCACTAGCTACAGTGCCTTTCACACCGGAACACAGTGTAGTGTACGTACACTAGTGCTTGGCGGCAGAATATCTGACACTGCGGTGGTACCCACCTAGCCGGACTCTTGCAATAAGAGGCCTACCACCTAGTACCTAGTCTCTTATGGCCAGTAATGTCACTAGCTACAGTGCCTTTCACACCGGAACACAGTGTAGTGTACGTACACTAGTGCTTGGCGGCAGAATATCTGACACTGCGGTGGTACCCACCTAGCCGGACTCTTGCAATAAGAGGCCTACCACCTAGTACCTAGTCTCTTATGGCCAGTAATGTCACTAGCTACAGTGCCCTTCACACCGGAACACAGTGTAGTGTACGTACACTAGTGCTTGGCGGCAGAATATCTGTCACATTTTTGAAAACAATGGCAAGTGAATTATTAAATAAACTCGTGCTTATATCAATTATACATACATCGCAAAAAAATGGCATTAGAATTATAATAATGGTAACTATAAGATTACAACTATGTTCCTTTTTACAATGATTTAATAATCAAATAATAATAATTTCCCATATTTATTTTTAATTTTGTATATAATATGTACATGTACATATAGTCAAATTCTTTAGATATCAATAAACCTGATGAGAAGTACAATAAAATAAAAATATATAAAATAAAATCTTAAACAAAGTAAATAAAACTGTCATAACAGAGAATAAATGGATTTATATATATAAAATACGCAAAGCACCCAAATGTTGTCGTTCCCTACGTATTTTGATTGCAAGACCAGTTCAAATATTCTACGTTGACACTAAAACCATTATTACAATAAGTAGAAAAATATAGTTACATACCGAATAGGACGGCATCATGAAATAACGAATTGAACGACCAAATAAAACAAGTAAATGATGTACAAAATAAATATTGTCATATCGTGTTTGTTACAAAAGATAGAGCACTGAGTTTCTTGCCGGTTCTTCTCAGGTGGCATTTTTTTCCGAACCGGTGATAAATTAGACCTTCATAAGAGCCTTATTAGGGCCTAAACTGAATAAATGATTTTTTATTTTGATTTTTGAGTTTGATTGTAGACAACTTACACTACATTAGAAGTTATTTTTTTGTTCAAAAATCACTTTTTAATGATAACGCCAATTCGAGAGGCAGGCAGAGTATAGAGCGCTATTAAACTAGAGACCTTTCACTTTCTGCTTTTTGAAATTCATCAATCTCTCCATACATTCCCATCGGTTATTATTTTTGATCACGACTTAACCGTTGAACAGATCGTAATGCTGGCAATGAGATAGATTTCGGCCTCGGGAAGGACATAGGCATTGTCTCAAAAATATTCCTTAAGGGGTGAAACGGGTTGAAAGTTTGTATACCGTCTTAATCAGCTTAGTTAAGAGTGCTCATCTTACAAAATTACGATTTTTTTTTCTAAAAACACGCGGGCGAGGCCGCTGGTAATAGCTAGTTAAATTATAAATGTGTATGACGTCACACTTATACATGTGTTTCCAAACTTTGAAGCTAATTTATTCATTTTCACGAAAACGTCGCTTAATCCGTTGTTTCACAACATCGTCCGATTTTATTGAAAACGTCAATGGTTAAAAGCAGATAATTTTACTTTATAAAAGTATGAATGTCTTAACACCGAAAGAGATCATCCATTTTAATGTAATGTAACACTGAATTTAACTTTAAAGTTGGCAATTTTAACATATTTTATTTTAATTTGATGGTTAACAAAATTGACTAGACATGAACATATCACGATAAATGGATAATCGGTATTGTGATGGTTTTTTAAAATAGGATATTGTTTTGTTTAGTTATGTTAATTTTTCACCCATATCAAACAGATGTTGAATACTTCAAAATGTTTTTTTAAACTGTAAATTATGTAGATAAAAAAAATTGAAGCGTTCTCTAATCGATCAGAAGACTGGATCTTGAAAATTTACCAATTAAAATGATTTAACTTGGTTAAAAAAGTACAACTTAAACGTACAACAGAACAAAAAAATGATTTTTTTTTCTTTAATTTCTGTAGATAGGTTTATCATCAGATAAGATTTATGAGATAATTTTAACCATCATTCATACTTTCAAGAGGACAATTATATTATATTAAGAAAAATGTATGTAAAAAGCACGATATACGATCTTTTTACACAGTAATTTGTACATAATTTTATTTTATATATTTATTCATACATAACTTTATTTTACTTGTATTTATTACGATCAATATTCTAATGGCAGTTTTAGGCGAATATCAATCTTAACACGAGCAACGGCGTGAACTTCCCAACAGTGGGATTGTATCCCACAATAACGCTTTTGATAAATTTATAGGAACGAAACGACAAATTGACTAAAAATATATTAGCAAAACTTTATTAGAAAAGTTTACATGATTTATGGATGATCCCTAACAATTTTTTTTTCTCGTAATAAATACAAATAAAACAATATAATAACACAGCATTTAGCGTACAGCTCCTTTTTATGACAAAATAAAAATTATATATGAAAACAAATAATATTTTTAAATCTTTTACAAAATAAATAACACCTGTTATTTTTTTTGGAAATTGCACAAATAAATAACTAAATAGCAAGGAGCCGTACATTCGTCCATTTATAAAACAATAATATATATATATATATATGTAACTTACATACTATTACAATATATATTTTTATTTTGATAATAAAAAATAATAATCGCCGAGAGATTATCGTCGTTTAGAGAATTTGTTATTTTCATTAATTAATTATTTTTTTGTTTTAAACTTTGGAATGTCGCATCACTGTAGAATTCTGGTTAGATCCTGCAAAATAATATTTTATTTTTTTCATAAGCAGAAATTAAAAAAGCCGAAGAAAAGCTACAACTCAGACCATAGAAACAATGGATGGAAACATTTCAAATTACATATATGAATAGAAATATAGTGACTGTCTGCGGGAGATTGCAATGTGGTTTTTTTTATACTACAAAGTTAGTGATTTGACGGTCGGCAACGCGCGAGTGATACCCCTGGTGTTGCAAGCGTCCATAGGCTGCGGTAACCGCTCACCATCAGGCGGACCGTATGCTTGTTTGTCATCTTAGTTGTATAAGCAAAGTGATAGCCCTAGCATTGCAAGCTTCTATAGGCTACGGTGACCGCTTACTGTCAAGCCAAAAACTTGCAAAATTCGTATAACAAATAGTCAAAATGGACATTGAACCTTAAAAGTTATTTTACCAATAGCATATACTTGTTTGCTTTGTTTGCTAAGAAGACAAAATCTTCAAAAAACTATTATCATCATTTTATTATACATACATTGTTAAATGAAAAAAAGACAGAGCACTGAGTTTCTTGCCGGTTCTTCTCAGGTGGCTTTTTTTCCGAACCGGTGGTAATTTAGACCTTCATAAGTGCCTTATTAGGGCCTAAACTGAATAAATTATTTTCTGATTATCATACATACATTTCCATACGGCGCGATAGCCGCGACGCCGTGCCATTTCTGGGTAGGCAGATATAGTGTAGTATTATGACTGAATGGAAAAATGGCAAATTTTAGTTTTAATTTTCACTGTGACCTACCTTTAGGGCAAGTCCAGGTGGGTGAACAGATTGGCTGACAGCCTGACCTACCTCGTATCTATGTAGAAGCTGGGGTCCCGTATAGTGAGGGTTTTCACTATAGAAAAATGGCCGCTTCATTGTATTTTGCCCTGAAACAAATATATCTATATATATAAAAATAAAAATTTGACAAGCCCTTGTGTCTTTGTGTTTGAAACAACGGCTTGCTTCTGATGAGCCCAGGTTTAAACCCCGGCTGTACCACTCAGTTTTCCTAAGCTTAAAGTACAGTGATTAATTGGGATCTCCCGTTGGTTTTCCCATTCAAATTGGAGCCGCCCGACTGGGGACTGTACCTCCACCTTACAGAAGACCGCAGTGAAATAACACTGCTTGTAGTGCTGTGTTTCTGCGGTAAGTAAGGTTGCCAGTGCTCCACGAGGATACGCTGGGCTAGTAGTAATGCTGCTAGCACAGTGAGTCCTCATCATCAACATGGTTGGCAACTCGTTAGTGATACCCCTGGTATTGCTAGCGGCTATAAGCTACGGTGACTGCTTACCATCAGGTGGACCGTATGCTTGTGTCGCCACTTTAGTGGTATCACACAACGCTATCTGGCCCCAAACTAAACAAAGCTTGTACTATGGGAACCAGTAGCTGATACAATACTTATAATACATACCAAACACCCAGACGCAAGGCAAACATGTTAGTCACATAAATGTTTGCCCCGGCGGGAATCGAACCCGCGACCCCTAGCTTAGCAGTCACGTGTACTAACCACTAGACCAGCGGTCTCGTCAACCAAAGTAATATACATATATACATACTTACATAGCTGTGTGTGTGCCGCCAGTGCGTTTTGTTTGGCGATCAGCAACTCGGGCCCCGGCCGGGATAGTTGCTCGAAGTACCCACCTGGAACAAAACAATTAATCTACACTAACCACCACGATGGATGGATGGATGGATGAATGGACGGACGGACGGATGGATGGATGGATGGATGGATGGATGGATGGATGGATGGATGGATGGATGGATGGATGGATGGATGGATGGATGGATGGATGGACGGATGGATGGATGGATGGATGGATGGATGGATGGATGGATGGATGGACGGATGGATGGATGGATGGACGGACGGATGGATGGATGGATGGATGGATGGATGGATGGATGGATGGATGGATGGATGGATGAACGGACAGACGGACGGACGGACGGACGGACGGACGGACGGACGGACGGACGGACGGACGGATGGATGGATGGATGGATGGATGTACGGACGGACGGACGGACGGACGGACGGACGGACGGACGGACGGATGGATGGATGAATGGACGGACGGACGGACGGACGGATGGATGGATGGATGGATGGATGGATGGATGGATGGATGGATGGATGGATGGATGAACGGACAGACGGACGGACGGACGGACGGACGGACGGACGGACGGATGGATGGATGGATGGATGGATGGATGGATGGATGGATGGATGGATGGATGGTTGTTTGTTTGTTTCTCTTTCACGCAAAAACTACTCGACGGATTTGGATGAAATTTGGAACACAGAACTTTCTCAGCTGGATTAACACATACGATACTTTTTATCCCGGGATAGTTTTAGGTTCCTCTGAGACTCTAAGCTCAACGTGGTCGCGGGCAGAAGCTAGTATGTATACATGCAAAAGTTTGTGTGTGTAGTTTGTACCCACTTCACGCGTCAACGGCTGTATGAATTTGCATGAAATATGCAATCGAGGTAGCTTATAAGGTGCATTAACATGTACGATACTTATTTTCAGTTACATTTATACCTAGGGAATGGCGTGATGATTAATACTAGCTGCCCTCCCCGGCTTCGCACGTGTAGACATCATCAAATATTTTGTTTACCTGTGCGAAGCCGGGGCGGGCAGCTAATATAATATACAGCCTATGTAACTCAGTGATAATGTAGCTTTTTAACGGTGGAAGAATTTTTGAAATCGGTCCATTAGTTTCGGTGCCTATTCAATACAAACAAACACACAAAAATACAAATCTTTCCTCTTTATAATATTAGTATAAGTTAAATAAACATACCGGACATATTATTGTGTCCATTCGTGGGGTAGTACGGACTTCCTTGCGGTTGCATTACACCCTCACACCCTGAAATAAATAAAACAAACTTACTTTTTTTTTTTTTTATACCACTAAGGTGGCACACAAGCATACGGCCTATAGCCGCTAGCAATACCAGGGGTATCACTATGGAGTGCCAACCATGTTGTTGATGAGGACTCACTGTGCTAGCAGCATTACTACTAGCCCAGCGTATCCTCGTGGAGCACTGGCAAACTTACTCACCGCAGAAACACAACACTACATCAAGTAGTGTTATTTCACTGCGATCTTCTGTAAGGCGGAGGTACAGTCCCCAGTCGGACGGCTCCAATTAAAATAGGATAACCAACGGGAAATCCCAAATCGCCCTACCTCTCTCTCATGGTGTGATTAATCACTGTACTTAAGCTTACAAAAACTCATTGGTACTGGCCGGGACTCGAACCTGGGCTCATCAGATGACAGGCCTGTTGCTTCAACCACAAGGCACCCACTTTTAAAACTTTAGCAATAACTAGCTGTTTCCCCACGACTTCGCCCGCGTATCAATATCATATATAGCCTGTGTTACTCAGTGTACATATAACATTCAGTTGGTGAATTTTAAAATCGGTCCAGTAGGTTTAATTATATTCGATACATACGAATACAAATCTTTCCTCTTTATAATATTAGTGTAGATATCTCACAAATATAATGAAAATAGGTAGGCCTCTTATTGCAAGAGTCCGGCTAGGTGGGTACCACCGCAGTGTCAGATATTCTACCGCCAAGCACTAGTGTACGTACACTACACTGTGTTCCGGTGTGAAGGGCACTGTAGCTAGTGACATTACTGATCATAAGAGACTAGGTACTAGGTGGTAGGCCTCTTATTGCAAGAGTCCGGCTAGGTGGGTACCACCGCAGTGTCAGATATTCTGCCGCCAAGCACTAGTGTACGTACACTACACTGTGTTCCGGTGTGAAGGGCACTGTAGCTAGTGACATTACTGGCCATAAGAGACTAGGTACTAGGTGGTAGGCCTCTTATTGCAAGAGTGGACGCTCACCATTCGGGGTGTCAGCTTCCCGCTTAACCTGTTGTTGGATGTGATCGAGCAGCCGCTGTTGCTGCAAACGCCGTTGGCTGTCGCTATAAACTGAATTTGCGTCTGCAATAATAACATAAATAAATAATAGTATATCTTCACGCCTTCCCACAAGGGTCCCCGAAGGGGTGGGCAGAGGCCACAATACCCACTCTCCACCGTAGATAATTCGGTGCCAACGTGACAGATGGTGACCACCAATTTGCGCTGAACGTACTTATTATTTCAAAACGAAAGTTACACCTTATAGCATCAGCTCTGCCAATGAAAGTTCTGTTCGAATCGGTCCAGCCGTTTCGTAGATTACCCGGAACAAACAGACAGACAGACAAAAAAAATACAAACAGATTTTTTGCTATAGGTAATATACTTTCATATGCATTTAAAAAAGAGCTGTTAATTTGACATAACAAACAGAGACATACAAAGAGCTGTTAATTTGACATAACAAACAGAGACATACAAAGAGCTGTTAATTTGACATAACAAACAGAGACATACAAAGAGCTGTTAATTTGACATAACAAACAGAGACATACAAAGAGCTGTTAATTTGACATAACAAACAGAGACATACAAAGAGCTGTTAATTTGACATAACAAACAGAGACATACATTTTATTTATTTGTATCCACATTATATGCATGTATTAAAATGCCTTACCTAATTGCTCTTTACTCCGTTCATACAAAAACTTGTCTTCCTCTGTTTTAATATCAATCTCTTGCTTTATATGATTTTCATTGAAAAAGTTCTGATTCTCAGCGGTTCTGTGCTGTTCTTGCAACATCTGAATATTGTGTTGTTGGTTCCTCAGCAACTCAACACTATCAGGAAAACCGTTCTGATAATAATCACCCCTTTGGTAGTTTTTGTCATAGCTATACATGTCAACTTTTTGGTAGTCATTGTCTAATGGTAACTTTTGGTAGCCATTTTCAAGGACATGAGACTTTCGCTCCAGAGCGTACTTTTCAGCTTCTTTATTGTATTCCTCATTTGTCTGCGGTATGTAGTCATCTTTAGTATACTTTTTACCGAAGTCTTGGTATGTTTCAAGTTCGGAATTGTATGATTTCTCTGAGACTTCACTGTAGCTGTTGTTCGGTTGGGAATCGTCATCTTCTGATGCGACAGGGTCTGTCTGCATTGTGGCATCCTGTTTCTCGGGCTTGATATACTGTATCGGAGATATATTGTTCGCGATTACATTTAATGAATGCAGACGGTAAGCTGGCAACTGTAAGACAAATATTAGACTTTTAATATAATAAAAATGAAATAATAATGTTTGTATATATCACACAACGCCATCTGGCCCCAAACTAAACAAAGCTTGTACTATGGGAACCAGCAGCTGATACAATACTTATAATACATACCAAACACTCAGATGCAAGGCAAACATATTTGTCATATAAATGTTTGCCCCGGCGGGAATCGAACCCGCGACGTCTAGCGTAGCAGCACAGTATACTAACCACTAGACCAGCGGTCTCGTCAAAATATAGTCAAATTACAGTCAATTCTGTTGTTCAAAATTACTAAGCTAACTAATTTGACAGGTCTAGAAAGTCTTTCTATCCCTTTCTCATGTGGGGGTTTAAATAAGTATGGCAATATTTTTAGACCTGTCAAATTAGTTTAGTCTAGAAGTTTTGAACAACAGAATTGGCACCAATGAAGAAAAGTTAAAGAGTACTCGGAGCCTTGATGAATGTACTGAAGAAAAAGAGGCGTGTAAGCTAAATGTAAATTGCTGCTCTATACTCCCCGACTACCCCGTGAGGGACTTGGCGTGATGATATGTACGTAGGTATGAAAACATCGTAAACAGAAGACATCTAATCAACACGTATTAATCCTTGGGAAATTTTACATAGTATAAAATTAAGTCGTTTCCGCTGTATGTTCGCTCAGATCTTTTAAACTATTCAACAGATTTTAATGCAGTTTTCAGCAATAGATATAACTAGCGGCCCGCCCCGGCTTCGCACGGGTAGACTTTTATATCAAATATTTTGCTACCCGTGCAAAGCCGGGGCGAGCAGGTAGCCTATGTTAATCAGTAATAGTGTAGCTTTCTAACGGTGAAAGAATTTTTGAAATCGGTCTAAAAAATAAAAAATAAAATTTAGGGGTGGACTACCCCTAACATTTAGGGGGATGAAAAATAGATGTTGGCCGATTCTCATAGATACCGGATAAGCACAAAAAAATTCATCAAAATCGGTCAAGCCGTTTCGGAGGAGTATGGCAACGAAAACTGTGACACGAGAATTTTATATATTAGATTATTCAAGAGGAATGAGGAATGGAATTATACATAAGTATAATGGTTTTGTGTGGACCCATACGAAGACGGAGCGGGTCGCTAGAAAAAACATATCCGGAGTTTAGGCTGAATTGGTGGTTTTCAGGTAAGCAGTAGGTAGTCAATTTCATCCCAATTCTCTTTTTGATGTAGCCAGAGTATAGAGCGCCATTTCACCTCAACTTTCACACCTCTTTTACTTTCTCTACATTCATCAATCTCTTCATACATGCCCGCCGGTTGCGAGTACTCTATACCTTTCCATAACTTCAAGCCATGGTGGCCTTGTGGTTAAAGCAACGGCCTGTCATTTGATGGGCCCAGGCTCAAACCCCAACCTGTACCAATGAGTTTTTTAAAGCCACCAGATGGGCCGTATGCTTGGGTGCCACTTTAGTGCTATAAAAAAAATTCAGTACTTACATTAGATTGTTCAGGGCAGTTGGTTAAATTGCACTGGTTAATGGACGCCGCGTGATTCGCTACCATTGGCCATTTGTCGGATGTAATATTGTCGCTGTAACAAACATATAAGTATTAATGTATTCAATGAATTGTAATTAAATTAAATGAACCCCCCTTGGGCACCACGTCGGGGCCCCACGTGAGATTGGATGAGACTCTGCGCGAATCCACCTCACTTAATTTATGAGCTCCTAACGCTCTGTTTATATACAGATGATTAGATTCAGATAGAGTGTATCACCAAATTTCTGTTGAAGAGGATAAAGTGTGAGGGAACTGTCTTTATTATAATATTTTCCTCTAAGATAACACTTCATGGCCTTAATTAAACAGTAGTAACGCTTGCCATATATTGTAGCGTTGTATCAACGCGGCCAATTGGGGCATTTATTTGCTTATCATAAACTACATTGATGACATTGTCGTTGTCACTCACTATTATACTAATCTAACTGAAGCAATAGCTGAGAGGATATCATCCATGTTTCATAGAGATTTGGTCCAAATTTGAAAGTGCCGGCCAATACTTTTATCGTATATTCTGTTAGAGCTTGTCCGTCTGAGCATTTTTTACTATGACACCAAAACTGAACATTACAGGACATTTCATTTGTTTTGGTTATTTTAAATACCTATTTTCAACAAAAAAGTTTAAGTATTCAGATTTTCGAAATCAAATAAAATGAACGACTATGGTCCTATAAATTTGGAGGCACAGTAATAAATGTTCAGACGCTTGGACTATATGGACGCTTGCAACACCAGGGGCATCACTCGCGCGTTGCCGACACTAAAATATTATAACACATTGTTAAAATAATCCTTTACCTCTGATCAAGGGGCTCCTTCTTAGGTTCCCTGTATTTGACGGTGCGGCTTTTCCTGATAACCATCACTGTACCGTCAGGGTTCAATTTGGGCAAGTTCTGGGAGGGCACCGCGTCTTTGCTTAGTGTCTTCCATTGTCCTGCAAATAATTGAATAGAATTTCATTAAAAAACGAGTGGGTATTTTTTTTTATATGTCTAATTCAATCTTGATGATCGAATAAAATTTAGAGGCTACTCTTATCTTTAAACAAATGCAGACAAAGTCGCGGGTAGCAGCTAGTACGGTATAAATGCGACATAAATGATGACAGAACGAAAATATCGTGACATTCGTAACCACGTGTATGAAGAACAATTCATGTTTCATAGATTTGGTCCAAATCTGAAAGTGCCGGCCAACGCCTTTTTTTTGTATATTCATTTAGAGCTTATCCGTCTGAGCATTTATAACTTAGTTATTTTAATTATCTGGAATATTATTTTAATCATAAGTGTGTATGTATCTGTGTGTGCGTGTGTGTATTTGTGTGTGCGTGTGTATTTGTGTGTGCGTGTGTATTTCTGTTTGTGTGACTGTGTGAGTACATATGCGTAAGTAGCGCGTAAAATGATAAAACTGTCACAGAAATAACTGTCTGACCATAACACTGATGATTCACAAATTACGACTTATATGCTGCGGTTAATGGCAGATTATGTTTGGTAGATATCATACAGCAGCGTGCCCCAACGACGCCCAGCTTTTGGCGGGACTATCCCATTTTACAAGCTGTCATTCAACTCTACTAGCCGTGGTGGTCTTGTGGTTCAAGCAACGGCCTGTCATCTGATGGGCACAGGTTCAAACTCCAGCCTGTACCAATGTGTTGTTCGAAGCTTAAGGACTATGATTAGACACACTAGGTTAAAGAGGTAGGGCGAATTGGTATCTTCCGTGAGTTTCCCATTAACATTGGAGCCGCCCGACGGGGGACTATAATCTCCATAGAAGATCGTAGTCAAATAACATTGACGTTGTGTAATGAGGATATGCTGCGAGTACAGTGAGTCTTCATCAACAACATGGTTGGCAACCCGTTAGTGATACTCCTGGTATTGCTAGCGGCTATAGGCTACGGTGACTGCTTACCATCAGGTGGGCCGTATGCTTGTTTGCCACATTAGAGGTATAAAAAAGTGTATTAATTTGTTCTTTTCAATCCTCATGCTCAAAAAGTACGTCATTGTAACGTTCCAGAGCGGGGAAAAAAAATCTAGAGTATTTTTTTTTAAGTTTTTGATTTCTGTCTGTTACTTATAAAAACGAAAATATTCATTCATAAATAGAACAATTATATGAATAAAGACTCGACTTATTGCTGTTTCATAAAAATAATAATTTACTTTTTGAAAATGGAACTACCACTACCAAATCGTTGATTTCTTCGCGAGAAGAAATAAAAAGTCAGAAATTGGCGCGTAATGTTTAGAATTTTTCTCTAATTACAAATTGAATTGTTGAACTTAATTTATATTTTAATAAATATTTTTTTTCGCATTCGTAGTGAAAAGCAGAGTGTTATACGCGGCGCTAAAACGCATTGTAACTCGGTTTCCATTTACTCCCTCGCTACAGCTCGTAAAACTACCTCATATACAATGGGTCACTTTAGCACCTTGTATAACAATCTACTATTTTGCTCTCAGCACTGACCTCAAAATAATAAGATAAACAAAATAATTATATCATCGACATTTCTTTGTCCACATTCGGAATGGCCCAATACATCATTTTATCCTTAGGTTATTACAGAGCATTTGTCACTTCCTGTGGTTTGGGATAAAGTAAATCGTTTATAATAAACACAAATATTGAAATTATTATAATTGTATTCGTGTGATGTTCAATAATATGCAACCACATTGTTCAAAGGGAATAATATGTTGCAATGGGACATTATATTGTGATGTTGCCATACGAGATTAAACGGAGAATCCCATATTTGTAAGTTCATATTTGAAAACATTATATAGCCGCAATAGCCTTGTAGTTGAAGCAACGGCCTGTCATCTTATGGGTTCAGGTTCAAACCCAGGCCTGTACCAATGAGGTTCTAAGCTTAAAGTACAGAGATTGATCACACCATGAGCTTGAAAAGACTAAAAAGAGAGGTGGGGCAATTTGTGATCCCGTAGGTTATCCCATCAAAATTGGAGCCCGGCTTGGGACTGTAACTCCACCTTACAGAAGACTGCAGTTAAATAACACTACTTGGATGTAGTGTTGTATCTGTAAGTATGGTTGCCAGTGCTCCACGAGGATACGCTGCGCTAGTAGTAATGCTGCTAGCACAGTGAGTCCTCATCAACAACAGGGTTGGCAATTATTTTTTAATACAAGCTTTCATTTGGTCATTAAGCGCTTTAATTTAATTCTTACCCATATATTAGGGATTACTTGGAAAGGATAAATTTCCATTTTGTTAATTCCATATTGGATTAAAAATGGCGGCATTCTCTTACATTGTCGTGTACTCAATCAGACATTGGGAAATGCGAAGCATAAATTCGCTCTATTTTTTCTAGAAATTAATTATATCAGATCTCTATGGGCATTTCTATCGTCTACTTATTGCCAATATTAAGATAGAGCAAAGAAACCCCAAATAAACACGTATCTAGTAGGGGAGCTTGTTAAATTTTCTATTTACCATTTTTCATTTTTACTTTACTTATTTTCATTTTTGTTTGAATAGCGGCAACAGAGGGATCAGGAACAAACCGGCGGAGAATTCATCCCCACACATTGGAACCAAAATGGTCCCGAACTGCGCGGTTCCAAAAGAGCTTCCTCCCGCGCACAATTAAACTGTGGAATGAACTCCCCGCCGTTGTTTTCCCAGTGTTCTTCAAGAAGGGTGTGAAGAGATTTCTGAAGGGTCGGCAACGTGCGAGTGATGCCCCTGGTGTTGCAAGCGTCCATTGGCTGCGGTAACCGCTTACCATCAGGCGGGCCGTGTGCTTGTTTGCCACCTTAGCGGTAGAAAAAAAAAATTTTTTTTCAACTCTCATTTCAACTGTCTACCTAAAACAGTCCATGAGATACAGCTGGCTGACAGACAGACTGACGGACAGACGAAAGGACAGCGAAGTCTTAGTAAACCGAGGGTAACCAACAGAAACCTTATACTTTGACTCTGCTGTCCGTCCGCCCATCCATCTGTCTGTCAGCGGGCAGTTAATGTAAAAAATATAGCTATTAGATTACAAAAGACTAGTATTAATTCATATGTAACAACAAACAAAATAATAATTATATATGTACATAATACAGGCATGGTATTCACATTATTATTATCAGGTTTTCCCAGTAATTACAGAACTGTTTTTCTTATATTATCAAACAATTAATAATACATATTCCTGGCAACATTATACATAATTCATAAAAAAACAATTACTTGTGTGATGAAAATCTGACTACATAATTACATCTTAACAACCCCAAGAAGTAAAAAACAAATATGTAGGAAAATTATGAGAGATTAATAATAATAAAAAGGACATCATCCATATTTCATAGAGATTTGGTCCAAATCTGAAAGCCGGCCAACATATATTTTTTGTATATTCTGTTAGAGCTTGTCAGTCTGAACATATATTACTATGAAACCAAAGTTTTGGTAGGTCCATAGTCGTTGAGTTCGCAAATCAGAATATTCATACATTTCTGTTGAAAATAGGAATTCAAAACAACCAAAACAAATTAAATGTCCTGTAATGGTCATCTTTGGTGCCTTGGTAATAAATGCTTAGATGGAAAAACTCTAACAGAACAAAAAAAATAAAAAAAAATTGCACTGGCCAGCACTTTCAGATTTGGACCAAAATGGGTGATGTTGTTTTAGACAGATTTTCTTTTTCTTTACTTTCTCTGTTACTTTATTAGTGACTAGCTGTGCCCGCACCTTAGTTTGCACTTGTGCACTATAAGCAACTTCCTTCTCCAAATTTTATGTATGTATATGGTTTTTTTTTCAATCCCATGGGAACCACTATACTATATGTGAAACCAGATTATAAGCTGCCTGCATTCTAACTTTCATACAAATCCATTTAGCCTTTGAGGCATGAGGAAGATACAAAACACACAAAAACTTTTGAATTTATACTGATTTATCTCGTATCTAACTCACACATCGCTTCTTTTACGTTAACAAAGAGTAATGTGTTTTAAATATTAACCTGCACTTGTGTGAGTATCAAAGCCGTGTGTGAAGTCCACCGCCCGCACTGGCCACTGTGGACTATGGCACGGAGCCTGAGTTATGTGTGTGTGAACATGGTGAGGAAACCTGCATATGTGTGAGAAGAGTATCAAAGCCGTGTGTGAAGTCCACCACACTGCACTGGCCACTGTGGACTATGGCACGGAGCCTGAGTTATGTGTGTGTGAACATGGTGAGGGAACCTGCATACGTGTGAGAAGATTATCGAAGCCGTGTGTGAAGTCCACCGCCCGCACTGGCCATTGTGGACTATGGCACGGAGCCTGAGTAATGTGTGTGTGAACATGGTGAGGAAACCTGCATACGTGTGAGAAGAGTATCAAAGCCGTGTGTGAAGTCCACAGCCCGCACTGGCCACTGTGGACTATGGCACGGAGCCTGAGTAATGCATTTGTGAGTGTGAGTGTGTTTGAGAAGAGTATCAAAGCCGTTTTAGAAATAAAGGCTACATTTATCAACAAACTAGGCTTGGTAGACTGGTAGTTTGATATTTATGTATGTCCTTTGATATAGTCTAAGGAGATGACATGATGTGTATGCATTATGTACAAAGAAGCATTGTATTGAGCCCTATCCCACTAAACATAAGGTTTTAATTACAATACTGATCAACAGAATGTAATTATACATACATATAATGTAACAAACCACTAAAAATTCTAATTAGAATCTGTTTCGCCCTCAACAAACAAAAACTCGACTGACTGAACGACACAACTGGTGCGCCAAAAAAAGTAAAAGGAAAAAAAACTCCCTCTGACGACATAAAACAAATAAAATTGCGACAATGTATGCGTCAACCGACTCTGTATATATGTGTATGTATATGAGAGATGGAAAAACCCAAAATACCTTTATTCTTACCCATTGTTGTGACGTTGTAGTCGGCGTGCGTAAAGTGGAGACTACAAACTTTAGAGTATTTCGTGAAGGGTTTCGCGCGCTTCAAAATCAAATTCCATTTTTCCGCCATCGCCACATCGCGGGGAAAGCGATGGAATTTCACGTTTTTCGTCTTGCCGGCGAGCGATGTACATTGTGGCACCGTACAATAATAACCCATCTTTGCGAAAATCACTCAGTTTTTGCTTTCCCACTGATACCGCGATGCCGCGTCGCCGCTCACAAACAAAGGGACGCACATTAAACACCCCGCAATGTCCGCATATAGCTTCTTAAAGTGTTTTAAAAATCTTATTTGTTGCAATCGTTATCACGTTGGTAAAAAAATGGAATCATCACACTGTAGCCTTGAATTATTTGACATGTATCACCTTTTTCCCTTCCCACCTTCCCACTTTTTTGTGAAAAAATGGCCACTTTTACGCCATAGACAATTTGTTTATGCTGGCCGTCAAAGATCTGATAACCTATCTTTTAAGTAGTCGATTAAATGCTGTTAAGCCGATTATAATCATATGATTCCTTTCGCCTAACTTATGTGGAAATCAAGTAAAATTTTAAACCGCACGTAACCACTAGAGTAACTGAGATTTAACTACGAATAAAATTACTCTCTTACATTTAATTGTATCAGAGAATAAAACTAGTTACAAAGTTCAACCACGCTTTGGTAACTCCGCTCCAAAAACTCGACTCGACACGTTCGATTTGGAAGCTCCGTCAGACTGACATTTTGTAAATAGATAACGCAACAATTGACATAATTGAAATAAACAGACTTTAACATGGGTAACATTTTCTATGAGTGGCTTTTGCGGGGTTGCCACAATTTCGCCAATGTCGCAATGGTACGTTGTTAGAACTAAAAACAAGCGTTGGAGATGACGAAACGAACACATTTAAGTATTTCAAGTAGCTTATGTTGTACACATACATTACGGCAAACAATAAATACATTTTCTTCAAACGTTTTTTGTTTAAATATCTTTGTGCGAGTGTAATACAAATTCAGTTTCAATTTTTTTTGCCATGGTATTTTTTGCACCCTCATAACGTTAAAACCGTGCGTATTCGAATGTAAATCAAATACATACATTTTTACTCTAAAACGGTCTAAGATAACAGTTCCATCGACAAGATACTCGATTACTCGCTATTTAATGTTTTCGAATAATTATCTTTGTTTTAAAACATTAAAACCAGCAACAAAAATAAAGTAATATTCAATTTTATCTCCAAGGTTTTAGCCGCCCTTTACTAATTAACCATAGAGAAAATGATGAATAATCAGACTTGATTCGATTCTGCCGTTCTGAGCTAAGGTTTTGAGATGTGGCAACATTGATTGTATTTTTCTTCTATTTTGATAGCGAAGCTTGGTGTTTATTGCGCGAAGTTTTGTTTGTTTTTATAAAATTCCGATTCCAAACAACTGTAATTAATGCAATAGAATATACCAGCTATGATAATTGCGACATCAGTTGGGGTTTTACGCTGATAAAATGCCTTATTACTGTACCGTACCGCGGTGTACATCAATGGCTGGGAAAGCGAAAAACGTTTCTTTCCATCAGTTCCCTAGAGATGAAGAGCTTGCCAAATTGTGGAATAAAATCCTGAAACGCGGTAAACCATACACTAAATATTCCAAGGTGTGCAGTTTACACTTCAGGCCGGAGGATTATACAATTACGAGCGTCGGAAAAAATAAAGGTACAATTTTCTTGCACGTTTTATTTTTCTTTAAATGTGACTTTCGTGAGGGTATCTATTGGTGATCAGTGATCACTGCTTTCACACAAACGTGTAGAGTACGTGCCTAGTTAAGGCAATACGTGGTACGTGCAAGAAATGCTGGACTTGCATATAAAATTAAGTTTAGATTAAACTTGAATTGACTTCTCTCTTGCTTTTTTCACACAAGTTATTGTGGCAACTAACAGAACAATAGAATAATATATTTATTCTAAATTCACAAGTAGAAGTAAGAATTTACTTTTCAAAAAGAGTTTGCTTTCCTATCAGGTACAAACTCATTTTAACAGTATTTTGGCACCATTAGAAGTTCTTACAAAGTTAACTTTGATTAAATGAAGTTATCAATAACTTTTCTCGATATTAAGTTGGGAGTAATGCATCAAAACTGTTCAGTATAATAACTAATACTAGAAGTGATTTATATAGACTATCCTTTTTTTTATACCACTAAAGCATGCTACACACCTTCAGTTTTAACTGTACAGTCAAAACTGAAGGCAGTTAAAACTGAAGGTATGTAGCCCACTTAAGGCAGCTCACAAACATACGGCCCACATGGTGGTAAGCAGTCACCGTAGCCTATAGCCACTAGCAATACCCTGTTGATGATGAGGAGTCTCTGTGCTAGACAGAATTACTTCTAGCCCAGCATATCCCCGTGGAGTACTGGCAATCTTATTTATTGCACAAACACGACACTGCATCAATCTATAACCTACTTTACACAGTTTCATTCTATGTCATCTTTCTGGTCTTTGTCCCAATCATTTCAGGGTCGGAACTGTATGTCATTTGACATCATATCCCTCTTTTATACACATACATCATTCTCTTCACACATACCAACTAGTTCGAAGTGCACCTCACCCATATCATAGGGGTTAAAGTGGAAATTATAAATGACGATTGTGTTACATCTGCCATATTGGATTAAAAATGGCGCCATTAAGGTAATCGTGCATTGTTAGAAAACCAAATACGTATGTATGCAAGTTTGTACATGTGCCTTATTTCAGCTCAATCAGACACTGGGCAGTGGATTAATTTTACATGCATTGATTACACAAGCACACCAGACAGATGGTATTAAATAAAAAAAAAATATTCTTCCTCATTGTTTAACATTACTATGTTTAGTAGACTCTTATATTAACAAACTATTATTTTTCTTTCACAACAGCCATCTCAACAATGCAAAAACATGAGTGAGTTGTAACATAGTGGGATATGATGTGTTACATCTGAGAACTCAACCTCTTTGATGGCGCTAAGACTTAAACAAAAGTCGTTAATTCTAGCCACAAAGTTGCCAAATTAATTATAACACTGCTCCCCCAGTGTCCTGTTATTTATTCCCAGTCCAGTCCAGTTGTTTAAGTTTTTTTCTTGTGTTATAGATTCACTATAAGTATAAATATATAATTATTTTTATTAAAATAAAAAAAAATTACATCTGTTAAACTTTTCAAATAAAATGATGAAGGTAATAATATTAAAATTGCAGGGCAATGGAGAACGCTACGCAAAGACGCCATACCATCTCAGAACTTACCGTCAGACTCACCAGCACCTTACCAGAGAAGGCAGTCGGGAGCCTGGCTACCGAGTAATGCACCAGCTATCATGGACCCCATGGTAAGTGTTTCCCACAAGGGACCCGGAAGAGGTAGGCAGAGGTGTTACAACACTTTCCACCAAAGATAATTTGGTGCCAACGTGACAGATGGTGAGTCCGTCGCCGTCTCTTAGGCACTACATACATCCTTGAATTTCTTCTCAGACATATGCAGGTTTCCTTCACTGTAAAGCTCGTGGTGTGACTAATCACTGTACCCTTTACATACATACATACTTATTATCAAGCCAATTTACTTTTGGGGTGATGACAGAGAGTGTAGACTGTGTAGACTTCACATCTTCTATATCCATTAATTTCTTCATACATGCCCGAAGGCTCCTAGTACTCTTACCTTTCCGTCATTGATTACTTTGTAAATTTTGATCCAGAGAGTTGAAACTTGGCCTTTCACAGCTTTTTCTACACATAATCACTTTGTAGATATAGCGTCGACGAGACCACTGGTTTAGTGCTTAGTACACCTGACTGCTACGCTAGGGGTCGCGGGTTCGATTCCCGCCGTGGCAAATATTTATGTGACAAACATGTTTGCCTTGCGTCTGGGTGTTTGGTATGTATTATAAGTATGGTATCAGCTGCCGGTTCCCATTGTTCACGCCGTTGGATAAACTGAACGCAGCCGGAGGTGACATCACTGCACCAATGAGAAGAGATAGGACGGTAGCGCCCCAAGCGGCGTAAAAAAGAACTTCAACCTTCAACCCAACGCACGGACGCGTCTACATCGTTGTGCCTACCATAAAACTATATTAATGTACAACGCCTATAATCGTGTCCAAGTCAATAATAAACAGTTTAAAATATAAAACTGATGTTTATATGTACCGCCTGTACATATAAATTGGCTACCGTGACAGGACCACAGTATTCTACCCAACTCATTGCTAGCGCTTACGAAATTAGTGCCGTTGTCGCAACGTATTACTTGAGGCCTGCCACAGCCAAAAGCAAAAAGTACAAAAAAAGTGCAAAAAGTACAAGCTTTGCTTAGTTTGGGGCCAGATGGCGCTGTGTGATAATGTCCAAGCATTATTATTATTATTATTATATAGAATTTTGTTAGCATCACGGTAAAATGAAAACCTTGATTTTAGTGTTTCAGTATAATCAGTTTATTTATGTATTTATTTATTCCAGCTGCACCAGCAAGTAGCCCAGGCTATATACATGCAGACGATGCTCGCGATGCAGGCGGCGGGGGGCCATGACCCCCCACTCGCACCCACCAATGGTATGACACATTTATTCACTAGGTGGTAGGCCTCTTAGAAAATTATTGAAAAACTTGACTAGGACAGTACCCTCCACCTTACAGAAAATCGCAGCGAAATAACACTACTCTGATGTAGGGTTGTGTTCCTGCAGTGAGTAAGGGCTCCAGAGCTCTTTCTTTTCTTTATAGAAAGAGAGGTAGGGCACAACGGTATCTCCCGTTCAAAATAGGAGCTGCCCGACTGGGACAGTACCTCCCACCGTACAGATTGCAATCAAAAAACGCTACTACAATGTAGTGTTGTGTTCTTGAGGTGAGTAGCACCGGAACTCTGAGAGGATATGCTTATGCTAGATAGATGATGAGATGAAATCATTGAATATCCTATCCATAATGGGGTAATAGTATAGCTAAGGTTGGTAATGCGTCAGTGATACCCCTGTCATTGCAAGTGTCTAATAGGTAATCGCTTACCATCAGGCGGGCCATACGCTTGCTTACCATCTCAGTAATATAAACAAGCACTGTTTTTTTTAAACAAGCTTTCATCAGTTGTTAATGAAAAAACTGTTTAGACTTACAAAAGTAAACAAATCATTTATGGGAAACTGCGTCCGCTTTTACAATAAAATCCCACAATCTATTACCGAATTGAATTACGATAAGTTTAAGACTCATGTCAAAAGAGTTTTGATAAATAAAGCCTATTATAAAATTAATGATTATGTAAATGATAAAAATGCTTGGAATATATAGACTCACTCTGCACAAGTGGCTCCCCGCTCCTGGTAGTTGTAATAGTTGGAATATGTATTTCATGAAAGCAGTGACAAAACCAACTTGGTAGCTTTCATTTTGATATTTGTAATTTCATACCAATGTCTAGAAGAATTTTGTTACAAATTGTTATATAATGATTGTTGGATGCAAAAAAAGACAGAGCACTGAGTTTCTTGCCGGTTCTTCTCAGGTGGCTTTTTTTCCGAACCGGTGGTAATTTAGACCTTCATAAGTGCCTTATTAGGGCCTAAACTGAATAAATGATTTTTGATTTGATTTGATTTGATTTGTTCCGCTCATCGGATCCTTTCATTTGATACTCATATCATGGAGGTTGGTGAGCATTGCTTTGTGGTCGCCATATTGGATTAGAAAGTGCGGCATTTAGATAATCGTGTATGCCAAAGGACATAATCCATTGTAGTTGAGTTTATTTGAGTGTTGAAAATTGCAATTCAAAATAACTAAAACAAATTAAATGTTCTGTAAATTCCAACTTTGGTGCCGTAGTAATAAATGCTCACACGGACAAGCTCTAACAGAATATACAAAAAAATGTGTTAGCCGGCACTTTCAGATTTGGACCAAATCTCTACCAACATGGATGATGTCCTTTCAGCTGGGAAATGGGTCAAATTTAACTTGCACGATTTGATTACACAGTCTGGACAGGTAAAAGTTATTGTTACTGTCAGCCTGGTACATCCCACTGCTGGGCAAAGGCCTCCCTCCATGACTTCCAAGATTGTCTGTCCAGCGCTAGTGTTGTCCAGTCTATGGACAACACTAGCGCTGGACAGCGCAAAAGTTACCTATGTTAAATAATTGCACAATAATAAATTTAATATTTTTTTTTATATTTCAGGTCCCGCTTTACAAGTAGAAGACTCAGATATACCAAACGCACACCCATCACACTTACCACAAGATCGACTCTCGAATGACAACTCGAAAGAGTCTATCGACCCAGATTCAGTCCGAACTTCGTTCAGATGCGACGACTGCTCCAAATGTTTTAAAGATCCAGACGTGTTCACTCTCCACAAGCGAGTACACACCAAAGAGGGTGCGAAAGAGACGGAGCATAGTGCGAGCGAGAAGGAGAACCTAAGAAATAACCCGGATACGTTGAAATCTAATCCCATACTAGCGAATTTGCTGAAGAATCAGGAAGCCAATATTTTTGATAGGAATGTTTTGATTGAGAATCAGCTGATGTCAGTCCTAGCTAGTAATATGGAGACTTACATAAGGAATTTGTCTTCTATGATGACTCAGGAGTGTGATAGTAAACATGAGGCTAATAAATTAGTGATTGATGATAGTGTTTAGTGAAGGCAGTTTTAAAAGATAAAAGTAAGTCCTAGTGATTTAGTTGTTAAATTAAACCATTCTCAAAGTGAATAGTGAATATGTGTAAACTAAATAAATCAAAGTGCATGTTTTGAAAAGCTGAAGCAGGTGACAGGTGTAAGTAGCAGTGAAATGGCACTCTATACTAACCTATGCTACTTCGTGAGGAACTTGATGGTGTGTATGGAGATTCTACGAATCAGCACAATTTAAAATAATGGTATGTTTAATCCTATAGTAATAACAAAGGTTGTGTTCCAAAGGTCTTGGTGTTCCCATGGGATACAGCATGAGGGCTTCAAGGAGGAGATATGTTTGCAGGGTCGACAACAAGTAGTACTCTTGTACCTATAGCCATGTTTACTATCTATAATCGTTAACGCTATAGAAAACAAAATAAATGTATAGGAATTAATTTACCACATGGCATAATGTACAAGGTTTTGAATTCCCATATGTGTCCTTCGTTTTCTTTAGCGTTAGCTATTGTAGATAACATGTCTATGCCTGCTGTTGTTGCAAGCTACAAACATCCCGTTTATGTTATGGTGACTGCTTACCATCAGCGGCCGTATTCTTGTTTGCTACCTTAGAAGTATAAAAAATGCAGTCTCTCAAATTATCAAAACACCTTTGCAGGGTGAAAAAAATATTTAATTCGAGAGGATGATAAATTATTAGCTAGATTATCAAATTAATATGTAGTGAAGGTCCAACTAATTTAACTAAATACATCAAATTCACTCGAAACTTCTACTCAATATGGGATTTGACAATTTTTGAGCCTTTCCTTCAACAATTTATGTAATTATTTATAAGTCAATGTGTCTCAACTCTAAAGAAATCTTGGGATACCTCTTTAATTAAAGCATTGTGTATAAATAATAACAAATTTGTCAAATCCTTTATAAAGTAGTATTACTTACTTACTCGTTAGTTTAAAAGTTTATCAAAATGTACTGACTAGATATTTATTTGTGTGTCTAATTATTGTTTATCGCCGCGGCCGCCATGTTGGATTTAGAATAATGTCAATTTACTAACAGTGTTTCAGTCGTCATGTACTTTCATTTGGTACCTATATCATAGGAGTTAATTTGGAAATGATAAATCTTCCTTTTGTGCAGTCCGCCATATTGGATTAAAAATGCCGACTAATAAGCAGTGGTGCATGTCACCAAAACCAAATGTGTGTGCAAAATTTCAGCTCAGTTGGACCCTGGGAATTGAGTCAAATTCAACTTGTAACATTTGATTACAGGCACTTGGACAGGGATAATAAAAAAAAGCTTGAAATAACTTTTACAAATATCTTCTACTATAATCTGAGTATTTTTATCAACTTTATAATATTATATTGGATAGAAGTTGTAGTAATTCTTCATTTAATCATGTGTGAAAATTTATTACATAGCAAATGGTCAACAATGATAGAACATATCTTAAGATATCCCAAAAAATGGTCGTTTGTCGAATTACGTCACTGTGTGTAACTAAATTATTCAGGACTAGCTCCTGCCCGCGACTTCCATCGCGTTCAGCTGAAAATCCCAGAAGAACCTTACATTTTCCCAGGATAAAATACATTTCCCGGGATAAAGAGTATCCAATATATGTTAATCCACGTTATAAATTATACGATTACCAAATTTCATACAAATTCGTTGAGCCGTTTTTACGTGATTGAGCAACAGACATACGTCAATTCATCCATTCTTACAAACTGTGGTAGTTTGTAATTTATAATATTAGTAGGATAAAACTATGTTATATCAGCAGAAAGCGCAGTTCCTTTCGGATATAGACTATTTTTTTTTATTTTGTTAGTAGATTATCCCACCTTTAGTGATTTAAGCTTTTATTGGAATAGTGTGATTTATTAATAAAACTAATTTGATAGACTTTTTATAACTTTTGCCCGTGACAATGTACACGTGAGTCCTTTAAAAAGTAATTTATTTCAATACGAGCTAATATTCTTAATGTGAAAAGAAATTTTGTTTTTGACCGAGGTATGTTTTTAGTCGGTACATGTTTTAATGAAAAGATGCCAAAAATAGCCGCTAGAAGGCGTTGATACAGCTAATCAGCATCTTACAGATTAGTTATATCAGCGCCATCTAGCGGCCATGTTTGCCAACTTTCAATAAATTTATCGATTAAAACAATTTATAAAACAAAATCATACGTAAAGTTTTATGTATTCATGTTTATTTCAATTTAGTTTTATTAAAAGTTTAAAATATTTCGTATGTGTTTATTTGATTAAGGTTAATATAACTATCCGGTAGAGCTTTCTCGCAATTTTGAACCAATACTAGCACAAAGGACATCATCTATTTTGGTCAAAATCTGGAAGTGTCGGTCATCGCAATATTTTTGTATATTCTGTTAGAGTTGGCACTAAAGCTATTGGACCATAGTAGTTGATTTTATGATTCGTCGCCATTAACTTAAAGAAGAAGAAGATTTTATGATAAAATGATAATAACCAAAACAAATTAAATGTCCTGTAATGTCCAACTTTGGTACCGTAGTAATAAATGCACAGACGGACAAGCTCTAACATAATATACAAGAAAATGTATTCGGCACTGTCAGATTAGGACCTCATATATCTATGAAACATGGATGACGTCCTTTGTATGAGAGTTGTATGAGTATGGTTTCACACTTTATGTGTCTGGTGCTTCTGGTGCTTAGACAAAGGTACTTTGTCTAAGGTCTGGTGGCTTTTTTGCAGTATCGTAATGCGGTATTTTTTTCAGGACTGTGTATGTTCTTTTTGTAATAAGCGGGCAGGTAGGCAGCTTATGAAGAGGTGTGATTTTGAGCGCTCAATGGTTTTTTAATAATAAATGCGACGTTTGTTTATTTTGTAAAGTCGATTTGTGAAATGTAGTGATTAAAGAAAACTGATACATAATTTAATCGCAATATCAATCTGTGGAGACCATAGACTAAAGAAAAATGTAGATCTTTACATTTTTCTTTATACTTCCATACATATTGTTTATATATTTTCCCCTAAAATAATGATAAATAAATAAATGAAAGTTACATATTCAGTTTAGGCCGTAATAAGACTAGTTGCGTTGAAACCCCTGGTTCTGATTCTTCTGTGAAGAACCGGCTATAAAAAAACGGTCGACAACGCGCGATTAACAAACCTGGTGTTGCAAGCGTATATAATCTACGGTAACCGCTTACCATCAGGCGGACCGTAGGCTTATCTGCCACCTAGTAATATAAAAAAAAATCAGCAATATGTATTTGTTGTTCTAGATTAATTTAATATCGATTACCAACTTTGTCTGCGGCCCAAAAACACCACCCATATACCTACTAAAAGCAATGTGATAACAAACATCTTGATAATACAAAGTTGTTATTGCTGCCGCGCCACGTTTAAAATTTACAGTTTACAAAGCATAAAACAAAGTTGCTTCAAGCCGTCTGTACATTTAGATATTTTATTACGCAACAGATTTTAATGCGGTTTTTCACTAATAGATAGAGTGATGCTTGAGGAAGGTTCTTATGTATAATGCACCCGTGCGAAGCCAAGGCAGGTCGCTAGTATTATAATAAAAATAATGTAATCGCTATTAAATGTAACTGGAAAAAGTTTAATTCCCAACTGGAAGACTGTTCTACCACCGATGTAACTTACTCCATAGTTTTTACATCATATTTGGTGTAAAACGTTAATCTAACAGATTTACTAAGAATTTAGAATTAGATAATTATAGTGCCTTAGAATTTAGAAGACTTGTAAAAAAATTAGTATAAAAAGTTGTAAAAATATTTGTAATCGGAGCTTGATAACGTTATAAAAAATAACGTTATGGGTATTTCGTTATGTTATTTCTGTATAATTTTTAACGAAAAGACGAATAACGTTATATCATACCGTTTATTCAATATAACGTTATAATATCGTTACTGTATCGGATTACCCGACCCGAGCGGCAAATAACTTTATTAATATCGTTATTTTGTAAATATCGTTTACTGATATAAATTAATTTGATATATCGAATAACGTTACATTGTGTATAACGTTATAGACATGTGATAACATAACGTTATGATTTTATAACGGTATTTGAAGCTCTGTTTGTAATAACCGGTAGTTAAAAGCCTTTGGGATAATGTAACAATATTCCAACTTGAATGTTAAATCGTCTGAAATGTAAGACTTACTTAGAAGTAAAGTGTAAAAATATTAAGTTAAATTTTCTTGTAAGTTTTCTGGAAAATACCTACTTGTATTAAAACTATATTCAGATTAGATCAAAGCTTGCGAGGGTTTTTGTTATATTACTGTCAAATACTGAATGTGCAAAGTATTGTGTCAAGTATTTTGATGATTTACAGCATTTAAAACTATATCCACGTGGTACAATAATTATATACATTTTGATAACAAAGCCGTCACTTAAAAAACATTTATCATTCATTTTCGATTGTGGCAAGGACACGGTTACCGCATATCATCACGTGTCGTATGTTTGCAAACTTAGTGGTATAAAGAAAGCGGTTTGAATTTAAAAGTGAATACTAAACGTGGTAAGTTTCCGTTGAATTTGCTAAAAATATCCTTAGTTTTTATTGCCACAAATGTCGGGTAATTCCCGAACTGGCGGGTATTTTGCGGTATTGATCTACTTCTAATGTACTGTCATAAATGTACTACGTACATCCCCAGTATTGTACCAAGACTGAACAACTGTTTTTGATCTCTTTATACTCTTGAAATGATAATAAACATTTATCTTACTAATGGTTTTTTCTACTAAACACAATGACGGATTTAGACGTCCGGAGGCCTTGGGGCAACAAAGGACTGGAGGGAGGCCCCCTGGCCCCAAATTATTTTCCCTTTTTTTTTTACATTTGACACACGATAATTATACTTGGCGGGCCGTGACCGCAGGCCTTTGATTATAATCAAAGTCCTAAGCTTGTTTGCTTCCGTAGTGTAATGAAAAGTGAGGCATCTGGCGATTAAGATTATAGTGAAAAATCCCATTAACTATCTGGGTACCTATCATACATAATTTAAAAAAAAACTAACGGGGAACTCCCTTTTTTAGAGCACCAAAAATCCGCACGCGTTTTTTCAGTCATGATTTTTAACCACCGTTTTGAAACCAGTGGAATCGAGTAATGTCAATTAGTTGACAATTTATACACAATAGTCGAGTCGAGTTTACAATACAAAGTTTACTTTTATGATTTTGAAGGTATAATAAATTAATTAACCTTAATACATTTTAGTATATAAACTTACATAAAACATTTTAGAAACGACCTTAACTTGTACCTCCCCAATTTTTTTGATAGTAAAATAAAAATCAATTGCAAATCGTATAAGGGTTAATAATAATAATAATCAGCCCAGGCCTGGACGGGTTGCACAACTTCTGGATTAAGTGGCTCCCAAGCTCGCACTCATGCTTGGCAGCGCAATTTCAACAAGCTATTGAAAGTAATTCCCTTCCAAATTTCATGACTACTGGTGTTACTTCCTTGCTCTACAAGTCCGGTGGTGCCTCGGAGGCTAAAAACTATAGACCCATTACCTGTTTGCCTACGTTGTACAAACTCCTTACATCCATTTTGAGAGCAAAAATTAACTAGAAAGAAAGAAAGAAATGCATATTGTTGCAAACAATATCTTGGCTACAGCTCAAAATGGATGTAGGGTTCGGTCCCGTGGCACTAAGGAGCGTCTCCTCATTGACACGACCATTTGCCAACAAGTCCGACGGAACAAAGGAGCTCTCTCAGCTGCCTGGATTGACTATAAGAAGGCTTATGATTCGGTCCCTCACTCATGGCTGGGGAGGATCTTAGAGTTATATAAAGTTGATCCAACTCTAAGATCCTTCTTAAGCACGTGCATGGGGCAGTGGACCACAGTCCTTCGGCAACCAGGTGGTGGTAACAGCCTCTATGGCCCGCTGGATTTCATTAAAATAGAGCGGGGTATTTTCCAGGGCGACAGTCTGAGCCCGTTGTGGTTTTGCCTGGCCTTGAACCCTCTCAGTACTCTGCTAGGGGATTCAAAGCTAGGCTATCAACTAAGATGTAAAATAAATACAGGGAATAATAATAATATTTTTTTATTTCAGAAAATTTACAATCCATATTATATGTTAGTAAAGATGCTTATACTTATGTTAGAATACACATAATTAAAACAATACAAGTATTAACTATTTACGGATAGCTGGTCGTAGCACAGCATGCGTCACGATCCAGTGCTTTAAATTTTTTAAGGCTAATGCATATATTAGGTCCTTACATATGAAATTGGCCTTTTGTATGGGAGGAACAAAAAGTCGAATATTTTTTAATATAATATATTTAATTCATCAAAGTATGAACCATTATTTTCTATGCACTTTTGCCATCTCATAGGTAGTTCATTGATCCCTTTACTAAAAAAACCAGTCGGACGGGAATCAATAAAATCTTTGAAGGCGATTTGGACTGCCCCATCGGAGTTGAATTTTTTCCCTTGCAAGAAGTTATCCAAATTTCGAAAAAAATGGTAATCTGTTGGAGCAAGGTCCGGGGAGTACGGAGGATGTCTTAGACTTTCCAATTGAAGCTCTTCTAATTTAGTAGCCGTCTGTAGCGCAGTGTGTGGTCTAGCGTTGTCGTGAAGCAGCAGTGGCGTGGAGCGATTGACCAGCCTAGGTTGTTTAGCCGCTAGCTTTTCCATCATGGTTTGCAATTCCTGACAATAGACATCAGCCGTAATAGTCTGGCCAGATTTGAAAAAACTGTAATGAACAATACCGGCACTAGTCCACCAAACGCTTACAAGTAACTTTTTTGGGGTTAATTTTCGCTTGGGGCAGGATTTGGCTGGCTGGCCAGGATCTAACCATTGCGCTGAGCGCTTCCGATTATCGTAAAGAACCCATTTTTCATCACAGGTAATGATTCGGTTTAAAATACCTTCATTATTGTGCCGGTTTAGTAATGTAACGCAGCAGTCGACGCGCGTTTGCCGGTTTGTTTCAGTCAATTCGTGAGGTACCCACCATTCAAGCTTTTTAATCTTCCCAATTTGCTTCAAGTGAATTAAAACAGTTTTATCACTATAGGTCGCGGCACGAAACTCTAGCGCTGACCGTTATTGCGCAGAAGTAAAAAATAAGGTGTCTTGGCGGGGTACAGGGGTGAAGGGCGAGCGTGCGTTGCGCCGATTGGCTCTCCAGTCGTACTCCGTCCCCCGTGCCGATACGACGCTCCGCGCACTTCCAGTGTACAGTCGCGTTCTGAATTGTTTTGTTGTCATCGTTAATTTTTGTTGTTGTTTTTTGTTAAGTTTGTTTTGTTGATTTGTTTGTTGTGTTTGTTAGTTTATTCACTGTTTGATTAAGTTTGAACAGTTTTTAAACAGTGAAAATGCCGAGGCCGAGAAGGAATACTGTTTTGAAAAGACAGGCACGGAAAATGGTGTTTGACGTGCATTGTTTTCTGAAAAGGGAATCGAATGATTTCATTAATTCCCTGAAACAAATTCAAAGTGAAATTGGCGAAGCTGCGAGTATTTTACTCGATTCTGACCGCAGCACTGTAGATATAAGTGAAATAAAACAAACTGCAGAAGTTATTCAGGCGGGAAATATAAAATTAAATAGTATAATTAGTGACTTACAGAAAATTCAGAAAAGGACAGCTGAATCTACAAAGACGTCCATAGCAACGGTAAGGAAAATCTCCACTGAAGCCAATAATTCCGACTTATTATCAGTATTTAGAACACCAGGCAAAAAACGCTCCAGATCAAAACCGGTCACAGATATTGATAACTTTGATCAAGGATTAATAAAGAGGTGCATACATAACTTTCATAGGACAAATAATGAACTTCCCACCGTCGGAAAGTTGAGAAAGAAGCTAGAGGAAGATATAAATTTCAAAGGCTCAGAACGAAGTCTTCGACGAATAATTAAGAGTTTAGGGTTTCGGTGGAAAAATACTGAAAACAATCGAAAAGTACTGATTGAAAGTTCAAATATACGTTTACTACGTATCGAATACTTACGCAAAATAAAACAATATCGCCAAGAGGGAAGGCCCATCGTATATACAGATGAATCTTACGTAGATTCATCGCACTCTGCTCCAAAAGCCTGGACCGATGGTACTACAAAAGGTCTCAAAAAACCTATCTCCAAAGGACAGCGGGTGGTCATTGTCCACGCAGGATCAGAGGCTGGGTTCATACCGAACGCACTGTTAACTTTTAAAGCTGGTGCGAAATCAGGCGACTACCACGACAATATGAACTACGACAACTACGAAAAATGGCTGAGGACACAGTTATTGCCGAACTTACCGCCTAATTCTGTCGTGGTAGTCGACAACGCATCATACCATAATAAACAATGGGACCTTGCACCCACTTCTAATTCCAAAAAAGCTGACATGCAGGGTTGGCTTACTGAAAAGGGCATACAATATGAGGAAACTCTACTAAAACCTCAACTATACAATTTAATACGGGCTAACAAAGATAGATTTAAAACATTTTCAATTGACAGGATACTAGCAGAGCAAGGACATCAAGTGCTAAGACTGCCACCATACCACCCAGATCTAAATCCAATCGAAATGGCATGGTCTGACATAAAGCAATATGTAGGCAGTAAAAATGTGAAGTGGAGTGTTGCTAAATGTATAGAACTAATTCAAGAAAAAGTTTTGCTGATGGGTGCTTGGGATTGGGGAAAGTTATGCCAAAAGGTAAAGGACATAGAAGAGCAATATGTCAAGAGTGACCATGTCGTGGATTTGGTTACAGAAGAATTCATCATTCGCGTTGATGGTGACAGTTCAGAGGATAGCCTTGGTGAGTCTGATGACGATGACGCTGTTAGTGCCGACGACCGAAGCAGCCCTGAGCCGGGGCCCTCAGTAAGCAAAAGGCCCTGTTGGGATACTATTGAAGGTGTAAGACCATTGTCTGATTCGGACTAGATATCGGAAAGGAGAATGCGGTGTCTGATGTCCACACCCTGCCGAACTCGCAGGTTTCTTCTATCCTGAGAAGAAACTTCAGTAGGTTCTTATGTAATTCGGACTTAATATAATTTTTTTTATTATTTGGTATTTAATATAAAAATTTACAAATCCGATAGTGTATTTATTTTTCTACTCCCCATAAACTTGTTAAAAATTATATTGTAGGTAACATGAAGTAATATTTGCGTGCGTGACAGTACCCATACGCAGTTAAGTTCCACATTTTGTTCACCGCTAGACTTACTATTTGACTTTACATTAAAACATTATTTTGCTGTTTTTAACTAAGCAATTAAATTACTAATTTGTATTGCGTGCGCGATGGTACCCATGCGCAGCTATCCCCTCCACGTTTCGCTCAGCGCTAGAGTTTCGTGCCGCGACCTGTAACATTGCAGCCTGCAGCTAACTCGGACGTGGTTTGCGATGGATCCGCTTCCACAATAGCCTTCAACTCTTCATTATCAACTTGAGTCTCAGGCCGTCCACGGGGCTTGTTCTGCAGGTCGAAATTTCCAGAACGAAAACGTTGGAACCAAAAACGAACTGTGTTTTCTTTTGCAACACGACCGCCATACACATCATTCACCCTTCGAGTTGTTTCCGCAGCACTAGTGCCACGGCGGAACTCGTTCTCGTAAATAATGCGATATTTAAGGTTTTCCATTTTGTAAAATGAGTGACGCAAACAGAAAAAAACAGAAGAAAAAAAACAAATGAATGACGATCATCGAAGCACAAATACATGAGTCTATAGCTGTACAAATTTGAATTTGGAATTCCTTACCAAAGAGGAGAAATTCGTGATTAAAGTGGCCAGTACGAAAAACGCCAATTTCATATGTAAGGACCTAATATTTTATTCACAAATCACAAATTGTAATATTACAACAAATGCTTGTGGGATATACTCAAAGGGGTAAACTTCAAAAAGCATTTTTTATACTTCTAGCTGCCCGCCCCGGCTTCGCACGGGTGGACATTTATCAACTATTTCGCTACCCATTTTTAGACTTCTTCAGGCAATTTTTTATTTTGTTCTCTAAGTAAGAACCATCCTCGTAATTCAAGGTATATTCTTAAAAAAGAATTTGACATTCAGCGATTCATTTTTATATTATAGATAAAATCTATTTGATTATCCCATTAAATCAAAATCAATCAAAATCAAAAAACATTTATACAGATAGGCCCTAATAAGGCACTTACGAAGGTAAATAACATAACATTACAATTACAATATCTGTGAGAATATAAACGTAAATTAAAAACTTAAAATATAGTCGTTTGATGATTATAGTCGAGTTGAGATCTGCTCATCCCTAGACTACGCCTCGCCACTACAGTTCACTTTATGTTATGTCAGAGGCAATGACAAACACAGGTTACCGTATCCTAGATCTATGGCTACCGTGTACATATTCTTCTTCTTCTTCCTAAGTATGGCAATCAATCCCTTCAGGGACTATTTTTGCCAGTGTCGAGTGTTAGAGAATTTTCATGTTGCAAAATTTCTCGTGTTTGCCGCATTAAAATGCCTAGTGTCATGCATTCTAACGCCCAATGGAGTTTCTGGAGACAACCCACGGCAGTAGCAGATCGTAACACGCCTTTAGATTAGAGGTAACCTATTGACCAAAATGATAAATCACTTAACCCAAAAGTCGTATTATGGCATTATTTCCAATGCTCCTATAAATCAGTCACTAAATGAAACTTTACTGCACATATCGACACCAAAAATACACATTAAAGATCACTATAACACAATTTACGACACACTGGAAAAAATCTCAACCGCTCCGCCTGATTCCCGCCAAAAACTCCCATGTACATATTAAATAAATAAGTATTATCCGTATTATCTATGGTACCATAGCAGAGTACATCACAACCACTACGTTTTAATGTCAAACTAAACCGTAGTGGTTATGTACCTACTCTGTGCCATACTACGACGCGTGCGCACTGCTAGGTATTTTTATCTTTGGTCTGCCTGATTTTGGGTAATCCCAACAGGGTAACCCCCATATCGTTCTACTAGTGTTTGCTTGTGTAGCAACTAGCAAAGAATTCAGTGATGGTGTTACTTGTGAATAAATAATAAACAAAAATGTCACAAATAAACCAGAAAAGCCTCAAAGTGAAACCGATACCAATAATATTGAGGAAAGACAACTTACTGTACAATAATTGGAAAGTTTCCACATCACCACCGCAATTAATACGCGAAAGCTCAATATACGAGTCCAACAATGGAGATTTTTTTAAAGGGGAGTTCCGGAGTGTTAGTATCGTTAATAAATACAACATTCGTACTAATACCAGTCTCACTATCGCGAAGTGTGAAGCGTTGGACGGATCCATGATTGAAAAAACCTCGGAGAATATAGCAACGCTTATCGGGCAGGCTAATTACGATATATTATTTTCTAGTTTGTGTTCGGTTATCAGTTTGGAGTTAAAGATTCGTAGTTTATTATCGATATTGACAGTGCCCAAAAAGTTGTCTGAGAATTCCAGTCAGACTTTCAAATCGTACACCTGTTTGAATACCGACGAATCATCAACCCAAACGGAGGATAGCATGGATATATTTAATAAAAAGCCACAGAAAAAGCGACAAAAAAGACAACATCAGTCTCCATACGTAGTCCAGGACGTGGAGCCTGTCAAACCGAAATTGAAACGACTAATTATATCACCGAAAGAATTTCAAGAGAAATATCGCAAGGATGATACTTTAGTTGAGGATTCTCGAAATGCAGATTTGACAGAGAGCCAAGGAAGATTAAAGAGTCCATTAACACAAAACAGACTTCGTTCTTTGCCAGAGCTGAAAGGATCCTTGTGCCTTGACGAGACATCATCGGACAGCATCGGAAATATTTCTATATCGTCAAAACACATCCCAGATCTAGATTGGGACCGGGAGATTGACAAGTACACTGAGAATGGTATGGATCACACAGAAAAGAATATTGCACCTCGTATCCCTTTCAGGATGTTTGATGGTGCGGTTGTCTACATTCAAGGTATTTTTTTCTCAATATCTACGCTAGTTGACAATCTTTGGAATCCTATGGTAAATTGAGATGTTTTTTTTATACCACTAAGGTGGCACAAGCATATGCCTGATACCCATCTGATGATAAGCCTTCAGCGTAGCATATAGCAGTCCTATAGCTGTTAGCAATCCCTGGGATATCACTAATGCTTTGCCAACCCAGGATGAGGACTCACTGTGCTAGCAGCATTCTACTAGTGCAGCATATCCTTGTGGAGCACTGGCAACCTTAATTACCACAGAAACACAACACTATATCAAAAGTAGTATATTTGATTTGATGATTGGTCTTCTGTACTTCCAAGTACAGACACCAGATGGGCAGCTCCACTTTGAATGGGATATTTCATGGGCGACCCCAATTCGCTCTACCTCTTTATTTTTGCGCTGCTTCAGGATCACACAAGAGCTTCAAGTCTCAAGTAGAACATATCACTACTAAGTTAGTACAAGTCATATATGTAAATTATAAATGTGAATGTAACTCAGTTTGTCTGTTTGCTACCTGTTTAGGCCTAAGAGGCTGATGGATCGTAATAAAAATTAGCAAGGAGATAGATCTGGCCTCTGGGGAAGGACATTGTATGCTAGGCATGTCCTGGGTAACAGCTAGTATCGAATCTAATATATAAATGCAAAATTAAGAGTGTTTGTTTGTGTATTTGCTACCATTTCATGACTAAATGCTGAACACTTGGCAAATGAGATAGATTTTAACCTTGTGGAGGACATAGGCTAAATTGTTTGTCTCAAAAAATAATCTTCAAGGGGTAAAATAGGAGTTAAAAGTTTGTATACTTAATCAGCTCATAGTGCTCTTCTTACCTAATTAATTACGTTTTTGTTTCTTTAAAACCACGAGGACGAAGCCGCGCGCAACAGTTAGTCATCTGATGAGCCCAGGTTCAAATCCCGGCCTGTACCAATGAGTTTTTCTAAGCTTAAGTACAGTGATTAATCACACCATGAGGTAAAAAAATGCGAGGTAGGGCGAATTGGGATCCAGTGGTCCCCCGTGGGTTTTCCGATTAATATTGAAGCCACCCGACTGGGGACTGAACCTCCACCTTACAGAAGACCACAGTAACACTACTTTGATGTAATGGTTGGCAATGCGATAGTGATACCCCTGGTATTGCTAGCGGCTATTGGCTAGATGACTGCTCACCATAAGGTGGGCCGTATGCTTGTGTGCCACCTTAGTGGTATAAGAAAAAATACTTTTTTTTTTTATTCTATAAAAATTTTGAGGGGTATTTGCAAGGAACATTGCACGTCAACCCCATTGTACCCTTAAATTGCACTACACAACAATATACTTAAATAAACTAAACAAAAAAATATCAAACAACGGCTCCTATGAGACCGAAAAACCTTTTGGCCCCAACACCAGTGGGCTCCGCCAACAGCAGGTGAAAAATGCCCGTGTCTATACCATTATGTTGTCTTAGGTGAGCCGGAAAGCTGGTTCCACATAGCAACCAAGGACCATTTGAAGGGGCTGACACTCGAAGACAGACAGAAGCTCATGTGTCACCAAGCGTTAATTGACCGGAAGTTGTGCCTCACTAGAAGTACTGATGGAAACTTGTAAGTTTTTACAATTTAGAACTGAACTGGTCTCGCACGGCGCGGTTCCCAAGGAGTTTTCTCCCGCGCACGATCAAACTGTGGAATTAACTCCCCGCCGAGGTTTTCTCAAAGGAGTACAGCATGGGGTTCTTCAAGAATAAATAAATAATGCTTGGACATTATCACACAGCGCCATCTGGCCCCAAACTAAGCAAAGCTTGTACTATGGGAACCAGCAGCTGATACAATACTTATATACTTTTTTTTTTGTAAATACATACTTATAATACATACCAAACACCCAAACGCAAGGCAAACATGTTTGTCACATAAATGTTTGCCCTGGCGGGAATCGAACCCGCGACCTCTAGCGTAGCAGTCAGGTATACTAACCATTAGACCAGCGGTCTCGTCGAAGAAGGGTGTGAAGAGATTTTTGACGCAACGCGCTAGTGATACCCCTGGTGTTGCAAGCGTCCATAGGCTACGGTGACCGCTTACCATCAGGTGGGCCGTATGCTTGTGTGCCACCTTAGAGGTATAAAATAAAAGTTTAAAATTCAAATCATAATGAATATATCATCACGCTTTCCCATAAGGGTTCCCGAAGGGGTAGGCAGATGTTACAACACCCACTTTCCACCGAAGATAATTTGGTGCCAACGTGACAGATGGTGAGTCCGTCGCCGTCTCTTAGGCACTAGCAAGGTCTGATCCGAGGAGTTTTCCTTGAGTGGGCGCCACAATATTCTTGCCCGGGGCGTCCTCCTTTTTTCCCATCGGCGCCCCCCAATTAACGCCCTATTACGCCCCCCCTAACGCCGGCCCTGGGCCACGGGCCAATGTATGTATTTGTGTGTGATAAGCGCTTATTCTCTAGGCCTATCCACGATGCGGTGTTGAATAACGACACGGAACTATTGAGAAGACTCTGCCTGGTCCTCACCAGAATACTGAAGCAATCCGTCGATATACCCAATGATGGTGACATTGTGAGTATCTTTAAGCTAGCTCAATGTAGAAAAACTAATAACTAGTGGGTTTACTCAAAACCTACATGAATCTTATACATATATCTATATATAAAAACTAGCTGTGCCCGCGACATCGCACGCGTGGCATTAATTTTGTTGACAATTTCATTGGTTTAATTTTTGTTGCACCGTTCGGATTATGTTCACAACTTTATGGTTCTTTAATTTTTGTGCGGAACCCTAATTGTTTTTCCAAAATTAAAGTATGTTGCGCCCATTAAAATCAGCTATCTACCAGTGAAATGCTCGTATAAAAATGAATCCCTTTTTCCCTTGGTCACGGCATCACGCGTGAACAAGAAAATTTTAGGTTACTCTGAGATTCTAAGCTCAACGCGGACGTAGTCACGGGCAGAAGCTAGTGTTATTATATTGCCAGGACAAGGTATGATTTTGGTACCTTAAAAGGAAAAAAAAGAATCCTTATATCTGTCTGTCTGTCTGTCAAGAATTTTTATCTCATGAACGCGTGGAGTTATCAAATTGAAATTAATTTCTTTCAGCTGTAAAATATTCAAACCTGTAACTCAATATTAAGAAAAGATATGAGCGTTTATGTCGCAAATTTTGCGATTTCACAAGGTAATCAAAACCTATAGGTACTTCCCGTTGACCTAGAATCATGAAATTTGGCAGGAAGCAGTCTCTACAGCACAAGTAAATATAAGTATGCTAGCGGCCCGCCCCGGCTACGCACGGGTAGACATTTATATCAAATATTTTGTCTACCCGTGCAAAGCCGGGGCGGGCAGCTAGCCTATGTTAATCAGTGATAGTGTAGCTTTCTAACGGTGAAAGAATTTTTGAAATCGGTCCTGTAGTTTCGGAGCCTATAGACATTTATCAAATATTTTGTCTGTGTTACTCAGTGATGATGTAGCTTTCTAACGGTGAAAGAATTTTTGAATACGGTCCAGTAGTTTCGGAGCCTATAGACATTTATCAAATATTTTGTCTGTGTTACTCAGTGATGATGTAGCTTTCTAACGGTGAAAGAATTTTTGTAATCGGTCCAGTAGTTTCGGAGCCTATTCAATACATACAAAAATACAAAACTTTCCTCTTTATAATATTAGTATAGATAGCCTATGTTACTCAGTGATAATGTAGCTTTGTAACCACCTTTATTACATACAATATCATTGAATTGATTCAGGTTTTACTTTGCGGAAATTCATATTTATAGAATACAAAATATATTATAATTTTTTTTTTTTTTTATTTTTTTTTATGGCATTAAGCGGACAAAGCAAATTATAATATATTAGGTCCTTACATATGAAATTGGCGTTTTGTATGGGAGGAACAAAAAGTCGAATATTTTTTAATATAATATATTTAATTAATCAAAGTATGAACCATTATTTTCTATGCACTTTTGCCATCTCATAGGTAGTTCATTGATCCCTTTACTAAAAAAACCAGTCGGACGGGAATCAATAAAATCTTTGAAGGCGATTTGGACTGCCCCATCGGAGTTGAATTTTTTCCCTTGCAAGAAGTTATCCAAATTTCGAAAAAAATGGTAATCTGTTGGAGCAAGGTCCGGGGAGTACGGAGGATGTCTTAGACTTTCCAATTGAAGCTCTTCTAATTTAGTAGCCGTCTGTAGCGCAGTGTGTGGTCTAGCGTTGTCGTGAAGCAGCAGTGGCGTGGAGCGATTGACCAGCCTAGGTTGTTTAGCCGCTAGCTTTTCCATCATGGTTTGCAATTCCTGACAATAGACATCAGCCGTAATAGTCTGGCCAGATTTGAAAAAACTGTAATGAACAATACCGGCACTAGTCCACCAAACGCTTACAAGTAACTTTTTTGGGGTTAATTTTCGCTTGGGGCAGGATTTGGCTGGCTGGCCAGGATCTAACCATTGCGCTGAGCGCTTCCGATTATCGTAAAGAACCCATTTTTCATCACAGGTAATGATTCGGTTTAAAATACCTTCATTATTGTGCCGGTTTAGTAATGTAACGCAGCAGTCGACGCGCGTTTGCCGGTTTGTTTCAGTCAATTCGTGAGGTACCCACCTTTCAAGCTTTTTAATCTTCCCAATTTGCTTCAAGTGAATTAAAACAGTTTTATCACTAACATTGCAGCCAGCAGCTAACTCGGACGTGGTTTGCGATGGATCCGCTTCCACAATAGCCTTCAACTCTTCATTATCAACTTGAGTCTCAGGCCGTCCACGGGGCTTGTTCTGCAGGTCGAAATTTCCAGAACGAAAACGTTGGAACCAAAAACGAACTGTGTTTTCTTTTGCAACACGACCGCCATACACATCATTCACCCTTCGAGTTGTTTCCGCAGCACTAGTGCCACGGCGGAACTCGTACTCGTAAATAATGCGATATTTAAGGTTTTCCATTTTGTAAAATGAGTGACGCAAACAGAAAAAAACAGAAGAAAAAAAACAAATGAATGACGATCATCGAAGCACAAATACATGAGTCTATAGCTGTACAAATTTGAATTTGGAATTCCTTACCAAAGAGGAGAAATTCGTGATTAAAGTGGCCAGTACGAAAAACGCCAATTTCATATGTAAGGACCTAATATTTTGTATTCTATATAATATCATTGTTTGTAACGGTGAAAGAATTTTTTAAATCGGTCCAGTAGTTGCGGAGTCTATTCAATACAAACATACACACAAATATACAAATATTTCCTCTTTATAATATTAGTATAGATAGAATTACGTTGTAAAATGACGCACCGTTATTTACATTAACATATTCACCAACCAAATGTAAATTACAAACACGAGTCGGTAAATTCCCTTTTGGCTTGAACGTAAGCGTCACACACACTGCGCAACAACAGTCGACAGAAACGCTCACGTTTCTGAATATAATTGGGGCAGGTATATAATCAAAGAGAGAATTTTAAAGAGAGGTAGGGTGATTTGGGATTTCCCGTGGGTTATCCCATTTAAATTGGAGCCGCCCGACTGGGGACTGTACCTCCGCCTTACAGAAGACCGCAGTGAAATAACACTACTTGATGTAGTGTTGTGTTTCTGCGGTAAGTAAGATTGCCAGTGCTCCACGAGGATACGCTGGGCTAGTAGTATTGCTGCTAGCATAGTGAGTCCTCATCAACAACATGGTTGGCAACCCGTTAGTGATACCCCTAGTATTGCTAGCGGCTATAGGCTACGGTGACTGCTTACCATCAGGTGGACCGTATGCTTGTGTGCCACCTTACTGGTATAAAAAAAAATCAAAGAATTGGGGCCGCCCGACTGGGGACTGTACCTCCACCTTATGCTGGGTTCACACTTTTGGGTCGTATTTTGTGACGTCTTATAGGTTGTGGCGTGACAACCTACAAGTGTGAATTTATACTATTACCATTTCTTTATTTTCTCGATGACAGCTCCTGTGAAAACTTGAACGAGCGTCTTTTTTACATTATGTATGCATTCTTTTATAAAAGTATGACGTTTACGCCCGTACAAGGTTATAACACGTAGTCGGAGTAACTGATACGGATGGAGCTATATCCATAAACGTAACACGATAATAGACCTGATACTGAGTTTTTGGCGGGAATCAGGCGGAGCGGTTGAGATTTTTTCCAGTGTGTCGTAAATTGTGTTGTAGTGATCTTTAATGTGTATTTTTGGTGTCGATATGTGCAGTAAAGTTTCATTTAGTGACTGATTTATAGGAGCATTGGAAATAATGCCATAATACGACTTTTGGGTTAAGTGATTTATCATTTTGGTCAATAGGTTACCTCTAATCTAAAGGCGTGTTACGATCTGCTACTGCCGTGGGTTGTCTCCAGAAACACCATTGGGCGTTAGAATGCATGACACTAGGCATTTTAATGCGGCAAACACGAGAAATTTTGCAACATGAAAATTCTCTAACACTCGACACTGGCAAAAATAGTCCCTGAAGGGATTGATTGCCATACTTAGGAAGAAGAAGAAGAAGAAGACCTGATACTTTTTTTTGCAAAAATGAAACTATACTACTGCCGGATACTTTTGTATAAATGTATTAACTAATATTATATTCAATTACAAGATGTTACACGTATTAATTCTTGATTGATAATGCCAACTTTTTTCTTCTTTCTTTACATTTTCGAAGCTGTTGTTAAATTACTAGGTATAGGTACGTACTCGACAATGAAACAAAATAATTATAACGACAGGTAATCTTTATTTATTTATTTTAATCAAAATCTGATGAATCATCACAGTCACTCGATGAGCTCTCGATCTCGATGATTGATATCATTACTTATTCGGTCACAACACTACAACTATCAAATTAGAACTGTCATCGAGAAAATAAATTTGGCGAAATTGTGGCATCCCCGCAGAAGCCATTAATAGAAAAAGTTGAAGTTGAAATGCAAATAGTATAGTGACAGTAAATTGACGTAACCGATTGCGTTATGGGGCAGTTAAGACACAAAAATGTGAACCTAGCATAAGGAAGATCGCAGCCAAATAACACTACTCTGTGCCGGTAGCAGGAACATTGTCGACGACGCATTCGAAAACGTAACTCGCGAAATGTCAAAATTGTCATACTAATTTTTAGTTCCACTTTTCACCGCCGCAGCGCTGTTCATTTTCGAAGTCGAAGGCGATACGAAAACGTTGTCGACAATGTTCCTGCTACCGGCACTGATGTAGTGTCGTTATATATACTTGTTTTTGCCAGCGGCTTCGCCCACGTGGTTCTGCCATGTCCTTCCCCAGGTTATAATCTATCTTTCTGCCGAATTTCAATACGATCCGTTCAGCTTTTTAGTCCTGAAAAGGGTGCAAACAAACAGAGTTCCTCTCGCATTTACAATATTAGTATGGATTTCGAAAAGAGTAATTGCTGAGTCTCTTGCCGAATTCTTGTTAATAAAGTGCGACCTTCCGAATCCGGTGGTAGATTCTGACGATTTGAAAGTGCTTGTTTGTAAAGTCTAAGCAAATGAAGATGATTTTGATGTCAGTAAGCTTGTACCATGGACTGCTTTTATTTCCGACGACCCGGCAATCTGTACAAGGTACTTGATCACGCAAGGACATTATATCTGGCTAGGCACACGGACAATTGGTAGTTATCGTATCGTACATCTGACCGACCTGCGATACCCACACCATTACGTCCCACGTATTACGGTTTGATGATGAAATAGTCCCAACGGTTTATGAGTGTCGGTAACGTCCCGCTTGGTAATAGTACTGAATACCTCAGAGTAGATCATATACTTCGTGTAATACTGTACTGTTTTGCTATTAATCGACACATTCCGAATGAGTCAGTAGCTTAGAATAAATATATATATACACCTTAGTACATATGTATAGTCTAAGGTCTCAGCTGGTGAAGGGTCAGCTAGTTTATACATAATAACTGTTTGGCCGCGACTTCGCCCGCGTAACAATCTATACTATCTTTACTTAATATTATAAAGAGAAAGATTTGTATTTTGGTGTATATGTTTGTATTGAAAAGGCTCCGGTACTACTGGTTCGATTTCAAAAATTCTTTCACCGTTTGAAAGATACATTATCACTGATTAATATAGGTTTTATATTATACTTAGAAGCCGTGGTGGCCTTGTGGTTGAAGCAACGGCCTGTCATCTGATGGGCCCTAGTTCGAATTCCGGCCTGTACCAATGAGTTTTTCTAAGCTTAAGCACAGTGATTAATCACACCATGAGCTATTAAAAAAAGGGAGCATTATCGTTTCACCTTTGGAGAAATAAACATCAAAACAGTTACAAGTGCTTTTCTATACACCATATCAAAACTGTGCGCCTACATAACTATTTAGTGTGTGCGTATATACATTGGTCCAAATGGATTTCCTCGACGAGCACGCGCCGACATACACATAGTAGATTTTAATCAACTAGTGTACAAGTGTATGTAATACTAGTTTCTCCCCCGTGATTTCCCTTAGGAATGAAGTATTTTCCCGCGGCAAAAAGTAGCCTATGCTCATCAGGAATAATGTCGGCTTCTAATGGTAAAAGAAATTTTTCAAATCGGTCCAGAAGTTTCGTAGCCTATTCAATACAAACAATCAAATCTTTCCTCTTTGTAATATTATTGTAGACAGCTGTCAACCGCGACTTCACCTGCATTTGCATACAAAAGGAGCCTATGTCCTTCCGTAGGATATCATCTATCTCCTTGTCAAGTTGTATAACTATCCGTTCAGCCGTTTTGTCCTGAAAAGGTAGCATATCAGAAAAGGTGGTAAACATACAAACACAGTAACTTTCGCATTTATAATATTAGTAGGCCATGGTATCCATTTATTTACCATCAGGTGGGCTGGTGCTTGTGTGCCACATTAGTGCTATAAAAAAAAAGAATCCGGTAACTGTTATTTTTTAAAAGCAAATTGATTGCATTTAGATTTTTTTAAACCACTAACGTGGCACGACAGCATGCGGCCCACCTGTTGGTAAGCAGTCACTGTAGCCTATAGCCGCTAGCAATACCAGGGGTATCACTAACGAGTTGCCAACCATGTTTTTGATGAGAAGTCACTGTGCTAGCAGCATTACTACTAGCCCAGCGTACCCTCGTGGAGCACTGGCAACCTTACTTACCGCAGAAACACAACACTACATTAAGTAGTGTTATTTCACTGCGATGTTCTGCAAGGCGGAGGTACAGCCCCCAGTCGGGCTCCAGTATTAATGGGGAAAACCCACGGAAGATCCCAATTCGCCCTACCTCCTTTAAAATTAGATTAGATTGTGTAGGTAGGTCGTGGCTGTGTCTAAGTTTATCGAGAAAGAATTACACCATGCTTTTCACTTCAATAGTGCGTATTATTTTTATAATCTGCTGATGAATCACTCCTTCACTCAGTCAGTGGTGACTGAGTGACAGTGACTCCTATTTCGCTTGTAAAGAAGTACTTAGAAATGAGTTTCGCGGAAAAACATCGCAAAATAATTCGATGATTACTTCACTTACTGAGCTGTACATACTTGTAAGTCTTGTAACAAGCCCATTGTAGTTTTGTAACGGGAAGGATAAAACAACTATGTAATGAGTAACTAGCGCCCCGCCCCGGCTTCGCATGGGTTACAAAACTTAATCAAGCTTTTTGATTAACTACTAGCTTACATCTTAATTTCAAGCGTTATATACTTGTCTATGTGTTAATATTATTTTATGTGGTATCTATTGTTTTTATATACTCTTTTATGAAATAGGTATTCATGTTAAGTTAGTATTTGAAATGTAAACTTTATGTAATTCTTTTGGTTTTTAAAAGAGTAATTGCTGAGTTTCTTGCCGGATTCTTCTCAGCAAGACCGACCTTCCGAATCCGGTGGTAGATTCTGACGATTTGAAAGTGCTTGCCTGTAAAGTCTAGTCAAATAAAGATCTTTTTGATCTTGAGTTTGAGTTAAATCAATCTATACTAATATTATAAAGAGGAAACATTGGTGTTTTTGTATTGAATAGGCTCCGAAACTACTGGACCGATTTCAAAAATTCCTTTACCGTTAGAAAGCTACATTATCACTGAGTAACATAGGCTATATATTATACTAGCTACACACGGCTAGTGCAGCAGCCGGAAATAATAAGTTTGTAATAGTTGTATAGCTAATTTTAGTTAGAAATTATTACAGTTCACACTCTATGAGTATTGCACGCGTACTTGTTAGGTATCATTATTAAGATACCAAAAATCTAGCCCCATTTTTTACTATTTGTAGTTATAGCGGCAACAGAAATACACATTCTGTGTAAATCTCAACTGTCTACCTATACAGAGCATGAGATACAGCTGACAGACAGACGGACGGACAACGAAGTCTTTTTTATACGGTACCGTAGGTTAGCCTTCGCGTAATTTTCCTAAAACCAGTACAAGGAAGATTGCACCGAGCGTACAATACGTCTATACATATATGACACGTGCCATGCGACCCAGCGGCAATATACCTACTTGGGGATACACTTCAGGGAACCCCCTTCGTTGCTGATTATAATAATAATAATAAACAAATACATCGATAGCTTTGATATCTTCCATGACACATACTACATCTTTAAAAAAAACCTCTGGGAAATTGAACACAAATGCAGCTCTTTATAAGATTGTTTCTACATTTAATTATATATATCTTTTGTTATAACAATATCTTAAGATAAACCATCTCGGTTTTAAATGTTGAATGTGCCTGTTATTGGTGCGCGTATCAGAAACTGTATTCATACATAAAAAAAACTCTGTAAAGTTTAAATATTATGTGCACTGTTGGCATATCATAAATAAATAAATATTATAAATACGCTGATCTAATGGAAGAAATTACAAGGATCTGGAGGCAAGAAGCAGTTTATGTGATTCCTTTAGTTTTATCTACAACAGGTGATATCCCCAACCGTCTTCTCAGGAGCCTTAAATTTATAGATCTGAAAGAATCCGTATACATAACTCTACAGAAAGCCGCTATCTTGAACACATGTAGAATAGTTAGGAAATTCATGCAGTTGGAGGAAAATACGCTATTTTTTTATACCACTAAGGTGGCACACAAGCATACGGCCCGCCTGATGGTAAGCAGTCACCGTAGCCTATAGCCGCTAGCAATACCAGGGATATCACTAACGGGTTGCCAACCATGTTGTTGTTGAGGAGTCACTGTGCTAGCAGTATTACTACTAGCCCAGTGTATCCTCGTGGACCACTGGCAGTCTTACTTACCGCAGAAACACAACACTACATCAAGTAGTGTTATTTCACTGCGTTCTTCTGTAAGGTGGAGGTACAGTCCCCAGTCGGGCGGCTCCAATTGAAATGGGATAACCCACGGGAAATCCCAAATCGCCCTACCTCTCTTCAAAAGATTGTGTGTGCATGTATATTGTGCGTCCGGTTAAAAACGTATTGTAAGAAGGTTCTCTATTTTACAAACTGTCAACCATGCCTACCGAGGCTGACAGACGTACGAAAAATCGTCATTTGCGAGTTGGTTGGACTCGCGCATCGATGGTTCTGTAATAAAAGACTAACTAGGTTAAATGACAAACTTAACTTTGCCGTTCGATCCCTAGCCACGGCTATTGTACCAACCGCAAATAATAAGTTTGTAATGGTAAATTCGCTCTTTTTTTAGCGAATATAGCAGGAATAGAATGTATTATTAGTATCGAGAAAAAATACACGTTATAATAAAGGGATTTTATACGCTATGTATTGATGTGTGGAGGTTATAGTAACTAATTCTGTTTAATAGCTCCCTTCACTAGGTACATTATGTGTTATCGTATATATCATATGTTTAGGTCAAATGTTATCGTTCACTTCAGTCATACTGTATGACACCAGACTGGGTCCCGGGAGTGGAGGCAGTCAGCAGCAGGTCTTGTTGTGCGTGGTAGAGGTGTGACTAATATAATCGTAATAGGTACACGTAATATAATATACGAAATTTATATCGTATTACGTTATTCGAAAATAAAGTAATAGGTTACTAGGTATTAGTCAAATATTAGGTAGTATCGGAACATTCGCTATTCTACGCGATACGTGTTTGCTTCGTTCGCGGCGCGCCGTTCCGTTCCTTCCGTCCGACGACATTGCCACAGATCATGCTACAAAGCGAATCTAATATTGCGTAGTACGCAGCACTTTTGTTTGCTAGTTGGTTTCATTTCATATCGCGAGACCGAGTGAACGAGATGACAACATCATTTGAAAAGAGATAGCTGGAACCGTGACTTCGTGCGTGAGCACATCACATAAATGTTGTTTTGTATACAATGCGCGCTTCATATGAAGGCTGTATAGTTCGCTTGCAAGTAAGTAAGCAATGAAAACAAATGCACTATTACTCCGAATAAAAACAAATGTAACTTTATGATTATTTGTTTGATGTACACGTCGCGTTTAAAAGGAACTTTGCGGACTTTGCGGTGTTGGTTTGAAGGTAAGCAAGCAGTGAAAACCGTTTCAACCAAATATTTTTCGGGGATTGGATTCCCTGAATAAACGAATTTGGTTGGTTTGTTGTTTTTTTACCACCTAAAGAAAAAGTGAAACATTAGTTGTTTCACTTTTTCTTTAGGTAGGTACCTATACAGCTTACAACATTTTAAATTAATAAAAGTATAATTCCACTAGTATAGATAAGCGCTTTATTTGATAACCCTCAGCCTATAAGTTTTCTACTGCTGTCTTTTACCGCTTGATGTTTTTTTTTATCAAAATAAGGGTTTTGTTCGTCAAATCAATAGTGCCATCGTTTACATAATTTATTAGGTATGACAAATTCCAATTCAATGGGTAGGTACTTTCAAAAAGAAACTCGCAAACATCACATTGTGACGTCATTTGAGTAACGAATATTAAATCGGTACACTATTATTTGACTAATACCATATAATAGGTATGATACCCTATTATCTGTAAACCGATATATCAAATAATAGGATTACAGAAAAGTCATAATAATAATAATAAAATTAAACAAATGTGGCACCAGGAAGTCGTAAAAATCATTCCAATAGTTATCTCCTCAACCGGAATAATACCCAAAAACCTCAATGTCGCCTTAAAAATCTTAGACCTGCACGAAAAAACATACATACCCCTACAAAAATCAATAGTAATAGACACCTGCTCTATAGTACGCCGTTTCCTAAACCCAACCTCACTCATGCTACAAAACCCAGACACGCACCACACAGATCGGACATCCCATAACACACAGACAGACACACACCACACAGTTCATTCCTAACTCTGATCACTCTGACACAAATGAACCAGTTCACTTGGTATAAGCCCGTGCCTGGTTCAAAACATCCGACCCCGAGTCGAGACTAAAGAAATATCTTTTACATAATAATAATAATAATAATATCTTTATTTGCATAAAAACATGGTATAAACAGGTGTTGTAAAATATAAATATAGTGCATACATGTTCTCGCTGCATATGTACAGCAGGCAAATTTACAATAAAGTGTTCAGTTCAACTATCGCCAAGAAAGTCTTTAACACTATAAAAGCTTTTATCTTTCAACCATTCATATGTTTTTATTTTAAACTGTCTAGAACTTAACGACTTAAACTGACTAGATAACTTATTATATATTTTTACGCACATAAATAGACAACTTTTATTATATTTACTGAGCCTAGGAAGCTCATTTATTATAAGTCTACCTTGATCTCTTCTATTACGACAGCAAATGTCATCTGCTGTTTGGAATAGGTTTTTGTGTCTCCACACAAACATGCATACCTCATGAATATATAAAGATGGTAATGGCAGCAGACCAAGCTTCTTAAATACTGGTTGGCATGAGTCTAAAGGCGAAAGACCATAGAATGCGCGAATGCATTTTTTTTTAGCAATAAACGCCCTATTTAGGTCAGTACTATTGCCCCACATCACAATTCCATAACGTAGCAGTGATTCAACATACGCCCGGTATGACATAACAGCCGTTTCAATATTTGTTACATTTTTTATTTGTTTCATCGCATAAACAAATTTATTTAGTGAACTAGATAACTTATCAATGTGTGCTTTCCAATTCATGTTTCCATCAATAAACACCTAAAAATTTTGTACGTTCTACTTCTTGAATGTTTGGTATTTTCAATTTCAAATCATTTTTTTTATTATTAGATTTATTAAATTGTATAAATGTTGATTTCTCTAAATTTATTTTTAAATTATTTTGTTGTAGCCAATGAATTAACGTATTTATTCATGATCGTTAACTGTACTCTTTTTCTTATTGGATTTTACTATAATCGATATATTATCAGCAAATAAGATGCATTTATGGTCGGTGATATGAATAATGTCATTGACGTATAGCAGAAATAAGATACTAATAAAACATCTCTAGTGTGTGGTGGTAAATAAAACTAGTTGGTTGTATGCGTAGTCCGGTTTACTGGTTTGATTTAGCTCCTGGTCGGTGTGTTCGGTTTGTTCAGTGTCACCGTCGCTGAGATATATAGCACAGCGACGGAGACTCTCTACCGCGCGTGCTAATAATGCCTATTTACATACAGCGACATCTAGTGGTCAAAAGTCCGTTAAACACATTTAATTGTGTTAAATACTTAAATTGTGGAACGTTCTTGTTATAGTGTGACGAACAGTATCATCACAAAACAGGCTAATTATAATTAAGTTATAGTATCTCCACCCACGGATCCAATAAAGATTGGGCTAAGTGTGAGTTGGACTCGCATACCGAGGGTTCCGTACTAAAAACAAAGTAGGTTAAATGACAAACTTATCTTTTCCGTTCGATCTCTAGATACCGCTACTGCACCAGCCGCAATCAATAAAAAAAGTTTGTCTATCTATAAAAAAACCTGCATCGAAATCCGTTGCGTAGTTTTAAAGATCTAAGCATACATAGGGACAGACAGACAGCGGGAAGGGACTATGTATTGATTAACGTAATCGCTATTAATTTCAAGTGGATTAAAGTTACGGTTTCTTGCAGACTGCGCTGCAGATGTCTTTGCGGCAAGACAGCCCCGAGTGTCTCTCCATCCTGCTGGCCTTCGGAGCGGACCCTCTCGAGGTGGACGGCGAGCAGCGGTCACCCCTCCACATCGTGGCCGAGGGGCCCAGCGGCCACGTCAAAGCTATCTTGAATCACTGCAGGCGGAACGCTAGGTGAGATTCTTCATCACACAACAAATTTGACTTGTATTCCTGACAAAATGTTAGTGAAGTAATTATGACAATACTAGTTTCTGCCGGCGACTACGTCCGCGTTGAGCTAAGAAGCTCAGAGGAAACTAAAATTTTCCCGGGATAAAAAGTATCCTATGTGTTAATCCAGGTTATAAATTAGCTGTGTTCCAAATTTCATGCAAATCCGTTGAGTAGTTTTTTGCGTGAAAGAGTAACAAACATCCATCCATCCATACATACTCTCAAACTTTACAATTTATAATATTAGTAGTATATTTGATTAAACCTTTATTTTATACCACTAAGGGCGCACACAAGCACGGCCTACCTGATGGTAAGCAGTCACCGTAGCCTATAGCCGCTAGCAATACCAGGGGTATCACTAACGAGTTGCCAACCCTGTTATTGCTGAGAAGTCACTGTGCTAGCAGCATTACTACTAGCGCAGCGTATCCTCGTGGAGCACTAAGGTAAAGAGAAAAAAAAGAGAGAGAGCTAAAGGTAAGGTTGCCTTACAGCAGAAACACAACACTACATCAAGTAGTATTATTTCACTGCGGTCTTCTGTAAGGTGGAGGTACAGTCCCCAGTCGGGCGGCGACGATTTTAATGGGAAAACCCACGGGAAATCCCAATTCGCGACATATTTCCTGCAATCTGTGGTAGTTATTTCTTAGGAAGCTGGGGAAGCGCACGCTATGTGATTTGACCAATGAGCGCGCGGTGTTAGAGTTGGTCGTCAGATGTCAGATGATACACATCATATTATGCGACTACTGTAAGGCTCGCTAGTTATAACAAAACATTATTTTCAGAGTAATTCTATCTTCTGATGAGCAATTATGGAAAGATAGATTTGAAAATTCATCAGATGAGGCACTGGGCACACATCTTTTGCATCTCATGAATACTGCGTATAATGATCAAGGTAATTACATATATACATATCATCACGCCAAGTCCCTCCTCACGCGGTAGGCAGAGATTATACAGCGTCATGTTTTTTTTTTTTAATTTGTTTTACCGCTTATAACTTCGGAACTGTATGTCACAACATTGTAGCCGTATTTGCTAATCGTTGACCGGTCTCCTGCGACACAAGCTGCGCTTAGTGCAGGACCATCGGAACATGTATGCACTGCAATCTTTATCACTCAATAAACGATTATTATTATTATTATATTTCACTAGAGACTTGCACACATCTTTTGCTTCTTCATACATTCATCAATCTCTTCATACTCCGCCGGCTCCGAGTACTCTTCACCTTTCCATCATTGAGTACTTTGGTCATTTGAGCTAGAAAGTTACACCTTGTCCTTCCACAGCTTCTTCCACTCACATTCGCATTGGTATTGTAAATATTTATTTATAGAAAACTATTTCGAATCCCACCGGTCTGTACCAATAAGTTTTTCTAATTTAAGTGCAGTGATTAGTCACACCACGAGCTTTACGGTGAAGGAGAACATCGTGAGGAAACCTGCACACGTCTGAGAAGATATTCAAGGACGTATGTAGTGCCTAAGAGACGGCGACGGACTCACCATCTGTCACGTTGGCACCAAATTATCTTCGGTGGAAACTGGGTGTTGTAACCTCTGGCTACCCCTTCGGGGACCCTTGTGGGAAGGCGTGAAGAGATATTATTATTTCTTTATAAATAAAGTATATAAGTATTGTATCAGCTGCTGGTTTCCATAGTACAAGCTTTGATTAGTTTGGGGCCCGATGGCGCTGTGTGATAATGTCCAAGCAAAATTATGCTATTTTTTTCAGGCTACACACCTCTAATGCTAGCTAGCAGTTTAGGTAAATACGAAAATGTCAAGCTGTTATTGGAAAGTGATCCTACGTGCGTCAACATTAAAGCACCAAATTGCGGAGACACGGCGCTATACCAAGTCGTAAGGGCAGCCTGCTTAGACGCAACAGGTGAGAAATTAATCTTCAACTTTTAATTGAGATACGGTTTCATACAAATATTAACGACTAGCGGCCCGCCCCGGCTTCGCACGGGTAGACATTAGTTTCGGAGCATAGACATTTATCAAATATTTTGTCCACCCGTGCGGAGCCGGGGCGGGCAGCTAGTATAATACTTAGCCTATGTTAATCAGTGATAATGTAGCTTTCTAACGGTTATAGAATTTTTGAAATCGGTCCAATAGTTTCGGAGCCTATTCAATACAAACCCACAAAAATACAAATCTTTCCTCTTTATAATATTAGTGTAGAAGGGTCGGCAACGCGCGAGTGATACCCCTGGTGTTGCAAGCGTCCATAGGCTACGGTGACCGCTTATCATCAGATGGGCCGTAAGCTTGTTTGCCACCTTAGTGGTATAAAAAAAAACTAAAGTAGGAATCTTACCTTTTCCCGGGATAAAAAGTATCTTATGTGTATTTCATCCAAAACCCATAGGATAGGATGTAGGATGTAGGATATAATCTATCTCCTTGACAAATTTTATTAGTATCCGTCCAGCCGTTTTGTCCTGAAAAGGTAGCAAATAAGCAAGAGATACTTTTGCATTTATATTATTGGTAGAATTTAAAATTAATTAAATTCCTGGCTTTAAATCTAAAATCATAGCTAAGAACATTATCGATTATATCATCTGTCGAACAAAAGTCTACATCGAAATCGGTTCAACCGGTTGAGATCTACGATGCTACAGACAGACATAAATATATACGATTAAATCCCTCTTTTTTGCGTCGGGGATTGAAAATTGGGTCACAACTAGGCACACAGTTTCCACTCAGAGCTCTGGAGCCCCTACTCACCGCAGAAACACAACACTACATCAAGTAGTATTATTTCACTGCGGTCTTCTGTAAGGTGGAGGTACAGTCCCCAGTCGGGCGGCTCCAGATAATTCTATATAAGAATCCGTTATTTTAACACGCGTGTATTAGCTTCTCCTGTATGTATGTGTGTGTCAATGTAACGGAATCTCTCAACGTCAAGTTCACCGACTTCAAGCCGTGTGATCATTGTGATAATTAGCTCACGTATTAAGGACCGATGACAATACAAATATCATAACTTTATCCTAATATCCTGACCAGGATCATCAGGATAAACACATTTTGAATGGTGTTTGTTAGCTTTCTTAAATTAAATTTTATTTTCAGATCGAGGTAACAAGTCCTCGGTAGCGGAACGTTTTAAAAACACAATACGAGTCCTTCTTGAATTTGGCGCCGATCCTAATATACAGAATCTGGCCGGGTTCAGTTCAAACGACTTAGTTTCAGATTCAAACAACAAAGATTTGTCTATGGTCGTGGCTAATTGTATGTCTGTCACTAACGCCAGTAAACTACCGCCGGGGTGCAACCTTGATAATTATATGATTATCGCAGACACACCCACAAAAGGTGGTAAAAAGAAAACAGTCCCAAAAAAAGTTTTGCCTAAAAAGATTGTTAAAAAAAAATATGTCAACGAACTTAATGTAAGCGATTCAGACAATAAAATTGAAATATGTGTCACTAAAATAGATCCTAAAGGGAAAATTCAAAGTGGGAAACCACAGCCTGTAAATACATCAGTAAAACCAAAAACACACAATATTTCCTCGAATCCAAACAATGCTAACAGCACAGCTACGTCGCAGCCCAGAACAGGCTTTATTGATAAATTTCAAAGTTTCATAAAAGCGCCATCGGAACCCAATGTGATTATCATAAAAGACGAATTGGTAGGGTCGCCATTAAAATTGCCTCACAATTTGGTACAAGTGGAAAAGGTACGAGTGAAAAGAAAAATTATTAGTGAATCTCCTACCACAAAAAAAAAGAAAGAAGATTAATGAAGATGAATCTTTTTAAGAGATGTACAACACAATCTTACTGAGTGTAAGGTGGAAGAAGGAACGGAAGGTCCCGTCCAGTCCCTCGCGTGGTAGGCAGAGATTACAGCGTGTCACTCTTGACTTGCACACCTCATTTGCTTTGACATACATCAATTTCTTCATCGATGCCGGTAATTACACACACTTTTATAATGGTATTTTATGAAGTTGCAATTTTTTTTTGTGCATTTTTCGTAGTTTTTTTTAACATAAAAAAAAGCGATTTAAGAATTATAGATTTTGTTCTTCTAAGATTGAATCAAAGAAGATAGAATTCGATTCTATTAGCCGCACTTTTTCTGACAATCCCACCCTAAATTTCTATTTTTCCTAGCTTACTCCAGTATTGAAAACATAATACATACTAGCGAGCCTTACAGTAGTCGCATATGAGGTGTATCATCTGACATCTGACGGCCAACTCGACCACCGCGCGCTCATTGGTCAAATCAAATATCGCGCTTCCCCTTCCTGTAACAAACTTCCGTCCCTTTTCACTGAATCACTGCCACAGATTGCAGGAGAGATGGTACACATAAAAAAAATGATTTTTTTGTTCTTGCAATTAGATTTAGGCCGTAATGGTGTGATATAGTCATGAGTGACAGACGCCCGATTAATAAATATAGGTTGTATGTGGTTTGGGTATGTACGTCTTTTATATGCAAATTAGTATTTTAAATTTAATTTTAAAAAAAATTTTTTTTGGTAGGCTGCTTGAAAAAATAACAGGAAATATGAAGATATATCTGTCTGGATGTTATTCCACCGCTGGTGTAGTGGTTAGTATACCTGACTGCTACGCTAGGGGTCGCTGGTTCGATTCCCGCCGGATCAATTTGATAAATATTTGTGTTTGTCTAGCGTCTGGGTGATTTATAAGTATTGTATCAGCGGCTGGTTCCCACAGTACAAGCTTTGATTAGTTTTTGGCAAAATGACGGTGTTTTAATTTTTTTTTTATTTAATAACGGTCTGATGGTGAATAATATTATAATAACAGATTCATGCTATATTAATCTGCTGCACTCGTATCAAATAAAAAATATATGGAATTTTACTAACAACAAAGTGACGGCGGTTTTTTTTTAAAGTAGTCCGTTGAAAAGGCGTAGTTTCATTGTATTCTTTGTAGGTGCGTGTAGTTGTGTATATGTACACTGCGAGGCGTAGTTTTAACCGGCGTCATTTCGCTATTCGCAAATTCCATCTACCCTTTTTGATTTCAGCATTACAGCTCAGATAGATGCTGGACAGATTTCGATGCGAATTATACTTATATACAAATATACGGAATGCTTAGCAGTTTTAAAAAAAACATAAATACGAAACGGCTGTCATGACTATTTAAATTGCTAATGAATAGGCCTCTTTTAAGTGTTTATAAAGGATAATTAAAAATATGCAAAAAAGGATTACAAGTATTGTCTATGAAATATAGAGCAGCCGCTAATAATCGAAATCAAAAATAATTTATTCAGTTTAGGCCCTAATAAGGCACTTATGAAGGTCTAAATTACCACCGGTTCGGACAAAAAGCCACCTGAGAAGAACTATTCTATTACATTAATCTTTGCCAACCTTTTTATACATTTCATTTTATTTTTTTTGTTAATTAAGCGATTTTGTGGTTTTTCGTGTTTTTTTGTCGTAAGGACATTTCGATTTTACGATTGACATTCAATTTGGAATCGATTGTGAAGTATGAAGTGTTATTTATACTTTATTTATTTTGGATTTACAACAAAGAATTTTACACATTTACAAAAATAATGCCAGAGATTTTGTAAAGAGTGCTCCTTCGAATATAGGAGACCACAGCATACACTTTATAGCTATCAAGGTACATACATAAAACACATATATCAATAGGATACAATAAAGAAATTCCGGAAATTTATAAATGTTAAAAATATGGATTATTTTCAGGGATATGTTTTCTTTTACTTACTGTACTGCAATTTTTTAATGCTTTGTTTTAAATTATACGAAAAACATGAAATTTGTAATAAATGCATAAATCACTCGACCAGTTTATTATGTAATGTTTTGTCTTACGTATCTACACGAAAACAAGTGTACTGGTTTCAATTGGAATTACAATAATTTAGCACATTACAATTTAATTTATCTTTATCCTAGATTTTATATTTGTCGTAACATATTGATGCCAATTATATGGTGTTGTGCAAAATTACTAAACTTAACTAATTTGACAGGTCTAAAAATATTGCCATCCTTATTTAACCCCGCACATGAGAAAGGAATAGCAAGACTTTTAGATCTGTCAAATTAGTTATTACAATTAGTACGTTTAGTTACGAAAATTAAATACGAAAGTTGTTTCTAAGGTAAAGAAATAATTGTCAGATTGAGCTGAAATTTGGCATACACGTTTGATTTCCATATAAGTGTACGATTACCTTACTGTCGCCATTTTTATATCCAATATGGCGGATGACACAAAATTGACAGCCATAATTTCCACAGCAACCTCTATGAGGTATCAATGAAAGGGCTTGTCCGAAAAAGGCTTGAGTATTATAATAAGGGTAAAAAATAATTTTAAGACCATTTTTATTATATTAATAATAATATAAATGTAACAGTGCCGGGTAGCAGGAACATTGTCGACAACGTTTTCGTATCGCCTTCGACTATTTTTGTATTGGAAAATGAACAGCGCTGCGGCGGTGAAAAATGGAACTAAAAATTAGTACGTCAATTTTGACATTTCGCGAGTTACGTTTTCGAATACGACGTTGTTCGTTGTCGACAATGTTCCTGCTACCGGCACTGATTATATTGTTAAGCAGAAGTAATAATATGTACTATTTTGGTTTCGAATTGCCGTATTATTCTTAATTATTTATTATTGAATAGAATAGACATTCAAAATTAAAAATACAACAGTGTCGATTCTGTTGTTCAAAATTACTAAACTTAACTAATTTGACAGGTCTAAAAGTCTTGCTATCCCTTTCTCATGTGCGGGGTTAAATAAGGATGGTAATATTTTTAGACCTGGCAAATTAGTTAAGTTTAGTAATTTTGAACAACAGAATTGGCACCAATGTCTCCCAAGATAGTTTCATGTTTTTTGAAATACATCATTGGGTGGCATCACAGACAGAATTCCAGTGTTTCTAAAGCAATCATTTATTCAGTTTAGGCCCTAATAAGACACTTATGAATCTCTACTTTACCACTGGTTCACAAAAAAACTACCTGAGAAGAACCGGCAAGAAACTCGTGCTGTCTTGACCATCGTAATTTAACAGAATAACAAAATGACATAAAAAAAAAGCTGAATTCTTCTAGACGTAGTTGTTTTAAGTGTGGGAAGTTAAAATGTAAACCTGCCAGAATGAAGATCGGTGGAAAGGACAAACAAATGAAGCGCCATTAATGTTTGGTCTATTGCCACTAGTTCCGTGCTGGTAGCAGGAACATTGTCGACAACGTTTTCGTATCGCCTTCGACTATTTTTGTATTGAAAAATGAACAGCGCTGCGGCGGTGGAAAGTGGAACTAAAAATTAGTATGACAATTTTGACATTTCGCGAGTTACGTTTTCGAATACGTTGTCGACAATGTTCCTGCTACCGGCACTGATCGCTGATTGTTGGAGTTGTGTCTGCTCCTGTTGTAATTATTATTTTTGTTGTATCTAGTCTGAGAACGGCTTCTGTCATTTTCATTTGCCCTGATAGCTTGTACTGATTCCTTGATATCAGTTTTTTTACATTAGTTTTGTAGATCTTTCTTGAGAGAGTTCTAAACTTTGAAATCTTCATGGCATTCTCAACTGTCAAGTTTTCCTCTTAGAGGAGTCGTTCCTTTATGTGTGTATTTTTTATGCCACTGACCAGCATATCTTTTATTAGCGAATCTTTTAGACTTTCATATTTACATGCGGTCGATAGGTTATTGAGAACTGTGAGGTACTCTTCCAAAGTCTCATCCTGCTTTTGCATTCTGGAGAAAATTGTATCTTTTGACTGTTACATTTGTGTGAGGACTGAAATTATCATCAAATTTGTTGATGATTTCTTCAATTTTTGTCTGTGTCCGGTCGATATTAAAGCTATTAAATATCTCAAGCCCGTCGTTTCCAATAGCATTAAGTAAAATTTGCTGTCTTGTAATAGAACGTGTTTTGCAAGAGGAAATTTGTTAATTTCATTCGCATCCATGAATGTTTGAATCGTTGTTTCTATCGTCGCCATTTACTATTGGGCTTCATGTTAGCGATGAATATTTTGTCTGACATTTTTATTACTTTGATAACTTTTTCTTACCATCTAAGACCATTTCTGACACCATGTTTCCTTTGAGGCTTGCTCGGGTTCTCTTGAAATAAGACTTATTGATTTTTGATATACATTTATTGAGACCCACGTCCAGTCTTCTTAGTGACAGACAACGAAGAGGCATAGACAAAACATTCATAGACAAATGTGCTACATTCAGTTGACTGAACTAGCGGGAGGGAGTTTTTGGCGGGAATCAGGCGGAGCGGTTGAGATTTTTTCCAGTGTGTCGTAAATTGTGTTATAGTGATCTTTAATGTGTATTTTTGGTGTCGATATGTACAGTAAAGTTTCATTTAGTGACTGATTTATAGGAGCATTGGAAATAATGCCATAATACGACTTTTGGGTTAAGTGATTTCTCATTTTGGTCAATAGGTTACCTCTAATCTAAAGGCGTGTTACGATCTGCTACTGCCGTGGGTTGTCTCCAGAAACTCCATTGGGCGTTAGAATGCATGACACTTGGCATTTTAATGCGGCAAACACGAGAAATTTTGCAACATGAAAATTCTCTAACACTCGACACTGGCAAAAATAGTCCCTGAAGGGATTGATTGCCATACTTAGGAAGAAGAAGAAGAAGAACTAGCGGGAATTCTTTTCTCATTTGTTCAGTTGACTGAACTAGTTCAGTGCCGGTAGCAGGTAACTTAACTCGTGAAATGTCAAAATTGTCATACTACTTTTTAGTTCCACTTTTCACCGCCGCAGCGCTATTTGTTTTTTAATACAAAAATAGTCGAAGGCGATACGAAAACGTTGTCGCAAATTATTCTATAATATATTCAACAAAATATTTTTTTAATATTTTTTGAAATTTTGAGTGCTTTCCATTGGCTTCTAAGCTCTAAGACAGATCGATAGAGAACCCAAAGCTATCGAACTGCATATAAAAATTCGATCAGTGGCGTTTCATTAGTAGATATGGAACCCCGTGCTATATTGGCGTTATTTGAGAAGGAGAGAGAAATGTAGGGGTATTTTTTCTGGCAGATTTACTGTAACAGTTTTTTCATTATAAAAAGGAATGCTGAAACTAAACCTAGGCATAATGCTAACATGTGTTTATTGTAAGTAGTCCAATTGTAAACATTTAATTGTTTTATCCTTATTCCTTAGCCATCATTTATAAGTGTCACATAATTTATTAAAATAAATAAAAATACATAATGTATTACTTACTTTCTTATATTTTTATCTTGATATATCTTCACGCCTTCCCACAAGGGTCCCCGAAGAGGTAGGCAGAGGTGTTACAACCTACCAGTTTTCAGCAAAGATAATTTGGTGCCAACGTGACAGATGGTGAGTCCGTCGCCGTCTCTTAGGCACTACATACGTCCTTGAATATTTTCTCAGACGTATGCATGCAGGTTTCCTCACGATGTTCTTCACCGTAAAGCTCGTGGTGTGACTAATCACTGCACATTGGTACAGACCGGTGGGATTGGAACTTGCGTCGCTAGAATAGCAGGCAACGCTTCATACCACACGGACACCACGGCTCTTTTTCTTCATTTTATTTTTGAGTTCTGTCCTACATTTATTTAAATGTAACAGTTTGAAAATCACACCAAAATATCGGAATGGGTGAATGATATGAAATAGTCTTTTAATATTTTTAAGACATTGGTGAATGTAGAAGAAGCAAAAGAGGTGTGCAAGTCTCTAGTGAAATGTCGCTCTATACTCTCTGCTAAAACGTAGTGATTATGTAATATGTACTCTGTGCTTGGGTACTTGGCGTGATGATACGTATGTATTTTCCTATAATGCGTTATTTCACTGTAATTTTATTCACTAATGGTTCAATAATTTGTAGCACAAGGTACTTCTGTAAGTTATACAAATCCTGTTACACTCTGCCTCTCTTGCGAATATAATAAATTAAATCAATAAAAGTCACAGTACAAGATATCTTACACCTTTATTTACAATTACTAACAATTTCAATAACATAGTGATGTAATAACATTAAGTACCGATTTTGAGCAAATCACCGTCTTCGTATGTCTTTAAAAAGCCTGTTATCTAATAAAACTGAAAATACTTGGAAAGTTTATTACAACGCCATCTATATAAACTATTGCGAATTAATTTAATTACAGAGTAATTCTGTTTGATTTTTTACTCGACTAATATAATCGACTAAAGCATCAATGTTTATGACATTTGATCGCAACATGCGCTATATTAACGAATCACATTTAATTTGTTTATTTCTGAATGTTATTATGTATTTTTCAGTAAAAAACAAACAAGCTTTTTAAAACAACCGAAAATAATCATAATAATTAAGAATTAAATCTCATAATATCCATTTTCATACATTCAATTTAATATACAAGAAGACAATGCTAATAGAATTAAGATAAACAATTAAGTCAAAACAGATCCGTCATATTAAAAATAAGATGTGTTTTTTGCTATTTAAATACTTTTAATTAATATATTTAACTATGGCAAGGTGACATATGATGAGAGAATAACTCCCCCTCAGAGCCCCCTATGTGGTAGGCAGAGGTGTGTTATTCAAAAGCCATCATTCCTAAAGATATTGCAAGTCATGCTCAACGTGACAGGTGAATGGACTCACCTGTCGCGTTGGGACCTGACTCCTCCTCCATTCTATAGAATTCCTGATACTATCACTGCACAAAAGATACCAACAAGGGTTTAAGTGCATCTAGGGAAACCTGGACCTGCTAAACTATTAAGATACCTGATACTAAATTATATTTAAATAACAAAAAAACACCGTTTTGTGACACATGCCTGTAAGATACGACTAAAAATAAGGAAATATTTATATCCCACAATTGAAATTAACAAATACTAATTAAAGATTTAGACCAAGTCACGTAATTTTAAAATACTTACCTAGGTATATTACATTTCATCCTACCCACCTTTTTATACGTTGACAGCACACTGTTAGTGTTGCCATACCTATGTATTGCAATATGTTTTTATATTGCTAATCCTACCTCTCTACTTTTAAAGTCTATGAAATTGTATATTTTAGTAGAGTTAAAATTGGTAAAAGTAGCATATTTAAAAGTAAAAAAATATAAATCTAAGCATTATGGACGGAGTGGTACGTAGACTAGTAACTATCGGTAATTTATTTGAGTAAATATCAACTAGGACAATAGAAAAATAAAATAGGAAGCAATTTCTTTTGAGTCTTGTAACAATGAAACATTGAAAAATAAAGCGTCCATGAGTAAATATTACACGTACGTTATATTGATCGTATGTTGCCCCTATTATAGCTTGGCAAAAAAGTCTAGAAACTATTTTTTTTGTCTACTGCCAACCTTCACGTAACTTAATTCATGTTGTGACGTTCACTGTAAACAATCGAGATGGTTGATGCTCTTTACGAGCTGCGGCGGGTTGCCATACGAACGACAAAGTGGCTATTATTATACACTCTTTATTGCCCGCTTGTAATTTTAGTTCAACATTTAAAATTCCAAACAAATCATCAACACCTGTATCTTCAAGACGGTGGCCGTTCAACGTGAGTGCGATTACCAAACAATATTCATATATTTTATATTATTTTGGTAATGTTATTTATAAGCTTGATATTTGTCCGAAAGGATCCTTGAAAGAGGAGATGTAACCCACACCTCCCACCTAATGGTAAGCGGTTACCTATGGATGCTTCCAACGTTGGGGTATGACTTTATGCGTTGAGGACAAAATTTTTTTAGAAATTACTTTTGAAAAATACTTCCTGTGTTCAAGATAGACTGGCAAAGTGTTCGTATTACTTCGTATAATGAATATTTAATACCATGCTTTTTATATCTTCGGGTTACAAGTGTGTTTTGACAGATGTCATAATCTCTGCCTGCCCCATGGGCAGTAGTGAAAATAAAAAGTAAAGTCAATCACGGTATGAAATTCTAGCTGTGGCAAGCGCACCAACGCAGATGCATAGTAACATACCTTATACATTTAAAAGTATTTTCTTACATACCGGATAGTCTACTTTATCTCTAATGGCAACCCGACGCCCGAAAGAGTATAATTAAAAAGTTTTAAATATTTACAGATTCACAAAGTACAGTCATGAGCGATATGTCAAATTAATGTAAAAATATGAATATTTGTTGTCAACTACAAGTTGTTAAAAAAATTACTTTGTTCAATTTCACATTATTTTTACTTCAGTAAAATTATTGGAGAGTTTATCACAATTCGTTGACATTAAGATTATTTTTAATAGAAGACATTTTAGACGATAGCATCCATGAGTAAAGTGGTCAGTCACTTTGACGCAACTCTTACAGTTGCATGAACAAATGGCCAATACTTTTATAGAAATAAAAATACTACCCTCAATTCAGTAAAAGTAGTTAAAGATTGGTATATATTGCGGAGGTGGTTTCTATTGTATGTAAAAATGCTTATATTTTCAATAACTTAACTTTATTTTGGCTTTTTAATATATTTTACCAGCATTAATGTAGTAGTCGAATAAATTGGCGTATAAAAATCGACTAAAAATAGTGGCACGAATTAAAAGGCCAAATTAACAGATACAATTTAACAATCATTTCCCAGCACTGCAACGCAACACCATAAAATGATAATTAATTGAATGTAATTTTAATATATTACAAAATGTCATTAAGTAAAAAAAAACTTTGATCTGTGACGACTACCGTTAACATGTTTATAATTAAATTTGTATGATGTTCGTCTGTAATATTATGATAGTACATACAAGTCCCATAACCGACGGAAGTGTATGAAAAGTTCATACATCATGGATGTGAGCGAAGGCAATTTGGTTGCATTACAAATTAATTATATTAAAAAAAAAAAATTAGCATGAATCCATTTAGCCATATTAGTTTGACAGTCAAATTGACAATCGTTTGACACTACTATAATTTCAAAATTCAAGAGGAAATTAGACAAAATTGTAAAACAGTCTAAATTCAGTAATCATACGAAATAATTCAGGTTATTATTTCCAGATATGACTATCAGATAGAGAGTAATCCGTGAAATATCTAAACGTTTAAAAAATAGTCTGAATTAAGCCTTCCTAAACTGTAATTATTTTGGTTTTAAAAGAGTAATTGCTGAGTTTCTTGCCGGATTCTTGTCAGCAAAACCGACCTTCCGAATCCGGCGGTAGATTCAGACGATTTGAAAGTGCTCGTCTGTAAAGTCTAGTCAAATAAAGATCTTTTAGAGTTTGAGTTTGCACCAGATTTGTTCAACGTGAATGGGTAACGGGGGGAAACTAAGGGTAACCAAACATAAGTATTTATATCACAACATTTCAGAAGAACACCGTTCGTAACAGTAACACAGCGTGCAACATGTAACAGTAACACAGCGTGCAACATGTAACGTTACTGTCTAATTATCTCCTACTATTCAATTCGTATCCGTTTTCCTTACTCGGTGTTTTTGGTGGGGGAGGTTTGGCGACCACGTGACCTTCCAATCGCAACGTGCTCTGTCGATGGGAAGATCTGAAGAAACAAATTATCTGTTAATATTTTACTTAAATTATACATATCACCACGTCAAGTCCCTCACGTGGTAGGTAGTGTGTAGTGGTGTAGTGTAGCTAGTGTGGTGGTACCTGATGAGGCAGGTGACGGCGAGCAGCGCCAGCAGCAGGCCGAGCCCGCAGAGCCCCCAGGCGAGCGCGGCGCGCGCGAGGGGCGGCGCCCGCGTGGCCAGCCGCAGCAGGGAGCTCACCTGCTCCGGCAGCTCGTCGATACCCTGCACGCAACACGTGGCATGTTCACACACAAACAAACACAACACAATACATTCAACACAATACACACACACACTGTCACTGACAACTTTTTAAATATTTAAGCACCCCCAATTTTTCAAAACAGCCAGGGCCGTATAAATATCCGTCGGAATATAATACGGCCAGTACTGACAAAAATATCCGCTCAATCATAATATGGCCAGTACTGACAAAAATATCCACCAGATCATATTACGGCCAGGGCCGTCATAAATATCCGCCAGATCATGATATGGCCGGGGCCGTCACAAATATCTCAAAGTAACAATATGTCAATACGTCAATAGCAATCGCTCCTTACCTCCTCAAACCACAGTATGGGGAATATGATATCCGGGAAGCTGGCGACCTGCTTGATGTCGGTCACCTGGGACACGGCCAGGTTGATCTGGATCCGGGCGCGCGCGCGCATCGCTATACCCATCTCCTGCAAACGTCAATACGTCAGATTAATACATAGGTATATAGATTGATCAATGTAGAAGAAGCAAAAGAAGTGTGCAAGTGAAGTTCTATACTCTCTGCCTACCCCGCGAGGGACTTGACGTGATATTTTTTTATACCACTAAGGTGGCAAACAAGCATACGGCCCCACCCACCTGATGGTAAGCGGTCACCGTAGCCTATTGAAGCTTGCAACGCCAGGGATATCACTCGCGCGTTGCTGACCCTAATGGATGCTTTAACCTTTTTTTTTTAGGCAAAAATACCAATTGATCGATGATATGCTCGTGTGTTTTAAGGCACTCTCTGGTGAAACGATAGCAAGGTCATTTAATATTAGACACTGAAACTACGAAGCAAATACTACGCAGAACGGAAAATGGAATTATTAAGGCGGCATATAAAACTCCGGAAAACTATAGGACCTTCCCTACGGGCAGAATCACCCGGGCTCATATAGCAGGTGTTTGGACGTTCAATATGTAAGTGACCAGCTGTCTATCTATGATAATAATATAATATATCTTCATGCCTTCCCATAAGGGTCCCCGAAGGGGTAGCCAGAGGTTACAACACCCACTCTCCACCGAAGATAATTTGGTGTCAACGTGACAGATGGTGAGTCCGTCGCCGTCTCTTAGGCACTACATACGTCCTTGAATGTCTTCTCAGACGTATGCAGGTTTCCTCACGATGTTCTCCTTCACCGTAAAGCTCGTGGTGTGACTAATCACTGCACTTATGTTAGAAAAACTCATTGGTACAGACCGGTGGGATTGGAACCTGCGTCGCTAGAATAACAGGCAACGCTTCATAGCACGAGGTTCTAATATAATATATGAAGGTACATACTTAGTATAATACGTGTTAGTTACCGGTTGTATGTCGATGAAAAGCCGGTGCGCCTCCGGGTCGGGAGGGGAGATGCCCTCAACCGCGGCCCGCAGGGAAGGGTCCGCCAGGTAGAAGTGCGGGAATGACAGCAGAATGGGCGAGTCTGATACAAAATTAATATTATTATTTTATACTAGCGTCTGCCGGCGACTACGTCCGCGTTGAGCTTAGAATCTCAGAGGAACCTAAAATTTTCCGGGATAAAAAGTATCCTATGTGCTAATCCAGGCTATAAACTATCCGTGTTCCAAATTTCATCCAAATCCGTTCAGTAGTTTTTGCGTGAAAGAGTAACAAACATCCATCCATCCATACTCACAAACTTTCGCATTTATAATATTAGTAGGAATAAAAAAAAAACATTTACTAACAATTATTCAATATTGGATTATTGTGTGTTCTACCGCTCTTACAATGGACAAATAAAATGTGGACGAAGCCTTCAATATTCCAATATCCGCATCAGAACTACAGTATCGTTTCCAATTACTTCGGATTATCTTACCATATTGACAGAGCGAGACGTTGAAGAGTCCATTAGGCGCGCACGGCGGGCCGGCCGGGCAGAAGCATCTGTTGTGCTCGTCATTAGCAAATACGTCTTCAGGTGGGGTAAAGCGGTAACCCTCCACACCCGCTCCAGACTCCACATCCTTCAGGTACCTGGGGACAACGTCAAAGATGTTGGGAACTATTCATAACCTTCTATACCTTCATAAGAGCAGTGGCTTTTGACCGATGGACCCTTAAAACAGTGTGCCGCAAAGTGTGTGCTGCAAAGTGTGTGCCGCAAAGTGTGTGCCGCGGCACAATGGTGTACAGTCGTCACATTTAGAGTTTGAGTTTAAGTCATAATTTAGACCTTGATTTTGAATCAATATCAAATTCAGTTTTGGCCCTAATATTGACACTTATGATGGACTAAATTACCACGGGTTCGAAAATAAAGGCATCTGAGAAGAACCGGCAAGAAACTCAGTGCTCTGTCAATCATAATAAAATTCTTGTAGATATTAGTAGGAAATTTACAAATATCAAAATTAAAGCTACCAATTTGGTTTTGTCACTGCTTTCATGAAATGAATATTTATAAACTACTAGCGGCCTGCCCCGGCTTACAAAATACCGGCCGGTAGACAAAATAAATGTCTACCCGTGCGAGTTTTCCTGAATTTTCTTCTATATATATATATAGCTATTTTCGCTATAAACCTCACGGAGCCCGAGACCTTTCCAACGAATGCAAAACCGTGGAAATCGGTTCGTGCGTTCTGGAGTTATAGCGTCAGGAAGGAAAACCCGACTTATTTTTATATAGTAGATTACAATTACCAGGAGCGGGGAGCCACTTGTGTAAAGTGAATATATATATATATATACCAAGTATTATTATCATTTAAATAATCATAAATTTTATAATAGGCTTTATTTATCAAAACTCTTTTGACATGAGTCTTAGATAGATGGACTGTAGAAATATCTCAACAGTTGCTAATCATGAGAATGTGCGAGCGAGGCGTTTTGTTTCGTTGCGGATGTGTTCCGTACACTTGCCAATAAATGAATGGGCTTGAATAATATTTAAAAAAAACTTTTTTTTTCATCTAAGTGTTCCTACAAACATTCCAGGTTTTCTACATGTACCCTGGGAACAAAAAGTTTGCGGAACACTTCCTTTAAGGAAGTGTTCCACGAAGTAATATTACTTTCAAATTATGAAATTGCATATGTGTTGTATATAAAGATAATATTGATACATGACAGTCGGTAAGACAATGGAAGATTATAAAAACAGATTCGATTACGCAAGATTATCGTGGTACGAACAGTATTCATAGTAGGGGTGTCACATTGGAGAATACTTTAATAAATTATAGTTTGATAAGACTGAGCACGCTTAAAACGCTATCCATGATGTTATGATATTATTGTATTGTCATCGGTCCTTAATACGTGTGCTAATTATCACAATGATCACTCGGCTTGAGGTCGGTGAACATGACGTTGAAAGATTCCGTTACATTCATACATACATACATACATCATTATTATAGTTAATGCAGGTTAAATGAATGAAAGTGTTTTTTATTACTAGCTTTTCAAACGCGACTTCACCTGCAGTAATATATAGCATATATTACTCAATGATAATATAGCATTCTGTTGGTGAAAGTATTTTCAAAATCGGTTCAGTAATAGATAGTATAGAGAGATTATTTCCTACTAACAAACTACATTTACCATTTTATCCTACTAATGTAGCTGTTTGTAAGAATGGATGTATGGATGTTTGATGCTCAATCACGTAAAAACGACTCAACAAATTTGTATGAATTTTGGCGCACGTATAGTTTACAACCTGAGTTAACACAGGATACTTTTTATCCCGGGAAAAGGTAAGGTTCCTCTGGGATTTTAAGTTAGTAAGATTTTAAGATAAGAAAGGCTCTTTCCTGCAACTAAGATAAAAGGTCCAACTATTAATAGTCTAGAACCAACGAGAAGAAAAAAAATAATTTAATTAAATTCGGTCAAGCGTTTTAGGAGAAGAATTAATATCTAGACTAGATGTGGACTGTATAAAATCGGTCATCGTGGAAATCTATGGGGAAGGCCTTTGTTCATCAGCGCCATATGTACAATGGAATTTTGATATTTATCGTAATTTTAATATCTCAGTACTAATTTTTACAAGCTTTCTTATTAAAATACCCGTAGGAGAAATATATGTTTTACTTACAAATTTTCTACAACTCGCCAACCCTACTCATGACAATAAAATCACAAGTATACCTACATATAACACTTAATCACACATTACGTTTGTTCATTGTAAATATAGGCCGCTTGTTACACCGACGTGAATATTGCATCATTTACGGGATGTAACACAATATTTTGTAGTATTTTGGAAGATTCATACAAAATCATCATGCGAAAATTCCCCAACGTGGAGGCAGAAAGTATAGAGCGCCATATCACTATTGATATTCATCAATCTCTTCATACATGCCCGCCGGTACTCTTTATGTTGAGTATTTCGGTTATTTGTTAGCATCTTAAATTAATCATATTATATTAAAAGAAAGTAGAGCGAATTGGGATCTCCCGTGGGTTATCCCATTAAAATTGGAGCCGCCCGACTGGGGACTGTACCTCCACCTTACAGAATGTCGCAGTGAAATAACACTACTTGATGTAGTGTTGTGTTTCTGCGGTAAGTAAGATTGCCAGTGCTCCACGAGGATACACTGGACTACGTAAAGCTGCTAGCACAGTGAGTCCTCATCAACATGGTTGGCAACTCGTTAGTGATATCCCTGGTATTGCTAGCGGCTATATGCTACAGTGACTGCTCACCATCAGGCGGGCCGTATGCTTCTGTGCCACCATAGTGGTATAAAAAAAAAATTCTTTCACATGAAACGAACTAAGTTCAACATGTGCTTAGTCTACCTGTCTGTAGCCTGCCTGCCACGTTGTGTCTACACGATATTGCGGTAGAATACAATAGACAATGAAGTATGGATTACTCTTCATTGTCATGTGTCACGTATTCACTGTATCGATTATCGATAATTCACTCGAATTACTGTGACACGTATCTACCTATTTCGGTTAATTTCAATGTGTAACAAAGGACGTGAAAAGGGACGCAAGTGTGTTACAGGAAGGGGAAGCGCGCGCTATTTGATTTGACCAATGAGCGCGCGGTGGTCGAGTTGGCCGTCAGATGTCAGATGTTACACATCATATGCGACTACTGTAAGGTTCATACGTTTTTGAAAATGTATTTTTATCAAGCTGACATACAACGAAAGTGACGCACAAGCATACGGCCCACCTGATGGTAAGCAGTCACCGTAGCCTATAGCCAGGGATATCACTAATGGGTTGCCAACCATGTTGTTGATGAGGACATTGAGGACTCACTGTGCTAGCAGCATTACTACTAGCGCAGCGTATCCTCGTGGAGCACTGGCAACCTTACTTACAGCAGAAACACAACACTACATCAAGTAGTGTTATTTCACTGCGGTTTTCTGTAAGGCGGAGGTACAGTCCCCAGTCGGGCGGCTCCAATTTAAATTCTTGTCGAAAGACTTACTTCAAGGGTAACAGACGACACAAGTCCTTGTCGTAGACAGCCAGCGTGTCGTTCCTAGAGATGTGCGGCGGGAATATGGAGCCGTCTGAGCCGGCGATGCTGTTGCACTGCTCTGTGGACCAGTGCGGGAGCTTGTCCCTCATGTTGTACCGATCGTAGATCCCGTAGTGAGACATGTCCGTAGCGCCCGTGAACATCGTCACTACATCGGGTGAGGTGCCATTTTTCTGCAAAAAATAAAAATTATAACCGTTTGTTGTATTTTTGGACGTCAATATCTAAATAACCGTTTGAGTTGCGTTTATGAAATTTGATGCACATGTGCTACTCGCAAGTCTCAATATATGTGCCGAATTTCACATATATATGTGATATGTATGCAGGATTAAATAAATAACGTTCTTCACAATTAATCACTATTTATTGGCCATGTTTTTCCGTTGACAAATCTCTGACGTCTCGACGTCTCTCTTGATATTGCCACCCACATAACAATAACATATATACACATCATTATGTCAAATAGTTTTTGAGTTATGAAGGGGTCAAAAGTGGCTCCAAATGGTTCGTGTAATACACGGTGCTGCTCGCCTAGCTGGACACAAGAAAATAGGGATGCATTTTTATAAAAATACCAGCTTTTTCCCAGGGCTGTGGTAAAGTGAATAACATCAAATTTTACCCCTTTACGGGTAGAATTTCCAAAAATCCTGAAATATATATTTTTTTATTTTTAACTGAAAGACCAAATACCAATTTTCATGCGTTTAACTCCAAAAAATATGTATTTTTATACAAAGTTTCACCCCCCATTTCACCACCTTAGGGGTGGGAATTTGCAAAAACCCTTTCATAGTAGCTGATGTCTACGTATTAAATGTTACCTACTGTCATAATTTCAAGTCTCTAACCCCAGCCGTTTAGGCTGTGCGTTGATATGTCAGTAAGTCAGCTTCTTCTTATATAGAGACTAGCTGTTTCCCCGTGACTTCGCCCGCGTATCAATATAATATATAGCCTAAGTTACTCAGTGATAATGTAGCTTTATAACGGTGAAAGAATTAATGCAATTGGTCCAGTAGTTTCGGAGCCTATTCAATACAAACATACACACAAAAATACAAATCTTTCCTCTTTATAATATTTTATAGTAGACTAGTGGCCCGCCTCGGCTTCGCACGGGTAGACATTTATCAAATATAGATGACCCGGTGAACTTCTTATCACCATTCATCAAATGTTTGACAGGTAAGAACAGTTTGTATATATATATATATATAAATAAATTTGTCGTTTTTAGTGTTTTACTCGCAATTTTCCCATATTTTCTCACCGTTTAAACCATCCCTGGAATTCCGCGAATATTTCAAGACTAAAATTATCCAAATCGGTTCAGCCGTTCTCGAGTTGTAGCGAGACTAACGAACAGCATTTGATTTTTATATATATAGATTAGTATAGGTACATATATTACACTCACCCCATAAAACAGGCCAAACTCCTCGTAAGGCAGCTTCTGTTCTTTGGACACCACGTCTTTGGCGAGCTTGAGGAGCGGGTCCTCGTAGCCCCACAGCAGCTGGCCCACGGACACCTCCACGAAGGGCTTGATCTTGAGGATGTCCATGATGGAGGCCATCGCGAGCCGGAGGAACCGCGCCGCGTGCTTGGATTGTGATGTCGCACTCTGCGGACAGACAGATACTTAGTTATTTCTTTATTATCACAATAATTAGAACGGCAAAGCCAATTACACTAATTAGCAACCAAACACTCATTTCCTCTCAGCAAACATCAAACATGCCAACAATAAGTTCTTCCATCCATCCACAGACAAATCAACACTTGGATCTGAATCCAGGAGAGTGTTGAATGCTCTCAACGAGCGAGGTATATGATGACGAGACCACTGGCTTAGTGGTTGGTACACCTGACTGCTACGCTATAGGTCGCGGGTTCGATTCGATCGCATCTGGGTGATTGGTGTGTATTTACAAAAAAAATGTATATAAGTATTGTATCAGCTGCTGGTTCCCATAGTACAAGCTTTGCTTAGTTTGGGTTCAGATGGCGTTGTGTGATAATGTCCAAGCATTAATATATTATAAAAAACCGGCCAAGTGCGAGTCGGACTCGCGCACCGAGGGTTCCGGACACACTTGTAGGTAAGGTTAAAAGTAGACGAACTTCAAATGAGGTTATTTATTCGTCGGTGACTCAACAGCGCGATTCAGGAATATTTTTTACTAAATGATACCCCTGGTGTTGCAAGCGTCCATAGGCTACGAGCCGTATGCTTGTTTGCCACCTTAGTGCAAAATAATTGTGGATTAAGGACACATAGTCTCGGCTATATAAATATCTTATAGTGATGCTTATAGTAACATGACCTGCCACACCGGACATTCAACCTACTCCGATATCCCACCAAAATCATCTATAATCCTATGCGGATAAAGTTTATAATCGCAAGCGAGCATTACATTCTCTAATCATACCTTTTGAATGCTTCAGACTCGAAAGGTGGTAATTATATTTCTTAAGCGAATATGAGTTCTATTCACAGAGCATTAAAAGTTAAATTATGATGTGTTTTTCTTTGACAATTTTAAGATTCACAACGCATCAGCATGTTTGTATTACGGTTTGGTATTTCGCGATTTCCGTTTGATTGTAAATTATTACTTGTAGTATGAGATCAACTTAGGATACCAGTTATTATGTACAATGGTAGAAAACATGGTGGGGAAACCTGCATACGTGTGAGAAGAGTATCAAAGCCGAGTGTGAAGTCCACCGCCCGCACTGGCCACTGTGGACTATGGCACGGAGCCTGAGTAATGTGTGTGTGATCATGGTGAGGAAACCTGCATACGTGTGAGAAGAGTATCAAAGCCGTGTGTGAAGTCCACCGCCCGCACTGGCCACTGTGGACTATGGCACGGAGCCTGAGTAATGTGTGTGTGATCATGGTGAGGAAACCTGCATACGTGTGAGAAGAGTATCAAAGCCGTGTGTGAAGTCCACCGCCCGCACTGGCCACTGTGGACTATGGCACGGAGCCTGAGTAATGTGTGTGTGAACATGGTGAGGAAACCTGCATACGTGTGAGAAGAGTATCAAAGCCGTGTGTGAAGTCCACCGCCCGCACTGGCCACTGTGGACTATGGCACGGAGCCTGAGTAATGTGTGTGTGAACATGGTGAGGAAACCTGCATACGTGTGAGAAGAGTATCAAAGCCGTGTGTGAAGTCCACCGCCCGCACTGGCCACTGTGGACTATGGCACGGAGCCTGAGTAATGTGTGTGTGAACATGGTGAGGAAACCTGCATACGTGTGAGAAGAGTATCAAAGCCGTGTGTGAAGTCCACCGCCCGCACTGGCCACTGTGGACTATAATTAATTATCAAAGCCAAACATTTTGTCAACCCTAGTAAGCTGTCATGTCAGGGAACCAGATTATTTAACAGAAAGGCCTACATACATATTGTACCTAATAATTGACTACTTTAATAGTTTTTCTATTTTTCATTCATAAATGTTTCTTACCTCAATACAAGGATGTCATTATACTCAAGTACTGGGTTCATAAAATGAAATTTTACTGAAATAGGGTGTGCACATCAGTGAATTTTTTTTTTTTTTTTGGGGTATGTTATACAGCGTTACTACGGTTCTTAAATATTGTGAATGGACTCGTTATAAGGCCCCATTCAACCTCCTTTCGGCTTTACGGGTAGTTTTGTAACGCCCTGTATAATTATATATGTACTTACATATATATATGACCTCTATTTACTCGTTTAATAACCCTATGACTCACTGTAAGAGAGTGCGGGGCGAGCGAGGTGATCATGCTCGCCACCGCAAAGGGAAGATCTTCCAGCCAGGCGGGTGTTTTTGCCTGTGGAACCGCGGCTCCGATTGTTCTAGTCGGAAACTTGTATATATGTTGAATTGCGTAGAAAACTTTGCTAGCGCGTGGCAGGATTGTGACGTATGTAGTTGTCATTCGTTGAATGTTGTCCTGCTAGTTAGTAGATTTCTAACGTTGGTTTATGTAGCCGTGAGGTCGCTACAAGAGCAAAGGTTTACTAAAAACATGTTGTTTATATGGTTGGTACCTGCGACACCTCGTTAAGACTTATTTAGCTTGAAGGCTATTCAATTCATGTTGATATTATTTTTTATTGTTATCAATTGTTTTTTTATATTATTTTGAGCAATAGGTATCCATGTTAAGTTAGTATTTGAAATGTAAACTGTATGTAATTTAGTTTTTAAAAGAGTAATTGCTGAGTTTCTTGCCGGATTCTTGTCAGCAAAACCGACCTTCCGAATCCGGTGGTAGATTCTGACGATTTGAAAGTGCTTGCCTGTAAAGTCTAGTCAAATAAAGATCTTTTTGGATTGAATTGAATTGAATACATCAATACAATATCTATCGCCATAGAGGTGAATTACCTAGCAAAACTCGAATGCTAATTGATTATCATCACGCATCAAGTTTATCCAATGAGCTTATTCCCATAACGGTCTACGAAGACTTCACTCTTGACTTGCCCACCTCTTTTGCTTCTTCTTTTTTATACCACTTAGGTGGCCCACCTGATGGTAAGCAGTCACCGTAGCCTAAAGTAGGTTAAAATGTAGCCTATGCTACCAAGGGGCCGATGGGGCCAAAAAGTTCTAGAGTGGAGACCACGCACTGGAACACGCAGCGTCGGACGGGCCCCCACTAGATGGACCGATGACCTGATAAAGGTCGCTGGCAAGCGTTGGATGCGGGCCGCATTGAATCGGTCTGCGTGGAAATCTATGGGGGAGGCCTTTGTTCAGCAGTGGACGTCTATAGGCTGATGTTGCTACTAAGGCCACAGTAACGAATCGATTGACACCTTATTAATCAAAATCGGATGAATTGTTTAGACGCTACAGAGGAATATACGTAAATACAAACATACATAGACTGCTAAACTCGTAACCCTTCCTAGCTAAGCCGCAGTCGGGTAAAAGAATAAAGAATGTGTCGAAAGTATAGAACAGTGTTCGGGTGTTCGGCGACAGTAGTCGGTCACGCCCTGATTAGTGCGTCTTCTAGCAAATTATTTGTACATATGGACCGCTCGGGACATGGCGCATTCACTCGTGATCATAGTCATATTGTACCATTAGGTTAACAGCACACAGTGCCGGCAGCAGGAACATTTCTGGACTACGTTTTCGAAAACGCAACTCAGGTAATGTCAAAATTGTCATACAAATTTTTAGGTCCACTTTTCACCGGCGCAGCGCTGTTCATTTTTCAATACAAAAACAGTCGAAGGCGATACGAAAACGTTGTCGCAATTTATTCAAGCTCGCGCTACAAATATATTATATTTAACGATTAGAGATAAATTTCTTCAAAGAGAAGACAGATTTTAAGAAAGGGCGAATTGGGATCCCTGTGGGAATTGCCATTAAAATCTCCGCATTACAGAAGACCGGAGTCAAATAACACTACTTTGATGAAGTGAGTTTTTCTGCGGTAAGTAAGGTTGCCAGTGCTCCACGGCGATACGCTGCGCTAGTAGTAATGTTGCTAGCACAGTGAGTCCTCATCAACAACATGGTTGGCAAAGCGTTAGTGATACCCCCGGTATTGCTAGCGGCTATAGGCTACGGTGATTGCTTACCATTAGGTCGGCATTATACTTGTGCCACCTTAGTGGAAGATTGCAATAACTTGACCTTACAGAAGACCACAGCCCATGGAGTGCACCTAACAATATCGTGTTTAACTATACCAAAATTCTCATTAATCTTTGTGGATTAAATGCATTTCCAATCTAAAAAACGCTGAGCACAGCAGAATGGCCGTCGAATGCACAAAGTGTGTCAGGCCAGCTTTCACTTACGGCCACACATAAATGTAATGTGGCTCTTGCGGAAGTGCTTGTAATGTGATATCAGCCTTAGTGGGTGACGCACAAGTTGTATTTTCGCTTGCGTTCATCTAAGTCGTACTTACATGGTAATTCCTCCACAGTTTAATTTACGTGCCATGATATGCGCTATCGTTGAGTAGGCTTGTTCATGCGGATACCGTCCGTGGCATATATAGGTTTTTAAAACTACAAAGATAGTAGAGTAGCAGCATTTCTAGTAACACAGCAAATCCTCGTGGAGCACTGGCGACCTTACATACCGCAGAAACACAACACTACATCGAAGTAGTGTTACTGCGGTCTCTTGTAAGGTGGTGGTACAGTACCCAGCTAGGCGGCTCCAATTTTAATGGGGAAACCCACGGGAGATTCGCCTACCTCACTTTTCAGGGTTCCGTACCTTAAAAGGAAAAATAACCCTTATAGGATCACTTTGTTGTCCGTCTGTCTGTCTGTAGTTATTTTATTAATGCGAATTTACTAAAAAAAAAACTTGGATCGCGCTGTTGAGAGTCACCGACGAATAATGACCTCATTTGAAGTTCGCCTACTTTAAATCTTACGTACAAGTGTGTACGGAACCCTCGGTGCACGAGTCCGACTCGCACTTGGCCGGTTTTTTAATGCTCATGTGATCAATCACGGTACTTAAGCTTGGTACAGACCGGGGTTTGAACCTCGGCCCGTCAGATGACAGGCCGTTGCTTCAACCACAACGCCACCACGGACTTCTTTTTCACTTCACATGTCTGCGGTAGTCGGGTAACAATCACAACCATCTGCATACAACTAGCCGCGTAACGGAGTATGATGTCGATATGAAATTAACAGTTATTATCTAACTGGCATCGGTCACGCTGCACCAAGCTGTTCCATATCGTGGTTCGAGGAGCTGTTAGCTACCCGCTATTTGCTCATTCATATTCGCATATCAATATATAATTATTATCAGTTTTTTAGTGTTTTTAGTTGCGTACCTTAAAAAGAAAGGAGGCACCCTTATAGGACCACTTTGTTGTCTGTCTGTCTGTCTGTCTGTCGGTCTGTCTGTCAAGACCTTTTTTCTCAAGAACGCGTGTAGATATAAAATTGAAATTAATATTAAATACCCGGGTCACCATAGACCTTTGCAGTTGTGAAAATATCAAACCTAGTCAATATGAAGAATGCTATGACTCGCATATTTGCGATTTCACAAGGGAATCAAAACTATAGGGTACTTCGCGTTGACCTAGAATCATTAAATTTGCAAGAAGCAGTGTCTTACAGCACAAATTTGGACCAAATCTCTATGAAACATGGATGATGTCCTTTCTTCTGGTCATAAGTACTTATTCGTTGTGGTACCAGCTATTATTCAAGGCCACCAAACTTGTCACACACACAACTATCATTATAATATATTATTGCTAACGTAAATTATTAAAATAACTTCATACCTACATCCTTTTTTAGATTAGCGGTAGTGTAGTAGCAGTAGCTATTACTGTAAGTGGCTTCAATATAAATAATGGCTTAAACTAATGTCTAAATATTATACTCACTTACAATAATAATTATAATGATTGACATAATTGTTATTTAGATAAATGACATAGGTACGAGGTTAAGATAAAGCGTCGTAGTTTCACGTCACGTTACTTAACTTAAAGCTAAGTGAATATAATTTGAAATATACCTATGTATATATCACAAAATCCCGGTTCAAATGTTAAACTTCGGATCTTAGGATCTTTTCTTTTGTTTTGCCCTTTGATTGAGACTCTAGGACCTGATTATGTAAATGATAAAAATGCTTGGAATATATAGACTCACTTTGCACAAGTGGCTCCCCGCTCCTGGTAATTGGTAATAGTTTAAAATATGTCTCATGAAAGCAGTGACAAAACCAACTTGGTAGCTTTCATTTTCATATTTGTCATTTCATACCAATATCTAGAAGAATTTTGTTACAAATTGTGACATCATGATTGTTACATAAAGAAAACAAAGACAGAGCACTGAGTTTTTTGCCGGTTCTCCTCGGGTCGCTTGTTTTTCCAAACCGTTAGTAATTTAGACCTTCTTAAGTGCCTTAATTTTGATTTTGAGGTACCCGATTACTCCATAAACTTTCTGCATAGCTTGTATTCTCTGTAGTCAGATAGATTTCAGGATACGATTGTTTAAAATTGGTCCTTACCTTTTTTTTCACTAAGCTGGTACGACATTATAAAGCCCACACCTGATGGTACACTGTCACCGTATCCCAATGACGCTAGATACCAGGGGCAGCGCTAACGCTTTGCCAGTCCTGCAAATGACTGTGGGTTTTCCCATTGAATATGTTGTATTGCTGCGGTAAGTAAGGTGGCCAGAGCTCCACGAGGATACGCTGCGCTAGTAGTAATGCTGTTAGGACCGTGAGTCAACTACAGGGTTGGCAACGCGTTGGTGATACCCCTGGTATTGCTAGCGCCTAAAGACTACAGTGACTGCTTACCATCAGGTGGGCCGTACGCTTGTGTGCCACCTTAGTGGTATAAAAAAATCGTATTACTCACCAACATGGGAATGTTTGGCACGACTACAGCGTCATCGTCCATCCCACTGCTCAGCTCCGGCTGGAAGGTGTACGCGCGGCGGTAGTGGAAGGACAGCGTGCCATTCTCGTTGTCTGTGATGTTCACCTTCTCCCACTCCTCGCTGCGGGAGATCAGCAAATTAATACACCTCACACTTTATCGAAAGCTTAGACACCTAAGAAAGGATGGATGGACTGTGTGAAAGATGACATGGTCAGAAAGGATGTGAATACAGAGATTACGGTTGATAGAGAAGGATGGAAGAGAAATACATATTGCGCCGACCCCAAATAATATGGGATAAGGGCAGGAGAATGATGAGGCACAAATAAGAGAGCTGTCAATATTCAATCACCACTTCTTACGAAAGGTATTTTAGGTCATAACTAGACAGGTTTTAAGCCCATTGTTCTTTACACACAATTATTTCTTAAGCTTTCTAATAAATCAAAATAGGGAAAAAATTCAAGAAGTCACAATTGTTTTGTCTTATTCGTAATCAAACTGAGGACCTTACAGCTCCAACCAAACATGAAAGAACATGCTTATATTTCTAAATACTAAATAGTTTAACTTTGTTTTTGAACTACCACGTGATATTCCCTGTTAATGTCACTGATATCCTTTACTATCGTCCTACAATCGTAGTACTAAGATAGTAGAAAAACCGACATTTAAAATTAATAGATCTAAGAACCGAATAATTTAAATTTCCAACCAAACATATCAATTAAGATCAAATTAAAACTACACAACAAATAAAATGTAATTAATTTAACCGTGTTCTAAGTGAGAATGAGCTAGAATGGAATTTAAATTGAATAATAATCGACTGATTAGCCGGTTGTCAGAATTATATTCTCTAATTGATTCATGATTGCTTTTCAATGGGTGTAGATTCTACTAAGAAAATAGTCAAAAGGTAATGGAGTCTTGAAAATAAGTAAAAATATACGTGCAGGTGATATAAAAGATTTCTACTTTTGATAAATTAATCTGACTAAAAATGATTATGATCTGATTATTATGGAACAAAACAGAGCACTGAGTTTCTTGCCTGTTTTTCCACGTGACTTTTTCCCGAACTAGTGGTAAAATAGACATTCATAAGTTATTAATATTTTTTGTTTTGATTTAGATCTGGTAGACCAGACTTACACTACATATTTATATTGTAGACACTCGACTCGATTTCAGCTTTCTGTCAAGTGCAAGTGGAACGGACTTATTGGCAATATTATTTACATTACTTATTACAGGGATAAGTGTTTTATTCATATTTCCTTATCCTTATAAACTTACAATTCAAGAAAATAACATGATTGCTTTATATATAATGGTATACTTAAATAGAGTCACACATATTTAGTTTACATCGATGACTTAGCATTTTTTGACTATGTCAGGATATTTAATTCCACAGGTATTTTTATTCAAAAATTATAAAGACACAGCCGAGGACGTATATAATGCATATTATTATATTTTCCGAATGTTTGTGTTATGGGAAATCATGGCGCATAAACGCTACCATATCTATAACTATTGTTTTTTTTATACCACTAAAGTGGCACACATCCATACGGCCCACCAGATGGTAAGCAGTCACCGTAGCCTATAGCCGCTAGCAATACCAGGGGTATCAATAACGGGTTGCCAACCATGTTGTTGATGAGGACTCACTGCGCTAGCGGCAATACTACTAGCCCAGCGTATCCTCGTGGAGCACTGGCAACCTTACTTACCGCAGAAACACAACATTACATCAAGTAGTGTTATTTTACTGCAGTCTTCTGTAAGGCGGAGGTACAGTCCCCAGTCGGGCGGATCCAATTTAAATGGGATAACCCACGGGATATCCCAAATCGCCCTACCTCTCTTAATATATATTGTTGAGTTTTCAAGTCTTTATTGTTATGTAGCACCAGACAATAGTATTCTATGTTGAAATTAGCAGGTGATGATTGAGGATATCCTTGTTGCACTGTTAGACTAGTTGAGCTTTATCACAACTTCTTCTTTAGTAATAATGTTTTAAAAAATACAGTGTCTAGTACTTTCACTTGTATTTTGCAAACACTTTCGTTTCTCAGCCAAAAGAAACTGTATTATATTGAGAAATAAATATCTTTGGTCATAAATGATACTTACGAGTAAACATAAGGTCCCAACTCATCGAGGATCGGCTTGGAGCCGTTGTTGAGGAACTCGTCAGCGTTGGTCACGTTGTAAACGTACACCTTGACGAACGGCCGCACGGGGGGCCGCGCCCACCACTCGAACGTCATCGAGCCAGGGCGAAGCACCAGCTCCTGCCATTGGATAAGAGAAACGATCAAAATAGATATTGGATTAAAAGCATTCAGTCCAAATGATGAGGAACAAAACAGCAGTGGTGGCCTGTCATCTGATGGGTCCAGGTTTAAACCCCGGCCTGTACCAATGAGTTTTCTAAGCTTAAGTACATTGAATAATCACACCACGAGCTTAAAAGGTAGGGCGAATTGGGATATCCAGTGGGTTATCCCATTAAAATTGGAGCCTAGAGAGGATTCAGTCACTAGCCGGGTTGCTAGTGACTGTATCTTAGAGAAGACAGTAGTCAAATAACACTTATGTAGTGTTATGTTTCTGTGATAAGGTTGCCATAATGGACAAGGATGACACGCTGCGCTATAAGTAATGCTGCCAGTACAGTGGGTCCAAAACATTTTCGAGTCCTTGAATCTTTCGTTACAAATTCATTTACAACAGTTTACGATATACCGACTGTTAGATATCCATTGAAATTGAGATGAAGGAAAAGTGTTATATTATACTAGCGGCCCGCCCCGGCTTCGCACGGGTAGACATTTATATCAAATATTTTGTCTACCCGTGCAAAGCCGGGGCGGGCAGCTAGCCTATGTTAATCAGTGATAGTGTAGCTTTCTAACGGTGAAAGAATTTTTGAAATCGGTCCAGTAGTTTCGGAGCCTATAGACATTTATCAAATATTTTGTCTACCCGAGCGAAGCCGGGGCGGGAAGCTATTATAATATATAGCCTATGTTACTCAGTGATGATGTAGCTTTCTAACGGTGAAAGAATTTTTGAAATCGGTCCAGTAGTTTCGGAGCCTATTCAATACATACAAAAATACAAATCTTTCCTCTTTATAATATTAGTATAGATAGATCGACACCTCGAATCAAATTTATTTTTATAACATTTTACAATATACCTAATTAGTGGCGTTTACCCATTTCTTTGTAAGTATCATTTGTCATCATAACAATTGGATCTTGACTTGCAATTCAAGTAATCAAACTTTAAACCAATTAAGGAAACCACATCTTCAAATTATCCGCGATTTAGTAGCAATTTTACAATCGTCTATCTTTTAAATTTTATAAGCTTTTAACTGCGCGTGGGTTGTAAGACAATTGTTTCCAAGTATCAGACTTGTTGCGACACCGCGTGAGAATCTAAATTATTATGTACCAACATATTGTACAGTATATATCTGTAGCACTATCGCCATATAATCGTGCCAATTTATCTTTAAAAGTGGCGGATTTACCAGCACGCTGAGTAGGATTTTATCTAGAGCCGCAGGTTTTAGTGGTGGCATAGAAGCAGCAACCTCGCCTGCTCTCCTCACACAGAAGAAAGAAAGAAAAAAAGAAAAAGACTAATTATTTCCTAAAAAAAGATCTTAGTTGTAAGTTTACAAATTTAACTCTCTAATCTTATTATTAAAAAAAAAATATTGAGTTAAGGAGTTTCTTTACCTATTATGTGATCAATTTAAGAAAGAGAAGGTTATTTAATGTACACGACATTGACACAGGTAAACTATTTTTCACGTTTCGTAAAATACTTTATGTAACTATTTTTTATACCACTAAGGTGGCAAACGAGCATATAATCCGCCTGATGGTAAGAAGCGGTTGTAGCTTATGGACTTTTGCAACACTCGCTTAGAACAAAGTCGCTTCCCGCTGTCTGTCTGCCCTATATATGCTTAGATCTTTAAAACTACGCAACGGATTTTGATGCGGTTTTTTAAATATATATAGTTATTCAAGAGGAAGGTTTTTATGTGTAATTCATTTGTGTTTTGTAGGTATTTTACTTAAATGGCTAACGCTGGTTGTGCGAAACCGGGGCGGTTCGCTAGTACAGCTATATATAAGTAAAGATTAGATAATGGTGTCAATTCTGTTGTTCAAAATGACTAAACATAACTAATTGGACAAGTCTAAAAGTCTTGCTATCCCATTCTCATGTGCGGGGTTAAATAAGGATGGCAATATTTTTAGACCTGTCAAATAAGTTAAGTTTAGTAATTTTGTACAACAGAATTGGCTCCAGTATCTTGTTTGTTTAAAAACTTAGGTTTTTTAGACTTTTAATCGCCCGATAAACGTATGAAAATGCGAAACAACCTCCTCCCGTATTTGGTTGTGTTACGGTACTTGTAATGTACTCTGTGGCACCGTGCAATCGCTAATTGTCTACGCTGTGCTCGCCTTGGCCTGCATATTTTACTGCCTACCTCCCTACCACAGCTGCTAACCGCTCATACATTGATTAACTTAGAAAGTGTACACTTTTGTGTATATCATTTGTTACATACATACTCAGATGATACAGAAGTTGCAAACCACGCAGTGACGCCGGTCAAAGCTACGCCTTACAGTGTCGGAATAAAGTTTACTTTTAAATAGGCCGAATACTGAAATGATATTCAAAGTTTAAAGGCCCATGTGAATCATCGTCAAAAAAATATAATTAAAGAGAGGTAGGGCGATTAAAAAGAGAGGTAGGGCAATTTGAGATTTCCCGTGGATTATCCCATGTAAATTGGAGCCGCCCGACTGGGGACTGTACCTCCACCTTACAGAAGACCGCAGTCAAATAACACTACTTGATGTTGTGTTGTGTTTCTGCGGTAAGTAAGGTTGCCAGTGCTCCACGAGGAAACGCTGGTAATGCTGGTAGCACAGCGAGTCCTCATCAAAAACAGGGTTGGCAACTCGTTAGTGTACCCCTGGTATTGCAAGCGGGCCGTATGCTTGTATAAAATAATAATAATATTAATTTGCAAGTAAAATGGGAGGTCACTCAAAATGTATGTGGCATCAGATCGACTGGCCATTCAATATTCGGCTTTAAGGTTTCCGACCTGTGTTTGACGAGAAAGCGAATAAAATTAAATTAAGTGGAGTAAATGGACTTTCGCATCACTGATAAATTTGTACTACGTACGTCCACACACAGCGTAAATGTTTACGGTATTAAATATATTAATATAATAAAATATGATAATTGTAAAAAAAATATTTAAATGTTCCACAATGATAATTTACATAAAAAAATTACCATCAAAATGTATATTTTTATTAGTGTAATTACCAACGTATTGCGGTAATGCTTTAAAAAGCATAATTTAATTTCATAACATTACATTATGTTGTAGCTTGTGCTGATTTATAAACTAGCTTCTGTCTGCGTTGTCTAATCTCCGAAACGGTTGGACTGCTCGTATTTTTAGAAATAGGTATCCATGTTAAGTTAGTATTTGAAATGTAAACTTTATGTAATTCTTTTGGTTTTTAAAAGAGTAATTGCTGAGTTTCTTGCCGGATTCTTCTCAGCAAGACCGACCTTCCGAATCCGGTGGTAGATTCTGACGATTTGAAAGTGCTTGCCTGTAAAGTCTAGTCAAATAAATATCTTTTTGGATTTGAATTTGAACTTGAATGGATTTTCAGTAGCAGATAGCTGACTTTACAAGGCGCAACTTAACTTTTATTTCATAATTAGGATTCCACGCAATAAAATCAAAACCCATGAAATTGCGAACAAAATCCGATTTCACGTGTCTGAAGTCGCGAATGGAGATATTGGTGTCGATCCTGTCGTCTAAATCACTGAACTAAACTAATTTGACGGGACTAAAAAGTCTTGCTATCCCTTTCTCATGTGCGGGGTTAAATAAGGATGGCAATAAAAGTCCTTTCAAATTAGCTTAGTTAAGTTCACTTTGTTCTACAGAATCTTAATTTTTTTTATTTATCTATTACTAGCTTTTTCCCCGCGCCTTCGCTCGCGTAGCAATATAGTATACTATCACCCGTTTTCCCGTAGGAATGAAGCATTTTCCCGCGGTAAAAAGTAGCCTATGTTCATCAGGGATAATGTCGGTTTCTAATGGTAAAATATTTTTTCGAATCGGTCCAGTCGTTTTGGAGCCTATTAAATACAAACAATCAAATCTTTCCTCTCTATAATATTAGTGTGGATGTAGACAAGTCACATACTGACGAATCGATCGCATCCGCAAGAGTTTATAACTGTGTCGCGGATGGTAAAAATGCTGGTGATGGTATATTCGACACCATTATCCGCTTTGAGCTTCACTGTTGTGACCTTAGGGTGTGGAAATCGACTCTAAGCAGTTCAGATAACCTTCGGATTAATGTACCTGCACTTTTTAGTACGAAACAGCCGTATTATGATTGTGTAACTTCGTTCAAGAAAATTCTGTGAATGTTATATTAAAGACTTCTTGTAATAAAAGTTTGAATTGGCATAAAGTAGAAAGGGCTTCTTAAAGAAGGGTGTGAAGAGATTTATGAAGGGTCGGCAACGCGCGTCCGTCGACTACGGAGACCGCTTACCATCAGGTGGACCGTATGCTTGTGTGCCACCTTAGTGGTATAAAAAATAATCTGCAAAACTTTCCTTATTTTACATTACGAGCATACGGCACCTGATGGTAAGCAGTCACCGTAGCCTATAGCCGCTAGCAATACCAGGGGTATCACTAACGAGTTGCCAACGATGTTGTTGATGAGGACTCACTGTGCTAGCAGCATTACTACTAGCCCAGCGTATTCTCGTGGAGCACAGGCAACCTTACTTACCACAGAAACACAAATCTACATACAAATCGCGCTATTTGACTGCGGTCTTCTGTAAGGTGGAGGTACAGTCCCCAGCCGGGCGGCTCCAATTTTAATGGGAACACCCACGAGAGAACCCAATTCACCCTTCCTCTCTTTTAAAGCTTTGTGTTAATAGCATTCCTTCATATCCTCATATTGTATACAATCCTAGCGTGTTGAACCAGTATTAGCCTCGAATCAAGGTTTGCTGCGCATGAGTAGATAACTTTCCAACAATACGTTAACATACGCGAGTGATGACGATTAGGTATTAGTAATTTTAGTTGGTACTTAAAAAGACTGACAAAAATATATACGATGCAAATGTGAGTGGAAGATGCTGTGGAAGGACAAGGTCCAACTTTCTAGATCAAATTACCAAAGTACTCAATGATGGAAAGGTGAAGAGTACTCGAAACCGACGGACATGTATGAAGAGATTGATGAATGTATGAAGAAGCAAGAGGTGTGCAAGTCTCTAGGGAAATGGCTCTCTATACTCTCTACCCTACCCCGCGAGGGATGTCATGTATGTATGGATGTATACTATATTTCCTATATATATTGTGGTGTCCTCAAGGGAGTCTTTACAAAGATAGGTGAGAACACCCACTTCAATTGGAGCCGCCCGACTGCGGACTGTTCCTAAACCTAACAGAAGACCGCATTCCAATAACACTTCTTTGATGTAGTGTTGAGTAAGATTGCCAGTGCTCTACAAGGATATGCTGCGCTAAAAGTTATGTTGCTAGCACAGTGAGTCCTCATCAACAAGAGGGCTGGTTGGTCTAATTGCCACCCATTGATTGATACACCGAGTCCCCTTCGCGGTAGGCAGTAAAGAACGCGTCACTCTTGACTTGCACAGCTCTCTTGCTTCTTCTACATTCACATCAATCTCTTCACGCATGTCCGGTAGCGAGTACTCTTTTGTAACATTACTATTAACGCTTATATATTAACATTTTAGGGTCGGCAACGCGCGAGTGATACCCCTGGTGTTGCAAGCGTCCATAGGCTGCGTTTACCATCAGGTGGGTCGTATGCTTGTTTTCCACATTAGTGGTATAAAAAAATGTATACTCACATGATCTATGAACATCCGCACCCAAGCTCCGAAGAATACGGCACAGATGATGCCCAGTAGAAGCAGTATCACCGCAGAGGCCAGCACAAACCCTGTGAAAAACGAATATAATAACTAGCTGTCCCGACAGACGTTGTCCTGTCTTAGCTATGAATTCGTACGTCAAATACAATACAGCATAGAACAAAGGACCTTCAGTTTATACCGAAATTAAACATGTATTTTTTTTCTTTTCATCATTACCTTCTCCTGACAGTAACGAACAGAAAAAAAAAGAATTAGCGAAATAGGTCTAGCTGTTCACGTATACATATAATAATATATCTTCACGCTGTCCCATACGGGTCCCTGAAGAGGTAGGCAGAGGTTACAACACCACTCTCCACCGAAGATAATTTGGTGCCAACGTGACAGATGGTGAGTCCGTCGCCGTCTCTTAGGCACTACATACGTCCTTGAATGTCTTCTCAGACGTATGCAGGTTTCCCCACGATGTTCTCCTTCACCGTAAAGCTCGTGGTGTGACTAATAATAACAAATGATAACGTGGAGCACTGCACTTTAGAAAAAACTCATTGGTACAGGCCGGTGTGTACTAAACTCGCGGCGCTAGGATAGCAGACAACGCTTCAGCAGCTTTAATGTAAAGTCCCGCGTGGTTGCACTGTGCTCGTCACCTCGACACCTTACTTCATAAGTATTCTTTGCCCAGTAATGTCACTAGCTACAGTGCCCTTCACACCGGAACACAGTGTAGTGTACGTAAACTAGTGCTTGGCGGCAGAATATCTGACACTGCGGTGGTACCCACCTAGCCGGACTCTTGCAATAAGAGGCCTACCACCTAGTACCCAGTCTCTTATGGCCAGTAATGTCACTAGCTACAGTGCCCTTCACACCGGAACACAGTGTAGTGTACGTACACTAGTGCTTGGCGGCAGAATATCTGACACTGCGGTGGTACCCACCTAGCCGGACTCTTGCAATAAGAGGCCTACCACCTAGTACCCAGTCTCTTATGGCCAGTAATGTCACTAGCTACAGTGCCCTTCACACCGGAACACAGTGTAGTGTACGTACACTAGTGCTTGGCGGCAGAATATCGGACACTGCGGTGGTACCCACCTAGCCGGACTCTTGCAATAAGAGGCCTACCTCCTACTTAAAATATAGTTATTTTGGGTGAATTTAAGAGTCGCAAAAACTTGTGATTTTGCTTCACCAAAGACGTTCAAATTCATTTCATATACCATCCCTAGTTACTTTACCACTTATCAAATCTGTGGCGAGTCATTGTAGCTACGTCATGAAAACGTCGCGTGCGCATGTCCAGCACATTTGTATACATAGACACGGCTATGTTATGTAACGATCATTTATTAGGTCCTTACATATGAAATTGGCGTTTTTCGTACTGGCCACTTTAATCACGAATTTCTCCTCTTTGGTAAGGAATTCCAAATTCAAATTTGTACAGCTATAGACTCATGTATTTGTGCTTCGATGATCGTCATTCATTTGTTTTTTTTCTTCTGTTTTTTTCTGTTTGCGTCACTCATTTTACAAAATGGAAAACCTTAAATATCGCATTATTTACGAGTACGAGTTCCGCCGTGGCACTAGTGCTGCGGAAACAACTCGAAGGGTGAATGATGTGTATGGCGGTCGTGTTGCAAAAGAAAACACAGTTCGTTTTTGGTTCCAACGTTTTCGTTCTGGAAATTTCGACCTGCAGAACAAGCCCCGTGGACGGCCTGAGACTCAAGTTGATAATGAAGAGTTGAAGGCTATTGTGGAAGCGGATCCATCGCAAACCACGTCCGAGTTAGCTGCAGGCTGCAATGTTAGTGATAAAACTGTTTTAATTCACTTGAAGCAAATTGGGAAGATTAAAAAGCTTGAAAGGTGGGTACCTCACGAATTGACTGAAACAAACCGGCAAACGCGCGTCGACTGCTGCGTTACATTACTAAACCGGCACAATAATGAAGGTATTTTAAACCGAATCATTACCTGTGATGAAAAATGGGTTCTTTACGATAATCGGAAGCGCTCAGCGCAATGGTTAGATCCTGGCCAGCCAGCCAAATCCTGCCCCAAGCGAAAATTAACCCCAAAAAAGTTACTTGTAAGCGTTTGGTGGACTAGTGCCGGTATTGTTCATTACAGTTTTTTCAAATCTGGCCAGACTATTACGGCTGATGTCTAATGTCAGGAATTGCAAACCATGATGGAAAAGCTAGCGGCTAAACAACCTAGGCTGGTCAATCGCTCCACGCCACTGCTGCTTCACGACAACGCTAGACCACACACTGCGCTACAGACGGCTACTAAATTAGAAGAGCTTCAATTGGAAAGTCTAAGACATCCTCCGTACTCCCCGGACCTTGCTCCAACAGATTACCATTTTTTTCGAAATTTGGATAACTTCTTGCAAGGGAAAAAATTCAACTCCGATGGGGCAGTCCAAATCGCCTTCAAAGATTTTATTGATTCCCGTCCGACTGGTTTTTTTAGTAAAGGGATCAATGAACTACCTATGAGATGGCAAAAGTGCATAGAAAATAATGGTTCATACTTTGATTAATTAAATACATTATATTAAAAAATATTCGACTTTTTGTTCCTCCCATACAAAACGCCAATTTCATATGTAAGGACCTAATATTAATATAGAATTCGTCAGCGATACACGTACGAAGCGAATTTGTGAGATGATTAGTTTCACGACGGACTGCTGGTCTAGTGGTTAGTACACTTGACTGCTACGCTAGTGGTCGCGGGTTCGATTCCCGTCGGGACAAACATTTATGTGATAAACATGTTTGCCTTCCTTCTGGGTGTTTGGTATGTTTTATAAGTATGTATTTACAAAAAAAAGAAAGTATATAAGTATTGTATCAGCTACTGGTTCCCATAGTACAAGCTTTGCTTAGTTTGGGGCCAGATGGCGTTGTGTGATAATGTCCAAGCATTATTATTATTATTTCGCCTCATCTGCATACATACACTTTTATGACAAGTAAATAAAATCAAACTTCATGCACTTCCACTAGGTTAGTACCGTGGTGGCTGGGTGGTTGAAGTGACGGCCTACCATTTGAGGTGGACTGAGCTCATACCCCGGCCTGTATCAATTAAACTTATGAACAGTGATTATTAGAACACGAGAGAACCTAAAGGTTTCACTGGTTTGTTTGTTAATGTTGAATGCAAGGTGTCAGATTGCTGACCTGTGCAATTTGCTGCCTCAATTTATAGGCCCTACTAGCTACCCGCCGCGGCTTCGCACGGGTGGACAAAATATAAAATAAATCTCTATATGCTCCGGAACTACTGGACGAATTTCATTTTTTTTAATTGATTATTAATTTACGGGGATGAAAAATAGATGTCCGATTCTCAGACCTACCCAATATGCACACAAAATGTCATGAGAATCGGTCAAGCCATTTCGGAGGAGTTTAACTACGAACACCGCGACACCAGAATTGTATATATAAGATAGTCCCCTATAGATCTAGTGATGCCAGCAATTAGTCTGGGAAGTATTTATTTCCAATTAAGCTATAAAAAATATAGTATCATGGAATAAGAAAAAAAATACTTTAATACATCAATATCGTTTAAATTAATAATTAGTTCGTTGAATTTCTGTGTTGAAATTATACTATGGGTGTCAAAAATGTCTGATGCGAGTCTGTCAACACTGGGCATTGCAGATAATACATTAAAAAAGTGATGTTAAAACTCAACTCAATCTGCAAGCGGACACCCAGCACACAAACATTTCGGCGACAGTATAGTGTTGTGACAACATCCAACTTCCACAAACTGTACGAACCGCTGTGTTTACAAATATGGTCACGTATGTCGGACTGTCTTGCACACCTCACAATCTTCCGGGTATTGTTTTGCACACAAACATATCATAACATTGACTTCATATTTAAGCCCTAACATACCTTTTACAAGTCCTTTAACCCTGAGTGCAATTTGTTTGCGGACAAAACATCTAACAACTTCATAAAGGCGCATTCAGTAAAGGCGATAGCGCATTCCTATACCAGGGGTAACACTAGCGTTACCACCCTCATTGTCAAGAGGACTCACTGTAAGCTACATATGGAGCCCTTACTGCCTGCATAGCGTTTTCTCAAGGAGATTACAAGCTTGTGAGCGCTTTGAAAGTATCAAATTCTGTGACTCTTTAAGATTTCTCTTATTGTCCACATTCCAAACTAGACTTCGATCTTAATCTTGCTTGAATTCTTGAAAACACTCTTATATTCCTATCTGTATATAATCTTTGTAAAATTTCCTCTTTTGTTCCACGTGTTCGTATAATTTTTAATCTTATGTATGTCCCTGAACGTGTATCCAAAGTGAAGTAAAATAAAAGGAAAATGGTCATTCACACCACAAAGTTCAGTGATTCCGTGAGACTATGAACCAATATGTCTTGATGTATAGCTACAGGTTAAAATCTAGGTCAAGCTAATAGACGTTGTAACTTATAGTGGTGAATGGCGCAGTACTATATACTAGTAAGGCTAGCGTGCAACAGGTAGATAGAATTTGCTTAGATATACATCATTTTACCGCCAATGATTTGATAGTTCTTCCATTTGTGACACACATAAAATTTTCTGCTTGCTGATTCTACACTACGTTAGACACTCCGCGGTCTGCACTCTAGGACACGTCTGGTCTATCGACCATCGGTCCTTCCACAGACGTCACCAGCCCACTGACAGTTCAGCTTGCTGATCCTACACTACGTTAGCCACTCCGCGGTCTGCACTCTAGGACACGTCTGCTCCATCGACCAGATTTTTTATTACGTCATTATTTTTATTTTCTGTTTGTGAAATGTCAATAATAGTTTCCTTAACACGTTCACTGCGGATCACACAGAATCGGCCCGCCACGGTGCTTACCGCCTGTGCGTACGGTAAAAACTACATCTTGCTCGCTGGTGCGGAACTATTATCTTAGGTATTTGTAGGAGTTAGACAGAGACAAATATAGATTTCGGCTCGTGGTGTCAAATGTAGATATTTGGAATTAAAACATCGTGGCGGGCTCTTTTCGACCACCATCGCACTGACGGTAAAAAACATCGCTCCTTGCGGCGGCGGGCCTATTGTGGTATATGACCGGTGCCGACCTGTTGCCGCAAGGAGCGCGCGCGCAAGCGTCGAGTCACCAGTCAGTGTTGTGCTCTCTACATGACCGTACGCGTGCGTATCGTTATTTTATCGACAGGTATTTAAGTATGGCGCAACGCAAAAAAAAAAAAAAGATTTATTTAGTTTAGGCTCTAATGAAGCACTTATGAAGGCCTAAATTACCATAGGTTCGAGAAAAAGCCACCTGCAAAGAACCGGCAAGAAACTCGGTGCTCTGTCTTTTTTAAATAAAACTATCCCATAAAGTGACAATGAAAAGGATGATAATGGTAGTGAGTACGAGGACTACGGGGTATGATGTTGAAGGAAAGGGGATTATTGCAGCGCACAATTTATTGCTCACTTGAGCGACTAGTTTTTGACGACTGACAAAATAATATGTAAAAAATAAAATTCCACGAATAATTTTGAATTTGAATATAAACTAATTAAAACTCCAAAAAGTATTTGCTGTCGCCGACATGGCCCCCGATGGTGTGAAGCACCGGTATTCAAGAGCTGGCGACAAGCGACTTTTCATTCGGTTACTTACCTACGAACAACAATCTAGATAGACTTTTGATAAGTGAAAGCCAAACTGAAATCGGTTTCTTTAATTTAGACTTTTTAGGCAAACAAGTGAAATTTTTATAATCAGTTTTCAATGAATTTGAAATTAGGGACGAATGGTTAAATTGTGTATATTATTTCAACTCTTATATTAACTGCTATTATCGAGTATAGTAAAATGCTTAAAATTTTCGTAACTACAGATTTCACTGTACTTCTTGCTATACTTAGTTGTTGGAACATCTACCATTTTTTTTTTAAATAATAATAATTAAAAATATTATGTAGTTATCCTTCTTTGCTAACATGTGATGTATCGAATGTCTAAAAACCAAATCACACCTAAAAATCAAAATCCCCTGCCGACTGTCTGTCTGATCGCTATAAACGCGAAAACTACTGAACGGATTTTCATACGGTTTTCACCAATAGACAGAGTAACTCATGAGGAAAGTTTACATATATAATTTAATAAGGTTTTGTGTTATTTGACTGAAATATCACAATGATTGTCTTAGATGTCACAATTCGTATTAAACAGGGTGATGTTTTTTTGTCATTTATGCTGTGCTACCTTCACGAAGCCAGGTAAATAATCAAAGTTAGAGGCTTTAACTATATATCAAACCCAAGGTTACTCGACTATATGAAGACACACGGTAACAATAATACGTAGAGTAACGCACGCAACAGACGGAACGAACGATACTTGCAAAAAAGTGACGCAAACGTGAAACTCACGGATCCTCCTGTTAGAGTTGACATAATCCACCATACGTTTCACTGAGCGGGACGCCATTTTGTTTGTTATTTATTAAAAATAATCACAATTTCACCCGAAAAAAAATTTTAAATTAACTTTTCAATTTGATTAAAGTTTAACGACGCGCATCGTAAATCGTTCGGCGTCGGCGCACGCGCAAGAGTGACTGGCCTTACAACGACTGACCGATCCAAACTACGTGGAATTGGTAACTTTTTTGAAATAAACAATCTTTCCGACCGAGTTTTCGTAAGAGCTCGCAATTTAACAACAACATTACGCCGATCGATAGACTGGAAAATGTCGAGACACAGAGTTATTTAAAATGGAAAATATTCATAGAAAATATTTTAAGAGAGGTAGGGCGATTTGGGATTTCCCGGGGGTTATCCCATTTAAATTGGAGCCGCCCGACTGGGGACTGTACCTCCGCCTTACAGAAGACCGCAGTGAAATAACACTACTTACCATCAGGTGGGCCGTATGCTTGTGTGCCACCTTAGTGGTAAAAAAAAATAAATCCTGAATTAAATTCCTTACTGGCACGCTCCCGCATGATTCCGGTTTGGATCAGATCTTTTATCTATAAGTAGGTAGGTTAAGATATGTTTTTGTAAATAGTTTAATTTGTTTTGAGTCAATAAATACATAATTATTTATTAATTGGCAGCGCAAAAATGTGCTGTCCCGACAGACGTAGTCCTGTCTTAGCTATGAATTCATATGACAAATACACCATAGAACAAAGGACCTTTAGTGTATCCATAATTAAAAATATTCAGGGTTTTATTTCAAATTTTTCTTTTGATACGAACCTTCTCCTGAATATACAAAAAAATGCGTTGGCCGGCAGATTTGGACCAAAATGGATGATGTCCTTTAAAACAGCCCGACTCACATTGTTAATAAATAAATAAATTCTAGAACAGTCTCGATTAAGTCACCTTTCATCATAAACGGAATATTTTATTCTGTCAAATGTACATGACGTATGAAATATCACAGAGGGAAAGATCTAAGGAAAGCGTGGCAGAGGAAGGCCAAGGATAAGTTACCTGCAACAGATAAAGACGAAGGACTAACGTTATGTCGTACCAAGAGGTCAAAGATATGAACGATAGAAGAGAGGTAGGGCGATTTGGGATTTCCTGTGGGTTTTCCCATTTAAATTGGAGCCGCCTGACTGGGGACTGTACCTCCACCTTACATAAGATCGCAGTGAAATAACACTACTTTATGTAGTGTTGTGTTTCTGCGGTAAGTACCAGTACGCGTACAGTCCACGAGGGTACGTGGGCTAGTGGTAATGCTGCTAGCACAGTGAGTCCTCATCAACAACATGGTTGGCAACCCGTTAGTGATACCCCGGGTATTGCTAGCGGCTATAGGCTACGGAGACTGCTTACCATCAGGTGGGCTGTATGCATGTGTGCCACTTTAGTGGTATAACAAAAAAAAAAAAATTGGCGCTTGCTCCACCGACGAGAGCTCTTAAATAGATGATGATGTAGATTCAAAACTATAGCGATTAGGGTGCAAGGGCTATCAGCATAGCAAAGCTGGAGACACCAATGTTCTTGAAAGTGCATAAAGAAAACACGATTTACATAGTTTTAGGTTCATAACGGTGTGTAGGCTTTAGTAGGTCAAACCGATAACCGGTTGATGCCTAGTTGAACTACACGGTTTGTGTGTTTGTATAATAAAGTTAAAAAGGTACGGCCCACTTAATGGTAAGCAGTCACCGTAGCCTATAGCCGCTAGCAATACCAAGGATATCACTAACGGGTTGCCAACTATGTTGTTGATGAGGACTCACTGTGCTAGCAGCATTACTACTAAGGCGTATCCTTGTGGAGCACTGGCAACTTTACAGCAAAAACAACACTACATCAAAGTAGTATTATTTCACTGCGGTCTTCGAACAGTCCCCAGTCGGGCGGCTCCAAGTTTTATGTGAAGAAAACCACGGGAGACTCCTCACCGTACCTCTCTTCTAAGCTCATGGTGTGATTAAACACTGCACGTAAGCTTAGAAAAAGTCATTGGTACAGGCCAGGGTTTGAACCTGGGCCTGTCAGATGACAGGCCGTTGCTTCAACCACCACGGCTTGTGGGAAGGCGTGAGGATAGAATGATAAATGTTTTTTTTCTTGACTTGTGACAACATCACTACATGGTATAAATTAAAGTCGCTTCCCGCTGTCTGTCTGTCCCTATATATGCTTAGATCTTTAAAACTGCGCAACGGATTTTGATGCGAGTTTTTTTATAGATAGAGTGATTCAAGAGGTTTATATGTATAATTTATTTGTGTTTTGTAGATATTTAACTTATATGGCTAACGCTGGCCGTGCGAAGCCGGGGCGGGTCGCTAGTAAAATTATAAAACCAAATTGTTTTCTTTGGAGGTATCGCATACAGCTACATTTCAACCAGGTGAACAAAACAATGCTATTGTATCTGTTCAAAGTTGAACAAATAGCTCGTAAGTAAATAATTATTTGCTTTGCGACCGACGGTGACCTTTCAGATTCGCTGTAACATTCAGAAGGTCATCTGGCATTGCTAAATTATTTAGACAGGATTGTTTTTATTTTAAACTGAAGTTATTACTAAATTTTATGAAGGAAAACATCGTGAGTAAACTTCTATACGACGGAGAAGAAATTCAAGGACCGTAGTGCCTAAGAGACGGCGACGGACTAACCATCTGTTATGATGGCACGAGCTTAAAGTTTATGGCAACCGCTTACCATCGGACAATACGTATTAGGACTGAGGAGGATTAGTCAAAAGGAAATAAATATTTACAGATAAAATCTAAGAATTATTTGTATGTACTAATACGTTATTTCCCGTCAAATACATAAAAACAATGCAAATATTGGTGCCAATACTGTTGTTCAAAATTACTAAAAATAACTAATTTGACAGGTCAAGACTGGACAATCGGGTTGGCAACGCGTTAGAGATAACCCCCGCCTATTTTTCGTCTATTGCAAGCTTCGATAGGCCACGGTGGCCGCTTACCATCGAGCAGTAAAACAAAAAGGTGACGAAAAAATGCGGTGTTGTTTATCAAGTGATGTCTTAAAAGTGCCTGCTAGATATCTCAGAGACAAATTAACGGTTTTGAATGAATTGTGTATGTTTATTTTAAGGCTATTTAAGAATCGTGCGTCGCCACTTCTCTTTGAACTACGTCCGGGCAATACATTTTTTATGTATGGAGCACTAGCTTTTTCCCTGCTACTTCGCCCGCGTAACAATATAATATATAGCCTATATTACTCATTGAAAGATTTTTTAAAATCGGGTCAGTAGATTTTGAGTTTCATTCATTACAAACAAAAATATAAAACTTGCTTTTAAAATATTTGTGAAGATTAATCTAATTATTTATAAAGTATATGTGAATGTATGCTATGCAATCTAAATAAAAAAAAATGAGACAAAAAATATTAAAATTAAAAGTGATTTTATCTATGAATTGGGATTGCGTTGATGTCTAAAGTAGGGGAAAAAAATTCGCGTATTCATTACGAGTAGTACAGTCGCTGTCTCTCTTATCATTTGGCTTGGGTTCAAACCCTGGTGCCCACATGCAGAGGGGACAATGTGAGTCACTTTTATGACGTATCATCTAAGGAAAGTTTTTTAGAAATACCACCCCTAAGGGGATAAAATAGGGGATTAAACTTTGTATGAAAATCCTTAATTTTAAAGTTAAACGCTTGAAAATTTGTATATGGCCTTTCAGTTCAAATTAAAAAAAATGATGTATTTCAGGTTTTTTCGAAATTCCACCCCTAAGAGGGAAAATAGGGGATGAAAGCTTGTATGTAAAACGGTAATTTTTGAAGATTAACGTGTTAAACATATTGACTTATTCACTTAAGCACGCGTGTGAAGCTGCGGGCATAAGCTACTAAAATAATACTTACTTCTGCCCGCGACTACGTCCGCGTTGAGCATAGGATCTCAGAGGAACCTACAATTTTCCCGGTATAAAAAGTATCCTATGTGTTAATCCAGGTTATAAACTATCTGTGTTCCAAATTTCATCCAAATCCGTTGAGTAGTTTTTGCGTGAATGAGTAACAAACATCCATCCATCCATACTCACAAACTTTCGCATATATAATATTATAGTAGGATCTACACGATGTCGCGGGCAAAGCTAGTTAAGAGTTAAATGTTGGGTCTTTCCAAAGTGGTATTAAGCAAGTACATATTATGTAAACTACTACATACTTAAGCACCTCGGTGACGACATAGTATATATACCTACCCATTCGTATGTTACTGTGTCTACATGTCTACTATGTCATATGTTTCGCAAGTATTAGTGGAGTCAACAAGATTTTTAACAGTGATTGATAAAATTTTGCATAAGACAATTACAAAGATCGCAGTCAAATAACACTACTTGATGTATTGTTGTGTTTCTGCGGTGAGTAAGGTTGCCAGTGCTCCACGAGGATACGCTGCGCTAGTTCTACATCAAGTAGTGCTATTTTACTGCGGTCTTCTGTAAGGTGGATGAACAGTCCTCAGTTGGGCGGCTCCAATTTAAATAGGAAAACCCACGGCAAATCCTAAATCGCCCTACCTCTCTTTTTAAAAGCTCATGGTGTGATTAGTCACTTTACTTAAGCTTTAAAAAACAAATTGGTACAGGCCGGCATTTGAACCTGGGCCCATCAGATGACACCACGGCTGTAAAAATGCCGTCTCCTCTTCATCTCCATCAAACACACGTCACTCAGGCTTCCCCATGTTTATAATAACACAGTGCGTTTCAATTTCAAACATATTGGTAACCTCTATGATACTTAACTCGGCATAAAATATATTACATCTTCTAAGATCGCCAGGTTACACCGCGAACAATGTACCTCATCCATTTCCTAGTAGTTATCGTCACGAATTGACTGATCACTACATTATAAAACCAGCCAAGTGCGTGTTCAACTCGCATACCGAGGGTTCCGTAATAAACAAACTGGGTTTAATGAAAAACTCAACTTTTCTTCTGCAGTCTATTTGGTCTTTCAGAAAATGAATAACTATACAATCTATGAGCGTCTACTTGTGGGCAACAAGGATTTATTTTATTTTATTTGATGTTATAGTAGTGTCAACGCATGCTGTAAATAATTTTAACTGACTACTAATTACGTATCATGATATACAGCCAGCTGAAAGACAGACAGACGGACAGCGAAGACTTAGCAATAGGGTTCAATCGTGTAGGGAACCCTAAAAGCGACCCCCTGAATAGTTGAGGCGCTACGGAGGAACATACGTGAATACAAACATACATAGACTGCTAAGATCGTAACCCTAGTGACTTCGCCGTACTCAGGTAAAACAGTTTATTTAAAACACTCCGTCATGGCGGCCACTTACGTATGCTAAAAGGTAAATATCACACATGAACAACGCTCAGTCGTTCTCGAGGAAAACAAGTAATAAGCGCAGGAAGTCGAGATGTCTAAAGTCCACTTTGCATAGAGGACAAGTTGAGTTGACATGCGACTTGGAAACAAGCTAAAAACGTTGAGTATCAAAGCCGCGTGTGAGTACCACAGCCCGCACTGGCCACTGTGGACTATGGCACGGAGCCTGAGTAATGTGTGTGTGAACATGGTGAGGAAACCTGCATACGTGTGAGAAGAGTATCAAAGCCGTGTGTGAAGTCCACCGCCCGCACTGGCCACTGTGGACTATGGCACGGAGCCTGAGTAATGTGTGTGTGAACATGGTGAGGCAACCTGCATACGTGTGAGAAGAGTATCAAAGCCGTGTGTGAAGTCCACCGCCCGCACTGGCCACTGTGGACTATGGCACGGAGCCTGAGTAATGTGTGTGTGAACATGGTGAGGAAACCTGCATACGTGTGAGAAGAGTATCAAAGCCGTGTGTGAAGTCCACCGCCCGCACTGGCCACTGTGGACTATGGCACGGAGCCTGAGTAATGTGTGTGTGATCATGGTGAGGAAACCTGCATACGTGTGAGAAGAGTATCAAAGCCACGTGTGAAGTCCACCGCACTGCACTGGCCACTGTGGACTATCTTTTTATTCTGGGTAAATGATCATACCCACATGAATCTCCTTTGTAAATCCCACGGAGACAAAATAATAAAAAAACCGGCCCAGTGCGCGTCGGACTCGCGCACCAGGGGTTCCGTACACACTTGTAGGTAAGGCTTAGGTAAGAACTTCAAGACATGAGGTAATTATTCGTCGGTGACTCTCGAAAGCGCAAAACAGGAATAATCTTTAGTAAATTCGCATTTAAAAAAAAATACATATTTACGGTTTTCAGATTTTTTTCCTTTACTTGTGCTGTAAGACACTGCTTCCTGCCAAATTTCATGGTTCTAGGTCAACGGGAAGTACCCTATAGGTTTTGATTCCCTTGTGAAATCGCAAAATATGCGAAAATTTGCGACGTAAACGGTCATATCTTTTCTTCATATTGACTTACAGGTTTGATTATTTTACAGCCGAAAGAGACCATAGACCCGGGTATTTCATATTAATTTCAGTTCGATAACTTCACGCGTTCTTGAGATAAAAAATCTTGACAGACAGACAAACTAAGTGATCCTATTAGGATTCCTTTTGTCCTTTTAAGGTACGGAATCCTAAAAATGTTAACCAATCATAATTATCTAAATATATGGACAAAATTTTATATCTGCGACGACGACGATGCTGCAGCATCAGTGCAGCGTTGATTTATTTCGCCCGAATTATTTTAATTGCATGTGGATAATCTAAACAAAGTCATCAAATAAGGCTGCGTTGGTTTCTCAAATATAACTGGTTTTAATGAGGATTTACGTCAATCCAACATCAGCCTCCAAAACAGGTTCAACGAATTAATAAATGTTTTGATAATCTCAAAGGTTATTCCTGCAGACCCGAAGCCTTGCACTTTGTCACAATAACTTCCGTTGCGACACTTCCCCGGTCGAAAACACTTAATTACAGTACCATTATAATTACGTATACTTGGTCATTGAAGGCTAAGGCATGAATATCGGAAATATATAATTAACTAGCGGCCAGCCCCGGCTTCGCACGGGTAGACATTGATATCAAATATTTTGTCTACCCGTGCAAAGCCGGGGCGGGCATCTAGCCTATGTTACTCAGTGATAGTGTAGCTTTATAACGGTGAAAGATTTTTTGAAATCGGTTCAGTAGTTTTTGAGTTGATTCGTTACATACAAAAATACAAATCTTTCCTCTTTATAATATTATTAGTGTAGATATCTATATAAATATTTGCCAAAGTATTTTTCATCCCACCTATTCGAAAGGACGGCTTCCTTCGCCTTTGTGTGCGCCCAAAGGTGATGTTTTCTATAAGACACTTTTAGCGGGCAGTAATGAGTTTTTACGCCCGCATAAGTGCGCGGAAAAGATCTTTACCGCGCACTTTTTGAATTTGGAAGAAATCGAATTCAAGTATTGCAATGCAAGGAGTCTCCTAACACAGGCATCCTTGCTTAAAAGGAGACTCTGGTCACTAGATTAAGTATAAGAAATGCTTTGTGAGTAAATAAAGATTATTATTATTATTATGTTTCTCTTAAATTCACGGAGCCTCATAAGCAATACTCATAAGGTCCGGCCCTTTATCTAGGCTTGCGTGGGGATATATATCCAACACGTATAGGCCCGTTCGAGAATTTTAATATTTGGTAAGGGATACACGTGGCGAGTATCGTCCCCGGAGTGCATGGTGATGCACCCGGGGATGATCCTCGCCGAGTGCAGAGACTATTTCATGGGGATGGAAAACTAAAATTGGGCTATTATGGTGAACTGTTAATGGATTGGGATATCTGGGCTATGGGATGAGACTACGGACGTCTGCCATGCAATATGTCTCAATATTGAATAAAAATTGGTAGACGGTGACTCGCCACCTGCTAGATGGGCCCCCCTTACGTGCGGCGTATAAGATGCCGCTGAGGGGCAACATGGGCGCAGGCGGCTGAAGGGTGCCGAGAGGTGTGCACCGGTTTCACCATCGCGGGTACTGGCATAAAGCAGTCCCCGGAGCGGGTTTCCCCGCTATTACACATATTGAGCACTTCCACCCTTTCGAGCATATAGCTCTCGCGCTCCACTCTGGCCGGCCAGTGAAGGCAAGCCAGAGGCGGGGGCCTAGGCGCCGCCCCCTCGAGGCCTCGGGTCCGTGGTGTCGCTACTCACCAACAGCTCGCCACAAGCTGCCCTGCGGCCTTATTATTATTATTATTAAGTATTGTTTGAATGAATCCTGGCTGGAACCACGGCCTATAGTCGCGCTGCCAGCTGAATAATACATTTTCATAAATGTCTCAAATATTAATATTAGTTTTTAGTTGTTTTATTATTAGATACTATTTAATTTCAATTTAGTTTTTACTTTATGTTTTATAAAATAATAATATTACAATAAAATATGAGGCGCCTTTTATTTTCTCACAGTGGGTGATAAAAAGTAGAGTGTATCGCTCGGGCGCAAAATTATTTTTGGCTCGGGCGACGTACTTTGAATCCCTCGCTACTTTTACTACCCTCACTTCTCTCTGGATTAAAAAAAAGCGCGCTCGCCTTAAAAATAATTTTTTTCTCCCTTATCTACTATTAACCCACTTTTTCCGTCAACATCATAATCATTACGTTTAATAAACGTAAATTATATTCGTGAAACTACTTCAATGAAGTTATCCTTAACCACCGACCTCGTATGCTTGCGTCTGTCTTTGAAACGCGAGGCAGCAAGTTCGAATCGGTTCACGGTCGCCATATATACATACTTAACTTACAATCCCGGATGCTTTTTTCAACTTTATAACTTTATGTTATTTTAACGAAGGTACATAAGGAGCTTACGTATGTGATGCTTATGTGACTTTAGTAGCGGTAGCAGGAACATTGTCGACAACGTTTTCGTATCGCCTTCGACTATTTTTGTATTGGAAAATGAACAGCGCTGCGGCGGTGGAAAGTGGAACTAAAAATTAGTATGACAATTTTGACATTTCGCGAGTTACGTTTTCGAATACGATGTCGACAATGTTCCTGCTACCGGCACAGGTAAGTAGGGTCTAGTTTATTTATTGATTTAATTGGATCGCCGACAAGTGACACACAAGAAACTTTATACATAAATATTTTTACAAACAGTGGTACACACTTTCCTTCGCACAGACGATAAAAATGTACTTCTAAAAGTCAACTTATGTTAGTACTTATAGGATTATAATATTACTAGCTCTAGCTTTATTCTAGATAAAGATAGCCTTTGTCCTTCCCCAGGTTATAATCTATCGCATTGCTTAATTTCATTACGATTTGTTCAGCCGTTTAGTCGTGAAAAGGTAACAAACAAACAGATACTATCGCATTTATATATTATAAATGCGATAGTAACTGTACTAGCTGTACCCGCGACGTCGTACGCGTAGAATTACTAGCCGTGGTAGCCTAGTGGTTGAAGCAACGGCCTGTCACCTGATGGGCCCAGGTTCAAATCCCGGCCAGTACCAATGAGTTTTTCTAAATGATTAACCACATCATGAGTCCTCATCAACAACATGGTTGGCAACTCGTTAGAGATATCCCTGGTATTGCTAGCGGCTATAGGCTACGGTGACTGCTTACCATAAGGTGGGCCGTATGCTTGTGTGACGGCTTAGTGGAATAACAAGAGTAAAAAAATAAAATTCAGTTTCTTCTTTTATATACTTAAACAGAAATCGCAAAACATTAATCACGATTCTGAGAAAATCTCAGCGGAGGAACGATATTTATTGCCAATCGTGGTATGGATAATACCTAATATATATATATATATTCTCAGAATAACCCATTGTCGGTTAAGCTTACATAAATACCACGGTTATTTATAACCCTATTTAACTATGGTTAACCGAGGTGGTCTTATGATTGTGACATCGGCCAGCCATCTGATAGGCCCAGTATCAAACCCCGAGCTGTGCTAATTAGTTTATCTGAGCTAATTACTTTGATTATTCACACCATGAGCTTTGAAAGAGAGGTTGGATGAAATGGGATCTCGTAGGTTTTCCCATTAATATTGGAGCCGCCCGACTGGGGACTGTATCTCCACCTTACAGAAGACCGCAGTGAAATAAACTACTTGATGTAGTGTTGTGTTTCTGCGGTGAGTAAGGTTGCCAGTGCTCCACGAGGATACGCTGGGCTAGTAATGGTGCTAGCACAGTGACTCCTCACCAACAACAGGGTAGGCAACTCGTTAGTGATACCACTGGTATTGCTAGCGGCTGTAGGCTACTGCGACTGCTTACCATCAGGTGGGCCGTATGATTATGTGACAAATTAGTGGTATGACAAATGGGATCTCTGATTTTTCATTAATATTGAAGCCGCCCGACTGGGGCTGTACCTCCGCCTTACAGAAGACCGCAGTGAAATAACATTACTTGATATAGTAGTGTAGTGTGAAAATATATTATCTTGTTGTTATGTTATTAATAGTCCCGAGAAGTGGCTACTATTTCCACAAGGACCGGTTCCCTGACTCTCGAGTCCAATGACCTTTATCAGGTCCCCCATTGAATACTTAACCCATGCTTATAGAATTAACGCGAACAGGTACCTACCGAACATATCTATCTATAATTCTATACTAATACTAGCTGCCCGCCCCGGCTTCGCTCGTGTGGACATTTTTTTTTTGCATTTATGGGGATGAAAAATAGATGTTGGCCGATTCTCATAGATACCGGATAAGCACAAAAAATTTCATCAAAATCGGTCAAGCCGTTTCGGAGGAGTATGGCGACGAAAACTGTGACACGAGAATTTTATATATTAGTACTAATATTATAAAGAGGAAAGATTTGTATTTGTGTGCGTGTGTTTGTATTGAATAGGTTCTGAAACTACTGGACCGATTTCAAAAATTCTTTCACAGTTACAAAGCTACATTATCACTGAGTGACATAGGCTATATATTATATTGATACGCGGGCGAAGTCGCGGGGAAACAGCTTGTACACATTAAATACAATTGAAGTCTCTGTTAAATAAAAAAGATAGATGTAACTTTACGAACAACAAATTGACGCCGGTTTTTTAAACAGGTAGCGCGTGGGCAAGGCGTAGTTTAATTGTATACGTTGCAGGTGTGTGCGTGAAATTCTGTATGTACACTGCTAGGCGTAGTTTTAACCGGCGTCACTTCAATCATCGGCAAAGTTCCATGTACCTTTATAATTTGATCTGAGATGGAACTAAACACGTTACTGATAACAAAAACTTAATTCGTTATATTTTTGTCTGTCTGTTTGTTGCTGGTAATCCCCGATACCACCCATTTGAACATCACTGGCAGATATCTGATGTTACAATGCGTAACTTGGGCTACTTTTATTATGGAAAAATAATTGGGTTCCGCGCAGCCAGTAAAAATCTCATGAAATTATGTCCAAAATTCGAACGGCTGGGCCTATTTGAACGGGACTTTTGCTGGCAGATAGCTGATTCCATTTAAAGGCCGTAACGTAGGCTACATTCATTTTGGAAAAAGTAGGGTACCGAGCAATAAAAAAAACTTTTTAATAGTTATTTCCAATTCGCATAAATTATATAAATAAATATTAAAAAGACAGTTTCAGTCAGAGGTAAAAATATGTGTATCGAATCGTAAAAAAAAACTAGAGTTATAACCAGGGGAAACCAGGTAAAACAATGGAATGGAAATATGAAAAAAGGTAGTCCCTTTTAAGAACATTAAGACAAACTGAAAATTAGAACACAGCATAGAACCTACTCTTAGAAGTCGGTCAAAATTAACTCAATACTCACACCACTTCCTGAGGAATGCGCTCGTCAACTTGGCACACAGCTTGTCGCGACCCTGCATCTTGGCTGATAGTTACTTTACACTATTCACAAACACAAAACCATCACACACACACACAGCACCCGATCATAAGCTACTATTGTTCATGTATCCATTTATGTTTGTGTTTCGTTATAGCAGTGGCACGCTCGCCTCGCGCGACAGTCCTCCGGCTACTGGAGAGTGAAGATTATTCGAATCACGCGCAACCTGCGAAACAAGAAATGTAAAGCTTATTATAGGCACATGGAATTAACAGAAGTCCTATCTATGTGATTAAATTCCTCAGTTTATTTCATGTTGAACTAGCTTTTACCCCCGACTTCGCACGTGTGGTTCTAGATAATAGCCTTTATCCTTCCCCAGGTTATTTCTATCTCATTGACAAAGGACATCATCCATGTTTCATAGAGATTTGGTCCAAATCTGAAAGTGCCGGCCAAATCATTTTTTTTGTATATTCTGTTAGAGCTTGTCCGTCTGAGCATTTATTACTATGGCACCAAAGTTGGACATTACAGGACATTTCATTTGTTTTAGTTAATTTGTATTCCTATTTTCAACAAAAATGTAAGAAAAATCAGATTTTCGAACTCATATAAAGTCAACTACAATTGCCCCTACAGGCTTGGTGCCAACTGCCACAGTGAAAGAAAGCAAGCTGAAATAATGAAATAATGTTCTATTTTCTACATACACAAGACACAAGCTCTAACAGAATATACAAGAAAAATGCGTTGGCCGAATGATGTCCTTTCGTTACGATCCGTTCAGCCGTTTATTTTTACTTATAATATCATTGCGTTTAGTCGTGATCATGTAGCAAACGAACGAACAAACAGAGAACTTACTTTTGCATTTATAATGTTTGTTTGGATTGTTTTTGGATTAATGGTGAAGGAATAAACATTCTTACATAAAAGAAATGAAACACAATCTTTATTTGACTTGACTTTACACAGAAGTATTTTCAAATCAATATACTACCAAATTCGGATGGCCGTTTTGCTGAGAAGATCTTACAAGAAACTCAGCAATTACTGGATTCCAAATAAGATAAATAATGATAAAGACGAGAAGATTACTTATAGTACCTCGAGGAGAACTGGCAACCTTACTCACCGCAGAAACACAACACTACATCAAAGTAGTGTTATTTCACTGCAGTCTTCTGTAAGGTGGAGGTACAGTCCCCAGTCGGGCGGCTCCAACTTTAATGGGCAAACCCACGGGAGATCCCAATTCACCCTACCTCTCTTTTCAAGCTTGTGGTGTGATTATTCACTGAACTTAAGCTTAGAAAAACTCATTAGGAGAGGATACGCGCTAGTAGTAATGCTGCTAGCACAGTGTGTCCTCAACATGGTTGGCAACTCGTTAGTGATACCCCTGGTATTGCTAGCGGCTATAGGCTACGGTGACTGCTTACCATCAGATGGGTCGTATGCTTGTGTGCCACCTTAGTGGTTTAAAAAAATCTTTTTTTTTTCTATAACGTTAACGATTGTAGATATTAACATGGCTAAGCCTACAGGGCCCACGGCAGCCTGTCGCTAGTCACCTCGAAACATCAATTACAGAGTCTATTATCGCCAGTAATTTCACTAGCTACAGTGCCCTTCAAACAAATGTTAACCGACTTGAGACAAATAAAAGAAACCGTCAATGTTGTGTTTAACTAGGCCAAGGAGATGGCTTTACTACAGGATGAACTCGCGATAAAATTGCTTCACTAAAAACTTTTGGTTTTTCTCTGTAGTTCAAAATCCAAAATTATAACGGTTTATTTATACCGACGTTAGTAACAATATCTGTCACTAGATGGCGGTACCGTCGAAATAGAACTCACAAAGGCTTCGTTGTTAGTGACCCTTATAGTGTTGTAGCATCTGCCTGCGACTACGTTCGTCCGCGTTGAGCTTAGAATCTCAGAGGAACTTTAATATTGTTCCGGGATAAAAAGTTTAGGCCCTTATAAGGGAAGGTCTAAATTACCACCGGTTCGGAATAAAATGCCACCTGAGAAGAACCGGCAAGAAACTCAGTGCTCTGTCTTTTTTTTATGTAACAATCGTGATAAACATTGTTAGTATAGGGATGTCGGAAATGCAATAAAGTATCGATATATATCGTATCGATGTTTTTTGAAAATATCAATATCGATATTGATATTTTTATTAAAAAATATCGATATATCGATATGATTTGACAGAGAATATTCGTGCTTTAAAAATTAATTTATTTGGTCAAATCTAATTCAATCATCTTACATTTCTAGATAAATACTAATTAATATACATAATTTTTAATAAATCAAACAACCATTCAAATTTTTTTATTATTTATTAATCAAACCAATAAAAAATACATAAAATATAATTTGTTAAAAGATGTTAGTATAAAAAAAGTATTATCTTTTTGGGATTTTTTAATCTTAAAACTCATAAATGTTTATTGGTCTGAAAAAAATATCGATTTTTATACCTTTTCGATACTTAGAATTTTATATCGATGCATCGATATATCGAACTATTAAATATCGCTCAAAAATATCGATATATTGAAAAAATAATATCGATATATCGATGTATCGATATTTTTTCAACAAGCCTAGTTAGTATACCTAATTCTTCAAAACATGTAGGTATTTACAAATATCAAAAATATTAGCTCCTTACATATGAAATTGGCGTTTTTCGTACTGGCCACTTTAATCACGAATTTCTCCTCTTTGGTAAGGAATTCCAAATTCAAATTTGTACAGCTATAGACTCATGTATTTGTGCTTCGATGATCGTCATTCATTTGTTTTTTTTCTTCTGTTTTTTTCTGTTTGCGTCACTCATTTTACAAAATGGAAAACCTTAAATATCGCATTATTTACGAGTACGAGTTCCGCCGTGGCACTAGTGCTGCGGAAACAACTCGAAGGGTGAATGATGTGTATGGCGGTCGTGTTGCAAAAGAAAACACAGTTCGTTTTTGGTTCCAACGTTTTCGTTCTGGAAATTTCGACCTGCAGAACAAGCCCCGTGGACGGCCTGAGACTCAAGTTGATAATGAAGAGTTGAAGGCTATTGTGGAAGCGGATCCATCGCAAACCACGTCCGAGTTAGCTGCAGGCTGCAATGTTAGTGATAAAACTGTTTTAATTCACTTGAAGCAAATTGGGAAGATTAAAAAGCTTGAAAGGTGGGTACCTCACGAATTGACTGAAACAAACCGGCAAACGCGCGTCGACTGCTGCGTTACATTACTAAACCGGCACAATAATGAAGGTATTTTAAACCGAATCATTACCTGTGATGAAAAATGGGTTCTTTACGATAATCGGAAGCGCTCAGCGCAATGGTTAGATCCTGGCCAGCCAGCCAAATCCTGCCCCAAGCGAAAATTAACCCCAAAAAAGTTACTTGTAAGCGTTTGGTGGACTAGTGCCGGTATTGTTCATTACAGTTTTTTCAAATCTGGCCAGACTATTACGGCTGATGTCTATTGTCAGGAATTGCAAACCATGATGGAAAAGCTAGCGGCTAAACAACCTAGGCTGGTCAATCGCTCCACGCCACTGCTGCTTCACGACAACGCTAGACCACACACTGCGCTACAGACGGCTACTAAATTAGAAGAGCTTCAATTGGAAAGTCTAAGACATCCTCCGTACTCCCCGGACCTTGCTCCAACAGATTACCATTTTTTTCGAAATTTGGATAACTTCTTGCAAGGGAAAAAATTCAACTCCGATGGGGCAGTCCAAATCGCCTTCAAAGATTTTATTGATTCCCGTCCGACTGGTTTTTTTAGTAAAGGGATCAATGAACTACCTATGAGATGGCAAAAGTGCATAGAAAATAATGGTTCATACTTTGATTAATTAAATATATTATATTAAAAAATATTCGACGTTTTGTTCCTCCCATACAAAACGCCAATTTCATATGTAAGGACCTAATATTTCACAAAAGGACATCATCCATTTTGGTCCAAATCTGAATGTGCCGGCCAACGTAATTATTTGTATATTCTGTTAGAGCTTGCCCGTCTGAGCATTTATTGCTATGGCACCAAAGCTGTAGGACCTTTGTCCTCGATTTTGTTTGAGATCGAAAATCAGAATTTTTATAATTTTTTTTGAAGATAGGAAATCAAATAATCAAAACAAATTAAATGTCCTGTTATGTCCAACTTTGGTGCCATAGTAATAAATGCTCAGACGGACAAGCTCTAACAGAATATACAAAAAAATGCGTTGACCGGCACTTTCAGAATTGGACCAAATCTCTATGAAACATGGATGATAAACCATCCTCAAGCACCACAGTATCCATTGATTCGTTTTATCGCGTTCAGACAGGTGTACACGGTATTGGGACTGAGTTTTATAAAGTGTAGGGAGTAGAGAAGTAGTGATTTCAAACGTATTTATTAGGCAGATTACTGACGGTGGTACCCATCAAGGCGGACTCTTACTTTCCACAGAATTAGCATGCAAATGTACTATACACTCAGTGCCGGCGTTAGGGGGGGCGTGATGGGGCGACGGCAAGGCGCCAAATTATAAAAAAAAAGAGCTACAAAACTCTTTACTGCCGTATCGTTGACTCCGGGTAACGCTAAAGAAAATTTTAATTCTTAATTATAAGATGACATTGGTTCAGAAAAAAACGACTAGAGACGGCTTCGCACGGCCAGCGTTGGCCATACAAGTCAAATTATACACCTACAAAAAATTAATTACACATAATCTAAGCCTTCCTCTTGAATCACTCTTTAAATTAAAAAAACCGCATCAAAATCCGTTGCGTAGTTTTAAAAATCTAAGCATACATAGGGACAGACAGACAGCGGGAAGCGACTTTGTTTTATACTATGTATGTACTACAACTATATAGTCATAGTGATAAACTATGTAGTGATAGTGATTTCGTTAAGTGGGCGCCACAATATATTGCCCGGGGCGTTATGCGCCGCGCCGGTACTGTGTAGTGTGTACACTCAATTGAACATAAGCTTTCTACAGGCAATAGCTTGGTAGTTAGTCAGTCATGGGTTATGTGGACTCATTAGTAGGTACAATACTTGTTTTTTCTTATACCACTAAGTTGTATAACTAACGATCTTCTTGGATAATCACAGTGACTCGCATCATCATATTATACTACAGTAATGAGAAGATTATTACTTATGATAGTGTGTCATCGTGACATATAAATGGACTCTACAATGATTATTTCCTGAATAATTTACAATAAATACCTACTTACAAATAATTACCTACACCAGTGCTCCACGAGGATACGCTGCGCTAGTATTAATGCTGCTAGGACAGTGAGTCCACATCAACAACACGGATAGCAACGCGCTAATGTTATCCCTGATATTGCTAGCGGCTATATACTACGGTGACTGCTTACCATCAGGTGGGGCGTCAGCTTGTGTGCCCTAGTGGTATAATAAAAGTCTTGATAGTAAGTGCCTACGATAAGTGTTTTTTGTTTGAACATAAATTGTCTCGAATCCACTACCCTACCACTATCGACTCACGAAAGAGACCGATAATCACTTGTCCTTGTTTCTCAGTTATGCCGATTTAAATGAGACCACTTTCACGTGATTATGTAATAACTTAATGTTGATTGCGTCACTCAGTAGGTTAGTGTTATAGAATTTAAAATTAATTGTAAATTATGCGTAATATTTATTAACACAAAACAGATTAAACTATTTACAAAAACATATCTTAACCTACCTACTTATAGATAAAAGATCTGACCCAAACCGGAGTCATGCGGGAGCGTGCCAAGAATGCTGGCAGCATCGCCACGCTGGATAGCAATGCTAATTCTCTGAGCGAGATATGTTCCAGCACGCCTGTCACGGAATTGTGAATTAAATTGTCTTATTTATAAATATAAATTCACGGGGAAAAACAAGTAATTTATATGGCAAGTTAACGATGCCGGGTCAGATAGGTAAATACCTAATTGTGAATTAAATTGTCTTATTTATATTTATAACGTATATATATATATATATATATTGCTACGCGACTTCGCCCGCGTAGCAATATAGTATACTGTTACCCGTTTTCCCGTAGGAATGAAGCATTTTCCCGCGGTAAAAACAAGCCTTTTTTTATACCTCTAAGGTGGCACACAAGCATACGGCCCACCTGATGGTAAGCAGTCACCGTAGCCTATAGCCGCTAGCAATACCAGGGGTATCACTTACGGGGTGCCAACCATGTTGCAGCATCATTACTACTAGCCCAGCGTATCCTCGTGGAGCACTGGCAACCTTACTCACCACAGAAACACAACATTACATCAAGTAGTGTTATTTCACTGCGGTCTTCTGTAAGGCGGAGGTACAGTCCCAAGTCGGGCGGGTCCAATTTAAATGGGATAACCCACGGGAAATCCCAAATCGCCCTACCTCTCTTAAGCCTATGTTCATCAGGGATGCTGTCGGCTTCTAATTGTAAAATATTTTTTCAAATCAGTCCAGTATTACCAACAAACAATCAAATCTATCCTCTTTATAATAGTAGTGTAGGTTACTATTTTATTTTTGTCCTAAAAATCTTTTTTAGGGTCAACCACCCTTATCTCTTAGGGCTATGATAATCAAGTTCGTCCTAATCTCAGGACCTAGCGAATATACAAAAAAATCGGTCAATTCGTTTTGGATGAGCATTGGTACAAACACTGTGGCACGAGAATTTTATATAAATAACTTTTTCAGGGTTACAGAGAACAGGGGCGGATCGTTACTTAGGGGCCAATTAAATTGAGTAATTGCCATATTATAAAAACTTCTGTTCCGTCCAATAATAGCGCAAACAGCTTAATTGATTTCCGTACTGGTAGCAGTAACATTCGAATAGGTAGCTCTCAAATCTCAAAATTTTCACATGAATTTTTAACTCCACTTTTTGCCGGCGCAACGCCGTTCATCTTCTATAATATAAAAATGAATCGCTGAATGTGTTGCTAAGCGCAAATCTCGAGGTCAGCTGAACCGATTTCGATAATTCTTTTTTTAGAATATTCCTTGAAGTACGAGGAGGGTTCTTACGGAGAGAAAAATAAAAAAAGATGCCTGAAAATGATTAAAAACGGGTAGATAAGATATTTGATAAATGTCTGCCCGTGCGAAGCCGGGCCGCTAGTTTCCCAATACAAAAATAGTCGAAAGCGATACGAATATGTAGTCAAAATTATTCTTGCAAACTGAACATCGTCATGTAACGTGACAGTCTTTAATCTTGAGTCGAGGAATTAATTATTTTTAAATGCAATTTTATTAAATTCGTGACATGAATATGTAAATGAAAGCAACAAAGGAATTTATTATGAGTTTGTTGGCAGGAATGCGTCATCTAATGATCATTTACATAAAACCCTTTGTAGATGTGTGATGACTGATGGTGAGGTTTTTAAAAAAAAATGTTATTTAAATTCTAGCTGTGGTTTTCCCATTCCCAAAGGAGTACAGCATGGGGTTCTTCAAGGAGGATGTGAGTGTGAGGAGATTTTTAAAGGAGACGCGCGATTGATTCCCCTTGTGCAAGCGTCCATAGTCTACGGTGACCGCTTACCATCAGGCGGGCCGTATGCCACACATAGTGGTATAAACCCAAATTATTTTCTGAAGTAAAGATAGCCTAAGTTACGCCTTGTAACATCAACTACCTGCCAGTGAACGTGCCGCTAAAATTGGTCTAGCTGTTTCGTAGATTAGTCTGAATATACAGACACCAATTGAGAAAAAAACTTTTTTTTGTTAGTTACTATGTATGTATATCTATAATATAAAAATGAATCGCTGAATGTGTTGCTAAGCGCAAATCTCGAGAGCAGCTGAACCGATTTCGATAATTATTTCTTTAGAATAATCCTCGAAGTACGAGGATAGTTATTACGGAGAGAAAAATAAAATTGCCTGAAAACGTTTAAAAATAGGTAGACAAAATATTTGATAAATGTCTACCCGTGCGAAGCCGGGCGGGCGGCTAGTGTAAAATAAAAATAGAGTAAATTTACCAATTAAGAACCTCCTAATTTTAGAAGTCGGTTATATTGTTTTCTAGCACCATTCGAGACGAGACTCAACATCGCGATGTGGTATCAAGTTGGCACAATTTCATGCCTATTTTTGCGCGGATCACTAATGATTTTTAATCAAAAGTTACGCCTTGAAACATCTATCTGCCAGCTACTAGCCGTTTCGTAGATTAGCCTGAACAAACAGACGGAGAAAAAACATTCCGAATAGTGTATTTGTTAGTTGCTGGTGTTAATATAGTAACTGTACCAATTTAGAACCTCCTCCTTTTTCAGACGTCGGTTCAAATTAATAGAAAACCATTACAATCTTGAATCTAGAATTTCGAGAAGAAATTTTTTAAACGTGGTGTGGTATCGAGTCGGCCGCCGTGGTGATTTCATAACCGGACGAAATGCATAATTCGAAGGCGAAATGTCGCAACGAAACAGTACAATTTCCCAACAGTATCGGTTATTAAAAACATATTTGGCATGCGGTAGGATGCCGGTAATCCGTGGAGGATAAACTTCCTTAGTTCGAAAGTTTATATAGCCTTGTGGTTGAAGCAACGGCCTGTCATCTGATGGGTCCAGGATTAAACCCCGGCATGTACCAATGAGTTTTTCTAAGCTTATGTACAGTATCTAAAAATAGGTAGGGTGAATTGGGATCATCCGTGGGATTTCTCATTGGTTAATTCTATGGACGCTTGCAACACCAGGGGTATCTCTCGTTGCCGACCCGACCCTTCAGAAATCTCTTCACACCCTTCTTGAAGCACCCCATTCTGTACTCCTTTGGAAAGCCGGCGGGGAACTCATTCCGAAGTGTTCAGATGTGCAGTGTCATTGTGCTTCGCAAAGTTAATTATTTAGTTGCAAAATTAACAAATTTAAGTTATTATAAGCAGTAAAATCGAGTGATGGTGCGACTGTTCTAATAGTTAATGATTGTGGAACTCAAAATAACGCTTATTCCACAGTCGATTGTCCAAAATTCATTTTTGGAGGCGGTTTTTAAATCGCCTTTTACCGACTGCTTCGTAGTTAGTTGTCATTTAGGAAGCCCTTATAGCATATTACGATAATATTTAAAGTTCCAGTTTCACGTAACTAAATATAATATCAACAAAGTAAATCCACGTAATCAGTACTCCATGTACTAAGTGAACGCACAATCTAAGCACGCACACTTACGCACTCGACTAAAGTAAACCAACACGGCTATAGTAAATTATTTCTTTGGTTTGCCAAACTCTTTTTTTCCTTTACAACGCCATCTAGCCCCAAACTAAGCAAGCGCCTTGTGCTATGGTAACAAGTCAACTAATCGTAGTTTTTTTTTACCATGCCTCTGAAACGTTTTTAATAATATTATACAAAATGGTTATCACAAAAATGGTTTCCCTTGCGGGAATCGATTCCACGTCACTTAAGGTAGCAATCTTGTATACTAACCAATAGTCCAAATGGTTCTGTCACGTACATTTTTGTATACGGGAGAGTGAAATTTAGTATACAAATAATTAAAGCAGTGTACAGCACCATCTAGTTGCGTTTATCGGAACTACAACCACAAATTGCGTAAGGTAATTTTTTTTATACCACTGTGGTGGCACACATGCGTACGGCCCACCTGGTAGTATCCTTTGAAGATATACGAGTACCAGCAGCGTATCGTTGAGAACAATCAAAATCAAAAATAAAAAGCATACAGTACTAATTAGGCATTTATGAAGTTCTATCTTACTTATTTTATTTAATAATAACGGGACAGCGATTGACCACGATCTCACCTGATGGTAAGTGAAGATGTGGTCCAAGGTGGAGCGCGCTTGCCCGTTAGTAGTCTATTCGTTATAGAAAACTTTGCACTATGCGTACTGTTTGTTTTGGCCAGTTGTGGTAAAGATGTCCGTTGCGCATCAACGGTCGCGTTCCAAATTCAAACGTCATTGGTCCACTTGTTTCAGGGTACCGTTAGCAGTAGGGAAAACGCTTGTTAATATAGAACCGCTAATATGTCCGGTCAGACTGTTGATAACACCTATGCATATGAATGCATGAGTAATTTTTAGTAAATATCTTTTAGAAAAGCAAAACCTGCGGTATTAAAATATCTTATTTCCAAATAAAAATTTTAGGCATCAATTGAATGACCACTTTATCATCGGATCAGAATAAAAATTGGATAAGTCATTGATATTTCCGATTGACGTTTTAATTTCGCGATAAACTAAAGGTCCTTTTTCTATGGTGTATTTGTCATATGAATTCATAGCTAAGACAGGACAACGTCTGTCGGGACAGCTAGTAGCAAATATTAATACGTAACCATGAATGTAATAAATCAGAACAACAAACCAACCCACTTGTTCGATCTAGATTCGCCTTTTGTTATGCAGCGAGCAGCACCGGCGCCGGCGCAGCGTTTGATGAATTAAAAACAAGTAAAAACTAGAATAGTGAAACTTGGGATGACAATTAATAACCAAAGGTATCGAAAGAAAACTTACTCACTTCAATCTATCGATTAGCAAAAACCGCACTCAAATACTTTCACATAAGGCACATATAATATATCACAAATTAATATGAAATAGTCTTTATATATTATATTTTTTATATTGTATATTTTTCGGCAACTCCCCGTCACTAAGACGACTGAGGTCGCACGCGGATTGCGCGATAGCGATATTTAGATGTGGAGGTCATATATATATATATATATATATATATATATATATTATTATGTTTATGTGTACCTACGTAGACGACAGGTTTTTTGCTGAATACTTGAGAGTAAAATAATTAAAGATTATTTCAATAAGTAGCTGTCCCGACAGACGTTGTCCTTAGCTATGAATTCACATATCAAATAAACCATAGAACAAAGGTCCTTTAGTTAATCTCCAAATTAAAAATGTTCCAGTATTTTTTCTCTAAAATTTCAAAATTATACTGATCTGATGGCCCCCACTTATCCCTCCTCAGGTATGATGGTAAACATCGTATGGTGCGTCACTAGTGTTATTTGGGTTGCAACCACAGGGCGTCCCTAAGAAACTTCAACTGGTCATGACTTGGAATATGTAGGTCGTTGACCTCTGATATCTTTGGATGTATGTGCAACATATAAGAGGTAGGACGATTTGGAATTTCCCGTGAGATTTCCTATTTGAGCCGCCCGACTGGGGACTGTACCTCCGCCTTACAGAAGACCGCAGTGAAATAACACTACTTGATGTAGTGTTGTGTTTCTGCGGTGAGTAAGGTTGCCAGTGCTCCACGAGGATACGCTGGGCTAGTAGTAAGGCTGATAGCACAGTGAGTCCTCATCAACAACATGGTTGGCAACCCGTTAGTGATACCCCTGTTATTGCTAGCGGCTATAGGCTACGGTGACTGCTTTCCATCAGTAGGCCGTATGCTTGTGTGCCACCTTAGTGGTAGAAACACTGCTTTCGGCGTAAATTGTACCAAACGGGGCACCTTGGATACAATAAAACATTAAGGTATAGAAACAATAGTGTTGGCCAATACAATTTCTCAGGCACTCACTCCCACGCCGAACCAAAGAGCCATAATTGAACACAGAAGGTTTAACATGAACGTTTTGTTTTTAATTCATCCCGGTACAGTTGCCCAATATCAATTTAAAACATGTTAGAAGCCTCTCTCAATTACTGCTTATCAATCTTATACAACTGTCATACACATATCATATTTATAATACACTAGCGGCCCGCCCCGGCTTCGCACGGGTAGACATTGATATCAAATATTTTGTCTACCCATGCAAAGCCGGGGCGGGCAGCTTGCCTATGTTACTCAGTGATAGTGTAGCTTTCTAACGGTGAAAGATTTTTTGAAATCGGTTCAGTAGTTTCGGAGCCTATAGACATTTATCAAATATTTTGTGTACCCGAGCGAAGCCGGGGCGGGCAGCTAGTATAATATATAGCCTATGTTACTCAGTGATGATGTAGCTTTCTAATGAAAAAAGAATTATTAAAATCGGTCCAGTACTTTTTGAGTTTATTCGTTACATACAAAAATACAAATCTTTCCTCTTTATAATATTAGTGTAGACAATCTTTCTCTCTATTTGTATTATCCATACATCTTCCGTTCGCGCCTCTCGCGTTCTGTCACAGCTTATCTGTCAAACCCGTTTGACATTCTACGTTTCGTTCCACAGACAACCTAGATAGGTTGAAAAAGCGAACAGACATAAATGCGAGTATATAATGGTGTCGATTCTGTTGTTCAAAATTACTAAACTGAACTAATTTGACAGGTCTAAAAGTGTTGCTATTCCTTTCTCATGTGCGGGGTGAAATAGGGATGTCAATATTTTCAGACCTGTCAAATTTGTTAAGTTTAGTCATTTTGAACAAGAGAATTGGCACCAATATATGCATAAAAGTTTATGAGGTACCGACAAGTATAAACATATGCTCAACTCACCCTTGCGAAAATCAACACGTCTTTCGCTCGTAAGTTCGGTCCTTCTCGACGGCTACAGTCTTCAGCTAGCTAATAAATTGGTTGCTTACACTCGCTTATAATAGTACGGACAGTTTGGTGGAACACATATTATTATAAGCCGTGGTGGCCTTGTGGTTGAAGCAACGGCCTGTCATCTGATGGGCCCAAGCTCGAATCCTGGCTTTACCAATGAGTTTTTCAAAACTTAAGTACAGTGATTAATCACACCATGAGCTTTTAAAAATAGAGGTAGGGTGATTTGGGATTTCCCGTGGGTTTTTCGATTTAAATTGGAGCCGCCCGACTGGGGACTGTACCTCCGCCTTACAGAAGACCGCAGTCCGCAGTTAAATAACACTACTTGATGTAATGTTGTGTTTCAAGGTTGCCAGTGCTCCACGAGGATGCGTTGGGCTAGTAGTAATGCTGCAAGCACAGTGAGTCCTCTTCAACAACATGGTTAGCAACCCGTTAGTGATACCCCTGGTATTGCTAGCGGCTATACGCCACGGTGACTGCTTACCATCAGGTGGGCCGTATGCTTGTGGTATAAAAAAAACCTAATGAATGAAAAATTATAACTGATCAATCTCAAGTATAGATACTCTTATATCCTGTGGTTTGTTCCTAACGTTTATGGTGGTTTGGCGGTTTGCCGATTGAGTGATTCACTCAAGGTGACAGGTTATATTATATAGCGGCAGAATATCTGACACTGCGGTGGTACCCACCTAGCCGGACTCTCGCAATAAGAGGCCTACCACCTAGTACCTAGTCTCTTATGGCCAGTAATGTCACTAGCTACAGTGCCCTTCACACCGGAACACAGTGTAGTGTACGTACACTAGTGCTTGGCGGCAGAATATCTGACACTGCGGTGGTACCCACCTAGCCGGACTCTTGCAATAAGAGGCCTACCACCTAGTACCTAGTCTCTTATGGCCAGTAATACACCTACTGGCCAGGAACAAAGGAGCTAGTGAGGCGTGTAGAAAGGGTTATGTATAAGCTGTTTAAACAGCCGATGAGCAGCCATTGTCTGTTATGCTATTGTCTGAAACTGACTCATCTCATAAAACAAACTTCAATCTTCACCACTTATAATATATTTGTCCAGACAGTTTTATTGTTAAAGAAGCGTAAAATACACTGTTTTTACAAATTTGAAAAACAATGGCCTGAGGTTTGTGGTGACGGAAATCTTTACTTACTGTTTATTGTTTTAACAAGCTTTATTTTATGTTTTACCTGTCATCACCACTACATCAAAGTAGTGTTGTTTGACTCCGGTCTTCTGTAAGGTGAAGGTACGTCAGTAAAATTGGTGACCGCTTACCATCAAGCATATACTCTGGTACGCGTATTGATTTATTGTTAAAGTTATATGAGTACATCATGGAGATGTCCATTTTGTTATAACACGATGGTAACTCGGTGAGCCGTAACGTAACGCAGTTTCTTAGCGTTATCCATTTATTCACGGCGCATAATGAAATTGTATTATTTGCAATCAACGATCGTAATTATATTTTCTGCAACTAATTCTGTATTGACATTCGATAACAAAATACTTGTGGGCTTAATTAATACTTGAGAATCGTGTTGCTTACGGGAATTTCATTTTTTTTAACTAAAACTACAGCAGAGGCATTTTGCTGCGATCTTCTAAAAGGTGGATCTTCAGTAATGTCGCTAGCTACAGTGTGTACGTACACTAGTGCTTGGCGGCAGAATATCTGACACTGCGGTGGTACCCACCTAGCCGGACTCTTGCAATAAGAGGCCTGCCACCTAGTACCTAGTCTCTTATGGCCAGTAATGTCACTAGCTACAGTGCCCTTCACACCTGAACACAGTCTAGTGTACGTACACTAGTGCTTGGCGGCAGAATATCTGACACTGCGGTGGTACCCACCTAGCCGGACTCTTGCAATAAGAGGCCTACCACCTAGTACCTAGTCTCTTATGGCCAGTAATGTCACTAGCTACAGTGCCCTTCACACCGGAACACAGTGTAGTGTACGTACACTAGTGCTTGGCGGCAGAATATCTGACACTGCGGTGGTACCCACCTAGCCGGACTCTTGCAATAAGAGGTCTACCACCTAGTACCTAGTCTCTTATGGCCAGTAATGTCACTAGCTACAGTGCCCTTCACACCGGAACACAGTGTAGTGTACGTACACTAGTGCTTGGCGGCAGAATATCTGACACTGCGGTGGTACCCACCTAGCCGGACTCTTGCAAGACGGTAACCTAGTTAGGCCCATCTATCCGCATTACTTATTTGTTCATAGACAACAGGTTTTCTTGGCAATAGTCAATTGATTCAGCATTCATTAACCAGTACTATGTATCTGTGCTGTCGCTGAGATTGTGACGCAATGCAACGTTGTATCGTAGTCTTGTTACTTTCATTTTTAAGGACACAGCCTGCTGGATGGTAAGCGGTTACCGTAGCCTATGGACGCTTGCAACACCAGGGGTATCACTCAGGCGTTGCCGACCCAGTAAAAATCTCTTCACATCCTTGAAGAACCCCATGCTGTACTCCTTTGGGAAAACCACGGCGGGGAGTTCATTCCACAATGTGATCGCGCGCGGGAGGAAGCTCCTTTGGAACCGCGCAATGCCATGGAACCATTTCGGTTCCAATGAATTCCACGCCGATGGCGAGAGGTGCGGTGATCGAATGTTTAACTAAAGGGATTGGGCATGATTTAAATATTATGATTTAACCTTGCAATTGAAAATTGCGGATATCTCAAAGCCTTGAAAAAAGAAATATACCTTGTTCAAAATAATTTTAATCATGACAAGTAGGTACTTACTTTCATTACGTGACCGATTTTACAATCTCACGGTCAGAATGTTATATTATGTAAAGAAAACCTCTTTACTCGTATCGTATACGAACGAATAATAATAATAATAATGCTTGGACATTATCACACAGCGCCATCAGGCCCCAAACTAAGCAAAGCTTGTACTATGGGAACCAGTAGCTGATACAATACTTATAATACATACCAAACACCCAGACGCAAGGCAAACATGTTTGTCACATAAATGTTTGCCCGGGCGGGAATCCAACCCGCGACCCCTAGCTTAGCAGTCACGTGTACTAACCACTAGACCAGCGGTCTCGTCGAATGCTTTTTCTTTAGGTATACTGTCTTTTGCGTGTCATCGACAAAGCGTCACGACTACGACCGTGGTGTCAATTTAAGAAAAAATAGAGAATTAAAATATTGTGAGTGTATTTCTCTGACCAGATAATAATCAATTAATATATCTATAATAAATAAAAATAAAAAGTAAAATTTCACTGTTTCCCAAAATAAATATAAAAAAAAGGTGGCTCCCCTTCTAGATCGTTATTTTTTTCTCTATCTTAATAATGACCACATTAGACACAACAGACGCTTGAAATGCTATCAGTGTGTATATTGCTATGCTATGTGCATTTAAAAAAACCCATGAAATTTAGAACAAAACTAACTCCACGCGTAGGAAGTCGCGGGCACAGGTATAAAATAAAGGATCTTGCTCCTCCCAGGAAGTCCTCAAACCGACCCCTACACCGCCCTCGCCGGCGACGACCGTCGCACTCATCCCATCTTCTTCGTCCCCTAAGTCAGTCACGGCTCCATAGCCCACCTCCCAGCAACGCCCCTAGTTCTGTTGCTTAGATTAAGTCCCCTTTCTGGCTGGAGGCGTTAAATGGCCTCACCACTTTAGTCAAAAAAAAACCTCCCAGAAAGATGCCAGAAGTTCTGTCAGAAACCTATATACCTATCCTAAAACTAACAGAATCATCAAACCTCTGGCGCGGGCGCACCTAAATCTTGGACAACAATGGAAATTTAGCTCTCTAGCATACGTCACCGCTTCTTAAACGGTATGCACATAGAAAGCGGACCTGCGCGCGGTCACATACTTGGTGACAATTATTTGTTACTAGCCGGTCTGTTCAGTCTGGCAAAAAAGAGTAGAAAATAATAGGCTATATTTAGTTAATTAACAATACTCTGTGGTAAGCTGTCAACTGACTGTCACTCATAGTGTCTTCAATATCCAGCAAGCCTTTGCTGCGACGCTGCGTGTTGTTCCACACTCAGTTTAACAGATTTTAACGACCACAACGTACTCTCTCGGATACTAGCCGACCTACAAGTCGATTCAGATGTATATATTATTGTTTGGAGAGTGTTTACGCGCTGGTTCCCGTTGTAATTGCATCGCTGCGCACGCGCAGACACGTATCACCGACATGGTGTCTATTGCCCCTATAATTCAGATCCGTATTACAAATCATATGTGTGAAATACATCGATTACTTTCTTGAGGAAAGTTTTAGGAAAACGACGTATAAAGTTGATGATTTAATAAATGCATAAGAGGTGTGTAAGTATCTGGGAAAATGGCGCTCTATACTCTCTGCCTACCGCGTGAGGGACTTGGCGTGATGATAGGTATCCATGTTTATTTTTATACCACTAAGTTGTCACACAAGCGTACGGCCCACCTGATGGTAAGCAGTCACCGTAGCCTATAGCCGCTAGCAATACCAGGGTTATCACTAACGCGTAACGCGCCAACCCACATTTCTTCTATGAAATCATTAGCATGTTACTTGTTTTTTTTTCTCCGCTCACGACCACGGCTTACCGGTTTGTGGCCCCTATGAAATAAAGGTTCAATACCGCTGGTCTAGTGGCAGGTTCGATTACGGTCGGGGTAAACACTTATGTTCAATTGGCACCTGTGAGTATTTTATATATCTTCACGCCTTGCCACAAGGTTCCCCTGAGGGGCAGGCAGAGGCGATACAACACCCACTTTCCATCGAAGATAATTTGGTGCCAACGTGACAGATGGTGAGTCCGTCTCCGTCTCTTAGGCAGACATACGTCCTTGAATTTCTTCTCAGACGTATGCAGGTTTCCTCATGATGTCTTCCTTCACCGTAAAGCTCGTGGTGTGACTTATCACTGCACTTAGGCTAAAAACACATTGCTGCAGACCGGTGGGATGCGAAATTGCGTCGCTAGAATAGCAGGCAACGCTTCATACCACAAGGCCACCGCGAGTATTTTATATAAGTGCATATCAGTTTTTAACCGTATATGTACTTACATATGTATTTCAAAGTGTCTGTATGTAGTATATATGTATGAGCCACTCGATATTGCTGCCAACACTCAGGAAAGCAATGAAAAAGCTACAAACATACAGACAGGCCTTGATACATATAAAACAACAATTAAAAACGGCAATCGCAAATTATGTTTTGAGTTTATTGGTGAAACGTACAAAAAACACTAGTCGGTACTTTAATATGCTAATAATATAATTCTGAGAAACGCTACGCATAATGTTTTTATGTAAAACATGCTGGAAAATTCCTAAACACAGCCTTTTACTTATTCTAAGCTTATATACCACACAAGCATCCGGCCCACCTGATGGTAAGCAGTCACCGTAGCCTATAGCCGCTAGCAATTCAAGGGATTTCACTAACGGGTTGCCAACCAAGTTGTTGATGAGGACACACTGTGCTAGCAGCATCACTACTAGCCCAGCGTATCCTCGTGGAGCACTGGCAACCTTACTTACCGCAGAAACACAACACTACATCAAGTAGTGTTATTTCACTGCGGTCTTCAGTAAGGCGGAGGTACAGTCCACAGTCGGGCGGTTCTAATTTAAATGGGAAATCCCACGTGAAAACCCAAATCGCCCTACTTCTCTTTTAAAAGCTCATGGTGTGATTAATCACTGTACTTAGAAAAACTCATAGCTACAGACCGGGCTTTGAACCTGGGCCCATCAGATGACAGGCTGTTGCTTCAATCACAAGGCTACCTTTACACACAAGATAAATTCGATTACGCCCTACCTCTCTATAAGTTACTGCTGACTTAGCATTACCCTTGGGTGTCTTGGGGTGAAGCCATGTACATCAACAGCATCGACCCGCAAATAATAAGTATGTATAAATACATGAACTCTTTCAAGAATGTGAAGAGATTCTTCCGCGAAATCTCAGGTAGTGCTATGAGCTCCCCGCCGTGGTGTTCCTACGGGATACAGCATGAGGGCTTCAAGAAGGGGGTAGAGGTTTTTTTTTATACCTCTAAGGTGGTAAACAAGCATACATCCCGCCTGATGGTAAGCGGTTACGGCAGCCTATGGACGCTTGCAACACGAGGAGTATCACTCTCGTTGCCGACCCTTCAGAAATCTCTTCACACCCTTCTTGAAGAACCCCATGCTGTACTCCTTTGGGAGAAGATCGTTGTAGGGTCGACAACGAGTGATATCCCTGGTGTTGCAAGCTACGGCTATAGACAACCGCTAACCATAAGGCTGGCCAGAAGATTGTTTGCCTCTTTAGTGGGGTAAATAAACACAACTGAATGAATAATCCCAACAGAACTCCGATCCGTCAAAATAGTAATTAGGCAATCTACAGTGACTGCCATTTAGAAATACAATTTCATAATGAACCTCTCTAACTATCTATCTAACTTATGAAACCATCTTTATGGCAAGCCAAGGCTTCGTTGCCAACATTTATGCTATAGGTATATTATATACATATATAAACATATATACACATGCAGAACTTGTGTTGTTGCGTTTCTCTCTACGTTGTATTTTTTTTATTGTTTAAAAATATTTATTACTAGCGGCCCGCCCCGGCTTCGCACGGGTAGACATTTATATCAAATATTTTGTCTATCCGTGCAAAGCCGGGGCGGGCAGCTAGCCTATGTTAATCAGTGATAGTGTAGCTTTCTAACGGTGAAAGAATTTTTGAAATCAGTCCAGTAGTTTCGGAGCCTATAGACATTTATCAAATATTTTGTCTACCCGAGCGAAGCCGGGGCGGGAAGCTAGTATAATATATAGCCTATGTTACTCAGTGATGATGTAGCTTTCTAACGGTGAAAGAATTTTTGAATACGGTCCAGTAGTTTCGGAGCCTATTCAATACATACAAAAATACAAATCTTTCCTCTTTATAATATAAGTATAGATATGAAAGCAGTGACACCAACTTGGTAGCTTTCATTTTGATATTTGTAAATACTTATGTCTAGAAGAATTTAGTAAAACATTGTGTTATATCATTATTGTTACGTGAAAAAAAGTCAGAACACTGAGTTTCTTGCCGGTTCTTCTCAGGTGGCTTTTTCCGAACCGGTGGTAATTTAGACCTTCATAAATGCTTTATTAGGGCCTGAACTGAATAAATATTTGTTGCTATAATTTAAATAAGCATACGGCCCACCTGATGGTAAGCAGTCACCGTAGCCTATACCCGCTAGCAATACCAGGGGTATCACTAACGAGTTGCCAACCAAGTTGTTGTTGACTCACTGTGCTAGCAACATTACTAATAGCCCAGCGTATCCTCGTGGAGCACTGGCAACCTTACTCACCGCAGAAACACAACACTACATCAAGTAGTGTTATTTCACTGCGGACTTCTGTAAGGCGGAGGTACAGACCCCAGCCGAGCTAATTTTTTAACGGGATATCCCATTTCGCCTTACCTCTGTTTAAAAGATAATCTCTTTACATCTGCCAAACCTCTAGAATAATTCTAGTATGATGCTTGTTCAGACTGACAAAGCTCCTATTAAAAATGATGCCATTCGTTTTATAACTCAAAATGACCTTGAAGCTTGTCCTTGGAGCTCTGGCGACCTTACGGTTTAATATACTTTACAACGTAGGTAATTTCCACCATAAGAAACTATATGATAACTCTGTATGTAGCATCACAATTACTGGCATGCAAGTCACAAGTACTTGTAATTTTCAAGGGAAACGTCTAGTCGACCTCTTTGAAACTAAGTTGCTCAAGAAACTTGTGTGCTATGTTTGTTCCTATCCTTTTATATTAAGAGACCGCTAGTCTAGTGTTTGTATACCTGACTGCTACTACGCCAGGGTCGCGCGTTCGATTCCCGCAGGGGTGAACACTTATGTGTTAATATTTTTTTGTCTTGCGTCTGGTTGTTTGGTATGTATGTATTTACAAAATAAAAGTATTGTATCAGCTGTTGGTTACCATAGTACAAGTTGTTTAGTTTGGGGCCAGATGGCGCTGTGTGATAATGTCTACATTACTCTTATTACTCCAAACATACATATCCCACCAAGTCCACTACGAGGTTGGTAGACAGTTAAGCTCAAACCCATATCAATACTTAATATTATAAAGATGTGTATTTTTGTGTGTATGTTTGTATTGAATAGGCTCCAAAACTACTGTACCGATTTCAAAAATTCTTTACCGTTAGAAAGCTACATTATCACTGAGTAACATAGGCTATATATTATACTAGCTGCTCGACCCGGCTTCGCACGGGTAGACAAAATATTTGATAAATGTCTACCCGCGCGAAGCCGGGGCGGGCCGCAAGTCAAAAAATTAAAGATGTTACATTGCGAAGAACAAAGTGATGCCAGTTTTATAATGTAGAGCGTCGGCAGGGCGTAGTTTCGTTGTAGGTGCATACGTGTGATTGGATTTATGTTCACTGCAACTTGCAAGGCTTTAAACCGGCGTCACTTAGGTATATCTACCTTTTTTATTAATTTATCTCTGGTATGGATACTTCACTCTTGACTTGCACACCTCTTTTGCTTCTTCTATATTCATCAATCTCTTCATACATGACTGCCGGCCCCGAGTACTTGAGTAGCATTCTTACCTACTAAATTATTTGCTCGATCACAATTCGAGCAAACCAAAAGCAAACAGCTAGAAGGATCATTAAGAGACAAAACGACAGTAGTCTATGGCTAGTACTGTCACCAACGACCCCGGCAAGCGCGTGCGCAGACTGCCGATGCCTTTTGCGACATATTGATGACCTTAGACGGCCCTTGTTACCTTACGTCTCTTCGTTACGACACGCCAAGGTTAGGATGTGACTTAGGAATAATGGATTTGACTTTCTGACATAAAGGACATCATCCATGTTTCATAGAGATTTGGTCCAAATTTCGAAGCGCCGGCCAACGCATTTTTTTGTATATTCTGTTAGAGCTTGTACAACTGAAAATTTATTACTACGGCCCAATTTACAAAAAAATATCTGTTTCGCGCTGTTGAGAGTCACCGACGAATAATGACCTCATTTGAAGTTCTCCTACTTTTTAACCTACCTTACCTACAAGTGTGTACGGAGCCCTCGGTGCGCAAGTCTGAATCGCACTTGGCCAGGTTTTCTTTAAATAATATTTACACTAACGACGGCCTGATGCCTGAACTTTTTATCCGAGTAACAATTTCAGAATTAAAAATAACTTCCACCTGTCATTATTCCTTACCGCCAAAATGTTTCACCACATCTTTTTATGAAGCAGTGATGTGACAACCCACTAAAACCGGAATTAAGGAGGGCACTGCCGTGTCTCCTATAGTATGTCAGTCGATTACGTATTTAGTACGTAGTTACGAGTACGTAAGTTTCATAACAGCTGCTTGTAATCCCAACTTTAATCTATACAATTTATGTCATAAGCTGTACGTTTTTTTTTATAATCTGTGGTTTGCCGGCCTTAATCGACCATAAGACTTGCGGTATGGGTCAAAGTTCGTGGCTCAAATTACAGGTACGTATCTATGGGCTCGTGACAAGACCAAAATTATAATTGAAAGGTTATATGTGTTACCAGCATGGAAAAAATATGTCGTTTTCGACAAGTATTTTAATTCTGTGACGAACGCTACTACGCAATTTTCAAAATTAGTATAAGCTGTCAAATAGTACCTAATAATCTTTAAGGGTGTGAAGAGACTGTTGCGAGGTCGGCACATGTGATACCTATCCCTGGTGTTGCAAGCGTCCATAGTCTACATAGTAACCGCTTACCATCAGGGGGCCGTATGCTTTTACGCCACCTTCGTGGAAAAATCCATTTACAGCTAAATTAATGGTTCTATATCCGAATCCGAATTCTAGAGTTAATAAGTGAGATAATGCGACCAGTATTACTGCTAACAGCAATGATATAATAAGTATTTTACTTTTAATACTATGATTGGCTAATTGGCACTACAAAGAACATGTTTATTTTACCATTTATATATACGGAAGTAAGAAAACCAAATCATTATACAACACGAAATATGCAAGCACCAAAATAGTTGCAGAATCGACCACACAACTTTAAAAAAAAAAGATTTTTGCCAATGGTGGCACCCCCCCCCCTTTTTTTTTAGCGCGGGTTAAATATTTATTCCGTGGTCAAAGTTACACTTTTTAAAACTTTTTACTTGTTTCTGTTGTCTGATGGTAAGCGTTAAGCCATTGCAGCTTGCAGCGCCCCACGCAGAACTAGGTCATGCGCCACGAGTGAACCCATAACACAAATGATTCAGTCATCAGTTTTCTAGGCATTAAACATTTTCTAAACTTGTTCAAATCAGCCGAAGCTAATATTATCCTTTGATAATATTAGCTTCGCTAACAAAAAAGTCTTTACTTTTTTGTTCTGAAATTCATTACGGTCCGCTCCTATTCTTCGCAACTAGTAAAAAACAGTATTGACCTAATTGGATCCAGTTTTTTCATTATAATAGGTAGTCAAATTCTCATACTGTGAGTAATGTGGGTGTGAACATGGTGAGGAAACCTGCATACGTGTGAGAAGAGTATCAAAGCCGTGTGTGAAGTCCACCGCCCGCACTGGCCACTGTGGACTATGGCACGGAGCCTGAGTAATGTGTGTGTGAACATGGTGAGGAAACCTGCATACGTGTGAGAAGAGTATCAAAGCCGTGTGTGAAGTCCACCGCCCGCACTGGCCACTGTGGACTATGGCACGGAGCCTGAGTAATGTGTGTGTGAACATGGTGGGGAAACCTGCATACGTGTGAGAAGAGTATCAAAGCCGTGTGTGAAGTCCACCGCCCGCACTGGCCACTGTGGACTATGGCACGGAGCCTGAGTAATGTGTGTGTGAACATGGTGAGGAAACCTGCATACGTGTGAGAAGAGTATCAAAGCCGTGTGTGAAGTCCACCGCCCGCACTGGCCACTGTGGACTATGGCACGGAGCCTGAGTAATGTGTGTGTGAACATGGTGAGGAAACCTGCATACGTGTGAGAAGAGTATCAAAGCCGTGTGTGAAGTCCACCGCCCGCACTGGCCACTGTGGACTATGGCACGGAGCCTGAGTTATGTGTGTGTGAACATGGTGAGGAAACCTGCATACGTGTGAGAAGAGTATCAAAGCCGTGTGTGAAGTCCACCGCCCGCACTGGCCACTGTGGACTATGGCACGGAGCCTGAGTAATGTGTGTGTGAACCTGGTGAGGAAATCTTCGTTGTGAGAAAATTTAACAGTTAGTCGCCGGGGAGGTATAAATAACTCGCATAAGCTATTGTCTTTGATGCGTGCAAAACATATAAGCTGATGTAACGAAGCTAAATCATTACATAAACATTCAATATTATTGTTTAATTCTCACTTTACAACATAAGTATAATACGTATTCATTACCACACTATCACACTATCACACTGGTACTATACATACGAATGTTTGTGTCTTTGTGTGTGTGTTTGTACCCTCTTCACGCGTCAACAGCTGAATGGATTTGAGTAAAATTTGCAATGGAGGTACCTTATATGCTGGCATAACATAATTATAGGAGACTTTTCATCCCGGATTTTATGTAAAAGAGAGATAGGGCGATTTGGGTTCTCCCGTGGGTTTTACCTCCACCTTAAAGAAGACCGCAGTGAAATAACATAACACTACTTTGAAGTAGTGTTGTGTTTCTGCGGTAAGTAAGGTTGCCAGTGCTCCACGAGGATACGCTGCGCTAGTAGTAATGCTAGCACAGTGACTGCTCATGATCAAAATGGTTGGTCAATAACCCTGGTATTGCTAGGCTATAGGCTACGGTGACTGCTTACCATCAGGTGCGTTGTACGCTTGTATAACGCATTAGTAGCATAAAAAAAAGAAAAAATAGGTAGTTTGAAATTGTTTTTGATGATTTGTACAAAATGCATTCTTAGTGGATGTCTAGATTGTCTAGGTCGATAGAAGATTTACTATCACAAATGTGTCGTCTATAGGGCGTAGTTTTACGATTTCGTTATTAATCAGGTACCTACCTAATTATTTCGATTTTATAGATAGATTCGTAAGTAAAAAAAAATAGGCACATATTTACCAAATATTAATTAAAAAATTAAAATATACATAATCATACGGTGTCAATTCTGTTGTACAAAATCACTAAGATAATTTGACAGGACTAAAAAGTGTTGCCATCCTTATTTAACCCCGCACATGAGAAAGGGATAGAAAGACTTTTTAGTCCTGTCAAATTAGTTTTTAGTACAACAGACAGCCTACACCATTATCTTAGTGGGTGTGGGTAGATGTTTATCACGATTCAGGTAAATAATAATATTGTGTTCAAAGTATAGGTAAAACAAGTTATTCGCTTGTCAAAATGCAAAGCCACGTGCCAGCTCAATGTCCTTTGATGCTAGAAATTACCACTAGTCCTACTAATATTATAAATGCGAAAGTTTGTGAGTAGGATGGATGGATGTTCGTTACTCTTTCACGCAAAAACTACTCGACGGATTTGGATGTAATTTGGAACACAGATACTTTATAACCTGGATTAACACATAGGATACTTTTTATCCCGGGAAAAATTTGGTTTCCTCTGAGATTCTAAGCTCAACGCGGACGTAGTAGCAGGCAGAAGCTAGTTAGTAATAAAAAACAAGGCTGCACAAACAAGTTCTAAAGCCCTCAAAACAAGAATTTAAAAAAAATACTGACCTCACTCGGAGCAAACGACCGTCACTGATGCCGTGCCTATTTTCAAAATATTTACGCAACCGCTCAACCGTTCTTATTAATCACCACACACGCACAATTTCAAACACAAATCGTTTTATCAAAACAGAACAAATCAGCCACCGAGAATTTTGACTTTGACAACTGTCAAACGTTCGCGCCACTTCAGTTTTTTCCTCGAATAATATACGGCCAGTTCGTTTTTTTATGGGTTCTTTTTCGGTCGGCGGCACAAGCAACACCGAGTTCGCCGCAAGACTGACTGCTGTCTGACCACTTTCCAATCTTGCGCTGCTTCTAGCCCATTTAATTTAAGAGCCGTATAACTATCTTAACACTTATCTCCAGTCATTAAAGCCTAGATTGTTCTATGATTTTCGTGTCAAAACGGCAGATTTAAAATTGTTTTGTTTTAAAAACAAAGCCTACCTGTTATTAAATTGAGATTTAAATCTTGTGCTTTAAAGTGCTGATTGGTTTGAGCAAGCAAAGGCGACGAGACTGCTTGAAGTACATCGCACATTCTTTCATAATCGTGAGACACCCTACCCTACATAACCAATGGTCATCCTAGCTACATAGGTACCTAAAACCTAGATATTTTATTTTTACTAGCTTCTGCCCGCGATTTCGTCCGCGTTGAGCTTAAAATCTCAGAGGGACCGAAAATTTTCCCGGAATAAAAAGTATCCTATGTGTTAATCCTGGTTCAGTTCCACGTTCAGTAGTTTTTGCGTGAAAGAGTAACAAACATCCGTACTCTTAATTTTTTCCATTTATAATATTATAATAGTACGATCGTTCTTTGGTTCTAAAAACAATGTGAAGAAATAATCAAAAGATCGGGAACCGCTTCCATTTAGCTGGCTATTACACATTTTTACCTATCAGCTTAATTAAATCAAAAAATATGTTTTTAAGCTATTGCATAGCTTTTATCGCGGGCCTTGAGCGTGGGGACCGAATCCAGAAATTCCGTAACGAAAAAAACCTAACACCCCCACTCCGACCGACAACTCCATCTATCGATAAATACCAGAACTTTTAATGACTTTTTGAAATATCACGCTTATCTCTTTAGTTCAGCAACCTGCCTTTAGGTGGCATTGGTTGTATTGGAAAACTACCGTAATCAGCTGTTTGTGAGAAAGTATATAGGTATATAAAAATACTGCATTAATAAAATAAATAAATAATTATAATTGCATAAGTTGATAAAAAATGCTATGCAATAGCTTTACCGCGGCAGTCTCCGAGTGCCACACCTAATTTTTTTCTATTTGGACCACATAAACTTATTGGATGGTTCTTCCTCGAACCTTATTTCGTCTTCCTCCTACCTATAGCAATCAATCCTGCTCAAGGACTCTTTATAATAATGAATAAAAAAAGGTTTTTAAAATCCAGGGTAACCTTTTTCGAGGAAAAATACTCTGTTACTCCACTCCAGTCTAATTTCAATGCAATCCGTTCAACGTTATGTGTTATGTGTATACTAAAAACATACGTAAATAGCAAATCGAATTTAACCATAGTAGGTACTCCAATTACTTACCTTGGCTAGTGTTGAATGAGAATGCAATTTGAATCAATGACTTTTATTACTGATCGATATATGTACACTGATTGATTAATTAGATGATAAATCAAAGATTAGATGCCGACATTATTGGCTAGTTTACTTTGAAATGCCTGGACAACAGGCACAGGTCCTGCTTCAAAGGCGCCGTATGGGCAGCCATTGTTAGCCTTGTAGATTTTCTTAAAAAGTGACTATCTTATCAAGAACATAATAATAATAATGCATGGACATTATCACACAGCGCCATCTGGCCCCAAACTAAGCAAAGCTTGTGCTATGAGAACCAGCAGCTGATATAATACCTATATACTTTTTTTTTGTAAATACATACTTATAATACATACCAAACACACAGATGCTAGGCAAACATGTTTGTCACATAAATGTTTGTCCTGGCGGGAATCGCACCCGCGACCTCTAGCGTAGCAGTCAGGTATACTAACCACTAGACCAGCGGTCTCGTCTATAATATAGAGTTATAAAGCATAGATAAAATAGTCTACATTTGGCATTGACATATTATGTGACAGCCAGAACTAATCGATTACTTTTTGTCACTACATTATTTAGGGACTTAATTTTGACAATCAAAGGAAAATGTTGTCTTGATATTGTTTAATTTATTTTGTGAGATACAGTGGTTTTTATTTTATTATACAGGCAACGTATAATGTGTTAAATATTCCACAACGTGTTCAACAAAAGTAAATCAAATAATATTGTTAATTATCAAAATGAAGAATTTTTCTGGTGATTGGTGAAACGGAGTCCATAGACTGTCAGGATTTCAGGAAGGACGTTGCCAACCTTCTTGGTGGTTATCCCACCGTACGACGTTGCCAAGAGGATCCTCTCTATTATCTACATGACATTGGCAAAATACGAAATGTACTTTATTGTGTATCCATTAAATAAATCTATATCTATCTACATTATTTAAATAATTTGCGAGAAGCGCCTGATATAAAGATATGACTTGAAAAAGTAAACATTGCCAATACATTTCTTTCAGGCGTCAGAACATGAAATCTAACTACCTACAGCGTAGCGGTTGTATTCTCTTGGCCACCTACGTGATATCTCTAGAGTACATAATATACTACGGTGATATTGATTAGAGATTTTATTTATTCCACTACGACCCGCCCCGGTTTCGCACGGCCAACGTTAGTCATACAAGTTTAATACCCACAAAACACAAAGGAATTATACATAAGTCTTCCTTTTGAATCACTATATTTATAAAAAAACCTTATCAAAATCCGTTAAGTAGTTTAAAGATCTACATACATAGGGACAGACAGACAGCGGGAAGCGACTTTGTTTTATACTATGTAGTGAAGGTGACAAAAAGCATACGGCCCGCCTGGTGGTAGACGGTTACCGTAGACTAGGGACGCTTGCAACACCAGGGCGCGTTACCGACTGCAGAAATCTCTTCACAACCTTCTTGAAGAACCCCATGCTGTACTCCAATAGGATAATAGGAAAACCGCAAAAAAATAGTTATTATTAGGTGTTTAGGATAATATTGATTCGCATTACAAACTCTTTATACGTTAATACAGGCTGGTTAATTTATTTATATATTTTGACATAAATATGGTCGTTGGCGGCCGGCGCCGCTGCTGCTCAGCAGGAGTGCCTCATGCGCCGGAAATATGCATGTCTTGGTCCAGGGCATGCTGCATTTGCGGTTGAAACTCTGGGTCCCTGGGGCCCGGATGCTCTTCGGCTTTTCAAGGAGGTCTCACGTCGGCTGGTTGAGGCCTCCCGTGACAGGCGTGCTGGAACATATTTCGCTCAGAGAATCAGCATTGCTATCCAGCGTGGCAATGCTGCCAGCATTCTTGGCACGCTACCGCATGATTCCGGTTTGGGTCAGATCTTTTATCTATAAGTAGGTAGGTCAAGATTTGTTTTTGTAAATAGTTTAATCTGTTTTGTGTCAATAAAGTAATTAAACCTGTCAGCGATAGCGCACATCAGGCAACGCCATCTGTGCAGTTCCACGGGGCAACATTGGACAGGAAACCCGACCGGCCGACCCCACCGGCTCGTACGCGATCGTTGGCAGAAAGCGGAGTGCACCGGCCAGTGTATAACCTACAGGCCGCCACGATAGACGGACCTTCTTATTTGTTCGAGCCAAGCCAACGCACGTGTTAGTTTCCTGAGAGTTGTAATTGTAAAAAGAGGAAAGTGATTATCTACGTACTTTTGCTATTTTGTTCAAATTCGCTCGAGTACCCACGACAGTGCCCACAGTACCTTCGCCATCTTGAACAGAACCTGACAACTAGAAGGCCTAACTATAAACCTACTTCTGATGACGCGGATGCTTGCCGCGTCTACAAACCTGTGGGTATCGCAGGTCGGTCAGATGTACGATACGATAACTACCAATTGTCCGTGTGCCTAGCCAGATATAATGTCCTTGCGTGATCAAGTACCTTGTACAGATTGCCGGGTCGTCGGAAATAAAAGCAGTTCAGGGTACAAGCACAAAGAGACAGTTTATTGCACAGCACACAGTAAAGAACAAAATAGAAGGAGTGAAAACAAGTAAGCGTTGCGGCAAGGAAAAGCACTAGACTAAAGTAAACACTACGCGATACAAATAAGCAGAACAGAATTTTTGAATTGCGCCTAGCAACCGTAGCGATCATGCACTGGTCAGTCAGCTCGCGCGGGGATGCGGCGGTCGAGAGCCGGCCACAGTAACCGGTCCTAATCTCTAATATGAAATCGGATATGTTTGTCCGCTGTATATTGATTTTATATAATGTAAATAGGTCTTAGCATTAAATTAGATATAATATAATCTTAAGTATAGTTTTAAGTTTCTAGACATAAGTTTACGTTTAAATTAATATGTTTGTAAAACAATTTTGTTCCGTAACTTAGTTATTAAAAACTAGTTGTAGCTCCGCTACACCACCCCCCTCCAGAGACCGTCCTACGGGCGATAATAGTCGGGAAATCTTACTCTCCGTCCTGACCTGGTAGTTTTGACAATGTTGTCTTCGGCCTCAGATGTATGTTGGTGTGAGGTGTGTGTCGGTGCGTGACTGTGCGTTTGTCATGTGTGAGTATTTGTTTGTGTTAGTGAGGTGTGCGTGTTTGTTGGAGTTTGTGAATCATGCATCGTGTATGCAGGTTTTAACCTGTCGATGGACACAGTGACAGTTTTACCATTAAGCACAACTTTAAACACCTTATCTCCTCTTTGACGGACTTCATGAGGTCCTGTGTATGCGGGCTTAAGTGAACCACCTACAGTGTCATCCCGAAGGAAGACATGTGTAGTTGTGGCTAAATCCTTAAAAACAAAAGGAGAACGATAGCTGCCATGACGTGATGCCGGAGGAGGTTTTAACCGATTCATCACGGAGCGTAGGCGAGCTGCGAAATCTGTAAGGTCGTATGATTCGTTATCAGGTGGTAGGAAAAAATCACCCGACCTCCTGGAATTTTTAATAATAACAGCACATCAAAACACAACACACTACACCACATACGCACCACACCTGGACCATCTGAATCCTGCACACCTAGAAGGCTAGCGTCTGACAGGCTTAAAATTGCTAGGGCAGAGTTTGAGGTATATATAGGACAAAAAGGTCGTGTTTTGTTTTTTCTTCATCTTTCTGTCAGTCTGTCAGTTCTTAAGAAAAAAATTTAAAATGTATATCTGCTTTTATCACTTATTAAAATATGCAGTCACGGATTATTCAAAAACTATGACAATTTGAGTAGTAGCGTAAACATTAGGTGTTAATTATAAATCATTCAAGGAATTAATAAATTTTCTTTATTACAGTGCAGTGTCAGATATTCTGCCGCCAAGCATTGTGTTCCGGTGTGCAAGGCACTGGCCATAAATAATCCCAAGGAATAAAACTCGGTTCCCTTATCATAGACCACAAAGAATTCAATTAATTTTGAACTGGTCAATAAGTGTCGGTTCTGAATCATTTAAATTCTGCGAATCAATATCTGGAATATCTGGTCTCCGTCGATTGTTCTTCTCTTGCGCTAACCCTCTGCCATGTTTCTTAATCTTGTGCAATTTTAAATTCTTCGGCAATTTGTATTCCTTATCACATAACTCACACTTATATTTTCCGGGAGCGTAGTGAGTTTCCTTCATGTGTCTTGTCAGACCCCGACTACAGGTGTACGTCCTAAGGCATATATCACACTTATAAGGTTTGTCCTGGTGACACAGCATATGATTTTCAATGTTAATGAACATTTTATTGCACACCGGACACGGGACCTTTAAAACTTCCATATGCTTCCTTCTAATATGTCTGTCAAGTGTTGCCTTCTCTGCAAACGAACCGGAACAGTGTAAACACTTGTGTTTTTTCTCACCACCTTTATGCAACAGCATATGTCGGTTATATGTGTATTTGTTGTAGAGAAGCTTATTGCATATCGTACAGAGTATACTTTGGTTTGAGCACGCATATTTTCTTTTGGCAGAAACATTAGCGCCACAGACAGGGTGATCTTTCAAGTGCAGTAAGTACTCATTCCTGCCTTCAAACACAGTGTTACAAGTGCGACAACGCCATTTATTGTCGTGCCTCAATATGTGGAGTTCCAATCTCTTGGCTTCTACGAACCGCTTGTCGCATAGATGGCACGAGAAATTCCCACGACGACAATAACCTGTTTTGTAATCGGCCTTGTGTACCTGTTGGTGGAACTTCAAGCCACGTTCCCTGACGAATCTCTTCCCGCAGACTTCACATTTGAAGAGCCTTATCTTTTTATGTACAGCATCGACGTGTAACCTTAAATTAGATGCGTCGACGAAACCCCTGCCACATATCTCGCAAATCTTTTGTTTATGGGCACCATAGTGCCGCATAATGTGAGTTTGCAAGGATCTTTTAAATGAGAATGATTTTTGACATATGTCACAGGTGAACGGTTTAAAATTGTGACGGTTCTCGTGCTCTGTATGCGCGTGCGCGTTCTTTGAAGTTCTAGAACAATATTTACATTTAAAACTGCCTTTATGGGTCTTCAAATGTGTGTAGTAGTGTTTGTTAGACTCGCAAGTGACCGAACAGACTTGGCAAGCTATCTGTCCGTGTTTGTAAAATGTGTTATGACGCATCAGACTCACATTGTTAGGGAAACCCCTAAGACATATGTCACATTGATATGGCATCTTTGTAACAGATTTCGGTTTATCTGAAAAAAAAAAATTACCACTTAGTCATCACACAAGCATAAGGCCCACCTGATGGTAAGCAGTCACCGTAGCCTATAGCCGCTAGCAATGACAGGGATATCACTAACGCGTTGCCAACTCTGTTGATGAGGACTCACTGTGCTTGCAGTATTACTACTAGCCCAGCGTATCCTCGTGGAGCACTGGCAACCTTACTCACCGCAGAAACACAACACTACATCAAGTAGTGTTATTTCACTGCGGTCTTCTGTAAGGTGGAGGTACAGTCCCCAGTCGGGCGGCTCCAATTTTAATGCTGTACTTAAGCTAAGAAAACTCATTTATAACGCGTTAGTGATACCCCTGGTATTGCTAGCGGCTATAGGCTACAGTGGCTGCTTACCATCAGGTGGGCCGTTCGCTTAGGTGGTTTAAAAAGGAACCTGAGGTCTCAAGCGTAGTAGTCAGGTATACTAGCCACTATATTATAGGTACACACTTACTTTTGATATTTTTCTTTGGTACTGCAACTGTTATAGCCTTCTTATTATGATCAACAACCGATTCAATTTCTGTACTGATGTTATTGTCACTAGGTGAAGTTTCTGAAAAAGAGAAACCAATTAATACACACATACAAACAATCACTACATAATGTATGTGTACAAAACTGACATTTCGCGTATGGTGATGAGAGGTAGGACGATGTGGGATATCCCGTGGGTTATCCCATTTAAATTGGGAGCCTTCCGACTGGGGACTTTACCTCAACCTTAAAGAAGACCGCAGTGAAATAACACTACTTGATGTAGTGTTGTGTTACTGCGGTAAGTAAGGTTGCCAGTGCTCCACGAGGATACGCTGTGGTAGTAGTATTGCTGCTAGCACAGTGAGTCCTCATCATCAACATGGTTGGCACTCCGTTAGTGATACCCCTGGTGTTGCTAGCGGCTATAGGCTACGGTGACTGCTTACCATCAGGTGGGCCGTATGCTTGTGTGCCACCTTAGTGGTATAAAAAAAATATCGAAAATAAAATATGGTAGGCAGTCTTAAGAACTACTTGTATAACTCAGAATGTGCAAATTCTCAACACCTGTCATAATATTTTACACCGTACAGATAATCTCCTTTTACATGTTGAAAGTACAAAGCAGATGAAATTAAATTACCTACTTACTTGTAGATAAGTTAATTAATTTTTTTATTAACATAAAATTGTATGTCACTTTTAATGTCACGGGTAGACAAAATATTTCATAAATGTCTACCCGTGCAAAGCCGGGGCGGGGAGCTAGTATAATATATAGCCTATGATACTCAGTGAAAATTTAGCTTTCTAACGGTGAAAGAATTTTCGAAATCGGTCCAGTTGTTTCGGAGCCTATTCAATACAAACACACAAAAAAATAATCTTTCCTCTTTATAATATTAGTTTAGAAGAGAGGACACTGATTTCTGTAAAACAGGTCTTTGAGCCCAGCTCAGAAATCAGGGACTTCATTACAATTTGTTAGTTTTTATTTTAATAAGGATAATTATTATTACTGTGTGAAAGATGACATGGCCGGAAAGGAAGTGAATACAGATATGACGGCTGATAGAGAAGGATGGAAGAGAAATACATATTGCGCCGACCACAAATAATATGGGATAGGAGAATGATTAAAGATAATTATTATTATTACTATCCAACGCTTGTTCTTAGTTCTACCAACGCTACATTAGTGACACAGTGGCAACCCCACTGAAGCCACTCGTATATAATGCTACCATTTTACGTGACGTATTTTATAAAAAGCCCCTATCTAACAACTACAGATAGATTAATATAATATATAGATTTCAGCGTCCATAGGCTGCGGTAACCGCTTACCATCAGCCGGGCCGTATGCTTGTTTGCCACCTTAGTGGTATAAAAATAATAATAATAATAATAATAATAAGATTAATTTAAGATGAAGGCGCTAAACATACCAGTAGCATCAAGATCTTCCTGTACAACAGGACTCTCCATTTTGACCTCTGAAAGAAAAAAAAAATTTTACTACATATATCATTACTTACAAAATCCTCAATGATTATTACGATGTGCCCAGCCTTAAAGATGGAGTTTTTGACGGGAGTCAGGCGGAGCGGTTGAGATTTTTTCCAGTGTGTCGTAAATTGTGTTATAGTGATCTTTAATGTGTATTTTTGGTGTCGATATGTGCAGTAAAGTTTCATTTAGTGACTGATTTATAGGAACAATGGAAATAATGCCATAATACGACTTTTGGGTTAAGTGATTTATCATTTTGGTCAATAGGTTACCTCTGACCTAAAGGCGTGTTACGATCTGCTACTTCCGTGGATTGTCTCCAGAAAGTCCAATATGCATTAGAATGCATGACACTAGGCATTTTAATGCCCCAAACACGAGAAATTTTGAAACTTGAAAATTCTTTAACATTCAACACTGGCAAAAATAGTCCCTGAGGGGATTGATTGCCATACTGAGCACGAAGGAGCCTTAAAGATATGTATAAGCCAAATGGATACAAGCACCTACGAGGTCATCCCTTAAAACTTCGGGTAAACTAAGCAAAAATAAACCCAATGATGCATTTCCAACCTAACAGAGTGGTCAAAGCAGGGAATAAACTCCCACAAAAAGTTGTGATAGCCCCAACCATAATCTCCTTTAAGGACAGATTGGACAAGGAACATATCTCCAAATTACTTGATACACACGCATCAGCTAATTAACTGCTGGAGTGTTTTACCAAATAATAATAATAATAATATAGTAAGTATTTTAGGGTCGGCAGCGCGCAAGTGATACCCCTGGTGTTGCAAGCGTCCATAGGCTACGGTGACCGCTTACCATCAGGTGGGCCGTATGCTTATTTGCCACCTTAGTGGTATTAAAAAAAAAACAAAAATTATTTGATTAATTAGGAATACTAAATATCCCAAGGCAATTTCATCTGGGACTACCTGCTTCCAAATATTGCCAATACATCTAGCCAAGACCCTCAGGGGTAGGCAGAGATTATATAGCGACATTTCTCTCTCGACTTGCACACCTCTTTTGCTTCTTCTACATTCATCATTTTTTGGAGCCGCCCGACTGGGGACTGTACCTCCACCTTACAGAAGACCGCAGTGAAATAACACTACTTGATGTAGTGTTGTTTCTGCGGTAAGTAAGGTTGCCAGTTCTCCACGAGGATACGCTGGGCTAGTAGTATTGCTGCTAGCACAGTGAGTCCTCATCAGCAACATGGTTGGCACCCCGTAGTGATAACCCTGGTATTGCTAGCGGCTATAGGCTACGGTGACCGCTTACCATCAGGTGGGCCGTATGCTTGATTGCCACCTTAGTGGTATAAAAAAAAAAAAACAATCTCTTCATACACGCCCGCCGATTTACTCTTTACCTTTACATCATTGGGTACTTTGGTTGTTTGATCTAGAAATTTATAACTGAGCCATCCATGGTTTCGCAAATATCAAAATCATTTATTCAATTTAGGCCCTAATAAGGCACTCCATAATGTCTAAATTACTTCTTTCACATTGTATAATGATTTTCAGTCTATCATCACACAGTTATAGAGCTCAACTAAATTCCTGGCTTAACTCCCAATTCTGTTATTTAACTAAACCAATCTGACAGGTCTCAGAGTATTGCCATCCTTATTTAACCCCGCACATGAGATAGGGATAACAAGACAAGTCCTGTCACATTAGTTTTGTTTAGTGATTTTGTACAACAGAATCATCATTCTCTTGCCCTTATCCCATATTATTTGTGGTCGGCGCAATATGTATTTCTCTTCCATACTTCTCTATCAGCCGTCATCTCTGTATTCACTTCCTTTCCGGCCATGTCATCTTTCACACAGTCCATCCATCTTTTCTTAGGTCTACCACGACCCCTGTACCCGTCCACATTCATACATAAAATAAAACAGAATATTTTTTTACCTTGTTTATAGATCAATTCGCCTGCATTGGTTTCATATGTAACACCAACACTGTCATCACTCTGATATGTATCTAAAACAGGATAAAAAAAATATGGCTTTAGAACATTCATAAATGAATTTGAATACATATAACTTCAACAAAAACGAAAAGAGAGTGAGAGCGTATCTCCCGTGGTTTTCCCTATTTCCTTATATTTAATAATATTGGAGCCGCCCGACTGGGGACTGTACCTCCACCTTACAGAAGACCGCAGTCAAATAACACTACTTTACAGAGTGTTGTGTTCCTGCGGTAAGTAAGATTGCTAGTGCTCCATGAGGATATGCTGAGCTACTAGCAATGCCTCTAGAACAGTAACTCCTCATCAACACAAGGGGTGGCAACTTGTTAGTGATATCCCTAGTATTGCTAGCGGTTATAGGCTACAGTGACTGCTTACCATCAGGTAGGCCATGTGCTTGTTTACCACTTTAGTGGTATATTTTTTTTTTTAAAGTAGAATAGTAGTTGTCTTACCATCCTCATAGTTCAATTCAACCTTCACCTCTGCCTGGTAACATAATTCATCTGAAAGAAACATTAAGAGGGTTCAAAATCTAATACAAAATCAATAAACATTTATTCAGTTTATTTAGGCCCTAATAAGGCTTTATGAAGGTCTAAATTACCACAGGTTCGATCTCAACTCAAATATGTCTGAACAGATTTCATTTCGAAAATTGAACCAGCATTTTCCATCATACAAAAACAACTAAACGGATTTGTATGAAATTCAATAGTTTATTTGCGGCCCGGCCTGGCTTCGCACGGGTAGACATTTATAAATTATTTTCTCTACACGTGCGAAACCAGGGTGGGCAGCTAGTATACCCTAAAGCCTAAAGCCTTCCTCGTTAAATGGACTAACCAACACAAAAAGATGTTTTCTTTTCGAACCAGTAGTTCCTGATATTAGCACATTCAAACAAACAAACTCTTCAGCTTTATAATATTATTAGTATAGATTATCACATAGAATGGACATTGATGTTTTAAATTTACACCAATAAAAAAAATGTTGTATAGTATACAATAGATATATTGATACAGTTGGAAGTAGGATGAAGATACATACTCTTGCAGTACTCCTTAAACTTCTTCTCACAGGCAATGATCAGCTCTCTGAACTGGTAGGCATCTCTAATTTGTGATATACAACTGACACATATCATGTAGCTGGCAGCTATTTCTGGGGGCTCAATCTGGAAGCAAAAAAATTTCTTTATATCACTAGCCTAAAGCCGCTAGCAATACCAGGGATATCACTAACGCATTGCCAACCCTGTTATTGAGGACTCACTGTGCTAGTAACGTTACTACTAGCCCAACGTATCCTCGTCGAGCACTGGCAACCTTACTCATTGCAGAAACACAACACTACATCAAAGTAACAGTATTATTTGACTGTGGTCTTCTGTAAGGTGAAGGTACACACAGTAGAGCTCCAAATTGTATGGGGAAACCCACAGGAGATCCCAATTCCCTTGTATGTATACTGTTCAGTCCTATAGAATGTATCCTCATATCTCCTGATTGAAATGCACTATAGAAAATAGCTAACATTGATTCCAAATGCGTGACGTATCATATCGGAGTAGATTTCAACAACATCATCCACTAAGTATTCCTCTTGCAAACTCCTCAACTCGCCATCGGCGTGACAGCAGCGGCAAATGGAATTTAAATTCCAAATTTCCGACATTATCACTATTCGGTTAAATCACTATTTTTACAAATAAAAAATAAAAATAAAGTAAGTAAGCACCAAAACCATAGATAATACTGTCCTACCAAGAGAATACAACCGCTACGCTACTGTCCTATGTAAGTGTCCAGAGATAGAACCAAATCTATTATTTTCAGCGTCAGCGGTTGTACTCTCTTGGTCCTACGTAAGTCTATTGTCTATGGTTCTATTCTTGTGTTTTATAAAATTGTGTTCTGTTTTTTTTGCTTATAAAACATAAATTAATATTGTAAAGTGACGGTTATTTGACTTGCTGGTTGATATTAAAAAAACTATTTATTTAATGGCAGCACTAAAATTACTTACTGTAATACCAATTTTACGTGGGCAAAGAAAATTACACTGTTTTAATCAGTCTAGCGTTTTCGTCTCCCAAACTCATGCTCAATTTTATGTACAGTAGAATGCTACACCTGAAACCATGAATTTATTTATAAAATTAGTAATTCATAATGCCCAAAACTGGCTAAAACGAAGTTATGGCAAAATTAATCAAAAGGAGACTAGTTACCATAACTAAAAACATTATAAAGATGTTTTTTTATATTCAATCAAAAATGTCAAAATGTCATTGACCAATGTCTACTGTTGTGTTGTGTGTGTTGCGCATTGAAGCACGATATTTAAGAGAATGCAACCGCTACGCTTATTTTTGCGTCTATTGCATTAATTCCGTCATATTTACTGTTAATTTAAATGTGTTATAATGACTGACGCGTTAGTATCGGGCGGTTTGTGCCGCTGTTGCCATTCTGAAGGCAATTTTAAGAGTTTAGGAGTGAGTTACAGTTCCGATGCGAAAACTGAGATATTCTCCGTTATGCTACGGGAAACCTTTAGTATTTTTGTAAGTTTATGATATGAATTAATTAATTAGTATCAGTGTACCGATCGTCTAAAGGTCTCAATCTTTTAAAACAAATAAACATAGGATAAAAGAAAATGTGTGGAAAATAAAACAAAATTAATCCTTTGATTATATACTTGTCTATAATGAAAGTGATTTAGTAATTTCATTCTTAACTATATCTTTCAGAGTAATTGCTAGATAATTTTACGGGTACTTATAAGGATTATCCAAAAAAATATCATTCACTCAAACTTGGAGCTATTAAAACAATATGTGTGATACTTACAGAAGACGAAGTTTTACAATCTTTGAGAGTATAATTTGACTGTCTGACAACTAAGGAATTCAGACTTTTGACTCTACAGATAAGTCCCATACTAGGAGAGAATGCGGCCACCTTGTACAGCATATGCAACACTTGCGAGCCCCGACTGCGAGATGCTGCTCTCTTCAAACAACAGGTGCTGGAGTGTGAAGCTAAGATATTGGAATATTACGGCCAGCAGAGGGTGAAAGGTGATAATCTTTTTTTTCTACCACTAAGATGGCAAACAAGCATATGGGCTGCTTGATGGTAAGTCGCCATAGATGCCTGCAACTTCAAGGGTATCACTCACATGTTGTTGACCCTAAAATTCCACTTAAACCTACTATAAAGAGGTAAAGATTGTAAGTTTGTTTTGTAAGAAGTATTATGATATTGCTATGCAGACAAAGTCACAGTAAAAAAGCTATTTTATAACTTCATAATTGACAATCAGAATAAAGAGTACTTTGAACCCTTGTGCATGTATGAAGATATTGATAAAAGTACAAGAAAAAGAGAAAATGAGTCAAATATCAATGCTCAATCAAATACATGCTTAACATATCATCACACCAAGTTACTTTTCAGAGACTATAGAGCACTGTTTCACGCTTAAATTTGTTTTGCTTCTTTTATATATGTCATTGTAGTACACACCTGAAGTTCCGAGTACTGTTTACAACTATGCTTTACAGGGAAATATAATTCGAATGCCAATTGGCTAATTGCTCAGCGGAGCTGCTCAAAGTTTAAAATTTCACTAGAATGATTATTCCCTTTTAATTTATAAATGGATTTTTTTTAATTGTGATTTCCTATTAGCTTCTAACCTAGACAGATTGATAGAGAATACAAAACTCTATCGAACTGCATATAAAATTAATTTTCGACCAGACTGACGTTTCATGTGCTTCTCCTTTCCTTTCTACAGACAACATGGTGATAGTAACATAAATAATGGTTAAATTTGCAGATGCTGTAGTATTTGAAGACTCCGTGAAGTTAGAACAGGACAGAGGGAATGAGGAAGGTAATGGATATAGTTTCTTTTTAAAGGACATTATGTATCTGGACATATAATGCCTACAGATATTTTATACTGAAAAAAATATAGTGAGGACACCTGCATACGTCTGCGAAGAAATTCAAGGACGTATGTAGTGCCTAAGAGAGGGCGACGGACTCACCATCTGTCATGTTGGCACAAAAATTATCTTCGGTGGAAAGTGGGTGTTGTAATCTCTGGCCACCTCTTCCCTTGTGGGAAGCCGTGAAGATATATTATTACTATATACACACATATTTTTATGTGTTTTTTTCAGATTTAAAGGATGAATCAGATGCGGACGACATTGATTTAATGAAATATGATGGTGAGTATTTCGTGATAATTATTTATCACCACTATGTGTGCAGTAGGTAAATCTATATCTATACATAGCTACTTAAATTAAAATTTCAATATAAATTACTTGACAATTTAAAACTGATTAAACTATTTATAAAAAACAGAACTTAACTTACTAATACTTTATACTAACTTTTAAACTTGATTATTTTATTTTAGAAAAGTAATGAGGTGCTCCGCGCAAGAAAAAGAAAACCCACGAAATTAGAAATAGCTAAAATATTTTTTAGGGATCCATACAAAGAGCAATCTTTATGATCTATCTGAATTGTTATTTCGAGAAAATAATAACGTACATAGGTAGCTATCGACTTGACCCGAACAGCTACTACCATATTTGGGTAGGCAGATATTGGTGTCGAATTTGACAGGTCTAAATGTATTGCCATCCTTATCTAACCTCGCACATGAGAAAGGGACGGCAAGACTTTTAGACCTGTCAAATGAGTTTAGTTTAGTAATTTTGTACAACAGAATCGACACCAATGTCGTCTAATCAATCACAATCAGTAACAATCGTGCGTAAATAAATTCCTATCGTTGATTCAAGACCGATTTATTATTCAACACTGAGTACGCTTTAAAAATATGCTAAAAAAATATATTATAACTAGCTACCCGCCCCGGCTTCGCACGGGTGGACAAAATATTTGATAAATGTCTATATGCTCTGAAACTACTGGACCGATTATCGTTTTTTTTTTAATTAAGGGGGATAGAAAATAAAGATGACATGGCCAGAAAGGAAGTGAATACAGAGATAACGGCTGATAGAGAAGGATGGAAGAGAAATACATATTGCGCCGACCCCAAATGATATGGGATAAGGGCAGGAGAAAGATGAAAAATAGATGTTGTCCGATTCTCAGACCTACCCAATATGCACACAAAATTTCATGAGAGTAGGTCAGGCCGTTTTGGAGGATTTTAACTACAAACACGGCGACACGAGAATTTTTTATATAAGATGTAGAGATACATGATTGGTCATGATGAAATTTGCAGATGCTGCAGTATTTGAAGACTCCGTGAAGTTAGAGCAGGACAGAGGGAATGAGGAAGGTAATGGATATAGTTTGTTTTTTAAATATACATGGAGATGTAATACCTACGGTGAACGAAAACATCGTGAGGAAACCTGCATACGTCTGAGAAGAAATTAAAGGACGTATGTAGTGCCTAAGAGACGGCGACGGACTCACCATCCGTCACGTTGGCACCAAATTATCTTCGGTGGAAAGTGGGTGTTGTAACCTCTGGCTACCCCTTCGGGGATTCTTGTGGGAAGACGTGAAGATATATTATTGCTATATATTACTAGCTTTTGCCCGCGACTACTTCCGCGTTGAGCTTAGAACGTTTTTTTTTTATACCACTTATTTTCGAGTGTTGCTCGATCAAACATCCAAATAGACAAGAATTTCAAAAACCATAAATTCGGATCCAGGGACCTCATATTACCCTATCCCGCGTATTTTTTTTTTATATTTCATCTTTACAGACACGGCCGATTGACAATTTAATATTTTTTATATTTGATAATGTTTTCTAGAAAAGCCATCAGTGGACATCTATATTGATCCCCTGGACTCGGCAGATGAGCTGCCGCTGTCGGCGTTGCGTAGTGGACCTTCGCCCTGGACTGCGGCACACGGTAACACATAAGAACTTTTAACAACTTTTAAACAGAGAGGTAGGACGAATTGGGTTCTCCCGTGGGTTTTCCCCATTAAAATTGGAGACCGGCTGGGGACTGTACCTCCACCGGACAGAAGACCGCAGTCAAATAACACTACCTTGATGTAGTGTTGTGATTCTACGGTAAGTTAGGTTGCCTAGTTGCCTACTAGCCCAGCGTATACTCGTGGAGCATTTCCACGAGTATACGCTGGGCTAGTAGTAATGCTGCAAGCACAGTGAGTCCTCATCAACAACATGGTTGGCAACTCGTTAGTGATATCCCTGGTATTGCTAGCGGCTATGGGCTACGGTGACTGCTTACCATCAGGTGGGCCGTTTCTAAACCGATGGTAAAGTAGACCATCATAAGTGCCTTATTACAGAACAAAAACAGATTTTACATATCATTGTCCCTCACGGGGTAGGGCAGACAGTTTAGAGCGACATTTCACCAGAGACTTGCACACCACTTTCGCTTCTTCTACATTGCAAGTCAAGATTGAAATGGCGCTCTATACTCTCTGCCTACCCCGACCAATAGATAGCGTCAGGTTCTATATTAAAGGACATCATCCATGTTTCATAGAGATTGGTCCAAATCTGAAAGTGCCGGCCAACGCACTTTTTTATATATTCTGTTAAAGCTTGTCCATCTGAGCATTTATTACTATGGCACCAAAGCTTTTCATTACAGGACATTTAATTTGTTTGAATTATTTTGAATTCCTATTTTCAACAAAATGTATGAAAATTCTCATTTCGAACTCAAATAAAGTCAACTACAATGGTCCTACGGGTTTGGTGCTATAGCAAAAATATTCGACAAGAGACGGACAAGCTCTAACAGAATATAGAAAAAAAATTCGTTGGTCGCCACTTTCAGATTGGGACCAAAATTAAAGATGTCCTTTATAGGCTTAACATTTCTCCCACAGACGATGAAAATAAAACCGTCAAACTCCCCACTAAAAAGTTCTCCTGCCAAGTATGCCCGAAAGAGTTTAAATACAACGGTTCCCTAGAAGTCCACATGATGAAGACACACAGCGGGGAGAAAACATACAAATGTAACATTTGCAACGACACATTCTCCAGCAACAAGGACTTGAACCGGCACATCGGCTCAGAACACGTCGTAGACGGCTGCTATCCGTGCAATAACTGCCAGAAGAACTTCGCAAGGCCTGTTTTACTCAAGAAACACCTAAGAACACACTACAAAGAGAAATTCCAGTGTTCAGATTGCCAAAAAGAGTTTCGCTGGAGAAAGGGATTGAATGAACACATAAAATCTCACAGCAAAGAGAAGAAATATACGTGCGAAGTGTGCCACAAGTCGTTTGGGCACAGTCAGACGTTGAAATCGCACATGTATATTCATACAGGTGAAAGACCGTATATTTGCGACGTTTGCGGACGGCGGTTCCCCCAAAGGACCCATTTGAAACGTCATATCGTGATCATACATGCCGGTTTGAAACCGCATAGGTGTACCACGTGTAACAAACAGTTTTCCAGTAAAAGTTATTTAGCTATCCACGAGAGACAGCATACGGGACTCCGGCCGTATTCTTGTGAAGTCTGTAAGAAAGATTTCACGGCGTATACGACTTTGAAAGTGCACATGCGCGTCCATACTGGGTTAAAGCCGTACAGCTGTGGTTTCTGTAGTCGCCAGTTCGCTCAAATGGCGAGCTTTAAGCTCCACGAGCGAACACACACTGGAGAACGACCTTACAGTTGTAAAGTATGCAAAAAACCGTTTTCAGATAACGGTTATTTAAAAATTCATATGCGATTGCATTCTGGCGAGAAGCCGTTCTCCTGTGAGATTTGTAAACGTTGTTTCAGAGAAACTGGACAGTTGAAAAGGCATATGCGCGTGCACAGTGGTATAAAACCTTACACTTGTAAGATATGTAACAAACAAATAGGTAATTTATCGAAGCATATGCGTGTACATTCAGATGAGAGGCCTTATGTGTGTGAAATTTGCAATAAACAGTTCAGCATTAACGGTAATCTAAAGTTACACATGCGCGTCCATTCTGGGGAGAGGCCATTTAGTTGTGAATTGTGCAATAGTCAATTTACTCAGAGTAGCGGCTTGAAAAGGCATCGTTGTACGCACGGAAAGCATACATAACTGTAGAGAAACTTATAGAGGCAATGGCCTGTTGTACAAAATTACTAAACCAAAGTAATATGGCAGGTCTAAAAGTCTTGCTATCCCTTTCTCACGTGCGGGGTTAAATAAGGATGGCAATACATTTAGACCTGTCAAATTATGAAATAAGTTTAGTTTAATGATTTTGTACAACAGAATTGGCATCACGTATGCTATACTCGCATAAAGAGAAGGCTATATACGGTACATACGTACCAGAATAAGACAACAACACTACTATATTGGTGTATTACTTTTTCGAGTCAAGACTAAGTAGTTATAAGAGAGGTAGGGTGAATTGGGATCTCCCATGGGTGTTCCCATCAATATTGGAGCCGTCAGACTGGGGACTGTACCTCCACCTTACAGAAGACCGCAGTCAAATAACACTACTTGAAGTATTGTTGTGTTTCTGCGGTGAGTAAGGTTGCCAGTGCTCCACGAGGATACGCTGCGCTAGTAGTAATGCTGCTAGCACTGTTAGTCCTCATCAACAACAGGGTTGGCAACTCGTTAGTGATACCCCTGGTATTGCTAGCGGCTATAGGCTACGGTGACTGCTTACTATCACGTGGGCCGTATGCTTGTGTGCCACCTTAGTGGTATAAAAAAAAGACCCACATATGTGAGAAACGATATTACCACAAGACAGATATTAATGATTGTTACATGGAATAACTTATGAGTTTTTAACCGGTTCTTCTCTGGTGCCTCTTTTTCTAAACCAGTGGTAAAGTAGAGCTTTCAAGTACCATATTAGGACCTAAACTGAATAAACTATTTAGATTTTTCACATACATACCTACATATTATCATCATGCCTCACGGGGTAGGCAGAGAGTATAGAGCGACATCACTAGAGACTTGCACACCTCTTTTGCTTCTACATTGCAAGTCATGATTGAAATGGCGCTCTAAGCTCTGCCTACCCCGAAAAATACCACGAGGTTGTTTAAAAATAAATATTTCTCCCACAGCCAAAGAAACAATACCCGTCAAACTCCTCACAGAAAAGTACTCGTGCCAAGTATGCTCCAAAGAGTTTTCCAACAACGATTCCCTTGAAGTCCACACGAAGATGCACATCGTACAGCAAACATGCAAATGTTTTATTTGTAACGACACATTCTCCAACAAGAAAGATTTGAACAAACACATCGGCTCAGAACACTTAGTAGACGACTGTTATCCGTGCAATAATTGCCTGAAGAAATTCGCAAAGCCGTTACTACTAAAGAAACACCTACAAGTACACTCCAAGGAGAAATTCCCGTGCACAGAATGCCAAAAAGAGTTTCGCTCGAAACACGGATTAAAAGGACACATGATAACTCACACCAAAGAGAGGAGATATATATGTGAAGTGTGCAACAAGTCGTTTGCGCACAGGATGACGTTGAAAATTCATATGTATACTCATACAGGTGAAAAACCGTATATTTGCGATGTTTGCGGACGGAGGTTTGTTCAAAGGACCCATTTGAAACGTCATATCTTCTTAATACATGCCGGTTTGAAACCGCATAGGTGTACCACGTGTAATAAACAGTTTTCCATTAAAAGTTATTTAGCTATCCACGAGAGACAGCATACGGGACTCCGGCCGTATTCTTGTGAAGTCTGTAAGAAAGATTTCACGGCGTATAAAACTTGGAAAATCCACTTGCGCGTCCACGAGCGAACAAACACTGGAGAACGACCGTACAGTTGTAAAGTTTGCAATAAATCGTTTTCAAATAACAGTTTTTTGACAGATCATATGAGATTGCATTCCGGCGAAAACAGATGGATAAAACGTCACACTTGTAAGATATGTAATAAACAAATAAATAACTTATCAATGCATATGCGTGTGCATTCCGGTGAGCGGCCTTACAGTTGTAAAGTTTGCAGTAAATCGTTTTCACAGAAAAGTTCTTTGAAAGTCCATATGCGATTGCATTCCGGCGAAAACAGGAAAATACGTCACACTTGTAAGATATGTAAGAAACAAATAAGTAACTTATCGATGCATATGCGTGTTCATTCAGATGAGAGGCCTTACGTGTGTGAAATTTGCAATAAACAGTTCATCTTTAATGGTAATTTAAAGCAGCATATGCGTGTCCATTCTTCGGAGAGGCCATTTTGTTGTAAATTGTGCAATAGTCGGTTCACTCGGGGTAGTGGCTTGAAGAGGCATCGTTGTACGCAAGGTAAGCATACATAACCGTGAAGAAACATATACAGGCAATGGTGCCAATTCTGTTGTTCCAAATTACTAAACTTAACTAATTTGACAGGTCTAAAAGTCTCGCTATCCCTTTCTCATGTGCGGGCTTAAATAAGGATGGCATTACTTTTAGACCTGTCAAATTGGTAAGTCTAGTAATTTTGAACAACAGAATTGGCACCAATCACATCTATAAAAGAGAAGGCTATATACGGTACATATGTACCAGAAAAAGACGGCAACTTCATCAATTGTGCCTGGCGTGACTGTTTTTCAAATACGGCAAAGTAGTTGGCCAAACAAAGAAACATTGTCATTTCGACGATTTGTGTTATTCCTTTTTAATTTAATGTTTGTAAAGTATATGTAATCTATTTATATGTGTTATATTGATGTCAAGGAAAACTAACTTAATTTTTAAAATAAGAACAAAACCTTTTGAGTTTTGTTTACGTATAGTTTGGCAAACAAGACAAGAAACGGATCTACATTTTTATCTACTGGCAACATTCACATAATGTTATCCATGTTGTGACGTTACAGTAAACAAACCAATCAGACAGTTGATGCTCTGTACGAGCTGCGGCGGGTTGTCATACGAACGGCACAGTACAGCCCCTATTATTATATACTCTTTTTTGCCAGGCTATACGTTTATGTTCATAGCGACTTTGTTAAAAAAGGCGTAACCCCCGGTGCTTAAGGCTCGCTCGCGCTTGACATCTTTTTAATGCGCTTAGTGGACTCGCTCTGCACTCGCCTAGTTATATATAAAAGTAATTTATGAATTTATTTATACAATGTAATATGACATTTAGGTATAATAGAGGAAGGGTCAAATTTATAATAAACTATTTACGACATGCCATTTTTTTTCTTAATAATTTGAAATTGCGATTTATCCAAATCAACCATATATGTGATATATGTAATACTAATACCTATCATTGAAATAAACCAGATTTCAAAATATGAATTATTTACCGTTAACACCTTTTTACATCCTACTAATATTATAAATGCGAAAGAAGTTTGTGAGTATGGATGGATGGATGTTTGTAACTCTTTCACGCAAAAACCACTCAACGGATTTGGATGGAATTTGGAACACAGATAATTTATAACCTGGATTAACACATAGGTGACTTAAGATACTTTTTATCCTGTTTTTTTTTTTATCCCGAGAACATTTTAGGTTCCTCTGAGCTTCTAAGCTCAACGCGGCCGTACTCGCGGGCAGAAGCTAGTTTTATAAGTGGTTATCAAAATACCAGTATGAAAAGTGTAGTAGGTACGTATTTATAATCGTAGAATGTATGTATTTCGTGTGTTGCAAACTAGCTGCCCGCTTCGGCTTCGCACGAGTAGACAAAATATTTGATAAAAGTTACGCTAGTTTGCAATAAAATGATATTGCGACTATAAATTGAAATGAAAGCTATCCTATCTTTCAAGTTGGATCAAATTGCACACGGAGTGCAAATCAAATTTAAATCGAAAATCGGTTCAGTAGTTTAGGAGTCCATCGCGGACAAACAACGTGTCACGTAATTTTTATATAAGAAGATTATCCATGCATCTCGGCGTTTGACAGAACGAGACGAGAAAAAGAAATTACTATTAGAGATGTGCCTACTCAGAATAAACACAACTCAGGTTGATATTCACGTAGCTCGGTCTGAACTCGAATTAACAAGCTGTATCTGAGTGAATGATTCGTTTTGTTTTTACCAATTTAATGATTGAGCTGACATTTGAGTCAATAAATGCAGACACAAATAATTGGCACACTTCACTCCATGTCTCTCTGCATCTTATTTGGTTGTATTCTGAGCGATCTTGCAACAAAAATGTGTAGCCTCATGTGCTAGCGACTGTACAAGCGTGCCGTTTACATCGCCGAGCTCGCGTAAGAATGAGACCGCGTTAATCGCGTACTCGCTTCGTTCATTTTCAGCGCTAATCTTAAGTCGAGTTAGAGAAAATTTAACTGAATCGAGTAACGCGTTGACACATCACTAGTCGCTAGATCGACACTTAATTATATTATGTTTTTTATACGCGCAGCTGCCAAAAATCGATTTAAAGTATTGAAAATAAATAATTCATTTGTACATTTATAATGCCGGATACAATAATCGAAAATGTCATAACAGGAAAACTAGACATAAATCTTTTGTTGAAATGGTTGAACAATGAATCGATTGAGGTGAAAATATAACCTATATTGAACTTTCGTTTACTATATTTTTCTTTATTTTTACATGTTTTTCTATTTTATAGGAAACACAGGAGGATTGTGTGTTATTTTGTTGCAACAGAAGAGAGTTTGTCGCGTACTTCTTGTCGTATTTGAGGAATCAAACTGACAGGTCAGTAGAAATTATCACTCAAACTAATCTTAGAAAGTTCATCGTTCGAACAATACAGTATTATTTATATCCTAATTACCTACATAAACTTGTTGGTACGTGTTAAAGGCATAGCTAGGTAAACAAAGGTCCTGGGGCAAAAAATGAACTAGGGCCCCAAATAAACTATTTACAGATTTAATTCTCCTGTATTTTTTCAAATAAGTTGCCATCATTAAAGTCGCGTTCCTGGAATCTAGGAGAAACTCTAACTAGTTCAATTTATAGTTTGTAAGAGTCCGTGGGCCTCCTGAGCTTGGGGGCGGGCACTGCCCCATTTAGCCCTCCAGTAGCTATGCCAGTGTAAAGTCACCTCTGGTACAATGTTCCTTTTGATATTAAGCTGACAACAGACTAGTAATATTGGAGGCATTCAGGGTTTGATGACTGCTTACCATCAGGCAAGCTGTGAGCTTCTATGCCACCTTAGTAACTTAGATGTATATTTAATATGCTGATGGTAATTTAGACTTTTCGTAAGTGCGTTATTAGGGCCTAATCTGAATTAATGATTGTGGGGCGAGCGACGCGATCATGCTCAGTCCCCGCAAAGGGAAGATCTTCCAGCCAGGCGGGTGTTTTGCCTGGGGAACCGCGGCTCCGACTGTTCTAGTCGGAAACTTGTATATATGTTGAATTGCGTAGAAAACTTCGCTAGCGCGTGGCAGGATTGTGACGTCATTCGTTGAATGTTGTCCTGCTAGTTAGTCGATTTCTAACGTTGGTTTATGTAGCCGTGAGGTCGCTACATCACTCCCCCCCGAGACCGGAGGTCGATCCAGAGCTTGATTACAGTCAGTGCTTGAATGCTTGCAAGTGCCAGTGTGCTTCGAAGTCTGCGGTGAGTCGAGACTGAGCGTTAGATGCCGACTGAGTCCAGTATCTTAATGCAAGCGTACGACGTGGAGATAAGACGGTGAGCAATGCCGAATGGACTCCAGAAGTGGGCTGTGTGAGGCAGACGTATGTAGTCGGTGGAGAGTTGAGTGCCAGGACCAGTAGCGCGGTGAGTCGGCTGAGTTGGACCTGTTGATACTCGATGCTGGCTTGCTGTGTGACTGCTGCTAAAGACTTTGATGGGGGTGGAGAAGGTTGCTGATGTTCACGCCAATACTGACGCAACGGGGTCACCAGTGTGGGGCGAGCGACGCGATCATGCTCAGTCCCCGCAAAGGGAAGATCTTCCAGCCAGGCGGGTGTTTTGCCTGGGGAACCGCGGCTCCGACTGTACTAGTCGGAAACTTGTATATATGTTGAATTGCGTAGAAAACTTCGCTAGCGCGTGGCAGGATTGTGACGTCATTCGTTGAATGTTGTCCTGCTAGTTAGTCGATTTCTAACGTTGGTTTATGTAGCCGTGAGGTCGCTACATGATTTTAATGAAAATTGTATTATACATTCTCTTTTCCAGTATCTTACAAGCTAGCAACAATGCTGCCCATATCCTTCAGAACACACCGGAGAAGTTGCACAGTACACGTCGCAAACACCACCGTTCCATCAGTGACCCGACAAGCAACGAATGCAACAACAGCCTTACAGTTAAAACTGACCGTCAGCGATCTCATGAGTCACCAAGTAAGGACAAGAAACGTACCGGACGGAGAGTCAAGACAAAGTTGTTCCCAGATGAGAAAAATAACTCTACACAATCTATATCTTCTGATGAATCAAGGCTCAGCTGCGGTGTGGACCGAATCAGTTTAACTAGTACTCCGCTGAAGAATGGGACTAGGATATCGGACTATCCAAATGTAACAAGTCCGGTCACACCACATTCTAGAAGCTTCAAGGACCATGATCGGTGTGATACTCCTCGAGTGAGCCACAGGCATTCAAGATCCTCGGAGAAAAGCTGCTTAGGTGACTATATCCTGAATGCACCGAAAAGTTCCAAGAAGAAAAAGTCTAAAAACACATCAAGTGAATTGGAAGACAGTAAACCAGAGTTAGATTTGAGTAACTCGGACATGTTCCCAGAGATAGGGCAAAGGAAAGCTAGCTCTCTTCGCTCTGACAAGAGAAGAATTAAGCCCACCAATATTGATAAGTCTCAGAAAAGTGTTTCCCTCAATAGTTTTACGTCTGAGTGCTTCCAGCCCTCATCTCTCACTTTAGAAGAGAATGTAGCGTTTAGACAACAGAAAATACAGACAAACGAATCGTCGAACAACTTTGAAGTGGAACGTAACATTCTAAAACAGGAGAGGCACAAGCTTATGGAGAAATTTAATATTTTAAACACCTCTACATCGCCAATAGCAGTGGCCATGCCACAGATTAAGATAACTAAAAAGGAGTCTGTGGAAAAGAGTGTGAATTATATCAAAGCAGATGTGAATATGATTGTTTACAAAGAGAAGATAGATGTTTTAGTGGAAATCTATGATGTGCTGTTGAAAAATAACTTAATTTTAAGTGTTACCACAGAAATTTACTATCTTATAAGCATATTGATATCACAGCAGTGTGAGGATGATTATCTAAGTGCAGAGGCAAAGCTTAAAGAGGATGATTTCAATTTTCTACTCAAATCTATACACAATAGTACATATTTTGCTGTGAAGTCTCTTTGGATACAGAAATCTATACTAGAAGTTATATTGGACAAGAATTCGCTGAAAACTTTGGGTAAGTTTTGACCAGAGATAGTACCTCCATCTTACAGAAGACCGCAGTCAAATAACACTACTTTGAAGTAGCATTGTCTTTCTGCGGTAAGTAAGGTTGCCAGTGCTACACGAGGATAGTAATGCTGCTAGCACAGTGAGTCAACAACAACATGGTCGGCAACCCGTTAGTGATACATATTTACGGTTTTCAGATTTTTCCCATTACTTCTGCTGTAAGACACTGCTTCCTGCCGAATGTCATGGTTCTAGGTCAACGAGGAGTACCCTATAGGTTTTGATACCCTTGTGAAATAGCAAAATATGCGAAAATTTACGACATAAACGGTCATATCATTTCTTCATATTGACTTATAGGTTTGATTATTTTACAGCCGAAAGAGACCACAGACCCGGGTATTTCATATTAATTTCAATTTCATAACTCCACGCGTTCTTGAAATAAAAATTCTTGACAGACAGACAGACAGACGGACAACAATGTGATCCTATAAGGGTCCCTTTTTTCGTTTTAAGGAACAGAACCCTAAAAATATCCTATCCAGCGTCGATGACACGCATGTAAAAACATAATTCGCGCCTCTTTTTTGATAAAAAAAAGGTTTTTTACTCTGCAGCGCCCCCTCAATTTGGCGCCCCAACCCTAGCGATGGCACTGATCACATAGTGGTATAAACAAAACCTCGTATTTGCCCTCAGGTGAAAATAAGCGACTACGCAGCTTCTACCCTGATCTAGCAAAGTTCCTGCTGAACTCTTACGGGCTGCGATGCGAGGCGCAGTCTCTTGACAGGCCGAGGGCGGAGCCCTGCGGTGTGGTGTGCTTCAATTTGGAGACGGATAACGCTGACAACTACCCCTCTAATCTCAGCTTTCAGAACTTCAAGAAACAACGGGATATGTTCTATGACATACACAGGTAAGTTTTTATGTACCACTACTAGCGACCCGCCCCGGCTTCGCACGGTCAGCGTTAGCCATATAAGTTCAATACCTACAAAACACAATTGAATTATACATATAAACCTTCCTCTTGAATCACTCTATCTATTAAAAAAACCGCATCAAAATCCGTTGCGTAGTTTTAATGATCTAAGCATGCATAGGGACAGATAGACATCGGGAAGGGACTTTGTTTTTTACTGTGTAGTGATGGTGACACACAAGCATACGGCCTACCTGATGGTAAGCAGTCACTGTAGCCTATAGCCGCTAGCAATACCAGGGGTATCACTAACGGGTTGCAAATGCTAAATGTAGCCGTGGTGGCCTTGTGGTTGAAGCAACGGCATGTCATCTGATGGTCCCAGGTTCGAACCTCGGCCGATGAGTTTTTTTAAGAGATTAATCACATCATTAGCTTAAAAAGAGAGGTAGGGCGAATTGGGATCTCCTGCGGGTTTTCCCATTAATATTGGAGCCGCCCGACTGGGGACTGTACCTCCGCCTTACAGAAGACCGCTGTGAAATAACACTACTTGATGTAGTGTTGTGTTTCTGCGGTAAGTAAGGTTGACAGTGCTCCACGAGGATACGCTGCGCTAGTAGTAATGCTGCTAGCAAATGAAGTCCTCATCAACAACATGGTTGGCAACTCGTTAGTGATATCCCTGGTATTGCTAGCGGCTATAGGCTACAGTGACTGCTTACCATCAGGTAGGCCGTATGCTTGTGTGTCACCATCACTACACAGTAAAAAACAAAGTCTTACTTACCGCAGAAACACAACACTACATCAAGTAGTGTTATTTCACAGCGGTCTTCTGTAAGGCGGAGGTACAGTCCCCAGTCGGGCGGCTCCAATATTAATGGGAAAACCCGCAGGAGATCCCAATTCGCCCTACCTCTCTTTTTAAGCTAATGATGTGATTAATCTCTTAAAAAAACTCATCGGCCGAGGTTCGAACCTGGGACCATCAGATGACATGCCGTTGCTTCAACCACAAGGCCACCACGGCTACATTTAGCATTTGCAACCCGTTAGTGATACCCCTGGTATTGCTAGCGGCTATAGGCTACAGTGACTGCTTACCATCAGGTAGGCCGTATGCTTGTGTGTCACCATCACTACACAGTAAAAAACAAAGTCCCTTCCCGATGTCTATCTGTCCCTATGCATGCTTAGATCATTAAAACTACGCAACGGATTTTGATGCGGTTTTTTTAATAGATAGAGTGATTCAAGAGGAAGGTTTATATGTATAATTCAATTGTGTTTTGTAGGTATTGAACTTATATGGCTATGGCCGTATGCTTGTGTGTCACCTTAGTGGAATAACAATCCTTCCACGTGTAGATGGTATACGGAGACATTGTCAGCTGGCGGGTCGGTAGGAAGCCTCCGCGCCCGCAGCAAAGCCCTAATATCTTGCGGCGCCGCCCCCGCTAACCACTCGCACTTCGCCGCTCTCTTCGTGGCCCATATGCTGGCTGAATGTCTGCCTACCAACGCTCAGGTATGTAGTTTTACGTATAACTGAACTAAACTAATTTGACAGGACTAAAAAGTCTTGCTATCCCTTTCTCATGTGCGGGGTAAATAAGGATGGCAATGCTTTAATCAAATTGGATTGTTTTAGTGATCTTGTACAACAGAATCGATTTGACAGGTCTAAAAGGCTTGATGTACGTCTCTCATGTGTAGCGTTGTTAAATTGGCATGATCATTTTGATATTTAAGAGCCGTGGTGTCTGTGTGGTATTAAGCGTTGTCTGTTATTCTAGCGACGCAAGATTGAATCCCACCGGTCTGTACCAATGAGTTTTCTAAATAGACTGCCGTAATTAGTGACACCACGAGCTTTACGGTGAAGGAAAACATCGTGAGGAAACCTGCATACGTCTGAGAAGAAATTCAAGGACGTATGTAGTGCCTAAGAGACGGCGACGGACTCACCATCTGTCACGTTGGCACCAAATTATCTTCGGTGGAGAGTGGTGATATAACCTCTGGCTACCTCTTCGGGGAAGGCGTGAAGATATATTATTATTATTCTTCCAGGAGTCGAAGCTCAGTAAGCTCCAGCGTCGCTTGACCTGTCCCACCGCCACGGAGTCCCACAGACTGCCGCAATTCACCGCCAAGGAAACTTTCTACAAGTAAGTGATGGATTACTTGTCGATGCGTTATAATGTAGGGAGGAACTGCAAATGAATGAAAGAAAATGAATTTGTTTAAAGTGGAAACTCTGGCGTTTATCAATAAATAATATTTGAAACAAGTGTGACAACTGAAATACAAACATTTCATTAAAAGTAAATAGAAAATGTAAATGGCCTCTCAAAATATACGTGAGAAGTTTCAGAGACAACAAAGTACAATAGCTACAACATGAATTACCAGTTTAAATGACAAACTTAACTTTGGCCATGCAGGCTGTTCTTTGCACTTACAATAAGGTGTCCCGAAATGTTTTTAATTTGGTCCTGGGCCACCACACAATGCTTCCGTATGTTAGTATCGGTCTTACCATCATTCGGTATATCCAATACATTATCTTGGGCTGAAGACCCCATGTTTTTCCGTATGCTGACCTGCACATGTTCAGCACATTCAGTGCTTTACTGATGACGTGGTTAGCATGCGTATGCCATCTGAGTTGTTTGTCAAGTATCACTCCTAGATACTTGACCTCATTGGCCCAATTGATACTTTTATTGTACATCTTTAGGTATCATCTTTTTCGTAAATAAAATTACATTAATTTTGCTCGGGTTAACTGATAGATGGTTTTCTGTGCACCAGTTCTCCACTATGTCAAGAGCTTCTTGCATCAATGTTGATACTGTATTTGGAAATTTGCCAGTGACGAGTATTACAATGTCGTCCGCATATCCAACCGTATAGAACGGTCCTTTATTAGTTTGTTAACATTAGTGAGTTGACCACAATGCTCCAGAGTGTTGGTGAAAGCACTCCTCCTTGCGGACATCCTTTAGTGGTAGTGGCCGTGATTTGTTCTCCCATAAGAGTGGACATTATCACTCTGCCTTCTAGCATGTTCTTGATCCATCTAATAGGAGTGGGTTCAATACCATGCATTTGAGCTGCTTGCTCTATTGCTTTGAAAGTTGTGCGGTCAAATGCTCCCTCTCCTTCACCGTAAAGCTCGTGGTGTGACTAATCACTGCACATTGGTACAGACCGGTGAGATTTTATCTATGTGGTGATAATAATATGTATATTATTGTTGCAGGGAATTCATAATGTGTGTCGAGAGTGAAGGGTTCAGAGTTCATCTGAAGGACACGCTGGCTTCAGAGATAGTAACCCTGGATTCGAGTCATCTGGCGACCGAAGACAGGGGGAACTGTAAGTGTTATTACACTAGTGCTTGGCGGCAGAATATCTGACACTGCGGTGGTACCCACCTAGCCGGACTCTTGCAATAAGAGGCCTACCACCTAGTACCTAGTCTCTTATGGCCAGTAATGTCACTAGCTACAGTGCCCTTCATATTTCAGCCAACGCGGACATCTCTCGTGAATATCTGCAGCTGGTCAAGAAGCTAGGCCTCCTAGCCAAGTTCTTAGGACTCTCGACCTCTCTCCCGTACACGCAAGTACAGACAGACACACGCAACAATATTGTTGTAAGACAAGAGATAAAGGAACATTACCTTACAGTGCCTAAAGAGAAAGTTCTTGAGAATGGACTCGCTGTGAGAGATCATGTAAGTCGTTATTTTTTATACCACTAAGGTGGCACCCAAGCATACGGCCCACCTGATGGTAAGCAGTCACCGTAGCTTATAGCCGCTAGCAATACCAGGGGTATCACTAACGAGTTGCCAACCATGTTGCTGATGAGGACTCACTGTGCTAGCAGCATTACTACTAGCCCAGCGTATCCTCGTGGAGCACTGGCAACCTTACTTACCGCAGAAACACAACACTACATGAAGTAGTGTTATTTCACTGCGGTCTTCTGTAAGGTGGAGGTGCAGTCCCCAGTCGGGCGGCTCCAAATTTGATGGGATAACCCACGGGAGATCCTCATTCACCCTACCTATAGTATTTTTTTTTAATGTGTGCTCAATCATTTCCAATCAAACTTCATTAAACTGTTTTCTTTCAGAGCCAGCCGATATTAGATCTCAAAGGAATTCTTATTACTTCCTACAAAAATGGTAGATTGTCCATAACTATACCTTGGCTGGTACATTATCTATCCATGTTAGATTATACTACTCTACGAACAAAATACTACCAAAACCTACTAAAAATAATATTCGACATTTACGAAAATCGACTAAAACTATCGAACGCGTCGCTCAAGAAAAACACGGTGATATATCTCAAATCGATTCTCGGGTGGCTGTTCGATTTGCCTCAGTTCCCCCACGACTTGTTCTACGACAATCGACCGAGTTTACAAGTATCGAGCGAGAATAGTATCGATTCGTGCGATCTGGTCGACGACTCGACTATATTCGAGTTGTGTCCGAGTTTGAAGGATGTCAACATCCTGCTGGCTACCTGTAGAATGACGCAAGAGAGGAAGGAGAACAGCTACCGCCACATCACTCCTGTTAGCCTGAGCTTGAACAACGAAGAGAGAATTAAAAATAAAGAGAAGGACCTACAGGTGAGTTTTATTTTAAGTGGGGCAAATATATCACGCGATATTTGACAGCTGACATGAAAACGATTCCAATAGTAACACCACTGTTTTTTAGGGTTCCGCAACCAAAAAGTTAAAAGGGTAACCAATTAAATTATATTCCTAAGTCAGTCTGTTCGTCTGTCTGTCAGCGGGCTATATCTCATGATCCGTAATAGGTAGATTCTGTTGTTCAAAATGACTAAACTTAACTAATTTGACAGGTCTAAAAGTTTTAATATCCCTTTCACATGAGAGAGGGATAAGGATGGCAATATTTTTCAATGGAATCGACACCAATGTCAATTTGACAGAATGTGTATTTCTGTTGTCGCTATAACAACAAATGTAAGTAGCCGTGTCTAAGGATCGAATGAGGAACCGAACTGGTGGTAATTTGGACCTTCATAAGTGCCCCATTAGGGCCTCAACTGAATAAATTATTAATTGACTTTGATTTTGAACGGCAAAGTTAAGTTTTTTAACTTTGCCGTTAAGTACGAAACCCTCGGTGCGCGAGTCCAACTCGCACTTGATTTGATAGTTTATTCTTTTATAGGGTTCCGCACCTCAAAAGGAAAAATGGAATCCTACAGCATCACTTTGTTGTCTGTCTGTCTGGTCTGTCTGTCAAGCTTCTTCTTTTTTGACGATTGTTTTCTTTTATTATACGTAACGTAGGCCCGTCTAGAAGAGCAGCTATTGAAGTCTCAGCCGTCTTCAACGCGGCGCGTGTTGGAGCTGGTGATAGAGCGAGTGTCGAGCGCGTGTCTCCGGCAGCTGGGGGCTTCGGTCCTGGCCGCGAGGGCGGCGGCCCGCCACAAGGCCGTGCAGGCGCTCGCCAACAGGGGGGCGGAGCCCGAGGTCAGTGGAGGGAACGATACTTGGAGGAAGGGCTGTTAGTGGGGGGAGGTTTGTGGTAGAAGATATTGGGGCTGAGGTTAGTGGGGGAGGGCTGGGGGTAGGTTAGTACAAGTAAGGTCAGATTGATCCAATAAGCCATGGTCGCTAAGTAGTTGGCTATGGTATCCCCTGCCTGTCGTAAAAGGCGACTAAAAGCAGCCAGAGTGGGGGATCGGACTGCCCCTTCATTTGCCTGGGGCTGGTGGCGGCACGACGTGGCAAGTGCTGTCAAGAGCTCGCGAGGGTTCCAGGGGCGGAGTGGCTGCCCCCGGCTGCCCGGATGGGACGTGCTCGGGCAAACTGCAGGAGGGGACCGGTGCGGTCCACCGGAGATCCCGGAGCCCTCCTATAGCACGGAGGATGGCCACCTGATGATGGATGGGGGGTTTTAGTGGGTCAACATCTCACATACCCCGTCTGCTCCCCTTAAGCGGATGGATACCTTTTGAAGAAAAGTAAGGTCAGATAAGGAGTTTATGGCAGTGGGGGGAGGGCTGCGGGGTAGGGTAGTAAGTGTGGTCAGAGATGGGACTTAAGGCAGTGGGGGGGTTAGGCATGTTAAATTCAAAATTCAAAAAGATCTTTATTTGACTAGACATTACAGGCAGGCACTTTTAAATCGTCAGAATCTACCACCGGATTCGGAAGGTCGGTTTTGCTGAGAAGAATCCGGCAAGAAACTCAGCAATTACTCTTTTAAAAACCAAAAGAATTACATAAAGTTTACATTTCAAATACTAACTTAACATGGATACATATTGCTCAAAATAATATATAAAAACAATTGATAACTCTAAAAAATAATATTAACACATAGACAAGTATATAACGCTTGAAATTAAGATGTAAGCTAGTAGTTAATCAAAAAAGGCTTGATGACCAACCTCCACAAGCAGCACCTGTTCACAAGTATGACGCGAATGCAGCCATCGCCCTCTTCAACCATTGTGGAGGGAAGTGAGCGACCCGTCTTAGATCACCAATTAGACCCGTTAGATCAGAGATGGGGGGCTAAGGGCAATGGGTGAGTGGATGGGGGAAAGGGGGCCAAGTGAGGTCTGATATGAGGTTTAGGGCAGTGGGAGAAAGGTCTGGGTGTTACGTAGCGGCTTTGTTAAAGGGTTAGATCAGTGATGGGAGAATACTTTTTGAAATAATTAGTTTTATATTTAAAATTTCAAATTATTTGTAATCTTTTTAAATTTTGTTTTTACATATTTTTTCTGTCGTTGTAAACTAGATGTTTAACTGAGAGGAATAAATATCCGCTTCCCTTGGTACTCAACATCATACCCCGTAGTCCTCCATCATGATCATTTTCATCCTTTTAACGTAGTCTTAAAAAAGGTCATATTGACCTTGACGCTCGACCTTGACCTTTATTTCAATGTAGCGTGTACCAATATGTTTCTCCTTCTTCTTCCTAAGTATGGCAATCAATCCCTTTAGGTACTATTTTTGCCAGTTTCGAGTGTCAGAGAATTTTCATGTTGCAAAATTTCTCGTGTTTGCCGCATTAAAAAGCCTAGTGTCATGCATTCTAATGCTTATTGGAGTTTCTGGAGACAATCCACGGCAGTAGCAGATCGTAACACGCCTTTAGGTCAGAGGTAACCTATTGACCAAAATGATTAATCACTTGACCCAAAATATCTAATTTTGCATTATTTCAAATGCTCCTATAAATCAGTCACTAAATGAAACTTTACTGCACATATCGACACCAAAAATACACATTAAAGATCACTGTAACACAATTTACGACACACTAGAAAAAAACTCTATCGCTCCGCCTGATTCTCGCCAAAAACTCCACCAATATGTGTTATTTAGGCGTCACTGACGCTGGCAGTTTTATATAATAGGTCATATTGACCTTGACCTTTATTTGAATGTAGCGTGTACCTTGATGTGTTATCCGTCAGGCCTCGCTCATCCTGGCCGTCCGGTCGATCTACAACGCGCAGTACTGGGAGCTGCAGGGCTCGGCCCCCGCGCTGGTGGAGGAGCAGTGCCGTGCGCGCGCCGGGGCGGCGCTGCGGGCGCTGGTGGGCGGGGGCGGGGGCGGGGGCGGGGGCGGGGGCGGGGGCGGGGGCGGGGGCGGGGGCGGGGGCGGGGGCGGGGGCGGGGGCGGGGCGGCGCCGCTCGAGGCGCTGTGCGTGCGCGCCTGCCGGGCCCGCGCGCACGGCTGGCTGCGGCTGCACTGGGGCTCTGCTGGTAACCACTTTATACTATATACTATACCACCAGCGGTACACCACCCGGTAGTGTGGTAGACATTTATCAAATACCAGCTGTGTCCGCCCGCGACTTCGTAAGCGTGGAATGAATATTTTTCATAGGTTTTTTTTGCGAGGTACCCTAATTATTTCCTCATACTAAAAGTAACCTAAGTGCGCGGAACACTAACTCATCATCTCCCTGGCTTTTGCCCCGAACATTTGGGGTCGGCTGGAAATGTCTTTTGTCGCCATATTAATCTTTCTCTAGCCATCTCAGCTGTCACTCCACCACTTCTCTCCTCCTCTTCTTGGGCCTCCCTCCCCCTGTGCCCGCCCACCCTGAGATTTTACATTTTCTTGGTGACATGTTCCTCCTCTCTTCGCACTACGTGTCCAAACAATGCCAATCTGTGCCCTCTCACTTTTTCCGATATGGGGGCGACTTTAAAACTCTCACGAATAAACTCGTTATGAACCTTATCTAGCCGGGTCACCCCGCACATGGGGTACATACACCAACATCCTCATCTCTGCCACGTGTAACTGATTCTCTTCGGTGGCTTTCAATAGACCGCACTCACTTCCGTATAAGAGCACAGTGCCGGTAGCAGGAACATTGTCGACAACGTTTTCGTATCGCCTTCGACTATTTTTGTATTGGGAAATGAACAGCGCTGCGGTGGTGAAAAGTGGAACTAAGAATTAGTATGACAATTTTGACATTTCGCGAGTTTTGTTTTCGAATACGTTGTCGACAATGTTCCTGCTACCGGTACTGGTCTTATCACCGACTTATATATTACGCCATTGAGGTGGGTGGGCATGCGTTTGACACACATAATGTCCAGTGACTTGCTTCCATTTAAGCCATCCCGCGTTTATCCTCGTTACAACATCTCTGTCTATATCCCCATCTGCTTGCGGTAAGGAGCCCAGATATCGGAAGTCTGAACATACTGTAGTGGTATTCCGCCGATAGCCGCCATAATCGCAAAACATATATTCGGTTTGGTTCTGCTGATTCGCATGCCCTTACTCTCCAACGCATTATGCCACTGGTCTAACTGGTTCTGCAGCTCCTCTCGGTCGCATTGATGAGGACAATGACGTCAGAAAACAACATACACCAGGGTGCATCACGCTGCAGTTCAGACGAGACCGCTGGTCTAGTGGTTAGTACACCTGACTGCTGCGCTAGGGGTCGCGGGTTCGATTCCCGCCGGGGCAAACATTTATGTGACAAATATGTTTGCCTTGCGTTTGGGTGTTTGGTATGTATTATAAGTATGTATTTATAAACAAAAAGTATATAAGTATTATATCAGCTGCTGGTTCCCATAGTACAAGCTTTGCTTAGTTTGTGGCCAGATGGCGCTGTGTGATAATGTCCAAGCATTATTATTGTTATTATTATTATTATGATGGTATTGCGTCCATTACCAGAAGGAATAGGTAGGGACTTAATTCTGAACTCCAAAAATTGCATCAACTGTACTTCTTCCCGGTATAAATCCAAACTGGTTCTTGGTGATATCTGTCTCTCTTTTTATTCTATCCTGAAACTTTCTCGTATAATTTCATAGTAAGACCTATCGGTGCGGAACCCTAATTATTCTGCCAAAATAAATTAAGCCCAAGTTACCGGCTTATAGCATCAGCTACCTGCCACACAAAGTCCCGCTGTTCGGTTATTTTTCACAATGTGTTTTTTGCGCGGAACCCCAATTATTTTTCGAAAATGAAAGTAGTCTATACTACGCCTTTTAGCATCAGCTACCTGCCAGTGAAAGTCCTGTCCAAATCGGTCCAACTGTTTCGGAGTAACAGCCAGGTACAAATTTTGGTTTAATCCCCTATCCCAGGGGAACCGTGAACCTCGTAGTATCAAATCATATCGTGCTAAGTTTCATTTGAATCCGCTCAGTAGTTACGGCGTGATGCGCGGCCTAGAAACAGACAGACAGACACACATAAATAAAAAAAATACAGATTTGGGTTATATATATTAAAACCGTAAATATGACGTTTTTTTAAATGCGTATTTACAAAAAAATATTCTTGAATCGCGCTGTTGAGAGTCACCGACGAATAATGACCTCATTTGAAGTTCGCCTACTTTTCACCTTACTTCAATTTCTACCGAAGAATACTCATAAAGTACAGTGCAACACTTCCACATTTCAGACCATATCGTTTTTTACGACTACAGTGAAGTTTGTCACTTAACCTAGTTTGTTTTTAGAACGGAACCCTCGATGTGCGAGTCCAATTCGCACTTCACCCATTTTTTTCTTCCTCAGCTATACTGTGCAAAGACATCGAAGCGGAAACCCGACTGATTCTGTCATTGTGCGAGGTCGGCTCTCAGTCGGCCGCCAAGAAAGAGACAGACACTAGTGCTATGCTGCTCCCACAAGAACAGTTTGACGAGACGCACATCAGCCCGGCGACATGTATCATTGCACTTAAGGTAAATAATCTACACTTCTACACTAATCTACATCTACACTTCTACATCTACATCTACACTAATATTATAAAGAGGAAAGATTTGTATTTTTATATTTTTGTGGGTTTGTATTGAATAGGCTCCGAAACTACTGGACCGATTTCAAAAATTCTTTCACCGTTGGAAAGCTAGATCATCACTGAGTAACATAGGCTATATACAAAAATACAAATCTTTCCTCTTTATAATATAAGTATAGATCTACAAGCTTAGATTTGTAATTCAAGCATAATAATATTGTTTATGTGACAACTATTTGTGATATTCTCTTGTCACATAAATAATTTAAAATATTTTATTTGAAAAGAGTAATTGCTGTGTCACCGGATTCTTGTCAGCAAAAAACGACCTTCCGAATCCGGTGGTAGATTCTGATGCTTTGAAAGTACTTCATTTGTGAAGTCTAATCAAATAAAGATCATTTTCAGTTTGAATTTATTAATTAATTTCAGGAACAACTTTGCTTACTCCTCGACGGCTGTGAGGCGGACCTGTCAGTGTTATCCACATGTGCCAGATGCTGCAAGCCCACCAACATATTTCTCCGCCCACCGACACAGCAAGCCTTGCTGCAGCTATCTGTGGACTTCTGCGTTGTCTATGGTATGTCACCCATGTTCACACACACATTACTCAGGCTCCGTGCCATAGTCCACAGTGGCCAGTGCGGGCGGTGGACTTCACACACGGCTTTGATACTCTTCTCACACGTATGCAGGTTTCCTCACCATGTTCACACACACGTTTCAATTGCTCATTAAACCCTTTCATTTGACACCCATGTCATAGAGGATACTGTGAAAATGAGAAATCTCCATTTTGTGCAGTCCGCCATATTGGATTCAAAATGGGTTGGTCAAATACTTGCAAGTGTTTTTTTACAATTGTTTTATTTTATACCACTAAGGTGGCACACAAGCATACGGCCCACCTGATGGTAAGCAGTTACCGTAGCCTATAGCCGCTAGCAGTACCACGGATATCACAGCACTGATAAACCACGGGAGATCCCAATTCGCTCTACCTCTCTTTAAACGTTGTATTCGCTTATTATAACTGAATAGTTATTCCATTTTACAGTGAGCAGAAAACCCCTGGAAGTGACAGAATCATTCCTGCTCAAACTCCACGAGGTCTGGAATACTTGCTGTCCAGACCGGAAGAAGGCACCACCCCAAGAGCTCACGCTACCGGAACGCAGAGAAGACTTGTCACCAACGTTCAGGAACTTTGAAGACGACCGGATCCCAACCCCGGTCAGCGATGATGGCCAACCGAACGGTGACACCGGTCCAGGCAGACCTATTATCGTTCAAGCCAGACCGATCAATGTTCAGACCAAACCTGAAGTGATATGCAAGCCGGTGACTCCGGAAGTGATGAAGGAAGACAGTGACAGTATAGAGTACTTGGACCGTATTCTCTGTCCTAGGAATATAGTGTTACTGAGTGAATCTAAGTGCAGAGCCAGTGATGTGTGGGAAGCCATGGCTAAAGTGTTAGTGTTTTTACTTCAGAACGATTATTTGAGTGAAGACTCCTTGACTGAACAGTGCTTGGCTGTCTACAGGCAGGATTGGCCTCAGGTAAGAAATTTTGTATCTATACTTGTGTTAAAATGTGAAAATCTTTGTATTACTGTCTGTGATTAATGAACTCAGAAACTAGATTGTATAATGTATTCTATACATACAATGATTAATCACGCTGTGAGCTTAAAAAGAGAGGTAGGGCGAACTGGGTACTCCTGTGGGTTTTCCCATTAAAATTGGGACTGGGGACTGTACCTCCACCTTACAGAAGACCGCAGTCAAATAACACTACTTGATGTAGTGTTGTGTTTCTGTGGTAAGTAAGGTTGCCAGTGCTCCACGAGGATACGCTGGGCTAGTAGTAATGCTGCTAGCACATTGCGTCCTCATCAACAACATGGTTGGCAACTCGTTAGTGATACCCCTGGTATTGCTAGCGGCTATAGGCTACGGTGACTGCTTACCATCAGGTGGACCGTACGCTTGTGTGCCACCTTATTGGTATAAAAAAAAAATATCATCGTATTTGTCCGCAGAACATTCTGGAGAGTCTCTCAACGTGTATGAAGTCCGTATCGGCGTGTTGGTCCCGTTCTTCAACTGGAAAATTCACCCTCTTCCTAGACTTCCTGGCGGAGTACTGTGGTGATATGGACTATGATCCAATGGAATAAAGTATCTTTTCCATTTTCTGTCCTATCTTTACTTTATAGGTAACTAGATTTTACATCAGGGCTGTCGAAACAACATACCTTCGCGGGCTGATAAAATTTACTACATAAGCTGGGGAAAAACCGCAGAAAAAACAATAATAATAATAATGCTTGGACATTATCACACAGCGCCATCTGGCCCTAAACTAAGCAAAGCTTGTACTATGGGAACCAGAAGCTGATATATTACTTATATACTTTTTTTTTGTAAATACATGCTCATAATACATACCAAACACCCAGACGCAAGACAAACATATTTGTCACATAAATGTTCACCCCGGCGGGAATCGAACCCGCGACCTCCAGCTTAGCAGTCAGGTATACTAACCACTAGACCAGCGGTCTCGTCAATTTTCAGTTTTCAAGTAAAAATAATACAGAGTAACAATTTCTTTATACATTCCCCGAATAATAGTAAAAGTAGCTTCACTTTTAAATATCACTCGAAACCAAATATTGGTTATATTATGTTTTGATAAATAATTCTACTATTCAAACTATTTATTTATGTGCAAAACAATTTTCTGATTAAAACATGCGTCGCGGGCCGCATGAAAACAAGGGGGCCGCTATTTGGACAGCCCTGCTCTAGATAAAGTGATCTATCATTTTGGTCAATAAGTTACCTCTTACCTAAAGGCGTGTTACGATCTGCTCCTGCCGTGGATTGTCTCCAGAAACTCCATTAAGCATTAGAATGCATGACACTAGGCATTAATGCAACACAGTATATTATTGAGAAGCACGATAATTCTCCTACACTGGCAAAAATAGGCCTTGATGAAGATTGATTGCCTTATTTAGGAAGAAGAAGAATATTGTTTGTTCAAAACTATAATAGGAGGTATTATTCAAACTTGAAACTGAATACATATTAAGGACATAATACGTTTTTTTTTCAAGCCACTAAGGTGGCAAACAAACGTATGGTCTGCCTAATTAGCCTATAGACGCTTTAGGCACTACATACGTCCTTGAATTTCTTCTCAGACGTATGCCGGTTTCCTCACGATGTTCTCCTTATTAAAATAACTAAAAGATGAAAATAATTAGGGATAGTAGAACTAGCTGTTAACCGCGACTTTGTCTGCATTTGGTTAAAGATAAAAGTAGTCTATGTTCTTCCCCAGGATATAATCTATCTCCTTGTCAAATTTCATTACGATCCGTTCAGCCGTTTAGTCGTGAAAATGTAACAAATAAACAAACAGAGTTACTTTCAGATATTTTATAATATTTAATAGACATTTTTCAATTATTGTGTCCCGTGCGATGCCGGGGTGGGCAGCTTATATAATATGTAGCCTATGTTACTCAGTGATAATGTAGCTTTCTAACGGTGAATTTTTTTGAAATCGGCCCAGTAGTTTCGGAGCCTATTCAATACAAACCCACAAATCTTTCCTCTTTATAATATTATCCCTTTATATTAGTGTAGATGGATTGAGAACACCTAAATGTTTGTATAAGCTAGATGCTTTATATATTTGCCTTGGATGTTTAATGTGTGATAGTATAGCAATAATAGATTATAAAAATTGTAGAAGTGTTGGTCGAAACCAGTGATTCCCAAAGTGGTCCAGGTTGACCCCCAGGGGACCATGGGAGTCTCGACGCGGGTGTAAGTTGGCGTGAAAAAAAATGGCGGTTCACAAGTTGTAGTGGGCGTTCAGAACAATGTATCTGACTTTGATGTGAACAAGTGTTCGCTTGGTTTTTCCATTTACATTGAAAATTTAATATTTTTTGAAGGTCAGTGTAGTAGTGTAGGTCAAGAGACAATATCACATAAAAAAATACAAGTAACAGTATGTTTTATGTGATATTTTCATATTTTTCACGAGTTTTGGGTATGTGAAATGTAACGGCAGGGGGTCCACCGAAACTAGTCAAATTTTAAAAGTGGTCTATGAGAAGCAAAGATTGGGAACCTCTGATCTTATCCACGACATTATATAATATATGTAACAGGGGCTTCTATATCGCGGCATGACTTGTTGTCTGCGATACAGTTATACTGCTGATATTAAGTTGTTATAATATACTAGGTCAACATTGTTCTGCCATGTAAATATTTTTTGGCCGAAAACATTTTTTTTTTGGTTGTACAAGGTTGGCAAACACGTTTCTAGTAGGCTCCCTTTAATTTATTTTTATTGTCGTTATAGCGGCAACAGTAGTACACATTCTGTGATAATTTCAACTGTCTACCTATTACGGATCATGAGATACAGCCCGCTGACAGACAGACGGACGAACAGCGGAGTCTTAGTAATAGGATTCCGTTGGTTACCCTTCGGATACGGAACCCTAAAAAGAAAAAAATACTGAAATTCTATTCCCCAGCTCAGATTAAAATTATAAAACATACGGCGTGGTTTTTTTATAATACAAACTACTTGGAAGAAGAATAAAAAAACGTTATCCCCTGTTTGACTACAGTTGTACTTTTCAGCCCAATTTCATCAAAATCCGTTAAGCACTTTTGGCGTGATTGAGTAACAAACAAATAAACGTTCTTTTACGATTATATTGGTAGTTATCGCTAGGTAAATACCTAGGTATGTAATAACGAATTGTGAACAAAAGCTTGTTATATAATACCTAGGTATGTAATAACGAATTTTGAACAAAAGCTTATGTTATATACTGCCAAAATATACATGTAAACAATTTAGTATATAAACATCGTATCAAATAGACTTAACAACGATTACCATAATTATTTGCGGTTGAAAACAACGCCCATATACTGCGAGAGCAAAGCGACAGCTAAAGTTAACTTTATTTTATAAATTTGAGCCCCCGACTGAAAGTCCTCTAAAATTCACACTCGATTAAGTCACCTCTGAAACAAAACAAAAATTGAATCAAAATCGGTTGATCCGTTAGGAGCCACACAGACACATGCCTGAATCGCTAATGTCATGTTGACATTAGCGATTTTGAATGGAAAGCGCTTTTTTAACATAGATTGTAAAATATTATGTTAATCTGCCCCAATTCCCGCCATTTTAAAATTAAGATATATTTGTATAAATATGTGAAAAGTCATGTACATTTTAAAATATCGCTTTTGCGAATTTATTGTGAGAAAAGTTAATAAAACAATAAATAATGATGAAATTGGTTTTATTTATTAGTAATTGAAATGTATGTACCTATTTTAATTGCTTTTTTGCGACACTACGACACACGTGTGGCCCCTATGAAAAAAAGGTTGAGTACCGCTGCATACGGTGCAGCGGTCATAGTCGACGTGGCCTTGTGGTTGAAGCAACAGCCTGTCATCTGATGGGCCCAGGTTCAAATGCCGGCCTGTACCAATGAGTTTTATAAACTTAAGTAGGTACAGTGATTAATTACACCATGAGCTAAAGAAGAGAGGTAGACCGAATTGGGATCTCCCGTGGGTTTTCCCATTAATATTTGAGTCCACTTTACAGAAGACCGCAGTCACTTAACACTACTTGATGTAGTGTTGTGTTTCTGCGGTGAGTAAGGTTGCCAGTGCTCGACGAGGATACGCTGCGCTAGCAGTACCTAATGCTGCTAGAACAGCGAGTTCTCATCAACAAAAAGGGTTTGCAACGCGTTAGTGATATCCCTGGTATTGCTAGCGGCTATAGGCTACGGTGACTGCTTACAATCAGATGGGCCGTATGCTTGTGTGCCACCTTAGTGGTATAAAAAAACGGTATCTAGTAAGTTTATCTCTTAGGTCGAAGGGCTCTCTGGTGTCGACGGGGTGGTGGGCGGTTCCCAAAATGCCCAGTTGTCTTTCCTTTCCAATATTGCACTCATAACTGTCGGATAGTAGTAAAAGGTAGCGGCTAAAGACTGGTCCAGGGCCCTACAGGCGCCCATGAAGAGAGGTGTCCACACTAGAAGATGAATTAAATTTATAATTAAACCAAGGATACACTAGGGGACAAATGTCCCACGACATGTCAAGCGAAGCCGGCCGATTTCGGGTGACATATCTGGCGACATCGCGCGACTTATATCCGCAGCGATGTCTAACGAAGTCGTACGACTTCGCGAGACTTCGCTTGACATACCTGGCGACATCACAAAGTTTTGTTTCCAGTACCAGTTAAAAATAAAATGCTTAATATATAGCTTTTTCGCCGCGATACTATTACCCGTTTTCCCGTAAGAATGTAGCATTTTCCCGCGGTGAAAGTAGCCTATGTTCATCAGGGATAATGTCGGCTTTTAATGGTGAAAGATTTTTCAATTCGGTCCAGTAGTTTCGGAGCCTATTCAATACAAACATACAATCAAATCTTTCCTCTTTATAATATGAGTGTAGATGTAGATTTGTGGGGTGAGCGAGGTGATCATGCTCGGCCGCCACAAAGGGAAGATCTTCCAGCCAGGCGGGTGTTGTGCCTGGGGAACAAGGCTCCGACTGTTCTAGTCGGCGACTGTATGTATGATACTGTGGGGTGAGCGAGGTGATCATGCTCAGCCACAAAGGGAAGATCTTCCAGCCAGCAGGTTTGTTAAACATGTAGTGCGTGGGCAAGGCGTAGTTTCGTTGTGGGTGTGAGCGTGTAATTGTGTATATGTAGTGCAAGGCGTAGTTTAAACCGGCGTCACTTCGATGTCCCCAAAGTTCCATCTCTTTTATTTGAGATGAGCACAGTGTTGCGTGGTCTTCGTAAGTAAAAGAATACTTACTTGGTCCTGCAACAAACAGGCTAGGTTATATTAATTATAATATTAGATATACAAGAAAACTCTTCGCTATTACATGTAGTTCTAACTTTATAATTGACTAGCTTGTTCCCGCGGATTCGCTCGCGTTAAAGTCGACGTAACATATTTTCCTATATCACCTTTTTGCCTCTAGGGGTTGAGGTATAGATTAGTCTGAGCAAAACAGCGCTGCGCCGGCGAAAAGTGGTACTAAACATTCATTTTAACATTTTCAGTTCCGGTAGCATGAACTTTTTCGACAACGTTTTCGTATCGCCTTCGACTATTTTTGTATTGAAAAATGAACAGCGCTGCGGCGGTGAAAAGTGGAACTAAAAATTAGTATGACAATTTTGACATTTCGCGAGTTACGTTTTCGAATACGTTGTCGAACGTGTGATTGGCGATTTACTACGACATGACGCATTAATACGAAATATCATAGAGGGAAAGATCGAAGGAAAGCGTGGCAGAGGCAGGCCAAGGATAGGCTACCTGCAACAGATAAAGACGAAGGCTAACGTTATGTCGTACCAGGCCTAGCTCTAAAAAAGATGATGTTGAACGTATTGTCGAACGATGTTTTTGCTAACAGTGCCGGTAGCAGGAACATTTTTCGACTACATAATCGAAATCGTAACTCGCGAATTGACAAAATATCATACTAATTTTGTCATACAGAAATGTCATACTAATTTTTAGTTCCACTTTTCGCCGCCGCAGCGCTGTCCATTTTTCAATACAAAATTAGTCGAAGGCGATTCGAAAACGATGTCGCAATTTATTCATGCCCGCTCTACTGATGTCTGGATTTATTAATTTGGTTAATAGGTTACCTCTGACCTAAAGCCATGTCATGATCTGCTACTGCCGTGTATCGTCTCCAGAAACACCCAACATTAGAATCAATGTCATTTAGGTATTTTAATGCAATAAACACAAAAACACCAATTTCATTTCATTTTCTAACACTCGACACTGGCAAAAATACTCCTTGAAGAGGATTGATTGTAAGTTAGGACGAAGAAGAAGAATGCGCTTCGAATTTAGAACAATTCCTATTAGCAGTGCCGGCGTTAGGCGGGGGCGTGATGGGGCGACCACGACAGACCAGAAAGCCAAATTTGGGGGCCGCCATACGAAATTATATAAGAATAATCAAAAATAAATAAGATGACCCCAAAACATTCTACCTCCGTATGGTTGGCTACGGGTAACGCTAAAGGAAAAAAAGGAAATATTAAATTCTTAATATAAGGTCACATTGGTTCAGCAAAATAATGTAAACATGTTTACTCCATAATGATTTCCTTAAGTGGGCGCCACAATATTATAGCCCGGGGCGTCAGTGACCCTAACGGCGGTACTGTCTATTTGAATTCGATTGGTTGGTGAACTTACTATAAGACTCATAGTAACAATTCTCATACTCCATATGGCAAAGGTCATGGAACGTCTTGTATTGATAGGTCCAATTCCGTGTGACAAACCGTCGACCGCAAACTTCACCGTAGCTGGAAACCACGGCATAGCATTCAGGAAAAAGCCCACGTACAGGGGCGTATTTACCCTTCGGCCAAAGGAGACTTGGCCCGGGGCGGCAGTCTGCGAGGGGCGACTGTCACCCATGTACCATAAAATTATTAATACACTAGCTAAAGGACATCATGCATGTTTCATAGAGATTTGTCCAAATCTGAAAGTGCCAACATATTTTTTCTATTAGAGCTTGTCCGTCTGAGCATTTATTACTATGGCACCAAGGTTGGACATAACTTTGTTTTGGTTATTTTAAATTCCTATTTTCAACAAAAAGTTATGAAAATTCAGATTTTCGAACTCAAATAAAATGAAATGGACTCACTGTGCTGCTAGCACTCCTCATCAAAGACAGGGTTGGCAACCCGTTAGTGATACCCCTGGTATTGCTAGCGGCCATAGGCTACGGTGACTGCTTACCATTAGGTGGGCCATATGCTTGTGTGCCACCTTAGTGGTATATAAAAAAAATCTTTTGTGGAGAGTGAAGATACTCGGTGTGACGATACTTATCGGTATTACATACTTTCTATAAATTTCTGGGCAGATAATGTTGCATTCTCTGTATTCAGCTACAACATTCGTAACATTCGGTCTGTCTCCCACTGTTGAAAATAATACAACTTTTAATAATGTGAGCTCCCTCTGGCGCACTTTCAAATTGTAGAATAAACCCGCCGAGATTTTCCTAAAGGAGTACAGCATGGGGTTCTTCAAGAAGGGTGTCAAGAGATTTCTGCAGTCGGCAACGCGCGCTTGAGACCCCTGGTGTTGTAAGCGTCCATAGGCTACGGTAACCGCATATGATCACGCGGAAAAAATGCCGGAGTGACAAATGTAAGGTCTTATAGTGTCGTATGGGAACATGTTACAGGGCCGGCAACGCGCGAGTGATACCCCTGGTGTTGCAAGCGTCCATAGGCTGCGGTAACCGCTTACCATCAGGCGGGCCGTATGCTTGTTTGCCACAATAGTGGTATAAAAAAAAACCGTTATTGTTCCTAAAATTTAAACACAAACGGTAACTCACAGGTGGTTTGACCATCAATATTGTGCGGCAACTGGTGCGGTATGATATGTCTGAAAATATTATACGCTATAGTAGATTATCAAGTCCTTACTATCTTTATCCCTGCCACTTTACCCACGGGGCAATCTAGGCAGTGACAGCGTTAGGAGGAGGCGTAATGGGCGGACGGCCCAGGCGCCAAATTTGGGGGAGGTGCGCCATACGAAAAAAAAAAACATGAGCTCTAAAACTATCTACCTCCGTATCAGCTAATGAAAATATTAAATTCTTAATACAAGTTCACATTGGTTCAGCAAAAAATGTATTCTCGACAATGATTTCCTTAGTTGGGCGTCACAATATTCTAGCCCGGGGCGTCAGTGGCCTAACACCAGTACTGCAGTAGGTACAAACTTCACAAAAAATATCACCTGGACCTCACCTATAACTATGTACTTGGATACATATATATTGGTGTAGATTCTGTTGTTCAAAATGACTAAACTTAACTAATTTGACAGCTCTTAAATATTGCCATCCTTATTTGACCCCGTACATGAGAAAGGGATAGCAAGACTTTAGACCTGTCAAATTAGTTAATATTAGTAATTTTGAACAACAGAATCGACACCATTATCTATCATAAAAATCAAGACACTTTAAAATAAGTCATATCGCGTTAACACACAGGCTACTTTTGCTTGCAATATTTGACTGTTGAACAAGCGGAAACTGGCGCGCGATTGTATTGCATTCGCATTTTGTAGTGTTTTAGCTCCGGACTTTGAGCACAGATAAACTTTCCGCTACGTATTTGAAAACGTATCTCTCAAAAAGTCAAAATTTTCATGCTAATTTTTTGTTCCATTTTCGCTGGCGCAGCGTTCATTGTTCCATACAAAAATAGTGGAAAGTAGTTCTAAGGCTACTCAAGTCAACTATTTATGTGTAAGAACCCGTTCGGTCCAGGTTGTGGATTGTGGAATGAAATACTCGACACTGGCAAAAAATAGTTTTTTTATACCACTAAGGTGGCACACAAGCATACGGCTCACGCAAGCATTACTAGCGCAGCATATCCTCGTGGAGCACTGACAACCTTACCGCAGAACTACAACACTACTTCAAAGTGGTGTTATTTGACTGTGATCTTCTGTAAGGTGGAGGTACAGTCCCCAGTCGGGCGGCTCCAAATGTATTGGGAATTCCTAATTCGCCCTACCTCTCAAAAGTCCTTGAAGAGGATTGATTGCCAAAGTAAGGAGGAGGAAGCACAAAAGTATTTACTTACTTCAGGAATACCCACTCCCCGCCCCAATGGTAAGGGTCGTAAAATGATTCTTTCTTCCTTTGTTTGCGTTTCAGTTGTGATAGTAATGCTCTTCGTGCTCCAAATATTTTATCTCCACTGGGCCTTTACAATATAAAAAATACTGTTAAACACACACATTTTGTTGCGTATACCGTTGAAACTCTGGGGCCCGGACGCTCTTCAGCTTTTCAAGATCTCACGTCGTCGGTGGTAATTTAGACCTTCATAAGTGGCTTATTAGGGCCTAAACTGAATAAATGATTTTTGATTTAGATTGAATTTGATTTTGTCGGCAGGTTGAAGCCTCTCGTGACAGGCGTGCTGGAACATATCTCAGAGAATCAGCATTAATATCTAGCGTGCGATGCTTTTTTATACCACTAAGGAGGCACAAGCGTACAACCCAGCTGACGGTAAGCGTTCACCGTAGCCTATGGACGCTTGGAAGTTGTAACACTCCCGCGCTGCCGACCCTTCATAAATCTCTTCACACCCATCCTGCCAGCATTCTTGGCACGCTCCCACGTGATTTAGGTTTGGATCAGATCTTTTAAGATAGAACCGTCAAGGAATTCAGCGCTCTATCTTTTTACACGACTGCGCCAGAAGGAGGGTTGTGTTTTTCGATTAAGTATGTATTTTTGTTTGACCCGCTCTGTTGGAAATCTGTCTTTAGATTCGTCTCTATTGTGAGATTGACACTGGATATAAGAACAATTACATTTTTCAAGCAATCCGGCTCAAATTTTTCTCAGCAATACCAAGGATATCACTAACGCGTTGCCAACCCTGTTGTTGGTGAGGACTCACTGTACTAGCAGCATTACTACTAGCTCACCGTATCCTTGCGGAGCACTGGCAACCTTACTCACCGCAGAAACACAACACTACATCAAGTAGTGTTACTTGACCGCGGTCTTCTGTAAGGTGGAGGTACAGTTCTAGCCGGACGGCTCAACAGGCCAGGGTTTGAACTTGGGTCCATTAGATGACAGGCCGTTGCTTCAACCACAAGGCTATCACGGCTACTTAAGTTTTTACTCACATATCCAATCTTCTTATTGATTTAAACCATCGTTTTGATGCATTATGGTATCCTTGTTGCATGCTCTGTGTCTCATCAACAATAGACACGTTAACTTAAAAAATAAATCGTGTTTAATTAGCATCACTAGCGTTAGCGCGAATTCGTTTTTTTTTTTATTACAATAAGATGGCACACCAGCATACGGCCCACCTGATGGTAAGCAGTCACCGTAGCCTATAGCAGCTAGCAATACCAGGGGTATCACTTACGGGGTGCCAACCATGTTGTTGATGAGGACTCACTGTGCTAGCAGCAATACTACTAGCCCAGCGTATCCTCGTGGAGCACTGGCAACCTTACTTACCGCAGAAACACAACACTACATAAAGTAGTGTTATTTCACTGCGGTCTTCTGTAAGGCGGAGGTACAGTCCCTAGTCGGGCGGCTCCAATTAAAATGGGATAACCCACGGGAAATCCCATATCGCCCTACCTCTCAAACTCTAGTTATTATTTTGAGTATATGTATGGGTATAGGTATGCATGCATGTACTTATCTATTCATGTAATTGTTTCTATATACCACATTATCACCAATTTTGAAAATTGACTTACGAAGGATATTGTTTTTTTTTACTAAATGTTAACAATATAGTGTGTTAAATAATTTATGCACGGTACTTCGGAACTTCTGCCATGGGAAGTCGAATCAACGACTCTATATAAAAATAAACTCACTTATAAATAGCATTATAACAATTGATATTATATCAGCCTCCACGCACATGTCAAAAAAAATAGTTTTCAAAGGATTACAAACAATACGTTATTCAATTTCACGGTTGAGGTAAAGTTAATTGTTTTTAGAAATTGTGGCTTCAATACTGGTAGGTCCACTGACGCCCCGGGCTAGAATATTGTGGCGCCCACTTATGGAAATCATTGTCGAGTATACATTTTTTGCTGAACCAATGTGAACTTGTGTTAAGATTTTAATTTAATATTTCTTTTAGCGTTACCCGGAGCCAACGACACGGACGTAGAAAGTTTTTGTGGTCTAATTTAAAAAAAAATGATTTTATTATATTATGCCCAAAATTTGGCGCCCTGGGCCGTCGCCCCATCACGCTCCACCCCTAAAGCCGGCACTGCGTGGCTTATACGCACACGACGTGAATTAGCTTAGACTAGATCGGTATACCGTCCGCATAAGTCGTATAAATCCCGCTTTCACAAACCAAACCAAACGATAAGTTAATTAATGTATCTACATATAATTACATGCATACATACATACATAGACTGTTGAAATCATTACCCTTCCTTTTGCCTTCGCCGTAGTCTGGTATAGTGGCCACTTTTGGGGGTAGTCTCGTCCCACATGAACCACCGATGTCCCCCCTTACCACACGGTCCTCATCCCGTGTCTCCCCTTACCACATGGAATATTGATCACATGAGCCTTACCACATGGACCTTCTATCGTGTCCCTCCCGTTCTTACCCCATGTTTCACGTTCCGAATACTTTTATATGTACCTATGTTATGTACTCATATATAATTTTAATATAATAAGTTTTTAAGTTTACTAGAATGCTAATTCTGGGAATAATGTATCCTCGAAGTACTTGGTATGGGATTGTACCATAATGTTAAAGATATCCAAAAAAATCCCTAAAACACGAGGAAGTATAGAAAACCTGAGCAGGCACAAAGTGTGTAGAAGGCATGCACTTCATTGGCCTACCTACCTCTCATGACAGGCGTGTTGGAACATATCTCGCTCAGAGAATCAGTATGGCTCCATACAGCATGCCAATGCTGCCAGCATTCATGGCACGCTCCCGCGTGATTCTGTCAGTTCTTTAATAAGTAGGATGGTAGTTTTTAGAATTTTGTTTTTGTTATACCTAAGACGCTCAATCCTTTGTAGTATTTAAATATTTATTTTGGGTGTCAGGCCTAATGGAGTGAGTCATTTAATTCATCGTGCACAAAGGTTTGCATAAAGATTAAAAAAATACCAGTGCTACCTCGGCCATAAAAACAAACTGCAATCTCCGCCGCCGCGCCGCGCCGTGTCTCTAAATAATTATAAGAGGTTTTTATTACCACGTGACATTAGCGGTACGTCGGAATAACGGGATAAGAAACTTAACGGCTCGGAGCCCGTCACTAACAAAAAAAAAAGAAATGTCACGTCATTTCATTTGTCAAATCAAAATGTCTGTCATTCGTTCGTAAGGAAAAAGGAGATTTCGTCTCGTTTAATCTTATTTTCCTTAATATAGGTACCAGAGGAATGTGTGAAATATCGTGATTAATGCTAAAAATACCACAGTCAGGTACTCTTTGTGTGCACGTTAAGGAAATGTCGACAAACAGTGTTGTGTTGGACGAAGAAGCGGCGAAGGAGTCGGAAGGTGGATCCATTGGCACCGAAATTATAAACATAAAATCCGAAGAAGATGACACTCAAACGAGCATCAGGTACTTATAGATTTGAAAATTGTTTTTTTTTTATCACTGGTGTGTAAAGTATTCCCTAATTACAGTAATGTGGTTCTCAGTAGCAGCTCCTGTAGCAATCCGCTCTCCTTTGTTTAGTTCAGTCTCCTTTATTTAGTTTCTTGTATATATGCGTTTTACGCCGGTATCTATACTTCTAGGCTTATATGTTTATAATATTATAAAGAGGAAAGATTTGTATTGAATAGGCTCCGAAACTACTGGACCGATTTAAAAAAATATTTCACTGTTAGAAAGGCTCAACTTTAGATTAGGTTCTGCGAGCTACGCGCGTCAAATTTTTTGTGGGGTTAGACATTAATTAGATGTAAATAAATCCAAAATTTCAAAACGCGGAGATGAGCGGTTTGCGAGAAATAAATTTTTGAAATTATTTACTTCTGTACAGAAATTGTCTAACAAAAACGCATATTAACGTTCCGTTTTACGGGTTGCGATTTATTTGTCATAAATAAGCGCATTAATGTGTCAAAGTCATGACATTTGTGGCACAAATCGGAAATGTCACGACAAAAATTTGCGAACGGAACGCAAATCCGACATGGCCGTGATAGGTTAGAAGGCTAAGGCGGGTGCGAAGCGTAGCGGAGCACCCGCCTTAGCCGACGTTGGTTGTTTTTTTTTTTTTTTTTTGTTTATTTGAATTACACGACCGAAATAGTAGTAGACAGTGCCCACGGAAAGAAAGAGATGCAAGACGGCGTCCAATGTTGGATAGAGATAGCGTACACCTTATAAATATGACCTCCGGACGCCGTGGGTTTTTATTATCACAGTTTTTTGAATATCTCAAAAAGTACAAGGTTCCGCGCCCCCCCCGTCACAGGGGGGGCTCCCCGCCCCCCCCTCCACCTCCCCCTCCCCTCAAAAATAAAAAAAACGGAAGTACTTATTCTAAAGTCCTTCCAAAATATTTTATAAATGTCTACCCATGCAAAGCCGGGCCGCCTGGGGACTTAACCTCCAGTCCTGTACAGAAGGCCGCGTAATATAACACTACTTGATGTAGTGTTTTGTTTCTGCGGTGAGTAAGGTAGCCAGTGCTCCACGAGGATACGCTGGGCTAGTAGTAATGCTGCTGTCCTCTTCAACAACAGGGTTGACAATGCGGTGACGGCTTACCATCAGGTGGGCCGTATGCTTGTGTGCCACCTTAGTGGTATAAAATAAAAATATATATACATATATCATCATGCCAAGTCTCTCATGGGTAGACAAAGAGTTTATGAGTGCCATTTAACTAGACATGCACACCTGTTTTGCTTCTTTTACCTATAACTTAACTTTATTTATAACTAGCAGGGACAAAGACAAGTAAACATACATCTGCTTAAAAATATTTATTAAATAGTATTTTTATATACTAAGCACGCATATAAAAAATATTTGTTTGTTTGTCTTCTGTGTGCTTCTACAATACATAGGTTTCTCAGATCAAAAAAAGGTAGATAGAAGTTTCCAAACATGGAACTGTCACCATTTTTTTTAACATGTAGTGTGGTCAAGGTGTAGTTTCATTGTAGGTGTGGGCTTGTCACTGCAAGGCGTAGTTTTGACTGCACTTGCCTTTTTAGAGCCAGGACTATGATAAAACTTTGGTATTGTAATATGAATGTGCTTGCAAGGGTATTGTTGCTAAAACAAAAGTCCCATGCCATTGCAAACCATTAATTATTGCTTACAAAGAGGCATTACATTTTCTGGCCACATCTAGTATTTAGTATTATAATAATATATTCAAGCCTTCTCACATGGGTCCCCAAAGGGGTAGACAGTTGTTACAAACACCCACTTTCCACCGATGATAATTTGATGCCATCGTGAGTATGTCACTGTCTGTTGGGCACTATAACCACCACAGTGTCAGATATTCTGCCGCCAAGCACTAGTGTACGTACACTACACTATGTTCCGGTGTGAAGGGCACTGTAGCTAGTGACATTACTGGCCATAAGAGACTAGGTACTGGGTGGTAGGCCTCTTATTGCAAGAATCGGCTAGGTGGGTACCACCGCAGTGTCGGAAATTCTGCCGCCAAGCACTACTGTACGTACACTACACTGTGTTCCGGTGTGAAGGGCACTGTAGCTAGTGACATTACTGGCCAAAGAAGACTTATGAAGTAAGGTGACGAGCGCAGTACAGCCACTCGGGACTTTACATTAAAACTCTTGGGTGGAACTGCTTTTGTTGACGGACATGATGCTTACCATCACGCGGACAACTTGTTTGACTCGTCACTTAAGAATTAATTAATTAATAAACATATTTGGTTCTCTTGTCCTTGACGGACCAACTTATGAATGCAGCGAAAACCATTGACACCAACTGAAAAGAAATTATAAGTTTAAGAAAAGCAGAGTTCATTCGAGTCAGAGATAATGATATGCAGCTAGTATAGTGAATCCGAATATTGTTGTCAACGCGCTAGTGACACGGTGATTGCTTACCATCAGCTGGGCCGTATGCTTGTGTGCCACCTAAGTGGCAGACGATAGCAATAGCCAGTGGTAGCACTAACTCGTTGCTAACCCTGTTGATGAGGACTCACTATGCTAGCGGCATTACTACTAGCCCAGCGTATCCTCGTGGAGCACTGGCAACCTTACTTACCGCAGAAACACAACACTACATCAAAGTAGTGTTATTTGACTGCGGTCTTCTCTAAGGTGGAGGTACAGACCTCAGGAGGCTTACATTTTTATGGGGAAACCCACGGGTGATCTCAATTCGCCTTACCTCTCTTTTTAAGCTCATGGTGTGATGCATCAGTATTCAGTATACTTAAGCTTAGCCAAATTCATTGGTACAGACCGGGGTTTGAACCTGGGCCCATCAGATGACAGGCCGTTGGTGAGGTGACACAAGGTCACCACGGCTCCCTTTTTTATTTGGTCAGTTCTCACCTCCACTATGATAACGACGAGTAGGACACCGGCTATGGCATCCCCGAACGTGTTAAAATAGTCGCCGACCAGGTGGGTGCAGCCGCTGAAACTGTTGGCCCCTGTACACTGGTTGTCCGCGGGGCTCGAGCAGCAGGACGCCGGGATCGGCTGCGATATGTTCTGGTACGATGAGGGACCCGTAGTGCCGCAGCATTGGAACTGGAAATGTAAATTAGAGACTTATTACGTACTAGCTATTCGTAAATACTTAGCGCATTGGCCGGCCAAGTGTGAGTCGTACTCGCGCACCGAGGTGTCCGTACACACTTGTAGGCAAGGTTAAAAGTAGGCGAACTTCAAATGAGGTCATTATTCGTCGGTGACTCTCAATAGCGCGATTCAGGAATACTTTTAGTGAATTAGTTTTTTTTTTAAATCTACATATATACGGTTATCAATTTTTTTCTTTACTTGTGCTGTAAGACACTGCTTATTGCCAAATTTCATGATTCTAGGTCAACGGGAAGTACCCTATGGGTTTTGATGCCCTTGTGAAATCGCAAAATATGCGAAAATTTGCGACATAAACGGTCATATCTTTTCTTCTTACAGGTTTGATTATTTTACAGCCGAAAGAGACCATAGACCTACACGCGTTCTTGAGATTTAAATTCTTGACCGACAGACAGACAGACAGACGGACAACAAAGTGATCCTGTAAGGGTTCCTTTTTTCCTTTTAAGGTACGGAACCCTGAAAAGCACTGAGTTTCTTGCTTTGACTTTTTTTTTATACCACTGATGGTAAGCAGGCACCGTAGCCTATAGCCGCTAGCAATACCAAGGGTATCACTAACGGGTTGCCAACCATGTTGTTGATGAGGATTCACTGTGTTAGTTAGCCCAGCGTATCCTCGTGGAGCACTGGCAACCTCACTTACCGCAGAAACACAACACTACATCAAGTAGTGTTATTTCACTGCGGTCTTCTGTAAGGTGGAGGTACAGTCCCCAGTCGGGCGGCTCCAATCGCCCTACGTCTGTCGGGACACCTAGTAATGTATAATCAAATTACTCACCAAGACTTCCATCACGTTGAACACGGGCCTCAGGCTCTCGTTACTGAATGCGTTCGATATCCACCTTTCGACAGTGCCTTGAATGTCGTCTAGATATGAGAATATCACCACAGCTAGGTACGTTTTCACCGCGGCCAGTATTGCCATAAACACTGCGTACTGGAACACAGACAAAAAAGTATTACAAAAATAACAGTGCTGACATTTGTCATAGACACTGCGTATTTGATAAATAAATGTTTTATAAAAAGATATATTAATATGAAAAGTACTTTCAGACCCTGAGTACATGAAAACAAAGAATTGTAATATTTTGTTTGACCTTAAACATGGTTATTTGGACCTTCATAAGTACCTTTTTAGGGCCAGATCTGAATAAATTATTTTAGCATTTTGACTCACAGTAATCAGCATCCATCTTGTCTCCTTGATAGCTCCACAGCACGCCAGAAAAGCTATCACAAACACGATGGAGCCCAACACCATAAGCGATATAGGCAGCAGGTCCAGCGACACTGGTATCAGCTCGAAGATGTCCCTTAGCTGCACGAAGGCAGCTACACCCAGGCCCAGGATAGCTAGACCTGCCACCTGAAAGAAATTAGCTCTTATAGCTTCGAAAAAAGTCTACAAATGTTCGGCTAACCGTCATAAAATGTAATCCATGTTATGACTGTAAACAAACCAATCCAGACGGTTGATGCTCTGTACGAGCTGCGGCGGGTTGACATACAAACGACACAGTACAGCCCCTATATACTCCTTTTTGCCAGACTGTAATAGGTAGTGTACTGATCTCCGAGCCATGGTGTTCCCGAGGAATACAGCATGAGGGCTTCAAGATGGAGGGTTGTTGCAGGGTCGACAACGAGTTAAACCCCTGGTGTTGCAAGCGTTAAGCTACGGTAACCGCTTATCATTAGGCTGGCTTCGTGTCTTTCCTATTTAGTTGCTTTCTGCCCAGACTCTAGGGCCGTGGTGGCCGTGTGACCTCCTGACAGTTGATTGGTATGGCGTATGGCTTCGAACCCCAGCGGTCGCTATCAATCACTTATCTTTTAGTACAGTGATTAATCACACGACAAGCGATAAAGAGTGGTTGACCGTAATGGGATTTCCAAGAAAATTTGAGCCCCACCTTACTAAAAATCGCAGTCAAATAATACTCATTTGAAGTAGTGTTGTATTCCTGTGGTCGGTAAGAGCACCAGAGCTCTGAGAGGATACGCTGGGCTAGTAGTAACGCTGATAGAACAGTGAGTCCTCATCAACAACATGGTTGGCAACCCGTTAGTGATACCCCCGGTATTGCTAGCGGCTATAGGCTACGGTGACTGCTTACCATCAGGTGGGCCGTATGCTTGTTTGACACCTTAGTGATATAAAAAAAAAACACCAATGTGAAGTCGAGGCGTAAAATAATTAAAAAAGAGAAATTTAAATACCTTCCCCCGACTCAAAATCATCTAAATGTCATAGCTAAGAACACACTCGACTAGGTCGCATTTGAAACGAAAAACTAAATCAAATTCAGTCAGACAGATACACACTACAAACTTATAAAAGTCCTCTTTTTTCGTCGCGAGGATGATTAAAATAAAAATACCTTCAGAAAACTGTCTCCGTTATCGCTCAATGACGTCATACTTTAAAACTAAACCAAAACAATTAAATTACATTAAGATTTACTTTAAAATTTCAATACCACCGGTACACAAGTATACGGTCACAGTTTAAGGATTCCGAAACAAGACTAAAGCCAGTTTCTCGAAATTAACATCAATATATTTTCGGGTGCAGAATTTGGTGGTGCTTCGGAGAGCACGTTAGGTCAGTGTTTCCCAAACATTGCACTGTCGTGGCCAGGTAATTTTCATTCTGCCACTTCGTGATCTACTCAATTGTGCTTACACACATTTTTGAGAGGTAGGGCGATTTGGGATTTCCCGTGGGTCTTCCCATTTAAAATGGGCTCGCCCGACTGGGGACTGTACCTCCACCTTACAGAAGACCGCAGTGAAATATGACTACTTTGATGTAGTGCTGGTTTTCTGCGGTAAGTAAGGTTGCCAGTGCTCCACGAGGATACGCAGCGCTAGCAGTAATGCTGCTAGTAATGTGAGTCCTCAACAACAAGGTTGGCAACCCGTTAGTGATATCCCTGGTATTGCTAGCGGCTATAGGCTACGGTGACTGCTTACCATCAGGTGGACCGTATGATTCTGTGCCACCTTACTGGTATAAAAAAGTCAGCATAGTCTTAAGGTGTATCGATCGATGGTATTATTTTCAAACACGGCGGGAATGCTGCTACCTGGTACTTTTGTACCGGGTTGCGGCACTCGCGTCGCACCAAATGGGAAACACTGTTAAGTCGTATGTCCCGAATGCGACAGAACATCTTTGGCGATCCTTACAGGTCACAGAAACGTGAGAAAGTGTTAAAGGACCGGTTTCGCAGTAAAATTGGATGCAAAACTTTGTGGGCAGTCAATTTATGTAGAAGAATAATGCTTGACCTACATAAGGACTAACGTGACCAAATGTTTTTGGAAGTTAGACCAATAATGGAACCGTAAAGTTTTTTACACGCTATTTCAAGATTAACTCACATACAATCAGATTAAACTGAACCTCAAATCATCTGTTTTTTTTTCTTTTTAAATGTATTGTGTATAAGTCAACTAAAAACAATTTCGTATCTTTTGATAAGTTTATGCGATATGCTATCGCTGAAAATATTAAGTTCCCTTTTCCCCGCGGCTCCTACTAACGGAGATTGTTTTCTGAGGGTGTTTTTACTTTGATGAACCCGCGCTGCGAAAATAGAGGGGTTATAAAGGTTTAACGTGTGTATCTGTCTGGGTGTCAGTGTATCTGTCTGTAGCATGGTAGCTCCTAAACGGATGGACCGACTTTGACTTAGATTTTTAGGGTTCGGGACCTCAAAAGGATAAAGGCACTTTTATATGATCACTTTGTTGTCTGTCAGTCAAATTGTTTTGTCTCAAGAACGCGTGGAGTTATCAAATTGAAATCATATCAAATACCAGGGTCAATGGTATCTTTCAGTTGTAAAAATATCAAACCTGTAAGTCAAGAAGATATGACCGTTTATGTCGCAAATGTTCGCATATTTTGTGATTTCCAAAGGGAAACAAAACCTATAGGTATTATATTGCTCACATTATAGAATTACGTAGGATAACATACTTACGGCAAAAATAAGATTAGCAATAAATAACACATATTTAGCAATTTTTCCTCCGCAGCACATTTTTATGTTTTTTTAAATTTAGCGCACTATAGCTCTGTCGTTGATGTACTGGCTTGCGATATCAGTGTGCTTCTGATAAGGATATATTTAATCAATATCATACGAAAGGCTGTCACATACAATCGACTAACAATTTACGATACAAAATTAACACGGATTTGATACTCTTCTCACACGTATGCAGGTTTCCTCACCATGTTCACACACACATTACTCAGGCTCCGTGCCATAGTCCACAGTGGCCAGTGCGGGCGGTGGACTTCACACACGGCTTTGATACTCTTCTCACACGTATGCAGGTTTCCTCACCATGTTCACACACACATTACTCAGGCTCCGTGCCATAGTCCACAGTGGCCAGTGCGGGCGGTGGACTTCACACACGGCTTTGATACTCTTCTCACACGTATGCAGGTTTCCTCACCATGTTCACACACACATTACTCAGGCTCCGTGCCATAGTCCACAGTGGCCAGTGCGGGCGGTGGACTTCACACACGGCTTTGATACTCTTCTCACACGTATGCAGGTTTCCTCACCATGTTCACACACACATTACTCAGGCTCCGTGCCATAGTCCACAGTGGCCAGTGCGGGCGGTGGACTTCACACACGGCTTTGATACTCTTCTCACACGTATGGAGGTTTCGTGTCTCACTTCTGAATTGCATTCATTATCCTATACCTACACTCATTAGAGGTGAATGTCCTCCTAATTAAATGATCCCAATGTAATTTTATGCTTTGTAATTAGTTTGAAACCAGTTTTTCTTGTATTCGAGAAGGAAGTTGAATGACATTTTCATTAGAATAAGGATATAGCCTATCGGTTAGGCTATAGAGCACCAGATGAGTGCACCTCCACCTTACAGAAGATCGCAGCCAAATAACACTACTCTGATGTAGTGTTGTGTTCCTGCGGTGAGTAAGGGCACCAGAGCTCCCTATAGAAAGAGGTGTAGGGCACAACGGTACCTCCCGTTTAATTTCTTTTTCTTATTTTATACCACTAAGGAGGCAAACAAGCATACCTGGTGGTAAGCGGTTACCGTAGCCTATAGTCGCTTGCAACACCAGGAGTATCACTCGCGCTTTGCTGACCCTAAAAAATAAGGAGCTGCCCGACTGGGACAATACCTGCAACGTAGTGTTGTGAAATTTGACTGCGGTCTTCTGTAAGGCGGAGGTACAGTCCCCAGTCGGGCGGCTCCAATTTCAATAGGGAAACTCACAGGAGATCCCAATTCGCCCTACCTCTCTTTTTTAATCAGTTGTTTAAATAAATTGTATGAAAGACGTTTATCACACATCTTATCATTATCAAATGTGATACCAAAGGAATGAATCATTATACTATGGACTGACAGGTGTTCCAAGTATTTAATCTATTACTAGCGACTCGCCCCGGCTTCGCACGGCCAGCGTTAGCCATATAAGTTAAATATCTACAAAACACAAATGAATTAAACATAAAATGCTTCCTCTTGAAACATCTTATCTCATTCTTATGTACTCTGTGCCTACCACACCACTTGACATTGGCGGAATAGCTGTATTAAAAGCTCGTCGCCATTAACTTAAAGAAGATCAAGAGACAAAACAATTTGACTGACAGACAACAAAGTGATCCTATAAAGGTGCCTTTTTCCTTTTGAATCACTCTATCTATAAAAATATCGTCACATTATGTGAAGTTTAGATCTAACGATGGAAAGGACATCATCCATGTTTCATACAGATTTGGTCCAAATCTGAAAGTGCCGGCCAACGATTTATTTTTGTATATTCTGTTAGAGCTTGTCCGTCTGAGAATGTATTACTATGACATCAAAGTTGGAAATTTCATTTGTTTTGACTATTTTGAATTCCTATTTTCAACAAAAAATATGATAAATTGATAATTCAGATTTTCAGTATCAGTAGTAAAATAAAAAGTTAAATACCTACATAGTATGTTACAATTATTTCCAAAGTGGCCCAGCTAGACCCCCAGGGGTCCACGGGGGTCTACAATTTTCATGAACCCCAACTTACAGCTTGTGAACCCACGTTTTTCTTTCGCGCCACCGTTTACTCTCATCTAGGGGTCCATCTGGACCACTTTGGGAATACTACTACTTTATACATAGTTCTACTTTATACACGCCCGCCGGTGTATATGATATCATTCGTATATTTATTTTTCAGTGTAAAATTAGAGATAGAACCTGAACCATCCAGTCCAGAGTTTGATCCGGAATACGAGCCACCCAGCCGTTCCGTCGCCTATGCTGTCAACGCTTTCCCTTTCGAAGTGGACGTCAAGGCAGAACCATTAGACTATGTAAGTATCTAAAAGGTGGGATAAAAACAGAGACATATCATTATAATAGACACAGAGTGTAGTACAAAATTCAACTCCCAGCCCAGCTTGCTAGCTTGCCCCCCAGCAACGCCCTAAGCCGAGGTCCGAGCCCCACTATGGGGCGCCCTTAGCTGTGTTGCTTAGCATCTAATAGTGCCTGGCTGGAGGCCACCTTGGTCTCGCCTTTGTCCGGTTAAGTAGCAAAAGTTTCCGGAACTCACGCTACGAGAGACAACTAAAAAAAAATATGGTACAAAATTCAAAATATAAGCGACAGAAGCTCACCTATATGAACTTGGAATGTGTATTATGATACAAATGTAAAACACCCAAGATTCAATCTTATCTCATTGCCGCACGGCTTAATTTTGCATGCAAGAAAATATGGGCTGACATACTGCACTCTTTCTGTTTTGGTTGCTATGGTGATTGTTTTAATAATGAACTCCCCGCCGTGGTTTTCCCAAAGGATTACAGCATGGGGTTCTTCAAGAAGGGTGTGAAGAGATTTTTGAAGGGTTGGCAACGCGCGAGTGACACCCCTGGTGTTGCAAGCGTCCATAGGCTGCGGTAACCGCTTACCATCAGGCGGGCCGTATGCTTGTTTGCCACCTTAGTGGTATAAAAAAAAAGCGACTTTGTTTTATATGTATGTAGTGATGATGCCGTGTTTGTTATCAATTATAAAGGCTTAATGATTTAAACTGTACACTTTGTTTTCAGGATGATAACGGTATGATCCACGAACAGTGTTATGACCAACCTCAATCATCTAACAAAGGCTATCCAAATGGTGAGTCGTACTGACTTTTCAGGTGGCAAGCGTACGGCCTGATGGTAAGTCATCATAGCCTATAGACGCTTGCAATACCAGGGGTATCACTGACGCGTCACCGGCCCGACTGGGAACTGTACCTCCATCTTACAGATGATCGCAGTCAAATAACACTACTTTGATGTTGTGTTGTGTTTCTGCGGTAAGTAAGGTTGCCAGTGCTCCACGAGGATACGCTGGGCTAGTAGTAATGCTGCTAGCACAGTGAGTCCTCATCAACAACATGGTTGGCGACTCGTTAGTGATACCCCTGGTATTGCTAGCGGCTATAGGCAACGGTGACCGCTTACCATCAGGTGGGTCGTATGATTGCTCGAGAACAACTAAAGCTAAGACTTAAGTTCGTTCAAAAATGTCAATTTTTCTTATACCTATCTTCACGCCTTCCCACAATGGTCCCCGAAGGGGTAGGCAGAGGTTACAACACCCACTTTCCACCGAAGATAATTTGGTGTCAACGTGACAGATGGTGAGTCCGTCGCCGTCTCTTAGGCACTACATACGTCCTTGAATTTCTTCTCAGACGTACGCAGGTTTCCTCACGATGTTTGCCTTCACCGTTAAGCTCTTGACTAATCACAAAATTGTTTAATCTTGCAGATATTTATCGATACGCCACAAACGGGAAGCACACGTGTCCTATATGCCACAAAGGGTTCGCAAACAGTGCCAATGTACAAAGGCATTTGAACCTACACAGCAGGACAAAAGTGACATGCAAATTGTGCGATAGACAATTCACCAACAACGAACAGCTAGACAAACATGTCCTTATCAAGCATAGTGAGGTTAGGAAGTATCCTTGTACGGAGTGTGGCAAGATATTTAAATCTTCGTCCAACTTACAGCAGCATAGGAGAGTGCATTTGACAGTGAAACCATTCCGTTGCGAGAATTGTCATCGGACTTTTTCGATTCGAGCCAATTTAGTCAGACACCAGTCGAAGACGCGGTGCAAAAGACCAGTAGACCAGCCGATCACTTGCCACGTCTGTCACAAGGTGTTTCCGAAGGAGTTTCTCCTGAAGAGTCACCTGAGGCGACATGACACGGAGAAACCATTCTACTGCGATCATTGTCAAATGAATTTTAAGTACAAAAGCACTTTGATACGCCATATTCAGATCCACAACGGTTTGAAGCCGTTCTCCTGTAATATCTGCGACAAGACCTTCACACACATGGGTGAGTTGCTCCTACTAATCACTGCATAGTATAAAACATAGGCGCTTCCCGCTGTCTGTCTGTCCCTATGTATGCTTAGATCTTTAAAACTACGCAACGGATTTTAAAGGCAAATGTTAGTAATGACATGAAAACGTGTGTTATACGCGATATTAAATTGTTTATTTACCTCCCGACGTTTCGACCGAGTTGCAGTCGGGAGGTAAATAAACAATTTAATATCGCGTATAAGACCCGTTTTCATGGCATTACTATGTGTTTAAATCGCGAAAGTTTAAAAAACAGAAAAGTTAGTAAATCATTTAAGAAAACTCGCTTCAGCCTAAAATACCTGAGAAACCCAAAATTTTCCCGGAGTAAAACTATTTTCCAGGATAAAACGTATCCTATTTGTTAATCCATGTTATAAACTATCTGTGTTCCAAATTATATCCAAATCCGTTGAGTAGTTTTTGCATGAAAGAGTAACAAACATCCATGCTTACAAACTTTCACATTTATGATATTAGCGGCCTGCCCCAGCTTCGCACGACCACCGTTAGCCATAGATGTTAAATCCCTAGAAAACCCAATTAATTATACATAAAACACTTCCTCTTGAATCACTCTATCGATTAAAAAAACCGCATCAAAATCCGTTGCGTAGTTTTAAAGATCTAAGCATACATAGGGACAGACAGACAGCGGGAAGCGACTTTGATTTATACTATTGTTACATGAAAAAAAAGACAGAGCACTGAGTTTCTTGCCGGTTCTTCTCGGGTGGCATTTTTTTTCGAACCGGTGGTAATTTAGACCTTCATAAGTGCCTTATTAGGGCCTAAACTGAATAAATGATTTTTGATTTTGACTATGTAGTGATAAATCTACACTAATATTATAAAGAGGAAAGATTTGTATTTTTGTATGTAACGAATAAACTCAAAAAGTACGGGACCGATTTTAATAATTGTTTTTTCATTAGAAAGCTACATCATCACTGAGTAACATAGGCTATATATTATACTAGCTGCCCACCCCGGCTTCGCTCGGGTAGACAAAATATTTGATAAATGTCTATAGGCTACGAAACTACTGAACCGATTTCAAAAAATCTTTCACCGTTAGAAAGCTACACTATCACTGAGTAACATTGGCTAGCTGCCCGCCCCGGCTTTGCACGGGTAGACAAAATATTTGATATCAATGTCTACCCGTGCGAAGCCGGGGCGGGCCGCTAGTATATCTATATTTTTATATTACTTGTTTTAAGTCTTCGTTATTATTGTCAAACTAATCACACTTCACTCGCCAGGGCTGATCAAACCGCACATGAGGACGCATACAGGCGAGAAACCGTACAAGTGTACTTTCTGTAGCAAGTACTTCGCTCACAAACACAACATGCAACGACACGCGCTCAGACACAACATCATCAAAAACCTAGTGTGTGATGTCTGCAACAAGAAGTTCCCTAAAGAAAGTCGACTGCGGTACCACATGAAGATCCACGTTAGCCAAAAACACTTCTCGTGTTTCATTTGTCCCAAACAGTTCTCCCACAGACAAAATATCTTGAGGCATTACACCAGGAAACATCCGGGTGAAACCTACGATTGTAAGGAGACAGATGCGAGTGTTGCCAGCAAAGTTTGGGAGGCTGTCACCAAGAATAAGTTGATACTGACTGGTCGTGAGTCGCCTGAAGAAATTCTACCGTAGGCCTGTTAAAGGAAATTCCTAGTTAATATTGGGTACTTTACCGCTTTACAGAAAAGCAAAAAACACTACTACTCTGATGTAGTAATTGGTTGTTGTAGTAAGGCCGCGAGAGCTCTTTAAAAAAATAAGAGTTCAGAATTGGCGCCCAACGTGGATAAATAAGAGTTCAAAATTGGCGCCCAACGTGGGACACTCAAATAATACTACTTTGATGTAGTGTTATGTTTCTGTGGTGGGTAAGGATACCAGAGCTTAAAGTAAACGATGTGCTGGCATCGTATCTCCTTTCGATATTATGCTGCGTTTCAATATTGGTCCCGTTTTTAAGATAAGTAAAATCGGCAACTTTTTGTTCAGAAATAGTCGAGTTGGGTTTAATTAAAACAGCGTGTGTGTGAAACCGCAGAACAAAACTAGTTAGATGCACTGTTGAAACATGTGTGTAAATTGTTGTGTCATCTTCAAAATGTGTACTTCGTGCTAGGACTTCGGGTCTCCGTTCAAGTGTCCGGAGCTGAAACACTACGTAATGCGAATACAATACAATTACGCGCCATTCTCCGATTGGTCGACTGTCTTAAACCCTATACATTGAATGACGTTATGAAACAACGAATTAAAATAGAACATCCGCTCCAATATAAGAAACTAGCTGATACCCGTGACTTTACCTGCATTTTTAAAGACAAAAATAGCATGTCCAGGATCTCCTTGTCAAATTTTATTACGATCCGTTCAGCCTGAGTTTAGTCCGGAAAAGAAGGCGAACAAACAAACAGAGTTACTTTCGCATTTATAATATTATTAATTATTATTATTTCTATTAGTCAGTATGAGTGTAGGAATTTATAAATAGTTAATTTTTTTTACTAAAAAGTTATTTTTGAACAAAAAAAGTAACTTGCCACGAAGTTACAAGTTGCCTAAAATCAAAATACAAATTTGGTCGCTTAATTAATTATTCCAAATTCAACCGTGTGGTAAATGAAATAAGACTTTGATTTAATTTGTTTTATATTTTCATATTGGTGAACTCTGGACACTTTTCGCGAATTTTATACTACACCCGAGGTCCATATTTATTGCGTCAGTGATTTGAATGTAAGTAGAATAATTAGGTACCTACTTTATGTGTGATTTGGTGCTTAACATAGTACCTCCACGTTACAGAAGATCGCAGCCAAATAACACTACTCTGATGTAGTGTTGTGTTCCTGCGGTGAGTAAGGGCACCAGAGCTCCTTATAGAAAGAGAGGTAGGGCACAACGGTATCACCCGTTCAAAATAGGAGCTGCCCGACTGGGACAGTACCTCCACCTTACAGAAGATTTCAGCCAAATAACACTAGCACCAGAGCACATGCTGTTAGAACAGTTATATCTCTAATAAAGTTGGCAATGCTCTATAAATACCCCTGGTGTTGCAAGGTACCATAGGCTACGGTGACCGCTTACCTTGCTTGATATTTTTAAGTTCATGACTGATCACTACTGGTATTCACAATACGTTATCGTAAACTGAAGTACTTAAAGAATTTATTTATTTTATTGTTTTTATACGTAAGTGTACATTATTGATTAAAGGACAAATTGATTTATTCTGGTTGTAAGGTTTATACTAATCTCAATATAAGCTAAGATATTTTGTAGACTGAGATCCCAGAGCTCCCAAACTTACATCATTTATAATGCTGGGCTTTTTATATGTTACTAGCGTTTCCCTGCGACTTCGCCCACGGAACAACATAATATATAGCCTATGCTACTCAGTGATAATGTAGCTTTCTAACGGTGAGAGAATTTTTGAAATCGATCCAGTAGTTTTTGAGTTTATTTGTTACATACATACAAAAATACAAATCAAATAAAAAGAGAGGTAGGGTGATTTGCGATTTCCCATTTAAATTGGAGCCGCCCGACTGGGGACTGTACCTCCGCCTTACAGAAGACCGCAGTGAAATAACACTACTTGATGTAGTGTTGTGTTTCTGCGGTAAGTAAGGTTGCCAGTGCTCCACGTGAATACGCTGAGCTAGTAGTAATGCTGCTAGCACAGTGAGTCCTCATCAACGTTGGCACCTTGGCATCCTGTTAGTGATAGCCCTGGTATTGCTAGCGGCTATAGGCTACGGTGACTGCTTACCATCAGATGGGCCGTATGCTTGTGTGACACCTTAGTGGTATAAAAAAACCAATAAAATATTAAAATCAAAAAAAAATTTATTAACAAACCAACCTTGTAAATGACGTAGGTATGGAAGCTGCCGGATCTTGGTCTATTGTAATTACTGGTAATGTAAACTATTAGACTTAAAATACTTTTAATTAGAAATAAAATTGTATGTGATGTAATTTTTGCCTTTTATTTGACAGTTGAATAACGACGTATGTAACACGTACCTGTAGGACTTGTCATACACGTCCTGACACACACACACACACACACACACACTACTACAGTGTACTACTATTATGTAGTCCTTGGATTTAGAGATATCAATATTGGCTGATTTTATTTATTAGATAAACGATAATTGATAAAAAAAAAACGATATTTTTAAAGGGTGAAAATATTAGTTGTAATTTTTATCAGGATTTGATATTAATTCGAGTCGTTAATCACGTGCATTAAAATATCTTGTATCATGTCAACGATAAAAACACGCGTAGTTGGAACGAATGAATTATTCGAACATTGTATAATATATGAACGTTCGAAAATGTACCATATAACTAACAATTTAAAGTCTAAATTTCAGTGCATTCAATTTCAATTATGTTAGTTCGTTAGAGTAGATATTTTTATAAGATATCATGAATTTTCTTTATTGAATATGATAATGATTTTTAGTTATGCGTTTATTTTAATAGTTAATATTCGATAATATTAATATTGGACATCTCTACTTGTATTTACTTATCACTACATAGTATAAAACAAAGTCACTTCCCGCTGTCTGTCTGTGCCTATGTATGCTTAAATCTTTAAAACTACGCAACGATTTTAAAGCGGCTTTTTTAATAGGAGTGATTCAAGAGGAAGTTTTTTATGTATAATTAATTTGTGTTATTTAGTTACTTAATTTGTATGGCTAACGCTGGCCGTGCGAAGCCGGGGCGGGTCGCTAGTAGTAGTATTATATAATATAAAAATAGATCGCTGAATGTGTTGCTAAGCGCAAATCTCGAGAGCAACTGAACCGACTTCGCTTATTCTATTTTTCGAATATTCCTTGAAGTACGTGTTGCATGAGAACGCAATTTGAATCAACGACTTTTATTAGGTACTGATCGATATATTATGTACACTGATTGATTAATTAGATGATATAATCAAAGATTAGATGCTGACATTATTGGCTAGTTTACTTTGAAATGCCTGGACAACAGGCACAGGTCTTGCTTCGAAGGCGCCGTATGGGCAGCCATTGTTAGCCCTTGTACATTTTCTTAAAAAGAGGCTAACTAATCAAGAATATAGAGTTATAGTTTTAAAGCATAGATAAAACAGTCTACATTTGACATTGACATATTATGTGACAGTACGAAGACCGTTCTACCGGGGAGATTTTTTTTAATGCCTAATAAAGTCTAAAAACGGGTAGACAAAATATTTGATAAATGTCTACTCGTGCGAAGCCGGGGCGGGCCACTAGTTAGAAATAAAACATCAACTTTTAATGACACAAGGACTTTATTATAAAACACATCATCCGCTTTAAGTACCAACGAAGCGAAACACATACAATACACTTGATTATTAATGTATAGATTGCATAGAAATTGTGCGTTTTGAAGAAAATCATGCACATTGTTTATAGTCGGGGAGCCCACGATGCTAAATGGGGATTCACTCGAGCGTCATGGGGACCTATTTTTGAAGGTTAGATAGTAGGTAGAAAATAAGGTTATATGATGTATTCCCCCCTAAGCCGATGGGGAGACCGCCTACCTGCAAGTTTTAAAAAAAATGTAGTAGAAACAGCCACATGGACATACTCGAGCGCGTCAGATTTTCAGAGGGGGTGTTAAGCGAACCCGACAAAAGCTACTATTCGAAAAACTGACGATTCGGACGTGACGCAAGCTCGTGATGAATTTTTGAAAATACAATATGCAAAAAAACAAAAAAGCGATTTTGAAAACTCGAGCGCGTCAGATTTTTTTACAGATGGTTCAGCTTGATGTCCCAGTCATGCTGACACTATAATCTGACGGTGATAGAGAGGATATTTCTTAAACTGATGGTTTGAAAACTAAAAAAAGGTGCCCTAGACGCGCGGACCTAAATGGAGAGCTCATATATGGCGGAGGTACTCATCATGGTCCAGGGTACCCCCCTTATGTTAATCTGACGCGCTCGTGTAAATCCCAAAATCCCCGCTTCGGCTCACCTACTATTAGAAAACATTCAGACTGAAACAAGGCATAAGGCATCCCTTTCTAAAGTATTGAGTGTGAACAGGAGGAAACAGGAAGGCATTAATATAACTCAGAATAAGGGCCAACTAGTAGCTTGACAAGCTTGTAATGATTGTAATTCAGGAATGTTTGCTTCAACGGAAGTTAGTTCTATACAACGCGATTAACATAAGCTCTGGGTTACCGAGAGCTTAAGAAGTCCACCGCTAGATGGCGCTGTTCAAAAGAGTTTGTTAGCATTTTTTAGAGATTTTGTTGGTATTATAGTCAATTTTGTATTTAGGATTTTACGTAAGTATAGTTTCAAAACTATATCATACAAGGTTGAATATAGACATAAATATTTTATTTTTATTTTTGAGCGTTCAAAAAGTGTTTCCTTTGACGGTAAAATAACGCCAATATTTTCGGATTTAATACGCACATTTAATTTACACGTATCTCTTCTACGTGACTTACAATGCATTTGATGATATGATAAATATAACTAATGAATAAATATTTCGCTCAGAATAGTAGGTATACAACTTAAAATATCAAAAAACTTAATTTGAGATTTTTTTGTAATTAAAACTAAAGTCATATTGGAATACAACAAAAAACCTAGCTTATCTTAATAAGTTAAAAAGAGGTTCTATTCCAAAATACTCTCTTAAATCAAAATTATCTTAGAATTATAGCACAATGTAATAATTAAAATAAACACAGCTTAAATACAAAAGGACGGATAAAATAAAATAAAAACTAATTACTTTGTACCGTACGGACTAATGAATAACTTATACAAGCTACAAGCCTCCGAACTATAACAACATATTGGTGCCAATTCTGTTGTTCAAAATTACTAAAGAGTTTTTGGCGGGAATCAGGCGGAGCGGTTGAGATTTTTTCCAGTGTGTCGTAAATTGTGTTATAGTGATCTTTAATGTGTATTTTTGGTGTCGATATGTGCAGTAAAGTTTCATTTAGTGACTGATTTATAGGAGCATTGGAAATAATGCCATAATACGACTTTTGGGTTAAGTGATTTATCATTTTGGTCAATAGGTTACCTCTAATCTAAAGGCGTGTTATGATCTGCTACTGCCGTGGGTTGTCTCCAGAAACTCCATTGGGCGTTAGAATGCATGACACTAGGCATTTTAATGCGGCAAACACGAGAAATTTTGCAACATGAAAATTCTCTAACACTCGACACTGGCAAAAATAGTTCCTGAAGGGATTGATTGCCATACTTAGGAAGAAGAAGAAGAAGAACTTAACTAATTTGACAGGTCTAAAAATATTGCCATCCTTATTTAACCCCGCACATGTGAAAGGGATAGCAAGACTTTTAGACCTGTCAAATTAGTTAAGCTAAGTAATTTTGAACAACAGAATCGACACCATTATACGTAAACTACGTATAATATCTTGATTGATATTCATATCAAGAAGCAATGGACGAATATCCGGCATCAGTACTTTTGTATACTATTTCAATCAAATCCAATAATTACGAAGCCAAAACCGTTAATTACAAAAAAAACTGTAATTATTACCAACTATAGATTATGTATTCCACAAGATATGTAAATGTAATCTATCTAAATGACGTGCGATTGTCGAAAGCAATTGATAAAATACTTATGTATAATTTCAGTGTTATCTATTGGGTTATCTAGTTATCTACCAGACTCACAAAGCCTAAATTTATGACGTTATTTTGACATCTTACGATAAAAACAAAGCGAGCCATTTCAATCAATGATATATTAACCAAATATTTTCAATCTTATATTATATATATTTTTTTTTACAAGAATACTTTAAAAGATTACTTCCCTCTGAGAGATATGGTCCGTAATTAGATATTGTGTGTGATATATAGTAAATATACCATATAGTATTGTTATCAACACCTTTTACTACATTAAGTAGACAACAAACACACAGACATAAAAACATAGATCTTTACATATAGGAAAGCACACACATATCTCTTAATTCTAAATAATATAATGAGATTATAACCTCTTTACATTTTGTACGAAATAATGTATGTCGCAGTTAGAGTGAATTTTCGGTTGTTTAAAAAATATCCTAAGTTAGCAAAGTACGTTTTATAAAACTCTAACTGCGAACTTGTAGAAGTGTTTAATCTAAATCATAGAACTTATTTCTATAAAATACCGATTTGAAGTAAATTCCATTATTACTAAAATATCAATAAAAGTTTAATATGAATTAATAAATACGCAATTTTCACAATATCTCGGTGGACATATACATTTCATTATATAAATAATTTTGTGATGGTATATGCTGTCACACGGTTTACTAGGAGTATCAATATTCTATTCATTACGTCTAGCACCAAGTGTGTGCATATTGACTCTCAGTTTGACAGAATTTTTGTTAATTATTTTAGCTATGGGACCAAAATTCATCTTGAATGATAATTGCGGCCAGTATCTAATGTAGATTATGAATATTAATTTTAAATATTTATCAAATTTTATAACTTTCCAAGTACAACACCTAGAGCCTGGTTTTAAGACTTATTGTAGTTTTTGGATATAAACCAAATCGGTCGCAGTTCATAATAGGTGTTTACTTCGCACAGTTAATATATATTTTAAAACAATATTTATAAATATTTCAAGCATTTATTGAAATCCCTAAAAGAAATAAATGATTACTGTACATAATGACAGCGAAAATACACAGGAAACCAACTGTATCCCAAAACAAAAACCTTCGAAATAATTTCAACAGCTTTGCTTGATTCAACACACGACTTCTTGAATACGCAATTCTTCAACTGGCTTGTCACTTGTTCTGTCAAAACTGAGGGTGCCTCAATTAGGAAACACTAGGCTGGTATTCTGAGACTATGCTCAGTCACGAATCTCGACTTAAAACTAGATTTGAGTCGATATTACTCATACACTTGAAGCATTGATTATATTCTGAAGTTGTAATCAGGTGAACAGTCGGACGACACTTATCTTGTTTTAGAATACCGCGTAAAGTAATATAAAAATGGAAACTCGCACTAATCCCCCTGGACAGCAATGTATAATATATTAAATATATTTCTTAAAGATTAATGCTCCTTTTTCTATGACAAACAGTTAGTAGTGATTGCTGTGAATATGTCAATATAAATTAGCTGAAAAATGGTATCGAATGCATCTGTGATGAGAGTGAGAAAGTATCTGAAGCCGCTCGACAGATGTCACTGCTTATACTATTTAATTGAATGTCACAGTAAAAGTAGCAATAAAGTATTTGTGTAAAACGCCTTATTCCTTAGTTTCCTTGACAGCTTTTTCGGTGTAGACTATTTCAGCGTATTCCGTCGATGGTGGAGGCGGTTTTTCAGTGGAGGTCTGATCTCCCAGCTGAAGTTCTGCGTACACCACACTTTTCTTCTCTTCAGAGAGAGGCTGCGAACAAATTGTATTTCTTAAATATCTGGAATGCGTGGTACTACTACTAGTAAATACGTATGTATTTACTTAGTTATCTACTACCCGTAGTACAAACTTTGCTCAGCTTGGAACAAGTAGCTTTAGTAAGAACAACTTTCGTCTACGCATTTGTATCGCTTTCGATTATTTTTGTATGGGAAAATAAACAGCGCTGCACCGGCGTAAAGAGAAACTAAAAATTAACGTGCATTTTGATATTTATAGTTACAATTTCGAACACGTTAGTTATTTAGTTATATACGTTAGTTGTTCTTGCTACCAGTATATGTGGTGCCGTGTGATAATTTCCGGACATTATAAGACCATTCGCACTTATACCTAGACTGTCATTTGTACTAACCAAATAAACAATTATATCCAAAATGGCGCACCAAGATATACGACGTCCTATTTGGCGCTTGATAAGTTTATAAACTTTTCTCTAATATTTCTAATCAAATTTTAAGGGATAACTGGTACTCCATTCATTCAATCAATAATATAATAAGTATGCTTTTTGAGATTATATTTTATGATTAATAAGACTTACGGCCATTCAAAGTATGAAGGCCCACATAATTGCTTAAAGCGTCGCCAAATTACAATTTCACACTTCGGAGGCCACTCAAAATACGTCGCATTATTTTTGACTGGCGTTTTAGTATTCGGCCATTAACCTTAAAAGATTCACTTTATAACATTCACTTTATGAAAAATATATGATCGTTGTAATCTCACCTTGTCCTCGGCCTCCTTGGCGGCCCCGGGCGAGGCCTGCACGCGGTCCCGGCCGAGGGGCAGGGCGGCCCTCACGCGCGCCCCCAGCCCCGCCAGCCGGGACCGGACCGCCCCTCCCGCACTCTCCGTGTCGCTACTGACACACCAACATACTTATTTCATCTTTTTTTAAGATAATTATAAAGTCAATGATGCTAATCTGCTCTGTTGTACGAAATAATTGAACTAAGCTACTTTGAGACGACTTCAAGTCTTGCGATCCTTATTTAACCCCGCACGTGAGAAAGGGATAGCAAGAGTTTTTAGTCCCGTCAAATGAGTTTACTTCAGTGATTTTGTACAGCAGAATAGACAACATTATTTAATCATGTTGGCTAAGTCTATCAACGCAAATGAATGAGAATATGGCTTATATTCTATCGAATATATGTTAGTGGCTTTTTTTATACCACTGAGGTGGCACACAAGCATACCGCCCACCTGATGGTAAGTAGTCTCCGTAGCCTATAGCCGCTTGCAATACCAGGGGTATTCCTAGCGGCTTTAAGCTACGGTGTTGCTACTAACGGGTTGCTAACCCTGTTATTGAACTGTAATGCTGTGGTAGAACTCTGGCAACCGAAATCACCGCAGAAACACTACAAAAAATTTAATAACACTACTTTGATGTCAATTATGGAGGTTCAGTCCCTAGTTGGGCGGGTTTAATTCTAATTGGTAAACCCACGGAAGTTCCCATTTCGCCCTACGTCTCTTTTAAGCTTGCGGTGTGTAGTTAGTAAGCATAGAAACAATGCGGACTTATGATAATTAGCACAAGCGAAACTTCGAAGCTGCAGAAAATAAGTGAAGGAGAAGAGTTAATATGTTTTATAGCAAGAGCGAGACAAAACTCAATTTGCCTTTAAGCTACAGGGTATTTATTGAATGATTCCATCTAATTTTAAAAGTTATATGAATAATATCTCACATAATAAGCCCCTGTAAGCAATAAATGATTCAATGGAGCTCAGAGATGTAAATGCCGACTGCCGTGCCAGCAAGCCACATCACCATCGCGACTCTCTGGCGGATCTGCATTGCGCTTTGTCCCTTCTGCTGCTGACACAACGACTCCTCTCAACCCCCTTCCCACCCCCCTCCTAATATGGCCAGACAGCATGGAGTTCTTCAAGAAGGGGGTGAAGAGATTTTTGAAGGGTCGGCTACGCGCGAGTGATACCCCTGGTGTTGCAAGCGTCCATAGGCTGCGGTAACCACTTACCATCAGGCGGGCCGCTTGTTTGCCACCTTAGTGGTAAAAAAAAATGTATGAAATACTAGCTTCGCCCAATGAGCAATACAATGATGTCGATACTGTTCATCAAACTAATTGACAGGTTTAAAAGTCTTGCTATCCCTTTCTCATGTGCGGGGTTAAATAAGGATGGCAATACTTGTAGACCTGTGAAATTAGTTAAGTTTAGTAATTTTGAACAAAAGAAATTGGCACCAATATACATCCAATGTTACTTAGTGCTGATACAGCATTCTAATGCTGAAATATTTTTGGTTTTTAAATTTATTCATTAATAACAAAAACAACAGTCACTAACAGTAAGGTTCGGCAACGCGCGAGTGATACCCCTGGTGTCCTTCCATAGATTACGGTAACAGCTTACCATCAGACGGGCAGTATGCTTGATTGGCACCTTATGGTATAAACAGAATACTATAAATATGTAAATGTTTGTGAAAATTATAGAAACACAACCCAGGACACCGAATGAAGAGAGAACCTCAGCCCACGTGCAAAGATAAATGTGATAGATTATAAAATGAAAAGATAAGCCAACATGCGTGATGCGTGCGAAAGCTAAGAAAGTGTTAGAAACGTACTGTTTAGTAGGAATCTGTCCCGCCTCTAAAAGCACATCTCCCGCAGGCGTCCTTACAAACAAAATTAGCTTTTATGTACAAAACAATTGATATTTTTATTCATATTGGTATATAAGTATTAAAATATTCCTGCTTTGTTCAAATTCCAAAAATCAGAGCGTTCAATACAGCCCGAGAAGCAGAGTGCGAAATGAACAGTGTTTATTGTAGTGATAAATATTAATTAGACAATATAATAAATTTAGTGTAATCAATGATTGTTGATGTCCATAAAGTGAAGTTTGATTCTTTACAATGTCTCTTCTGTACACGTTGTTTAGAAATTATAAATTTCGACGACTTTCTGATAAAAAACAAACAGGATAGTGGCGTTTTAAAGTATCACATCGGTAAATAATTTGGCATTAAAAAAAATGCATGAGGCTAGCGACTTTGTCGGAAGAGTATTTGAATTTGAAAATCCCAATTGTCCCTCAGAAATATAATTCAAGAATTTAACTTTAAATTTAAAATAATTAACTTAGGCATTTCCATGAAAGACAACTTCCCTATTGATCCCTGCGACAATTTTTGACAAATGCTTAGTAAAGAAATAAAGTTTATTATTTACAGAAATATTGAAGTAAGTTGAAAGAAGCAGTTTTATTTATATACATCCATGTCCTTATGCTCCAGATATAATATTAAATTGACATTAAAGTCGCGTATTATTCATCTCTCTTCATATGGTGAAGTCGAATATAATATACTTATTTAAACCATATTTAAAAAAGTTCACAATAATACTCACGATTCACCAGAACTCTTACGATCGCGTCCCCTGCCTGGAATTAAACAATGTGGGATAGTAAAGTCCTAAGTAAATTAAAATATTTTTAAAATGATAAACCTTTGCATTTTAATGTTCACATAATTTTTTTAGGAGCTACCACTCAACACTGTACTGTGTGTGTATTTACCGAATACAATATTTAAATTATATAATTTATTTGATTAATTAACGTACGCTTAATAAATTTGATAATATCGTAGCTACTTTTATTGTGCATCTCTTTCTGCAAAGATATCGCTCAAGTACATGTGATAATAATTACTTAGTTTTTCCCTGCGACTTCGCCCGCTTAGCAATATAATATATATCCTATGTTACTCAGGATTAATATAGAATTCGACTGGTGAAATATTTTTCAAAATAGCTCCAGTATTTTTTGAGTTTATTAATTAAAATACAAATATTTTTTCTTAATATTATTGGTATAGATTGAAGACTTTATTGAAGATTAATGTGTTACAAGAGACGCCTCGTCAATTTTCTCCGTTATTTTTTATATTAATTATTATTATACTTATCACACAAATAAAAAATACTGGACTTTATCTAACTTTTAAGTAGGCATCCATCCTTTTGTAAATAATTTCACTTAAACCTAGTGATGTGTGATAGAAGATATTTTTAATAAATAAAACAAATATTATCCTTATTTAATAAATAGTTTATATTCAATTGTAATTCATTAACACTGCAATTATAAACATTGATAATAATAATTATTATTATTATACCGTAATCACTAATTCATTATTTCAATATTATTATGTCAGAAATAGTATTATTTATCAAAAGTTAGAGGGTAGATGCTGATATTTAGCAATTCGCAGCTCTCACTAGTTATGCTAAGGTGTAACAGTAAGAAAGTGTCTTTGGTACCCTAGAGGGTCCAATTGTAATATTGAGCATCCATGGCTTATTTGTACCCCTGATACACCAGGGAGACAAATAAAGAATCGTTTAGAAAAATCTAGTTTTTTCACGAAATTACTAAAATTACGATTTAGCTGCGACATTTTTTTTTCAAGTAAACAAAGAGATTGTTTTCGTTTGGAAATCGGTGGGTATAACATATTTCTGACATATTCTTTTTATTATATAAATTACGTTTGAATAAAAACGCAACCTAACATTTAGTTAGTTGGTAATGTTAAAAGCGCTCTGTATTTTGGCAAAATTCGTGCAAATGGCAGTGTTTAGAGTTAAATTTACAAATATCTGTTCCAATATTATATTAAAATTGTTAAAAAAAATTGAAGTTAGCTTTGACATCTTACGATTTAAAAGTCACGTTAACTCTGTTTCCTAGGAGTGACCAATAAGCATATATTAATAAAATAATATCAGTAAAAGTTGTAATTTATATTTAAAACTAAATTGGTACAAAAATAATCCTTAATAGTGTACTTAAAAGATACTTTAAAATCACAATCACGGTGACTTAACGCTAACTTAATATTTTTATATTGTACACAAAAATTAGAAAAAACTTTATAATTCTTGTGAATTTTATTAATTTCATGAAGGCAAAGTAATAACACAAACTAAGCGCTTACGCATTGTTTGACCTAACCTAAAATTGATATTTACTACATTTTATATACAAAATATTATAAGAAATGGTGGTACGAACACATGACACTCTTAAAATACTTTTAAAAATAATTGAGAGCTTCAAATTTAATAGTAAATACAATCGAGAAGTATGAAAACGACCTCTAATTCATCCCCAAGATTTATTAAACTAATTTCGTTTTACTTTTTTTAGTTGCTGGAAACAAAATTAGATACAAAATCACCAAAAATATTTTTTTATTATTTGTAAAACCTTTTCTTAGTGTGTAAAACGAAACATGAGTTTTGATATATTTTATTTCAATACACTTTTCAAGTAAGGTAACACTATGGTCGTTTTATTCAGTCAAGCTAAAATGGAAGTATTGTTGAAGATTTTTTTTAATTAAAAATGTATATTTTTTTCGTCAATGTTACCAAAAAACTTTCTACTGGAATCAAAGTTGATTATTAAACATGACATACTGTTTATGATACACTGTTTTTATACGAGATTCAAGATATAAGCTTATTATGTACTACGTTATATATTTTAAGGTATATAAAGACAATGGGATACACTTATTTAACACAATGTATGGTTAGTTATAATTAAACTAAAAACAGCGTTTACTCAATAATAGATGCAGATTTTTGTCCCATTTTTATTCCCATGGCCAATAATGAAAAAAAAACAGGAAATTTGCACTTATCTAGTTGAGAAATACGATTTTTTTTAATTTCCACGAACTAATTACAGAATTTCATTATTAAAATATTTTTATTTGTGCTCAACTTTCGTAATATCTTAAAGAATCTTAGAATTGTATAATATCGTTGTCTTAGATACAAATAAGTTTTAATAAGTAACAATATTTTCGTGATTTCTGGCACTAAACAAAACTAAAACATTACATTTTAAGTCACAATACACAAGAAACTGTCACTCGATCAAAAATGTCAATGATTTATAACATCATCTCTGGCTTAATAGGCTTTGAAGAAATATGCCTTTATCCATGTTTTAATTAAGGGATCTTATAAAAAATCGCACAGTTATGCATTCTTTCGTAGATTTCGTAGATAACTTTTTTTTATAAAACCACCACATAAAAACCGTACATTTTGCCAACTGTATATTTTGGATAGTGTAATTGAATAATTATCAATTAAATGAATTAATTAATTAATGCACAAGAGTCAGCATTCGTCACTTTGTTTGGTATCAATGTACAAATAAATAAAATTATAAAAAAAAACTGTCTGTGACTTCAAAATTTTTATTTTTATCTTTGTGAACGTCCGTTTGTTTGTCCATGCCAAGAAATGTTGAAGTTCTTTTAAGCAACTAAACAAGATATCGTTGCCAAATTTAAACTGAAGTAAACTTTCATGAAAAAATCTCAATCTGAGTACGACAATCTAAAAATGATGACGTTTAAAAGTAAAAAAGTAGACTTGAGCTATCAAAAAATGAGGATAAAACTTCGGGATGACATTTATCCCGCTTAAAATCGAGTGACAGCCTCAAACTTACACCTTTAGACGGCCGTATCGGGTTTTTTCTCCGGATGTTTGGTGTCACCATTGCTGATATAGTCTCCGTGATCGTGTGAAGGGTTCTCTGAGCCTTTGATGTCGTCATGGGGGGGGAGGGGGGCCTCAGAGTCAACTCCGTCTGGCAGATCCAAGCGATGGGACCTCCCTGTATACAATACGACAAGCGATCAAGAACTCTGACTGTTTTGGAGGGTGCTTGGCTTAAAATGTGCTCATTTATACATGTGACAGGATATAATGTGCCTTGTGCAAGAAACCTTAAGCCCGATTGATATTTTAATTGTAATGAATAAGTTAAGGGTCTGTTTTTGGATAACATTTGTGTCACAATTAATGTTAGGAATGCATTTGTCAGGTACATAATAATTAGTTCTCAAAAAAGAAGTTAAGGGTCTGTTTTTGATAGAATTTGTGTCACAATGAATGTTGAGAATGCATTTTTTGTCAGGTTTTTGTTTTGAATATTATTTTTTGTAAAAAATATGTTAGTGACACACGCTGGTCTTGACGACTAGAGAAGCGTATAAGTAAAATAATACATTTTCTTTATAACATTCCTCGTTTTATTTATCAATATTTGACACAAAACTAAACTAAATATATTCAAAAAGAAAAAAAAAACAAATCTTGTTACTGTCAAACTAAAACTTTAGAAGGAAAAGAAGAAAAACTTGTTACCCAAAACCATTTTAAACAAGATGATCTAGCCGGATAATTTTAAAAAGAAAGTGTTTTTGCTATTTGTTATCCAGATCTACGTGACAAGAAAAAATAAAAAAAGAATGATAAATCACCACCAAATACTAAAAAATATTTTTTGACATGCGTCCTAAAAAACACTGTCATGCTTTAAAAAGGTTAAAGAATAAAAATAAATTAGAACAGAATTAGAATCATGCGCTGAAAACACAAATAAAAAAAAAACATGCATTTAATTTAAGTTCTTGATCGCTCACGATATTGCTACTTTTAAACAACTGTTCAACATCTCAAATACGTAACGTGATCATAATTATAAGCACTAATAAAATAACTCTTTTATAGTGGAGTCAAGATTGGTGATTTTTGAGAGGTACATATCGCAGCTGTGCCGGTACCAAGAACATTTTCGAATACGTATTCGCAAACGTAAATCTCAAAACTGTCATACAAAATTTTAGTTCCAGTTTTCGCCGTCGAGCGCTGTTCATTTCCCTATATAAAAATAGTCGAAATTTATACGCATATGTAGTCGGTAATGTTCTTGCCAAGGCTGATGAATAAAAAACAACTCGCGGAGTCGAGAATAGTTTAAAAGAGAGGTAGGGCGATTTGAAATTTCCGTGGGTTTTGCCATTTAACTCGGGGACTGTTCTTCCACCTCACAGAAGACCGCAGTCAAATAACACTACTTTGTGTTGTGTTTCTGCGTTAAGTAAGGTTGCCAGTGCTCCACGAGGATACGTTGGGCTAGTAGTAATGCTGCTAGCACAGTGAGTCCTCATAAACAACATGGTTGGCAACCCGTTAGTGATACCCCTGGTATTGGTAGCGGCTATAGGCTACGGTGACTGCTTACCATCAGGTGGGCCGTATGCTTGTGTGCCACCGTAGTGGTATAAAAAAAAATTGAGCAAGACAAGCGCGATTTGGGTACCACATAAATACGAATTCAGTCTAGGTTATAAAAAGTGAGAATGAAATCATCAGAATTAGGGCTAGGAAAAGGGAATAATAATAATGCTTGGACATTATCACACAGCGCCATCTGGCCCCAAACTAAGCCAAGCTTGTACTATGGGAACCAGCAGCTGATATAATACTTATATACTTTTTTTTTTGTAAATACATACTTATAATACATACCAAACACCCAAACGCAAGGCAAACATATTTGTCACATAAATGTTTGCCCTGGCGGGAATCGAACCCGCGACCTCTAGCGTAGCAGTCAGGTATACTAACCACTAGACCAACGGTCTCGTCTGAATAGATAAGTAGGTACCCAAACGAAAGAACACAAGTATTTTATGGACATTTCAAACAAAGAAAGGATTTTTTTGGCAAGGTGCAAGCCGCAGTTCGATTTACTGGTGCCATTAGTTGCTATGCTACAATTGTCACTTAATTATTCAACTTTACCTATCGACCGATACAGCGTATCCCTGTCGGATAGTCCATGGAAATGTCAAAAAGTTTCAAGTGTAAGATTTCTTATAAACTAATCGAATGACGGCGTATTTGTCAATTTTTAATGGAGTATTCGTTGACCTGATATATGGACATCGGGTCTCGAAAATAATGTCCGGAGCTCATCTATATGAACTTGAATACGTGTGTAATATTGTACAATTCTGAAACTATCGAAGTTAAGTCTTATCTCAGAACCGCACAGTTTGATTTTCAACCATTATCTCATCATTATCTTAAGACGAATTGTCGAAGTCGTCCAAATGGAGACTGGCGCGAGATTGTATTGTATTTGCATTTTGTAGTGAATTGAAATCAAACAAACATTAATTCTGTTTAAGCCCTAAGGCACTTATGAAGGAAAACAAAGCCATCTGAGAAGAACCGGCAAGAAACTCGGTGCTCTGTATTTTTTTCAGGGCCTAAACAAAAATTACAGATTTTTTATTTTGATTTTGAATGCTAGTGTGATGATGAATACGTTTTAAATTAACCTAATAAATACTCGTATACGAGCAGAAATATCTCACGTGAATCGTCTGTTCCCTTTCTAGCCTAGCAGACGTGTTAGGATAGAGCGAGATAGCGTATCACGTGACAACACCAATCTCGATTAATATAATTGATTACTTATTTTAAATTAAAAGTATTCTAATCACATGTAACGATACTACGTCTGAAATTAAAATAAACTTTCTACACGGAAATAAATTTCAAATTTGACAGACGTCAATCACGTGCCATCTTAGAGTAAAATTTACGTAATTCAGAACTGTCAAACTATTTAATTGTCACTCCTTCTACGATAGATAATAATTAGAAATATACGCACTGGAAGATATTGTTGCATGCCTAAAAATACTTTAAAAACAGGAATGTACAAGCATTTTATAAGCAAGATTGAAAATGCAAAGGTTTCTTAAAATATTGACAAGCCTTATAAATATCCGTTAAAAAAAGTTATAAGTGTAAAAGATGAGATCGAAAACTTTACTGCGAAAAGTTATCAAAAAGTTTTGTCAATATTTTTCTTAATTATTATATGACGCTAAGGAAATCCGCTTAAAAATTTAATATTTATATCATACTCTATGCTGATTATATTTTGAAACATCAAGACTGAGGACCAAACTAATATGTTGGAGCATTTCGCTTGAACTTTAGACATAAATCTATTCATAATTCGGTATCCTAAAACGGCTTACTCGCACCTTAAGTATCAATCTGATTCAATCTTTTTTTTTAAACTTAGTCCCAGTCGCAAACTTAATTACCCACATGTAAAATATATCTTAGTTATATTATAAATGCGAAAGTTTGTGAGTATGGATGGATGGATGTTTGTTACTCTTTCACGCAAGAACTACTCAACGGATTTGGATGAAATTTGGAACACAGATAATTTATAACCTGGATTAACACATAGGATACTTTTTATCCTTGGAAAATTTTAAGTTCCTCTGAGATTCTAAGCTCAACGCGGACGTAGTCACGAACAGAAGCTAGTCTTGTATATTTTACTTGTTATTTCAAAAAAATTCAACTTCAATAATAAGTGAGTTAGGACTAAAATGTCTTCAATGAATCAAGAACTATTTCAAGAAAGCTAGACTATGCTTAGAATAATACATAGTAAAACATAGCCAAGTTAAAATGCTCCAACATGCTAATGCAATTGACGAAACAAACTAATCAAAATGATGACTTACCAGCGAAGCACCACCTGGAGGTGGCGAAAGCAAACACGACGAGGGAGATGGCTGCTAGCACTATCAGCACTGCCACCACGATGCCGACTATCGCACCTGTATCTAGCTGCACACCTAGGAACATACGAATATATACTTTAATGAGTTCTACAGGCAACAAGAGCAAGGCTAGGTGGGTACCACCGCAGTGTCAGATATTCTGCCGCCAAGCACTAGTGTACGTACACTACACTGTGTTCCGGTGTGAAGGGCACTGTAGCTAGTGACATTACTGGCCATAAGAGACTAGGTACTAGGTGGTAGGCCTCTTATTGCAAGAGTCCGGCTAGGTGGGTACCACCGCAGTGTCAGATATTCTGCCGCCAAGCACTAGTGTACGTACACTACACTGTGTTCCGGTGTGAAGGGCACTGTAGCTAGTGACATTACTGGCCATAAGAGACTAGGTACTAGGTGGTAGGCCTCTTATTGCAAGAGTCCGGCTAGGTGGGTACCACCGCAGTGTCAGATATTCTGCCGCCAAGCACTAGTGTACGTACACTACACTGTGTTCCGGTGTGAAGGGCACTGTAGCTAGTGACATTACTGGCCATAAGAGACTAGGTACTAGGTGGTAGGCCTCTTATTGCAAGAGTCCGGCTAGGTGGGTACCACCGCAGTGTCAGATATTCTGCCGCCAAGCACTAGTGTACGTACACTACACTGTGTTCCGGTGTGAAGGGCACTGTAGCTAGTGACATTACTGGCCATAAGAGACTAGGTACTAGGTGGTAGGCCTCTTATTGCAAGAGTCCGGCTAGGTGGGTACCACCGCAGTGTCAGATATTCTGCCGCCAAGCACTAGTGTACGTACACTACACTGTGTTCCGGTGTGAAGGGCACTGTAGCTAGTGACATTACTGGCCATAAGAGACTAGGTACTAGGTGGTAGGCCTCTTATTGCAAGAGTCCGGCTAGGTGGGTACCACCGCAGTGTCAGATATTCTGCCGCCAAGCACTAGTGTACGTACACTACACTGTGTTCCGGTGTGAAGGGCACTGTAGCTAGTGACATTACTGGCCATAAGAGACTAGGTACTAGGTGGTAGGCCTCTTATTGCAAGAGTCCGGCTAGGTGGGTACCACCGCAGTGTCAGATATTCTGCCGCCAAGCACTAGTGTACGTACACTACACTGTGTTCCGGTGTGAAGGGCACTGTAGCTAGTGACATTACTGGCCATAAGAGACTAGGTACTAGGTGGTAGGCCTCTTATTGCAAGAGTCCGGCTAGGTGGGTACCACCGCAGTGTCAGATATTCTGCCGCCAAGCACTAGTGTACGTACACTACACTGTGTTCCGGTGTGAAGGGCACTGTAGCTAGTGACATTACTGGCCATAAGAGACTAGGTACTAGGTGGTAGGCCTCTTATTGCAAGGTTCCCAAATGCCACCTAGTGCGGTGAAGGGCACTGTAGCTAGTCATATTTGGGTACTGGGGACTCGTAAAATACTTTATGTAACTCAGGTTGATCTTTCGGTTGAGCTAAGCGCGAGAAGTCACTTATGTGGCAGTACTCTACGCACACGGACGCACACATTGATAATAATCTCCATCACTTTCTATGCGATACCTTCGTCTATACCACTACGAAGAATGATATCACTGGTCTGTAATACACTATTCCAAGTAATAGTAACATGCTTCGATACTAAAATACCTTCAGACATTCTCTACCTGCCTACAATAGTCACAAAAACATGCCTGAATATGAAAAAAATGCAATTTAAAATTAAATTATTTGCAAGTAGGTACTACATGCTCTGGGTTGCACTTAAACTATTTTCAACTCTTTGCATGCCTCAGAGTCTAGTCCTCTAAGCTCAGAGTCAGACGAAATGTCAAATTTGACATTATCCTGCTAGAAAATGACGTCACATTTGACATCTCATAAACTATAAAGGACGCAAGTACAAAATACTTTTCGTGATGAAATTAATTTAAAAAAATCGATCTATGTTTACTGGACGAAACCTGCGCCGTGGGTATACATCTGTCTATATTCATTTATGTCAAATCAAGATTTTATAAAAAATTCAAAATAAAATGAATTGTCTAATACATTCATTAATTTTATTACAAACATCATGCATCTTAATCATATTTTGTTTGTCATAAGCTAAGATATTTATAAATCGTTCTTTGACTAATTTTATATCAAAATAGTTTCTTTTTTAATTTCTTGGTACAATTCAAGCTCTATTTAAGTTGCAGATCATGCCTCTAGCCCAGAAAATCTATTGTTTTTCTTACCGGCTCATCTTAAAAGTAAAAAAGGTAGCGGTAGGAGATTTCCGTCCTTCATAAGTGACTTACTTGTTACTTATAATGAACTTGATACAAGATATTGATTAAAAAATAAATCTTAACTTGATAAGGTCTTCATAACTACTACACGACTACACGAAGCCCTTATATCAATAATAATTTGTACACCATCATATTTTTCTTAAGTAGCTCTAGCTAAAAAAAAAACTGTTACATGCACATCAAAAATGCACAAAAAGTAAACATTCAGAATAATTTAAAAGTTTAATTGATAGTTTATCAACAACTGTCAAATTTCACACACTCCATTCTCTATTCAAAATTGATTCCTTACCATAGACAGCTATCAAGAATGACGATTTTGCTTTGCGTGCTGTGAGAAAATGAAATTGTTCTAAAAATTCAAAAAAACATTTATTCAGTTTAGGCCCTATTAAGGCACTTATGAAGGTCTAAATTACCTTTCGAATGTCAATATGACAATAACAGCGCCATCTTTCGACAACTGTGTGAAACGTCATGAAGATTCCATTCCTTAATCGCAATAGTCAATGGCGTATTCTTGTATTATAAGAAATAAACTACCCGCCGCAGACTCGGCTTCTGGAGCAAGAATAACTAGCGACTACGTATTTGAAAACGTAACTCGTGAAATGTCAACATTTTCATACTAATTTTTAGTTCCTGTTTTCGCCGGCGCAGCGCTGTTCATTTTCCCATACAAAACAGTCGAAAACGATACGCATACGTAAATTGTTGTCGCTAGGGCTACTGGCCTCTAGCAATTGCCAAAGATGAATCACTACATAAAACAAAGTCGCTTCCCGCCGTCTGTCTTTCCCTATGTATGCCTAGATCTTAGGGCCGGGTATTATTGAGCCTAAGATATTGAGGAGCTGTTCTTACCTGGTTCATCCATGGTGCTCAGTCTCACGGAAAAATCTTCCCGGCCCAGCTCGTTGGAGACGCTGAGGTAGTAAGTGCGGTCCACATCCTCCTTGGAGATCTTAGACAGCAGTAGCGTGATGTTGTAGAACCCACTTCCCTGTTGAAAAGTATTTTTATCTATACTTATATTATGAAGAGGAAAGATTTGTATTTTTGTGAGTGCGCTAAGCAATATTGCCCGCCATTTTGTTCCTTTTTGTTTTTTATACCACTAAGTTTAAGCATACGGCCCACCTGATGGTAAGGAGTCGCCGTAGCCTATAGCCGCTAGCAATACCAGAGGTATCACGAACTGGTTGCCAACCCTGTTGTTGACGAGAACTCGCTGTGCTAGCAGCATTACTACTAGCCCAAAGTATCCTCGTGGAGCACTGGCAACCTTACCGCAGAAACACAACACTATATCAAGTAGTTTTATTTCACTGCGGTCTTCTGTAAGATGGAGGTAAAGTCCCCAGTCGGGCGGCTCCAATTTAAATGGGATAACCCACGGGAAATCCCAAATCGCCCTACCTCTCTTATATGTCGATGTCGTTGGCTACAAACCATTGTGTCGGCTCTTATATGTCTTCCACTCTTGTTTTTGATGGTCGAACACGGACAAAATACCGAATGTGATCATTCTGTCTATAATTGTGAGTAATTCTCGTCGCCACTGTTAAATATGAGATACGGACAATGAAATGCGGCAATCGCTCAATACACACTCGTTTTATTATTGACAGATGTCTGACATTTGTTGGCGGCAATCGCATTTGGCCATAGACTATACATAACATAATCGATGGAACGGAACCGATGGAGGCAGATCGTACAATTGAAACCAAGTGACCACGATCCTCAGTAATGAGGGACCGACCTGAGAGAGATACATTGTGTAGGTGTGTATTGAATAGGCTCCGAAACTACTGGGCCGATTAAAAAAAATCTTCCACCGTTAGAAAGCTACATTATCACTGAGTAACATAGGCTATATATTATATTGATTGTTGATTGATTATATTGATACGCGGGCAAATTAGTTAGCTGACCGCGACCATATTTATGTTCAGTTACTTTGAGCTACAAAACTTTCAACACCCATGTCGTTGGATCCGGGTAACTTGATTACATTCTTAATATAAGTTCACATTGGTTTAGCAAAAAATATACACTCGATAATGATGTCCTTAGTGGGCGTCACAATATTCTAGCCCGGGGCGTCAGAGACCCTAACCTTGTGGCATAAAAAGTAAATGACGACTAACCAGATGCAAAGGTTCCAAAGCTGTGAGGTCCCCCGCCAGGTCGGCCTGGGGGGCCACCAGGCGCAGGTCCCCCACGGTCCACTCGGCCGCGGGGGGCGGGTTGGCGCGCACCGACACGTTCAGGCGGCCGGGGGACCCCACCTTCAGGCCGAACATCGTGATGGTGCCAGGTTCTAGGCGCTTCGGGGCGTCTGGGAGAAAAAAAAATGTGTGGTAAAACAAATTATATAATGTGAACAAAATTTAATATAATAATAATAATAATAATAATAATAATAAAGAACTGACAACACAACACTCAATACAACACCGATCAAAATTGCTCGCGGTATTTTCCAAGGTGACTCACTCAGCCCTCTATGGTTCTGCCTTGCTCTTAATCCCCTCTCTAGAATCCTGAATAACACGCCCTACGGATACACCATTGACAGAGATAGCCATACAAAAATTACACACCTGCTATATATGGACGACATAAAATTATATGCAGCTAACAAACAACAACTTGAACACCTACTCAAATTAACAGAAGAATTCAGCACAGACATAAAAATGAGTTTCGGAACAAATAAATGTAAAATTAACAGCATTGCTAAAGGCCAACATAGCAGGACAGACACATTTGAAATGGAACTACAAGGGGGCAAAATAGACAGCATGGGACCCAAAGAAACATACAAATATCTGGGATACCAGCAGAGCACGTCGATCAATCACACAGAAATAAAAAACACACTTAAAACTAAATATAAACAGAGACTCCACAAAATACTCAGCACACAATTATCTGCCAGAAACAAAGTTAAAGCTATTAACACATACGCCATTCCCATCCTAACGTACTCCTTCGGAGTTGTTAAATGGTCTGATACTGAACTAGACGCTCTCAATACAATGACTAGAACAACCAGCAATAAACACAACATCCATCACATACATTCAGCAGTACAAAGATTCACACTAAAACGAAAACTAGGAGGCCGTGGATTTATAGATATTAAAAACCTGCACTACACCCAAATAGATAATCTCCGAACATATTTCATACAAAAAGCCTGCGATAGTACTATACACAAAGCAATAGTAAATCTACAAAATCCCGGAACTCCTCTGCAGTTAAATAATGACCAATTCGATCCAAACACGAAAATCCTTAGAGACAACCAAAAAATAGAAAACTGGAAGAATAAAGCACTACACGGCAAATACCCACACCAACTGGAACAAGACCATATAGACCGGACCGCATCATGTAGCTGGCTCACACGGGGCAACATATTTGGTGAGACAGAAGGCTTCCTAGTAGCAATTCAGGATCAGGTAATTAAAACACGTAACTACTCTAAATATATATTGAAAGAACCAATAGAAACAGATAAATGTAGATTATGTCATCAATACACAGAAACAATTGACCATATCACAGGAGGATGCAGCTCACTCGCCAACAAGGAATACACACACCGCCATGACAACGTCGCAAAACACATCCACCAACAACTCGCTCTCAAACATAAACTACTGGACACGTACACACCATACTACAAATACAAACCGAAGAATGTTTTAGAAAATACTAGAGCAAAACTATACTGGAACCGAGATATAATCACCGACCGCACTATCCTTAGTAACAGACCTGATATCACACTCACCTTAAAATCAACCAAGACCACGTACCTGATAGACATCGCCGTACCCAATACACACAACCTAAAACAGAAACACACAGAAAAAATACAAAAATACATACCTCTAGCTGATGAAATTAAACAAATGTGGCACCAGGAAGTCGTAAAAATCATTCCAATAGTTATCTCCTCAACCGGAATAATACCCAAAAACCTCAATGTCGCCTTAAAAATCTTAGACCTGCACGAAAAAACATACATACCCCTACAAAAATCAATAGTAATAGACACCTGCTCTATAGTACGCCGTTTCCTAAACCCAACCTCACTCATGCTACAAAACCCAGACACGCACCACACAGATCGGACATCCCATAACACACAGACAGACACACACCACACAGTTCATTCCTAACTCTGATCACTCTGACACAAATGAACCAGTTCACTTGGTATAAGCCCGTGCCTGGTTCAAAACATCCGACCCCGAGTCGAGACCAAAGAAATATCTTTTACATAATAATAATAATAATAATAATAGTTTATTGAGTGATAAAGATTGCAGTGTACACATGTTCCGATGGTCCTGCACTAAGCGCAGCTTGTGTCGCAGGAGACCGGTCAACGATTAGCAAATACGGCTACAATGTTGTGACATACAGTTCCGAAGTTATAAGCGGTAAACAAATTAAAAAATTACAAAATAAAGACAAATAAGAATATTTCTTAATTATGTACATTTGAGTGAGTATTGAGTATTGTGTATGTGTGTGTGTGTGTGTGTGTGTGTGTGTGTGTGTGTGTGTGTGTGTGTGTGTGTGTGTGTGTGTGTGTGTGTGTGTGTGTGTGTGTGTGTGTGTGTGTGTGAATTTGATTAGGAAATTCTAGGAAATTTATCAACCTTCGTAGGATTCTAAACGAGAGATTAATAGTATTGATTTACGTTCACCGTTTGTAACATTGTAGTCCGTTGTTTTTTTTGTTCGGTAAGTTTATTAATTTGCGAAAATGTGGGCGTAAATTAATACAATTAATCTCTCGTTTAGAATCCTACGAAGGTTGATAAATTTCCAAGGAAATTTATAAATATGCGGTTCTTGTTGTCTTCCGGTGACATATACAATGATTGATTAATTAGATGCTGAAATTATTGGTTAGATATACATTAGTTTACTATGAAATGCCTGGACAACCAGCTTCGTAGGCGCCGTATGGGCAGCCATTGTTAGCCTTGTAGATTTTCTTAAAAAGAGACTATAACAAGAGTAATAATTATAGACTTTTAGTTTTAAAAGCATAGATAAAATAGTCTACATTTGACATTGACATATTATGTGACAACAAGTTGGAGTTTTTGGCGGGAATCAGGCGGAGCGGTTGAGAGTTTTTCCAGCGTGTCGTAAATTGTGTTATAGTGATCTTTAATGTGTATTTTTGGTGTCGATATGTGCAGTAAAGTTTCATTTAGTGACTGATTTATAGGAGCATTGGAAATAATGCTATAATACGACTTTTGGGTTAAGTGATTTATCATTTTGGTCAATAGGTTACCTCTAATCTAAAGGCGTGTTACGATCTGCTACTGCCGTGGGTTGTCTCCAGAAACTCCATTGGGCGTTAGAATGCATGACGCTAGGCATTTTAATGCGGCAAACACGAAAAATTTTGCAACATGAAAATTCTCTAACACTCGACACTGGCAAAAATAGTCCCTGAAGGGATTGATTGCCATACTTAGGAAGAAGAAGAAGAAGAAGACAACAAGTTGCTAAGGTGACCAATGGGTCACTACCTCACATACAATGGTATATGAGGTAGTTTTACGAGCTGTAGCGAGGGAGTAAATGGAAACCGAGTTACAATGGGTTTTAGCGCCGCGTATAACACTCTGCTTTTCACTACGAATGCGAAAAAATTTAATAATCCAAAAATATATTATGGTCATCAATTTAATTTGGAATTAGAGTAAAAAATATATTATTTGTTATGTAGCCGCAGCGCAATGCACGTATTCCTCTAAAGAAATCACCGATTTGGTAGTGCCATTACCAAAAATTAAATATTATATTTTTTTATAAAACAGTAATAAATCGAGTCTTTATTCATAATTGCTCAATTTATGAATAAATCTTTTCGTTTTTATAAGTAACAAACAAAAACAAAAACTTTTTCCCCTAGAACAGGATATGTTATTTTATCCCCGCTCTGTAACGATACAATGACGAACTTTTTGAGCATGAGTGAGAAGAATTATCTGACCCAAAGTAAATGAGATATTGCAATACAGCGTGGCAATGCCACCAGCCTTCTTGGCACACTTCCCCGTGACAGTGGTTCGGAACAATTATTTTATTTGGAATTAAGTTAGTTCATTTATAGTTAATAGTTCTATGTGTTAATTTTAGTATTAAATACATGCAAAGTAATGTTTTTGTAAATAAAATGATTACATAACAAAAAAATAAACTATTATCTCAAGTATAATATATTTTATGAGTATTACAAAGTATTACAGCGATTTTTTCCCAGATTTCATCAGACATCTCCCCGATTTTTCAACAAATTTCCCACAAACCATCAGAAAATTTCAAACAAAGTATTTACCTTATAAGGTAAACATTTTCGGCCAACTTAAAAAATAATTCGGGGTCCGAACTCTGTATGAACATTTCATTCGCATTTTAATGACGTCACAGTGATAGGGGCCTAGATATATCTAAATTAGCAACAGAACAAAGTCCCCAAAAACTACTAAAACATCACATAAATAAAGCTCCCAGTCATGTCAAAGCCTAAATTAAATCTCCCCAAACAATCAGAAATCTGCCCAATTTCTCATGGAATTTCCCCAAAGTCATCAGAATTTTCCCGAAACCCATCAGTATTATAACTCACAGTGTACAATCAGCTGCTGTTTCGCCTCTCTAGGCTGGTCTAAGGCCTGATGTTCGGCCTTGCATGTGAGGAATTTTCCGCCATAATTGTCTTTCAGGGGCAAACTGATGTTTTGGCTGATGGTCTGAAGGTCGGATCCTGGCTCCGAGCTGATGGTGGCCTGATGCACGCCCACCAGCACTACTTCTTCATCTGATAAGAAAAAATACAATTACTATCTGTTACCCGTGACCTCGTCTGCATATATTTAAAGACAAAAGTTTCCTATGTCCTTCCCCAGGTCTATCTATTTAATTGTCAAATATCATTCCGATCCGTTCAGCCGTTTAGTCCCGGAAAGGTAACAAACAAACAAACAGAGTTATTTTCGCATTTATGATATTAGTATGGATCCCTATATATCTTCACGCCTTCCCACAATGGTCCCCGAGGGGACAGAGGTGTTAGAAACACCCACTTTTCACCGAAGATAAATTGTTTATTAGAATTACAATAATAATTCATCTCAAAAGGTCTTTGGTTACGACGGACACTCACAAATAGCTTAGAACCACTAATTCTGAGGAGTAACTTTGCTTCCCTGTGTGTGATACCGTTCAACGGACAGAGATCTGAAGATCTGTTCGACATGACGCCCACGTTTTAATTCAAAAAAAGATGCAGGGCGGTTTAGGATTTTCCGTGGGTTTTCCCATTTAAATTGGAGCCGCCCGACTGGGACTATACCTCCACCTTACAGAAGACCGCATGAAATAGCACTACTTGATGTAGTGTTGTGTTTCTGCGGTAAGTAACGTTGCCAGTGCTCCACGAGGATACGCTGGGCTAGTAGTAACGCTGCTAGCACAGCGAGTCCTCATGAACAACATGGTTGGCAACCCATTAGTGATACCCCTGGTATTGCTAGCGGCTATAGGGTACGGTGACTGCTTACCATCAGGTGGGCCGTATGCTTGTGTGCCACTTTATGGTATAAAAAAAAGTCCACATTTATAAATAAATTTAAAAAATGCTCACCTAAGAGCCATGTGATCTTAGCCACCGGCCGACCGTTGCGCACCACGCACTGAGCTGAGAACACGTCACCCTCCTTGAAGGTAGTCTGTTCGGACGAGATCAACTGAGGTTCAGCTGGAGCACCTGGGAGTAAACACAATAATCTGTATAAATAAAAGAGGAAAGTAACTGACTGACTGTACAATTATTTGGTGTGACGATCTCCTTGTAAAAACTATTTGAAGTTAGAACTGGCCGCATGTTATAAAGAAGAACCATTTAATTTAAACTATATTTGAATTTTAGAAGGATTGCATTTTAAGAAGTATAAAATGTTTTGATTTTATGTAAATATATTTTGATAAGTGTTTGTCGGGTTTAATTGTTATTTATTGTATCGCATACCATCTATTGGCAACACTGAAATATTGAAGTAAACAGAAGAATTATTGATATTGTATGAACAAACTATAAGGTTTTGTTCACTGACATATCAAAGCACAGCCTAAACGGCTGGGTTAGAGACTTGAAAAAAAGACAGAGCACTGAGTTTCTTGCCGGTTCTTCTCAGGTGGGATTTTTCCAAACCAGTGGTAATTTAGACCTTCAAAAGTGGCCTCATTAGGGCCTAAACTGAATAAATTATACTTTTTATTTTGATTTTTGATTTTGAAATTGTTCGATATTTCGTCAAAATTCCTTGGCTTTGGGACCCAAAAGTCCGGATTTGTTGACGGATATGTCCAGCTTTTTATTTTTAGAGATGGCAACGATAGCAATGAAGGTAGCCGTACTTAAGACAGATACTAGTAACTCAATGTGTTCTGCACATTGCACAAGTCTCTCAATTTGAATACACGGAACATGCAGCTAGTTAATACATAGCTGTAAATTTATTAATATCAAACCCCGAATAAAAAAAAAATACTATTGTTTTTAACCATTAATTAAAAATATCGATATTTTTATTTATCAAGAGACCGTATCAGACACGCTGGCCCCTTCCCATCTACATGAAACCTACAACAGAGCTGATGCGGCTTGTGAAGCGGCTGAAAAAGCTAAATCATGCAAATACAGGGGTCTAGGCTCCGAATATGATTTCTGACCCTTGGTCCGTGAGGTCCTAGCGCTATAAGGCTTTTTAAGGAGTAACAAAAAGGTTAGTCGACACCACAGGCGACCGAGCTGGCTACCTCGGACAAAGAGTTAGTCTAACTATCCAGAGCGGGAACGCTGCCAGTATCTTCGCAACCTTGTCTAAAGAGACTTTTAATAAAATATTTTATTAGTTAAACGTTAATGAACAAATTATTTATTTCAATAAAAAACTAAACCTAAATTAAAAAACCTTAAAAATATAATATAATAATTAAAATATATTATTCAAACTAGTCCCTTTAGGCAAGGTTCCGAAGATACTGGCAGCGTTCCCCCTCTGAATAGCAGGACTTAATCTTTGTCCGAGGTAGCTGCCAGCTCGGTCTCCTGTGATGTCGACTAACCTTTTTGTTACTCCTCAAAAAGCCTTATAGCGCTAGGACCCCGTTAATAACGTTAATTGATAAATACATAACTTACGTGCAACATATAGCCGCATTGAGGCAGTGATCTCAATGCTTCCTGATGGGGGAGGCAGAACACAGGAGATGTTGCCGTTCCATTCCTCCTTGATATTCTTGATGTAAGCACCGCACTCGCCGTACTGGAAAACAAAATTATACATGACACTACACTGTGTTCCGGTGTGAAGGGCGCTGTAGCTAGTCACATTACTGGCCATAAGAGACTAGGTACTAGGTGGTAGGCCTCTTATTGCAAGAGTCCGGCTAGGTGGGTACCACCGCAGTGTCAGATATTCTGCCGCCAAGCACTAGTGTACGTACACTACACTGTGTTCCGGTGTGAAGGGCACTGTAGCTAGTGACATTACTGGCCATAAGAGACTAGGTACTAGGTGGTAGGCCTCTTATTGCAAGAGTCCGGCTAGGTGGGTACCACCGCAGTGTCAGATATTCTGCCGCCAAGCACTAGTGTACGTACACTACACTGTGTTCCGGTGTGAAGGGCACTGTAGCTAGTCACATTACTGGCCATAAGAGACTAGGTACTAGGTGGTAGGCCTCTTATTGCAAGAGTCCGGCTAGGTGGGTACCACCGCAGTGTCAGATATTCTGCCGCCAAGCACTAGTGTACGTACACTACACTGTGTTCCGGTGTGAAGGGCACTGTAGCTAGTGACATTACTGGCCATAAGAGACTAGGTACTAGGTGGTAGGCCTCTTATTGCAAGAGTCCGGCTAGGTGGGTACCACCGCAGTGTCAGATATTCTGCCGCCAAGCACTAGTGTACGTACACTACACTGTGTTCCGGTGTGAAGGGCACTGTAGCTAGTCACATTACTGGCCATAAGAGACTAGGTACTAGGTGGTAGGCCTCTTATTGCAAGAGTCCGGCTAGGTGGGTACCACCGCAGTGTCAGATATTCTGCCGCCAAGCACTAGTGTACGTACAGTACACTGTGTTCCGGTGTGAAGGGCACTGTAGCTAGTGACATTACTGGCCATAAGAGACTAGGTACTAGGTGGTAGGCCTCTTATTGCAAGAGTCCGGCTAGGTGGGTACCACCGCAGTGTCAGATATTCTGCCGCCAAGCACTAGTGTACGTACACTACACTGTGTTCCGGTGTGAAGGGCACTGTAGCTAGTGACATTACCGGCCATAAGAGACTAGGTACTAGGTGGTAGGCCTCTTATTGCAAGAGTCCGGCTAGGTGGGTACCACCGCAGTGTCAGATATTCTGCCGCCAAGCACTAGTGTACGTACACAACACTGTGTTCCGGTGTGAAGGGCACTGTAGCTAGTGACATTACTGGCCATAAGAGACTAGGTACTAGGTGGTAGGCCTCTTATTGCAAGAGTCCGGCTAGGTGGGTACCACCGCAGTGTCAGATATTCTGCCGCCAAGCACTAGTGTACGTACACTACACTGTGTTGCTAGTAGGTACATACCGTGAGTCCTTGACCAGAGTAGACCACATCGCCCTCCTGGTTGCCTGGTATGAGTCTGTAAGGGGTAGTGCCCACTGTCATCCTGTAATTTATCAAAAATATTGAATTAATCCCAGATTTAAAAAAAATCGGCCAAGTGCAAATTGGATTGGCACACCCGACGGTTCCGTACAAAAACAAACCAGTTTTAATGACAAACTTAACTTTGCAGTTCGATCCCTAGACACGGCTATTGCATCAACCGCAGATAATAAGTTTGTAATAGTAAATTCGCTAGAAACTATAGCAATACACATTCTATGAGCATTTCAAGCGTCTACTTGTTACCATCATTAAGATACAGAAAAAAGCTCATGGTGTGATTAATCACTGTACTTAGCTTAGAAAAATTCAACGGTACAGACCGGGGTTTGAACCTGAGCCCATCAGATGAATCAGATGAATCAGATGATAAGCCGAGAGGTAATCATAAGGAACTAATGATTAAATGTACTGAAAACTTTTAAGGGAGGAGCCGCCCGACTGGGGACTGTACCTCCACCTTACAGAAGACCGCAGTCAAATAACACTACTTTGATGTAGCGCTGTGTTTCTGCGGTAAGTAAGGTTGCCAGTGCTCCACGAGGATACGCTGCGGTAGTAGTAATGCTACTAGCACAGTGAGTCAACAGGGTTGGCAACCCGTTAGTGATACCCCTGGTATTGCTAGCGGCTATAGGCTACGGTGACTGCTTACCATAAGGTGGGCCGTATGCTTGTGTGTGGCCTTAGTGGTGTAAACAAAATGTTTGATACTCACCGACACGAATCGATGGAGTAGGGGACCTTGCAGAGTACGGTGAGGTCATCGCCGATCCTCCTGACCTCCTCCCTCGGCGTGATTTCAATGTTTTGTGCTGAAATAAACAGAAAACCAGCGATTAGAACTTACTTGAAGTCACATAGTGATATGAACTTCATTGATAGACAGACTTTGATCTTGTTTTTTCATATAACAATCACGAAAATGTTTATTTATTTTGGTACAATAGGTAATATATAGGGACAACAATAATACAATCTAAAATTAAAAGAAAACAAAAACTAACCTAATATAAAAAAGAAAAAAAAAAACACTTGTCCCAAATTGTTGTCACGCGGGAGGGTGCCAAGAAGGCTGGCAGCATTGCCCCGCTGTATGGCAATGCTGATCCTTTGCGGAATATCCTCTTGTTTTTTATTTTGATAGTGCGGGTCGGGGCACCCGCCCCGCACTAGCACTAGCCACCCGGCTAGTGCTAGTGTCTCTCAGCCAAATATGCTTGGGGAAATGTTCAACAAAGAGTGGTTAAAGTTTAGTCCCGAGCTAACTAAACTTTTCAACTATTAGTTAGTTGCACTGCATAGTTTGAAAGGCCTTCGCAGTTTGTAAGTCTTCACGTGGAAAATCGTCTCGTTGCAGTTTCGACTTTCAGAATTAGAAGTGCACAAAGTAACTAGCTTCTTGCTTCCGACTTCTCCCGCGCTTAAATCCTAATAAATGAGAAAGTAACTCTCTTCTCTTTGTTTGTGTGGTACCTTATCAGAACTAAACGGCTGAACGGATCGTAATGAAATTTGGCAATGAGATAGATTATACCATGGGGACGAACATAGGCTACCTTTATCTAGAACCAAGTGGGCGTAGCCACAGGTAAAAGCTAGTAGAATATATAGCCTTAGCTAATGTAAAGTGCAGCTTTTCATGAGAGAAAGATATTTTAATTTAGGTCAGTACTCAGTAGGTCGTTTTAGAGGTCAATGATTAAAAACGGTTTAACTCACCGGTGGTTCCGTACTAAAAGCAAACTAGGTTAAATGACAAACTTAACATTACCGTTCGATCCCTAGACACGGCTATTGCACCAACCGCAAATAATAAGTTTGCAATAGTTATTTTATTTATTTAGCTCTTTTTATTTAGACAATAATATTACAGTTCACACTCTATGAGTATTGCAATCGTCTACTTGTTACCAAAATTAAGATAGAGAAAAAAATAAACATCATGAGATCCCTGGGTCCCTGGGGCCCGGATGCTCTTCAGCTTTTCAAGGAGGTTCCACGTCGGCTGGTTGAGGCCTCCCGTGACAGGCGTGCTGGAACATATCTCGCTCAGAGAATCAGCATTGCTATCCAGCGTGGCAATGCTGCCAGCATTCTTGGCACGCTCCCGCATGATTCCGGTTAGGGTCAGTCTTTTATCTATAAGTAGGTAGGTTAAGATATGTTTTTGTAAATAGTTTAATCTGTTTTGTGTCATCATGAGATTAAGTCTGTTGACACGTCGGACAGCCAAATCGGATGCCACATACATTTTGAGTGGCTTCCGATTTTACGTGCGTAATATAATTTTGACGACACTTCAACCGTTACGTGTGCCTTCAAACTTGGTCGTTCCAGTAGTCGGCTGATATGTTATGTTATAGATCTTCGTGTCAGAATCAATTAGGAGGCGGTGAAGTCTCTCAAGAGTAAGTAATTGGTGAACATATGATGCCATTGCAATCATAGTGTTTAATATCAGAGAACAGAGGCGACATTGGAGTCGCCCAGTATTCAGCATGTATCATCATTACATTGTATAAAACCAAGTCTCTTCTTGTCTGTCTGTCCCTATGTATGCTTGGACCGTTAAAACTACGCAACGGATTTTTTTTAGAGAGTGACTCAAGAGGTAGGTTTTCAGTTAATTATGTATAATTTATTTTGTAGCTATGGCTAACGCTGACCGAGCGGAGCTGGGGCGGGTCGGTAGTTTTAAAATACAAACAAGAACGAGCGTGATATACAGTAGTCGCATTTAGGTACTGTTCTCACAGTATATACTAATAGGTACCTGTCGTATGAGAGTCTTGTAAATGATAGATAACATTCTCTAGTAAATATTTATTGACACGTCTGACAGTCTATAGTGTCACAGAACAAGTGATCACACAGTGTGTAGGCGCCTCGCGGCAGGCTTACATAAATTGCTGACACAATATAAACCCTACATCGCATATGATGTGTAACCAGTACCATCTGACATGTGACGGCCAACTCTCAAATCAAACAGCGTGGGCCTGCCCGGCTTCCTGTAACACACTTCGTCCCTTTTCACGATTCTTGTCCAAAAAATATAATAATTGGGGTGGACCACCCTTATCACTTAGGGGTATGAAAAATAGTTTATCAGACCTACCGAATATCAATAAATCATTTTTTATTTATTTATCTGTATATATAAAAGAAGAGGCTGACTGACTGACTGACTGACATATCAACGCACAGCCTAAACAGCTGGGGGTACAGACTTGAAATTTTGACAGTACGTACCTTTTATGACGTAGGCATCCACTAAGAAAGCATTTTTGGAAATTCCACCCCTAAGGGGGTAAAATAGAGGTTGAAAGTTTGTATGAAAATCCGTCATTTTTACGATGTCCCGTCCCGCCCTCCGTCAAAATTGGTAGCAGTGGGCAAAAGCTATCATTTAGAATTTTAGATATAGGTACATGTTGACTTATTTAACACGCGTGCGAAGCCGCGGGCAAAAGCTAGTTAACCATATAACACCTTTACAGGATAGCCTAATGCGATGTTTATGTATTTACACGAGTATCTATAGAATGACTAAACCTACTTACATAACGAATTTAACAACAACAATAAATAAATATCTTATATTATTCCTAAATTAACAATAATGGTTTTCTATATAAATTTGAACGCTTTCAATCGTTCAAGCCGTTCCGAAGGAGTTTTGTTACAAACACTGCGACACGAGAATTGTATATATTAGAAGATTATATTATACTAGCTGTTTCCCCGCGACTAGCCCGCGTATTAATGTAATATATAGCCTATGTTACTCAGTGATAATGTAGCTTTCTAACGGTGAAAGAGTTTTTGAAATCGGTCCAGTAGTTTTTGAGCCTATTCAATACAGACCCACAAAAATACAAATCTTTCCTCTTTATAATATTATTAGTGTAGATTAATAATAATATTTCCATTATTTATTTTAAATCTTAGGTGGTCTTTGTGATTGATTGATGAAATTGGTGAATGGATTGATTGGTGATTTTTGTACAATATTCTTAAATAAATATTATTATTAATAATTAATATTAGTAGTATCTGAGGTGATATATTAGTAATTTAGTATACATCGTATATGAGACTCCACTGTAACTGTGTTCTGCTCAATGTTTTTGTGTACGAATGTTCTTAAACGGTAAAATTGGGGTCAATTCCGACTTCGTAGCTTCATGACTTCCATTTTTACTGTTTAGAAAACTAAACAATTATCTATTTAGAGTAACCAACAGGACCCTTTTACTAAGACTCCGCTGTCCGTCCGTCTGTCTGTCAGCGCGCTGTATCTCATGATCCGCAATAGGCAAACAGTTGAAATTTTCACAGAATGTTTTTTTTTCGTTTTTAAACCACTAAGGTGGCACACAAGCATACGGCTCACTTGATGGTAAGCAGTTACCGTAGACTATAGCCGCTAGCAATACCAGGGGTATCACTAACGCGTTGACAACCCTGTTGTTGATAACTCACTGTGCTAGCAGCATTACTACTAGCCCAGCGTATCCTCGTGGAGCACTGGCAACCTTACTTACCGCAGAAACACAACACTACATCAAAGTAGTGCTATTTCACTGCGGTCTTCTGTAAGGAGGTACAGCCCCAGTCGGGCGGCTCCAATTTAAATGGGAAACCTCACGGGAAATTCCAAATCGCCCTACCTGTCTTTTTAAAAGCTCATGAAGTGATTCATCACTGTACTTAAGCTTTATAAAACACTCGTTGGTACAGGCCGGGATTTGAACCTGGGCCCATCAGATGACAGGCCGTTGCTTCAACCGCAAGGCCACCACGGCTTAATAACGTGTATTTGAATATATATTTCATATAGTGAATGTGTATTTCTGTTAATAAAAAAAAAATAAGAGAAGAAAGAGATGGGGATACATCCATCCCTTACCTCGTTCACAAAACAAGATTATTTTGGATATCAGTAGGGAGCTGCCGGGAACTAGGCAATGCTTTTAGGCTAAGCCGTAGCCTTGCTTTGAATCCAGTGAAGTGATTTCAGCTCAGCTGAACTATATGGACTATCCGGAGTATATCATTGTAGTATATCGACCAAATTATATGCTAATACTGGTGATAGATTCTGAATATTTGCAATAATACTTGAATCAGCATTGCTATCCAGCGTGGCAATGCTGCCAGCATTCTTGGCACGCTCCCGCATGATTCCGGTTTGGGTCAGATCTTTTATCTATAAGTAGGTAGGCTAAGACCGAATTGAATTACGATAAGTTTAAGACTCATGTCAAAAGAGTTTTGATAAATAAAGCCTATTATAAAATTAATGATTATGTAAATGATAAAAATGCTTGGAATATATAGACTCACTCTGCACAAGTGGCTCCCCGCTCCTGGTAATTGTAATAGTTGGAATATGTATTTCATGAAAGCAGTGACAAAACCATATTGGTAGCTTTCATTTTGATATTTGTAATTTCATACCAATGTCTAGAAGAATTTTGTTACAAATTGTTATATAATGATTGTTAAATGCAAAAAAAGACAGAGCACTGAGTTTCTTGCCGGTTCTTCTCAGGTGGCTTTTTTTCCGAACCGGTGGTAATTTAGACCTTCATAAGAGCCTTATTAGGGCCTAAACTGAATAAATGATTTTTGATTTTGATTTTGAAAGATATGTTTTTGACTATATGCATATGAAAGTAAACACTGTACTAATGACAATTTTTTTTTTGTCTGGCCCTATCTTTCGGAGATTAGCCCAAGTAATCTCCGAAACCGTTGGACCGATTTGAATGGAATTTTACTGGCAGATAGCTAATTTTACTGGGCATAAAGATAGGCTTTTTTTGAAGAAATAAATAGGTTCCGCGTAACTAATAAAGAACCCATAAAATTGTGAACAACATCCGAACGCGGGAATTATTTGAACAGGACTTTCACTGAGAGGTAGCTGATGCTATAAGCGTAACTTAGGCATATTTATTGTACGGTGCAAATGAAATTGTCAACAAACTTAATTCCACGCGTACGAAGTCGCGGGCACAGCTAGTAAATAAATAAAAAACGTCACGCAAAGTCCCTCACGCGGTAGGCATAGAGTATAGAGCGCCATGTCATTCTTGACTTCTTCTACATTCATCAATCTCTTCATACTCCGCCGGCTCCGAGTACTCTTTACCTTTCCATCATTGATTACTTTGGTCATTTGATCTAGAAAGTTGGACCTTGTCCTTCCACTTTTTTTTTACCACTATTGTGGCACATAAGCATACGGCCCACCTGATGGGAAGCAGTCACCGTAGCCTATAGCCGCTAGCAATACCAGTGGCATCACTAACGGGGTGCCAACCTTGTTGTTTATGAGGACTCACTGTGCTAGCAGCAATACTACTAGCCCAGCGTATCCTCGTGGAGCACTGGCAACCTCACTTACCGCAGAAACACAACACTACATCAAGTAGTGTTATTTCACTGCGGTCTTCTGTAAGGCGGAGGTGCAGTCCCCAGTCGGGCGGCTCCAATTTAAATAGGATAACCCACGGGAAATCCCAAATCGCCCTACCTCTCTTTTTTAAAAGCTCATGGTGTGATTATTAACTGTACGTAAGCTTAGAAAAACTCATTGGTACAGGCCGGGATTTGAACCTGGGCCCATCAGATGACAGGCCGTTGCTTAAACCACAAGGCCACCACGGCTTTAAACACACACAACAGCTTCTTCCAAACATATTCGCATCGTGTATCTGTTCAGTCCGTCTTAAGTCTCAATTGAATATAGATGAAACACTAGGGGTATCACTCGCGAGTTAATAGTACCTACATCCGAAGGCCACTTAAAATAAGCACAAAATCAGTCCCCTAGCTGTAATGCCATTAGTGACCTCATATTTTATCCAATAAACAATTTGTTTTTATTACAACCCTTGTTAAGTTGTAGGGCTGCCACTTATAGTTTACCAAATATTTATCAAATACTAGCGGCCCGCCCCAGCTTCGCACGGGTAGGCATATATCAATTATTTACTCTACCCGTGCAAAGCCGGGGCGGGCAGCTAGTATAGTCTAAAGCGTTCCTCGATAAATGGACTATCCAACACAAACAATATTCAATTCGAACCAGTAGTTTATGAGATTAGCACGTTCAAACAAACAACCTTTATAATATTAGTATGTTGCAATGATGGTTTAAGATATAAGTGTTTAAGAAAATATTTATACCGACGTCTAAGTGTAATAAAAATATTTTTTATGAATACTTATTACTTACCTTTTCGTTAATTTACTTCGTTTTTAATAACATACATTAAAACCAAACAATAAATAAAGTAGAATTTAAAATAAACTAAACTAAGAAGTACAAAACTAACCTAAACGTAAAATAAATGTGCCGAACCACTGTCACGGGGAAGTGTGCCAAGAAGGCTGGCGGCATTGCCACGCTGAATTGCAATGCTTATCCTTTGGGCCAAATATTCGCCAGCCCTCTTGTCACAGGAGGCCTCGCGTAATTTGTTTGAGGTCTCCTTAAAATTAGTATAGATCATGTCAAATATTGGAGCTTTAATATATTGATAGAGATATTGTACTAGATTCGTGAATCCATATTCTTGAGACTACTATTATCCATAATAGTCCATCCATCCATACTAAAAGCCAAAGTAACTCTGTTTGTTTGTTATCTTTTCACGACTAAACCGGCTGAACGGATCGTAATGAAATTTGTCATTGAGATAGATTATAAACTGGGGAAGGACAAAGGCTATCTTTATGTAAAACCACGCGGGCCAAGCCGAAGGTAAAAGCTAGTCTATTATACAGAAAAATGAAATTGAAGTGTCTGTTTGTTATGTCAAACAGCTTTTTACTGAATGCTTAAAAAACAAATACGATACTAATAACAGAAATCAATTCCTAAATTGTATGTTTGTACCGGCTTATCTCCGAAACGGCTGGACCGATTTTAACGGGACTTTCACTAACACATGATACAAGGCGTAAAATAGGCAACTTTTTTTTAAATTGTTTTAACCTTCCACAAAACCCATGAAATCGTCGCGGGGACTAACTTTGTTCTAATATCCTGACTAGAATACGCTGGGATTGGCAACTCGTTAGTGATACCCCTGGTATTGCTAGCGGCTATAGGCTACGGTGACTGCTTACCATCAGGTGGGCCGTATGCTTGTGTGTCACCTTAGTGGTATAAAAAAGGGATCATCAGAATAAATACATTTAGAATGGTGACTTTTTAGTTTTTAACTACAATTTATTAAAATATTGATCTATAACTGCCAACCCTATCCAAGATAGTCACCGCAAGCACGCAATGGATGTACAAAAGGGATTCGGTACAGAAGTGTACAACAATTTGTTACAATAATTGTCACTTCCCCCACTCTGGAGGCCTACAAAAGGTTATTAAATTTGGCCAAATGTTTTATGGTCTCACTTCATAGATAATTTTATTAGTTAGCTTTTCGACCGCGACTACTTTCGCGTGGATCGGGGACATAACGTGCTGAAAAGAGCATTGAGAGGCTCGATATAATGAGAGCTTTGATTCGATTACCCGGCTAAAATAAATTGATGACTATTCTATATCTCTTTTACATATTGGTGACGAGAAACTCGTTCGCCTGATGGTAAGCATCATGACCGTGCAACAGGGAACTAGTCCCGCGTGACAACACTCGTCACCTCGACACCTTACTTCATGAATCTTCTTTGCCCAGTAATGTGACTAGCTACAGTGCCCTTCACACCGGAACACAGTGCAGTGTACGTACACTAGTGCTTGGCGGCAGAATATCTGACACTGCGGTGGTACCCACCTAGACGGACTCTTGCAATAAGAGGCCTACCACCTAGTACCTAGTCTCTTATGGCCAGTAATGTCACTAGCTACAGTGCCCTTCACACCGGAACACAGTGCAGTGTACGTACACTAGTGCTTGGCGGCAGAATATCTGACACTGCGGTGGTACCCACCTAGACGGACTCTTGCAATAAGAGGCCTACCACCTAGTACCTAGTCTCTTATGGCCAGTAATGTCACTAGCTACAGTGCCCTTCACACCGGAACACAGTGTAGTGTACGTACACTAGTGCTTGGCGGCAGAATATCTGACACTGCGGTGGTACCCACCTAGACGGACTCTTGCAATAAGAGGCCTACCACCTAGTACCTAGTCTCTTATGGCCAGTAATGTCACTAGCTACAGTGCCCTTCACACCGGAACACAGTGTAGTGTACGTACACTAGTGCTTGGCGGCAGAATATCTGACACTGCGGTGGTACCCACCTAGACGGACTCTTGCAATAAGAGGCCTACCAATGTGGCCGAGTATAAAATGCCTTCAGAAATTTACAGCTCCTTATTAAAGAGGGTGTTCTGAAATTATGACGTCACATACCTTAAGGGAGTTAGTTAGATAGCAATAACCATGCACCGCACTTAAAGGGATGAATTTATTATTAGGGTGCGGTTGTTATGTCTTCAAAGGGAAATAGGGAACCCTATTTATTGGGTTTTATTGCAGTTGAGATTTGTTGGTTCAAGGTAGATAATAATATTTTATGTAATAAGAATTAATTTAATTAAATTGATTTTGAAATTTATGCCGCTACGTTAAGGTTTTGACTAATCGCAAATTATCTTTGAATAAAGAAAATAAAAAAACAAAAAAAACTAAACGATCTTTTGTCTATAAGTAGGTAGGTTTAGTTCTGTTTTTGTAAATAGTTTAATCTGTTTTGTGTCAAGAAAACTAAAAAGTACCTCCATGTTATTAACCGTTATTTGTTAATAAGCATTATAGTGTTGTAGTCACATTAATTGAATAGTTTTAAATTTCAATAAAATACTAAATCCTTCTAATATTATAAATGCGAAAGTTTGTGAGTATGGATGGATGTATGGATGTTTGTTTCTCTTTCACGGAAAAACTACTCGACGGATTTGGATGAAACGTGAAACATATATAGTTTACTAGCTGCCCGCCCCGGCTTCGCTCGTGTGGACAATTTTTTTTTGCATTTATGGGGATGAAAAATAGATGTTGGCCGATTCTCATAGATACCGGATAAGCACAAAAAATTTCATCAAAATCGGTCAAGCCGTTTCGGAGGAGTATGGCAACGAAAACTGTGACACGAGAATTTTATATATTAGATAACCTGGATTAAAATACTATGTTACTTTTTATCCCGGGTAAATATTTCTGTCCCGGAAAATTTTAATATTTCCGTTTGTTCTACGCTCAACAAAGACGAAGCCGCGGGCAGAAGCTAGTATTTATATATATATATAAACAAAAACTAAAAAATCCGCCTGTTAATATTTTCTGCTAAGTTGGTGTACATCATTTTAACTTGTAATTAAATATTTCCTTTCTTACCGTAACAAAATCGACCAAGATTTCAAACCGCCTTTTAGATCTATCTATGAATGAATGAATGAATGAGCTTTATTTCAGACAAATAACAGTCCATACATGTGTTAGTAACAGTCTTAACCTATTGTTTAGTAAGATTCAGATAATAATTAAGCGTAACATCACTACCGCGCCAACCCGCAGTGAGTACTGTGCGCACAGTCCAGCCGACTCGCAATCATGTTCAGGAGGCTGTTGGCGCTGGCCCGCACCCTGCGCACCAGAGACGCGCAACTTTTCCGCATTTTGGCATAAAAGCAGTTTACGCGTGCCTCTGCGAACATCCCTGATGCGCTACAGAAGCGAGGCAGCCCCAACAGCACCCTGAATGCATTATTATATTGGACGCGGAGGGCGCCATACGATTTTTGGGTATATCTAGCCCACAGGCTGCACGTATAAAATGATGTACAATATGCTCTCAAGAGTGTGATTTCCACTTCTCCAGAGCATCGCACAAACCTGCGGGCTTTCATGTTCGCTCTCACTGATAGCGCCCTCCATTCCCTTTCTATGTCTTCATCGTCCTTGAGGTCAGGGGTCATGTGGCCCAGGTACTTAAACCTGTATACCCTATTTAATGCTGTGCCATTTAGGCATTATACATATCTACAAATATTATAAAGAGGAAAGATTTATATTTTTGTTTTTGTGTGTATGTTTGTATTGAATAGAGTAAACTACTGGACCGATTTCAAAAATTCTTTCACCTTTAGAAAGCTACATTATCACTGAGTAACATAGGCTAAATATTGTACTAGCTGCCCGCCCTGGCTTCGCACGGGTAGACAAAATATTTGTTAAATATTTACACGTGCGAAGCCGGGACGGGCCGCTAGTGGTGGATAAAAAGCTGGCCATAGCACATCTCCTTTATTGCGTGACTCAGTAAATAAGCAGACAATCAAACCGCATTGAATGACAATCAGAAATGCGCAATATATTCACCCTCTGGCCCTCGGGCGTCAAGGGGTGATCACTCGAGTTGCTATGCCGTGGGCTACCAAGCACATTATCAGTTTTAACATTATTATTATTAGAAACGAGCTCTTTAGATATAGATGTCATTTTGGCACATTTGAGCACATTGGATTTCCAGTGTTTCGTAAATTGTGCTAGTCATCTTTGCCGTGTATTTTCGGTGATATGTATCAATGTATCGGAATCTTTCAACGTCATGTTCACCGACCTCAAGCCGTGTGATCATTGTGATAATTAGCACACGTATTAAGGACCGATGACAATACAATAATATCATAACTTTATCCTAATATCCTGACCAGGATCATCACGATAAATAAATTTCGAAGCGTTTTTTTAAACTGTTTTTTTTTTAACTGAGAAGTTGACTAGCAAGCACTGCACGCGACTATGTCCGCGTTGAGCTTAGAATCCCAGAGGAACCTAACAATTTCCCGGGATAAAAAGTATCCTATGTGTTAATCCAGGTTATAAACTATACGTGTGCCAAATTTCATACAAATCCGTTGAGCCGTTTTTACGTGAATGAGCAACAAACATCCATCCTTAAAAAATCATCCAATAAAATATATACAAGTCCCCTGAGATTAATACAGTGTGATTATGATATTGAAAACCGCAATTTGAATGACAAAAGACTTGAGTGACCCTACATGGAGTCCTCGTTGTGAGGGGAGCCCCAGCAGGGAGCCCAGTAATATACGATCATTTGTAACAGGGATTTAGACGCGTGGCTAATTGGACCGGTTTTTTTAGATTCCCGTTTGACCACAAAGACACAGATTGAGGTAGGTTACGACGGGATACCGTGGTCATATTGTTAAGTCCTTGCAGGTTATTCTTGTAACTTATCTCACATTATTCTAGGCCTCTTATTGCAAGAGTCCGGCTAGGTGGGTACCACCGCAGTGTCAGATATTCTGCCAAGCACTAGTGTACGTACACTACGCTGTGTTCCGGTGTGAAGGGCACTGTAGCTAGTGACATTACTGGCCATAAGAGACTAGGTACTAGGCGGTAGGCCTCTTATTGCAAGAGTCCGGCTAGGTGGGTACCACCGCAGTGTCAGATATTCTGCCGCCAAGCACTAGTGTACGTACACTACACTGTGTTCCGGTGTGAAGAGCACTGTAGCTAGTGACATTACTGGCCATAAGAGACTAGGTACTAGGTGGTAGGCCTCTTATTGCAAGAGTCCGGCTAGGTGGGTACCACCGCAGTGTCAGATATTCTGCCGCCAAGCACTAGTGTACGTACACTACACTGTGTTCCGGTGTGAAGAGCACTGTAGCTAGTGACATTACTGGCCATAAGAGACTGAATAGTTGATGTTTTGTATCTTGAGTTATCGAGAGCGCGGTGCAGTTTGTGAGTTTGTTCACCGCAACCCTACTGTGCTAAAGTAAGGGTGTTTTATTCAAATAATAATAAGAGGTGTGTTTGATCAGAGATTATCGCATTGAAGAGCGTGCCGAATTGCGGTCTCTTGTTAGGGTGACAAGGGAGCCGTGCGGAATTTTTGGGGTTCTTATTAAAAAAAATAAAATTTTCTTTTGTTGTATTTAATAGTAGATGTACAATTGACAGAACTTTCAACCTTTAGACGATTCAGATCTTAACATAGATTTATTTATCGATGGCTGGAAGAAAATATCGTCAGCGTGCTTGAAGTTTTCCGAGAAACTAATTTCAGTTTTTTTTCCACTTAGCCTTTCCAATTAATGGAATATAAATCAATCAATAATGGCGAACTATTTTTTATGCTATTTCGTTTGTGCCTCAATCATGCTAAAGCTGTAGGTGTTTTTATGAAATCTAAATCTACAATTCTGCACTTATATTATATGGTTGGTTGAGGCCTCCCGTGACAGGCGCGCTGGAACATATCTCGCTCAGAGAATCAGCATTGCTATCCAGTGTGGCAATGCTGCCAGCATTCTACCGCGGGATTCTGGTTAGGGTTAGATCTTTTAACTATAAGTAGGTAGGTTAAGATATGTTTTTTGTAAATAGTTTAGTCTGTTTTGAATAAAGTCCAGTTACAAAATATTATAAAGAGGAAAGATTTGTATTTTTGTTTGTAATTAATGAACTCATAGACTATTGGACCTATTTTAAAAATTCTTTCCTCAACAGAATGCTATATTATCACTATCATAGGCTATATATTATATTGATACGCGGGCGAAGTTGCGGGAAATAAGCAATTTTTATATAAACATTGGCTTGTATCATAACTACAATACATAAATTATATTGCAAATAAAAACAAACTGCATCTTAGAGAGCACCTCTCGCCACCGGCGGGGAATTCATCCCCACACATTGGAACCAAAATGGTCCCGAACTGCGCGGTTCCAAAAGAGCTTCCTCCCGCGCACAATTAAACTGTGGAATGAACTCCCCGCCGTTGTTTTCCCAGTGTTCTTCAAGAAGGGTGTGAAGAGATTTTTGAAGGGTCGGCAACGCGCGAGTGATACCCCTGGTGTAGCAAGCGTCCATAGGCTGCGGTAACCGCTTACCATCAGGCGGGCCGCAAGCTTGTTTGCCACCTTAGTGGTATAAAAAAAAAGTAAATAGTGATTTTAAAGTTTGTCAATAGAAAGAAAAAGAAAGAAAGAGATAATGAAATCCAAGCTTTTTCCCTTTTCAAAACGTTCACAAGCCATATATAATCCTCCGTAGCGTGCTACTATCGTCAATAAATCTCGCTCGAACCAATAAAGCGTTACCCCAAAGATTAGCCGAAGCGTAGCTGCTGTGACTGTACAGCCTATACATATATACGGTTCCCCAGTGTCCCATGTCCCATGTCCCATTCATGGTAACAATGGGTACTTGTGGTACAGATGTGCATTTTTTGTTTACGGATCGAATTACTGTTTTTTTTTATTGTCATGTGGTCATGATTTGGAACGAGCATGATTAGGTAGGGCGATTATAAAAATACAATTCCAGTTCAATGCACACATTAGGGGCTTACGGTACAGTAGCTAGTTAGCTACTACATTTTGTTTTCAGTGATATGGCAGCTTTTTGGTCAATAGTGTGATGGGTGACCGCCTGCGTTCGAGCCTCGGAAGCTGTCGGTTGCAAATAGAACATAGTGAAAGTGAGTACGTATACGTGTATTTAAGCCGTGGTGGCCTTGTGGTTGAAGCAACGGCCTGTCATCTGATGAGCCCAGGTTCAAATCCCGGCCTGTACCAATGAGTTTTTCCAAAGTACAGTGATTAATCACACCAAGAGCTTTTAAGAAGAGAGGAAGGGCGATTTGGCATTTCCCGTGGGTTTAGCCATTCAAATTGGAGCCGCCCGACTGGGGACTGTACCTCCACCTCACAGAAGACCGCAGTCAAATAACACTACTTGATGTAGTGTTGTCATTCTGTGGTAAGTAAGGTTGCCGGTGCCCCACGAGGATACGCTGGGCTAGTAGTATTGCTGCTAGCACACTGTGACTCCTCTTAAACAACGTGGTTGGCAACCCGTTAGTGATACCCCTGGTATTGCTAGCGGCTATAGGCTACGGTGACTGTTTACCATCAGGTGGGCCGTATGCTTGTGTGCCACCTTAGTGGTACAATTTAAAACCTCTTTAACACAGTAATTTAGTTAAATGTCGTAATAAAACGTGGTCTAAAGCGATATAACTGTACCCCACTAAATATTACTCGTGGCACAGTAGATATTATGTGCTAATTTAACGGGCTCCCGGTTCTATTCTGTCCACCCCAAGCGACGAAGCGTGAAGCTTTCATGTTATGTCATTTATACTTTGTATGGTAATATTCATATTGGGTTTAGAGTGAAGTATCACAATGTTTTCCAAGTGACGTGTGACGATTCCCCACACCATGTTTGATCCTGCTAATATTATCAATACGGAAGTTTGTGAGTATGGATGGATGTTTGTTACTCTTCTTCTTCTTCTTCCTAAGTATGGCAATCAATCCCTTCAGGGACTATTTTTGCCAGTGTCGAGTGTTAGAGAATTTTCATGTTGCAAAATTTCTCGTGTTTGCCGCATTAAAATGCCTAGTGTCATGCATTCTAACGCCCAATGGAGTTTCTGGAGACAACCCACGGCAGTAGCAGATCGTAACACGCCTTTAGATTAGAGGTAACCTATTGACCAAAATGATAAATCACTTAACCCAAAAGTCGTATTATGGCATTATTTCCAATGCTCCTATAAATCAGTCACTAAATGAAACTTTACTGCACATATCGACACCAAAAATACACATTAAAGATCACTATAACACAATTTACGACACACTGGAAAAAATCTCAACCGCTCCGCCTGATTCCCGCCAAAAACTCCGTTTGTTACTCTTTCACGTAAAATCTACTTGGAACACAGGTAATGCATAACTTGTAGGGCCAGCATGAATAATTTGAGGCAGCGTTTCGTACCGCTTCGATCATTTTTGTATTGAAAAATGAACAGCGCTGCGGCGACGGAAAGTGGAACTAAAAATTAGTATGACAATTTTGACATTTCGTGAGTTACGTTTTCGAATACGTTGTGGAAAAATGTTTCTGCTACCGGCACTGGATTAACACATAAAAAACTTTATATAGATCAGCATTGCCATACAGCGGGGCAATGCCAGCCTTCTTGGCACCCTCCCGCGTGACAGCGATTTGGGACAAGTGTTTTATTTATTTTATTTTTTTATATTGGGTTAGTTTTAGTTTTAGATCGTATTATTATTGTCCCATATATATTACGTGTAATGAAATTAATAAAGTATTAAAGATATACTTTATTAGGACATAGGATTTTTTTTTATCCCGGGAAATTGTAGGTTACTCTGTGATTCTAAGTTCAACGCGGACGTAGTCGCGAGCAGAAGCTAGTGTATAACATATTTCCATTCGCTTTCTTACAATCTGTGGGAGTTTTGTCGTGAAAAGGGACGGATGTTTGTAACAAGAAGCCGGGTAAGCGCACGCTACTCAGGTGACTTAATGATCCTGGTCAGGATATTAGGATAAAGTTATGATATTATTGTATTGTCATCGGTCCTTAATACGTGTGCTAATTATCACAATGATCACACGGCTTGAGGTCGGTGAACATGACGTTGAAAGATTCCGATACATTGATACATACATACATACAGGTGAAGCTGATAAATGCTATAATGTGTTAATAATTAAAATGGATTAGCTTCCACATCTATCTATACTTATTATATTATAAAGAGGAAAGATTTGTATTTTTGTGTGTATGTTTGTATTGAATAGGCTCAGAAACTACTGGACCGATTTCAAAAATTCTTCACCGTTAGAAAGCTACATTATCACTAAGTAACATAGGCTATATATTATATTGATACGCGGGCTAATTTACCTCTGTAGCAAGGGCCACTCATTAGTCGGCTGACTGCGATGACCATATTGCTTAATTTTCCAAGCTGAATACGCCCGCGTCTTTCCCACGATGTTGTGACATTTGCGGTAGCATCCCTGTCTGTCACATGACATATCTGCCCAGCCGTGGGCAAGCCTCGCTAAGCCCATAAGCCAATATGGGTATCAAAGAGTGTAGTTGGACCCTACAAGCCGCAAATAAAAACCGCACACAATAAAGATGGGATTACTTCTCGTATTTAGGGTTGGCACTTGAAAGTTTTAAGAAATTTAATTTAGTTTTTATTATATTATATTTATTTATAATATCTATACTATAAAGAGGAAAGATTTGTATTTTTGTATGTGTATATGTTTTAATTTAATAGGCTCGTACGTATGCAGGTTTCCTCACGATGTTTTCCTTCACCGTAAAGCTCGTGGTGTGCACTTAAGTTGGAACCAATGAGCTTTTATTTATTAATTTCATTATATTTTCTTGCCAACCATATGCACACAACCCTTCCGTCAGATCTCGAATGAGTTTGAACCCTCCCGAATCGACAGACCAATGGTAATCCGATTTTTATTAGATACTTGCTTAGATTCGACCGTTTATTATGACGTATTTGAAACGTATCTCGTTATTATGAGCGTTCACGACAGCCAGCCATTTTAAATCATTCTCACCGAAAATAAGCATAAGTTTACAGTGTTACTGGTAAGGAGACCTGATTCCAAGTCGAATTAATTGATTGGACTAATTGGACTTGGACATTATCACTCAGCGCCATCTGGCCCCAAACTAAGCAAAGCTTGTACTATGGGAACCAGTAGCTGATATAATACTTGTGTACTTTCTTTTTTGTAAATACATACTTATAATACATACCAAACACCCAGGCGCAAGACAAACATATTTGTCACATAAATGTTTGCCCCGGCGGGAATCGAACGCGCGACCTCTAGCGTAGCAGTCAGGTGTACTAACCACTAGACCAGCGGGCTCATCATTTTTAATGATATTTTTTAAATAATGTATGTTTTTATAAAAAAACCGACCGAGTGCGAGTCGGACTCGCGTACCGAGGGTTCCGTACACATTTGTTGTGTAAGGGTAAGGTTAAAAGTGGGCGAACTGCGGTCATTATTCGTCGGTGTCTCTCAACAGCAATAAACAGGAATATTTTTCAGAAACATCGCAATTAAATCTTTTCAAGTCCATAGTCTACACTAATATAATATATAAAATTCTCGTGTCACAGTTTTCGTTGCCATACTCCTCCGAAACGGCTTGACCGATTTTGATGAAATTTTTTGTGCTTATCCGGTATCTATGAGAATCGGCCAACATCTATTTTTAATCCCCCTAAATGTTAGGGGTAGTCCACCCCTAAATATTTATTTTTATTTTTTAGACCGATTTCAAAAATTCTTTCACCGTTAGAAAGCTACATCATCACTGAGTAACATAGGCTATATATTATACTAGCTTCCCGCCCCGGCTTTGCACGGGTAGACAAAATATTTGATATAAAAGTCTACCCGTGCGAAGCCGGGGCGGGCCGCTAGTAATACATAGATTTGTATTTTTGTATGTAACGAATAAACTCAAAAAGTACTGGACCGATTTCAAAAATTATTTCACCGTTAGAAAGCTACATTTTCACTGAGTAACATAGGCTATATATTATACTAGCTGCCCGCCCCGGCTTCGCTCGGGTCGACAAAATATTTGATAAATGTCTATAGGCTCCGAAACTACTGGACCGATTTCAAAAATTCACCGTTAGAAAGCTAAACTATCACTGAGTAACATAGGCTAGCTGCCCGCCCCGGCTTTGCACGGGTAGACAAAATATTTGATCTAAATGGCTACCCATGCGAAGCCGGGGCGGGCCGCTAGTTGTTCATAAATAAGGTAAACAGAGCATCGAACCGGCATCTTAATACCTTCCTGCATACGCACCGGAAGTCATTGCTTTCGGTCCATAAGTCCCACCCCTTATTTATGGCGCTGCAACGCTTCCGGATATATATTTATAGCTGCAAGCAGCTTAGTATGTTTAACATTATACATTAGTACTCCAATTTGTAATGAAAGAGAGAAAGTCTTTTGTACGATAGCCCCTGGTGAACTATGACACGGAGCCTGAGTAATGTGTGTGTGAACATGGTGAGGAAACCTGCATACGTGTGAGAAGAGTATCAAAGCCGTGTGTGAAGTCCACCGCCCGCACTGGCCACTGTGGACTATGGCACGGAGCCTGAGTAATGTGTGTGTGAACATGGTGAGGAAACCTGCATACGTGTGAGAAGAGTATCAAAGCCGTGTGTGAAGTCCACCGCCCGCACTGGCCACTGTGGACTATGGCACGGAGCCTGAGTAATGTGTGTGTGAACATGGTGAGGAAACCTGCATACGTGTGAGAAGAGTATCAAAGCCGTTTGTGAAGTCCACCGCCCACACTGGCCACTGTGGACTATGGCACGGAGCCTGAGTAATGTGGGTGTGAACATGGTGAGGAAACCTGCATACGTGTGAGAAGAGTATCAAAGCCGTGTGTGAAGTCCACCGCCCGCACTGGCCACTGTGGACTATGGCACGGAGCCTGAGTAATGTGTGTGTGATCATGGTGAGGAAACCTGCATACGTGTGAGAAGAGTATCAAAGCCGTGTGTGAAGTCCACCGCCCGCACTGGCCACTGTGGACTATGGCACGGAGCCTGAGTAATGTGTGTGTGATCATGGTGAGGAAACCTGCATACGTGTGAGAAGAGTATCAAAGCCGTGTGTGAAGTCCACCGCCCGCACTGGCCACTGTGGACTATGGCACGGAGCCTGAGTAATGTGTGTGTGATCATGGTGAGGAAACCTGCATACGTGTGAGAAGAGTATCAAAGCCGTGTGTGAAGTCCACCGCCCGCACTGGCCACTGTGGACTATGGCACGGAGCCTGAGTAATGTGTGTGTGATCATGGTGAGGAAACCTGCATACGTGTGAGAAGAGTATCAAAGCCGTGTGTGAAGTCCACCGCCCGCACTGGCCACTGTGGACTATGGCACGGAGCCTGAGTAATGTGTGTGTGAACATGGTGAGGAAACCTGCATACGTGTGAGAAGAGTATCAAAGCCGTGTGTGAAGTCCACCGCCAGCACTGGCCACTGTGGACTATGGCACGGAGCCTGAGTAATGTGTGTGTGATCATGGTGAGGAAACCTGCATACGTGTGAGAAGAGTATCAAAGCCGTGTGTGAAGTCCACCGCCCGCACTGGCCACTGTGGACTATGGCACGGAGCCTGAGTAATGTGTGTGTGAACATGGTGAGGCAACCTGCATACGTGTGAGAAGAGTATCAAAGCCACGTGTGAAGTCCACCGCCCGCACTGGCCACTGTGGACTATGGCACTCGAGTCATTGCGGTAACGTGAAGAACATTATAATCTACTGTAATTTGTGTATGTATGTATGTATGAATAAATCAGACGTGCTTGTTTGTCAAAATTCCCAGAACGCATTGCTCAGTGCGAATACATTATTGTCTGTTCGTGTGCGTGTCCGTTGTTTCAAGTTATTTTGTGAGCCCTGGTGCCTTGTGGTTGAAGCAACGGCCTGTCATCTGATGGGCCCAGGTTCAAACCCCGGCCTGTACCAATGAGTTTTTGTAAGCATAAGTACACTGCGATATGGGATTTCGCGTGGCTTTTCCCATTTCAATTGGAGCCGCCCGACTGGGGACTGTACCTCCACCTTACAGAAGACCTCAGTGAAATAACACTACTTGATGCAACACTACATCAAGTAGTGTTTCTGCGGTAAGTAAGGTTGCCAGTGCTCCACGAGGATACGCTGGGCTAGTAGTAATGCTGCTAGCACAGTGAGTCCTCATCAACAACATGGTTGACAACCCCTCATCAATCTCTTCATACATGCCCGTCATTTCTAAGTACTGTTTACCTATCTTAACATACTATAAAACACAGTCGCTACCCGTCGTCTGTACGCTCAGATCTTTTAAACTACGCAACGGATTTTAATGCGGTTTCCACTAATAGACAGAGTGATTCCCGATGAAGGTTAAGCCCGTGAGAAGCCGGGGCGGGTCGCTAGTTACGTATAATAGTATATTTGAATTATTACAACCTTTATGTAGCTATGTAGATATGACTTGACGCAGAATTCTACGGACACTTATTGAATTGGAAATAAAATTCATAAAGGTCACTAAACTCTCGCCTCTTCACTAGGTAAAAAGTATGAAACAAAGACGTTTCTCGCTGTCTGTCTGTCTGTCTGTCTGTCTGTCCCTATTACTCCCTTTGTATGCTTAGAACTTTAAAAGTATGCAATGGATTTTGATGAGTATTAAACCCTAAAGTTTCGTACTCATCAGGGGAATCAAAACCTATAGGGTACTTTCCGTTGACTTTGAATCATGAAATTTGGCAGGAAGCAGTGTCTTACAGCACATGTAAAGGAAAAAATCTGAAAACCGTAAATATGTCGTTTTTTTATGCGAATTTCCTAAAAAATATTCATGTTTCGCGCTGTTATCGACGAATAATGACCTCATTTGAAGTTCGCCTACTTTTAACCTTACCTACAACTGTGTACGGAACCCTCGGTGCGCGAGTCCGACTCGCACTTGGACCGTTTTTTATAGATAGAGTGATTCAAGAGGTAGATTTTTATATATATGTAATTCATTTAGGTTTTGTGTAACCCTTGCGAAGCCGGGGCGGGTCGCTAGTATAGATGTAAATTAAATAAATCGACGAGACCGCTGGTCTAGTGGTTAGTATACCTGACTGCTACGCTAGAGGTCGCGGGTTCGATTCCCTCCGGGGCAAACATTTATGTGACAAATATGTTTGCCTTGCGTCTGGGTGTTTGGTATGTATTATAAATAAATTGTATAAGTATTTTATCAGCTGCTGGTTCCCATAGTACAAGCTTTGCTTAGTTAGAGGCCAGATGGCGCTATGTGATAATGTACAAGCATTATTATTAAAAAAAAAACCGTTCATTCACAGTTGTCCGTCAAACGCCGTATCGGCAGACAATGGAGCCGCGCGCCCGTAGCGGTAAAATAACCGTGTTACCGCGTACCCGCTGCTAAGGTACTAATAACGGTATTCAAGAACTACTGTGTGCTATATTGTTAAACGTGAAGAAGTGATCTGTTATCTACCATATCTAGATCATGTAGATTTGGTGATAAAGAACTAAAAATATCTATGTATATACAAACTAGCGGCTTGCCCCGGCTTCGCACGGGTAGACATTTTTCAAACATTTTTTCTATCCGTGCGAAGCCGGGGCGGGTCTATGCTACTCAGTGATAATGTAGCTTTCTAACGGTGAAAGAATTTTTGAAATCAGTCCAGTAGTTTCGGAGCCTATGACATATGAATTCATAGCTAAGGCAGGACAACGTCTGTCGGGACAGCTAGTATAAAATACAAATCAGAAGACCCGTGGTGGCCGTGTGGTATGAAGCGTTGCCTGCTATACTAGCGACGCAAGTTCCAATCCCACCGGTCTGTACCAATGTGCAGTGATTAGTCACACCACGAGCTTTACGGTGAAGGAGAACACCGTGAGGAAACCTGCATACGTCTGAGAAGATATTCAAGGACGTATGTAGTGCCTAAGAGACGGCGACAGACTGAGTCTTTACTTAAAAACGCCATCTATCGGTAAAAACTAAAACAATATATATATATATCAATCAGAGCTACAAACGAAGACCTTGTATTTAAAAGACTGTTCATTACTTTAATACAAAAGAAGTCATACATTACATAACCTACATTCAAGAAAGAGGGTTATGCGTTACGCCATTGCTTCATTCCGTTATCGTGCGTGTCTTTGTGTACGCGTTTTTATCGGATGATCAGCAATCCGCCGCAAGATTTACAGCCTTATGAATAAGGAAATACGGTCCAATTTGGAATTTATCTTCGTTGTGCCTATTTGACATTTAGAGATCGCTATCTTAAGCTTTATTTTAATGGCAATAGAGGTCAGGGAGTAACTTGCGGAATGCATAGAGCTTCTATCTGCACTAATATTATAAAGAGGAAAGATTTGTATTTATGTATGTAACGAATGATTTCTTTTTGCTGCTAAAGATGCTGCTATGCATTTTTAAAAGTTTTTTTTACTTTATCACACAGCGCCATCTGGCCCCAAACTAAGCAAAGCTTGTACTATGGGAACCAGTAGCTTTTTTTTTTTGTTATAACATACTTATAATACATAACACAGACGAAAGGCAAACATATTTGTCACATAAATGTTTGCCCCGGCGGGAATCCAACCCGCGACCTCAAGCGTAGCAGTCAGGTGTACTAACCACTAGACCAGCGATCTCGTCATATTGTATACTCTGTGCGAAGTTGAGCGATCATCCATCCGTTAAGTGACCGCGATCGGCGCTTAACTTGCATCCAGTCACGACTACACGCCTCACGAGATTGTAGTAAACACAGAACTCACTTTATCATCAGCCGCCATTTCTAGCGAAGTGAATTCCAAACAGGAAATTAAATGCAACTTGGTCCCCTTGTTCTTCCCACCACTTGCGTCTAACTTCACGCTGTATATACATATATAATATCTAACTAACTATACTTCACATTTGAACTACCCTTTTCGGCGATTTCGCTCGCGTAGCGTAGGATATTTAATCATCTCTATCTATCTATATATGTATATAAAAATGAATTGCTGTTCGTTAGTCTCACTAAGACTCGAGAACGGCTGAACGGATTTATCTTATCTTAGTCTTGGAATGTTCGTGGAGGTCTAGGGAAGGTTTAAAAGGCGAGAAAAAATCGAATAATTTCCGGGAAAACCCTAAAAACAGCCTTTTTCTATTTCCCATACAAACGTTCCACGTGTACGAAGTCGCGGGCACAGCACATAGTATACATATAAAAATGAATCCCTATGTCCCTTGGTCACGGCATCACGCGTGAACGGCTGGACTGATGTCGCTAATTCTTTTTTATTTTTGTTTGTTATTGTCAGGAGGTTTCTTATGAAAAAAACCGGAATCTTTTTAATTTCGCGATAAACTAAAGGTCCTTTGTCAATGGTGTATTTGTCATATGAATTCATAGCTAAGACAGGACATCGCCTGTCGGGTCAGCTTCGTATGTAATTTACTGTGTTTCTAATGCATTTTGTGTTGACAACGCGATAGTAATACCCCTGGTATTGCTAGCGGCTATAAGCTACGGTGACTGCTTACCATCAGATGAACCGTATGCTTGTTTGACACCTTAGTGGTATAAAAAAATTTGGTGTGGCACTCGGAGACTGCCGCGGTAAAGCTATTGCATAGCATTTTTTATCAACTTATGCAATTATAATTATTTATTTATTTTATTAATGCAGTATTTTTTTATATACCCATATACTTTCTCACAAACAGCTGATTACGGTAGTTTTCCAATACAACCAATGCCACCTAAAGGCGGGTTGCTGAACTAAAGAGACAAGCGTGATATTTCAAAAAGTCATTAAAAGTTCTGGTATTTATCGATAGATGGAACTAAAAAGTATCACCGCTGTGCCGGTCGGAGTGGGCGGTGTTAGGTTTTTTTCGTTACGGAATTTCTGGATTCGGTCCCCACGCTCAAGGCCCGCGATAAAAGCTATGCAATAGCTTAAAAAATAAGCTTTCTGTTCCATATAACTGTATTTGTGCCGCGTTGTGAGAGCACAACCCCGACTTTCACGGTTACTCCGGGTAGCGTAAAACGGTAAAACTGATCTAAACCAGATCGAAGAGCTAATAAATCAAAAACTGTTTCTCAATAGAGACGTCTGATGTATTCAAGTTTTCGCACAAGTTTTTTTTTATACTCCTAAGGTGGCACACAAGCATACGGCCCACCTGATGGTAAGCAGTCACCGTAGCCTATAGCCGCTAGCAATACCAGGGGTATCACTAACGGGTTGCCAACCATGTTGTTGATGAGGACTCACTGTGCTAGCAGCATTACTACTAGCCCAGCGTATCCTCGTGGAGCACTGGCAACCTTATTCACCGCAGAAACACAGCACTACATCAAGTAGTGTAATTTCACTGCGGTCTGTAAGGTGGTACAAGTAACACGTTTTTCATAACAAGCACGCACGCTTCTAATGTAAGTCGTAACTTCTGGATAGAAATAAAATGATCCATATTACCATTCATAGCCGCATTATCGCAAAGGGCTCTGAGTTATAAGGACATTTGGCACGCTTTGTCTTTTCCTTCACCCTTCAATATGGTTATCCATTTGCTTCGAAAGCTGTTCATAGCTATAGGGATGCGTTACGAGACGATTTCCACATAAAGAAAAGATTATTCACACTTTCGGATATGACGTAGGTTCGTTGTAAAAGTTTAATTCATGAAAAATATAAACCGCTGGTCTAGTGGTAGTATACCTGACTGCCACGCTAGAGGTCGCGGGTTCGATTCCCGCCGGGGTGAACATTTATGTAACAGATATGTTTGCCTTGCGTCTGGATGTTTGGTATGTGTTATAAGTAAAAAAGAAAGTATATAAGTATTATATCAGCTGCTGGTTCTCATAGTACAAGCTTTGCTTTGTTTGGGGCCAGATGGCGCTGTGTGATAATGTCCAAGCATTATTATTATTATTAATATCTACTTTATATTCGGTAAAAAAAAAAACGCTAAATAAAGGAACAAAAACGTAAAAAATTCGGCTTACAAGGTAAAATCGACTATTCCTTTTTAAAGTCGGTTAAAATGTAGCCTGTGTTACCCGAGCCATAATAACGAATCGACTGATAATTAATCATCAGAATAGATTACATATCTGATATCAACGTTTTTTTTTTATATCACTAAGGTGGCACACAAGCATACGGCCCACCTGATGGTAAGCAATCACCGTAGCCTATAGCCGCTAGCAATACCAGGGGTATCACCAACGGGTTGCCAACCATTTTGTTGATGAGGACTCACTGTGCTAGCAGCATTACTACTAGCCCAGCGTATCCTCGTGGAGCACTGGCAACCTTACTTACCTCAGAAACACAGCACTACATCAAAGTAGTGTTTTTTCACTGCGGTCTTCTGTAAGGCGGAGGTACAGTCCCCAGTCGGGCGGCTCCAATTTTAACTAGCTCTTTTTACATGTATGAATTGACCTGCAAGTGTACACTGTACCTTAGTCATATATTTTAGCGACCCAGTGCCTCAAAGACATGAGTAATTAGACCCCGTTTAACGACTGTAATAGATAGCTTTAAACTGTCCTTAATTGAAGCTTGTTCCCACGCCATCTTACGAAATGTTGTGCGATGTGAAAATATATATATATAAACTGTTTGTTTGTCTTGAAGCTGGATGACTATTACTAAATCTATACTAATATTATAAAGCTGAAGAGTTTGTTTGTTTGAACGCGCTAATCTCAGGAACTACTGGTTCGAATTCAAAAAATATTTTTGTGTTTGATAGTCTAGTTATCGAGGAAGGCTTTAGGCTATACTAGCTGCCCGCCCCGGCTTCGCACGGGTAGAGAAAGTAATTGATAAATGTCTATCCGTGCGAAGCCGGCGCCGGCCGCTTGTATTTACATACATGTACAATTTCATGAGTATCTCTTCATACATGCCCGCCGTTTCCGAGTATGAATCTATGCCTTTTAAAAATAAGTTGGGTCGCGACCCCACACTGGCTTAACCCACCGGTGGGTGCACGGGTAATCAGGAATTACCCACTGCATTAAAGCTGGAATTCATAGTTTAAGAAACAAAACACAACAAAATGTATTTATCCTGATGATCCTGGTCAGGATATCAGGATAAAGTTATGATATTATTGTATTGTCATCGGTCCTTAATACGTGAGCTAATTATCACAATGATCACACGGCTTGAAGTCGGTGAACATGACGTTGAAAGATTCCGATACATTCATTCATACATACATACAGGTGAAGCTATAAAAATCCTTAGTCTTACATGTTAGCTCCTGATAGTAGAACTTAGTCTTACATGTTAGCTCCTGATAGTAGAACTTAGTCTTACATGTTAGCTCCTGATAGTAGAACTTAGTCTTACATGTTAGCTCCTGATAGTAGAACTTAGTCTTACATGTTAGCTCCTGATAGTAGAACTCCAATTACCTGCAAGAAAGAAAACAAACAATTATACACTATAATTAAATTCGTAACAATCGCAAACCTAAGAAATAATTGTGCGATTTTTTTTGCGACCCTAACACGTAGGCCACCCTATGGAAAAAGGTTGAGCACTAGCTTATAAAAGCGCCATTTTAATGCCAAGTCAATTGAGAATGAAAGTACAAGATGGCGAATAAATGAGTGAGTCCCTTTCTACCAAGAGCTACTCTCACTTACCGATAAATTATATGAATCGGTCCATACCGGTAAATATGAAACCGTGTGAGTCATATTGGTGCCAATTCTAAAATATGCAATGCAATACCTGTTCAACGTCTGTGTATCTCTAACGTGGATATATATTGGCAAAATGTATCCCAATAAATATAAGAAAAAACCGTTGTACGAAAAATTCAACGAAAATCATAAAAGACTAAAAGTTCCAACCTCAGCCGACGAGACCCCTAGTCTAGTGGCTAGTTTACCTGACTGCTCCGCTAGGAATCGCGGGTTCAATTTTGTATACCACTACGGTGGCAAACAAGCATACGGCCCGCCTGATAGTAAGCGGTTACCGTAGCCGTTGCCGACCCTAGATCTCAGACCTCAATTCCCGGCAGGGTGAACATTTATGTGACAAACGTTTGCCTAGCATCTGTGTGTTTGGTATGTATTATAAGTATGTATTTACAAAATAAAGTATTTAAGTATTGTATCAGCTGCTGGCATTTATTGTTATGCTGCTGGTCCCCACCGTGCATTAGCGCTGTGTGATAATGTCCAAGCATTATTCATATTTAGCGATGAGAAAGGGATAGCAACACTTTTAGTTTGTCCTGTCAAATTAGTTTAGATTTGTGATATTGTAGAACAGAATTTGCACGATTATCGCCTTTGCTAAAAAGACACAATGCTGTTTTAAGGTTCTGTACTCGAAGGGTAACCTACGGAACCCTATTTCTAAGACTCCGCTGTCCGTCTGTCTGTCAGCGGGCTGTATCTCATGATCCGTAATAGGTAGACAGTTGAAATTTTCACAGATTGTGTATTTCTGTAGCCGCTATAACGACAAATAATAAAACTGAAGGGTCCTCCCTTACTAGCATTTTTTACTTTTTTGGGTTCCGTAACAGAACAGTTACCAACGGAAAATGTATCCTATGCGGCTCTACGCGGGCGAAGTCGAGGACATAAGGTAGTAAGCAAGGAAAACGAGTGTCTACGGCCTGTATGATAGTGTAGCGACCTCACGGCTACATAAACCAACGTTAGAAATCGACTAACTAGCAGGACAACATTCAACGAATGACGTCACAATCCTGCCACGCGCTAGCGAAGTTTTCTACGCAATTCAACATATATACAAGTTTCCGACTAGAACAGTCGGAGCCGCGGTTCCCCAGGCACAACACCCGCCTGGCTGGAAGATCTTCCCTTTGCGGGGGCTGAGCATGATCGCGTCGCTCGCCCCACACTGGTGGTGACCCCGACGTGATCATGCTTTTTTTTGGTTTATGTAGCCGTGAGGTCGCTACAATAGTAAACGGTCATCTTCCACACGAAAAACCGCCTGACGCAAAGACGACCAATTTCACGTAGAGTACAGTAATGCACAAAAGCGTTAACTGACAATATACTAGACCCCTAGGATTTTAAGCACGTTCAATTTTACAAATGTTCTCGAGTACACGAGAACGCTTTTAAACTAGAGTGTGCTTACGTCCTTGGAAATGAAACTTTTGTCAAAGGATGCTTTGTGCTGGATATGTGCGGTGTATGAGCGTGTATGAGTGTATGAATGGGTGTCAGAGACATGCAATAAGCTTGGCTCCAATAGTTTTTAAGTTTTGTTTTTTAAGATACTAGTTTTTACCAGGGATTTCGTCCAAGTATTACGTCAATTTCAATGATATTATACTTTCTATTAGCCTATGTCCTTCCCAAGGATTCAATCTATTTAATTTCCAAATTTCATTACAATCCGTTTAGCCGTTTAGAAGAAGGAAGCAAACAAACAGAGTTGCTTTCGCATTTAATATACTAGCGGCCCCTGCTTCGCACGGGTAGTCATTTATCAACTATTTTGTGTACCCGAGCGAAGCCGGAGCGGGCAGCTAGTATAATATATAGCCTTTGGCACTCAGTGATAATGTAGCTCTCTAACGGTGAAAGAATTTTTGAAATCGGTCCATTAGTTTCGGAGCCTATTCAATACAAACATACACGCCAAAATACAAATCTTTCCTCTATATAATATTAGTATAGACGTACCTAGTACCTTGCTATCCCTTTGAGATGGTAATACTTTACGTCCTATCAAATTAGGTTATTTTAATGATGTCTTACAAGAGAATTGGACAACATTATGGGTCGTTACCCGGCCACCCACTTTTTTCACCCACTAGTGGGTGGACGCCTGATCAAGAAATATAATATATATAAAATAATTATAATAATAATAATGCTTGGACATTATCACACAGCGCCATCTGGCCCCAAACTAAGCAAAGATACAAAACTTATATACTTTTTGTTTGTAAATACATACTTATAATACATACCAAACACCCAAACGCAAGGCAAACATATTTGTCACATAAATGATTGCCCTGGCGGGAATCGAACCCGCGACCTCTAGCGTAGCAGTCAGGTATACTAACCACTAGACCAGCGGTCTCGTCAACAACAGTGACCCGTCCACCCACCGACTTTAGGTGAGTAGTAGTCCAATGAAGATTCTCTATAGCGCTATTAACATCTTGATACATATTGCACAACGACATCTATGGGCAAAATTATAGACTAAATTTAAAACATTCGAAAAACATTAGAACATTATTGTTTATTGGGAATCCAGAATTTTATTGTTGGCAACCCTATTCGGTGCGTGCCAGCCACAGTGGACACATTAGCTCTTATTCAATTAGTCACGCTGGCAACACCCACTCGGAGCTACCACTAATTTCCTTTTGATGTATTTGGGACAATTTTTGTCCTGAATAAAAGTACTTGGGTGTAGCACGCACATTTACAAACCGAAAAATGTTAATTATAGGCTAGTTACACCCTGCGACTTCTGCATTTTTCTTTGATGTCCCAACGAATAATTCTTTGTAAAAAATTTCTACCTAAATAAATTGAAAACAGATTAAATTAGAGGTAGGGCGATTTGGGATATCCCGTGGGTTTTCCTATTTAAAATGGAGCCGCCCGACTGGGGACTGTACCTCCACCTTACAGAAGACCGCAATGAATTAACACTACTTAGTGTAGTTTTGTGTTTCTGCGGTAATAAAGGTTGCCAGTGCTCCACGAGGATACGCTGGGCTAGTAGTATTGCTGCTAGCACAATGAGTGCTCATCAACAACATGGTTGTCAACCCGTTAGTCATACCCCTGGTATTGCTAGCGGCTTAGGCTACGGTGTCTGCTTACCATCAGGTGGGCCGTATGCTTGTGTGCCACCTTAGTGGTATAAAAAAAAACTATTTACAAAAACAGAAGGTACAGTAGTACCTTCTGTTTTTGTAAATAGTTTTTTCTTCTTCTATAAGTAGGTAGCCTAGGTAGTAACCTAGGCTACCTACTTATAGATACAATCCTGTAAAGATGTTATTTGGTTAATAAATATATAAATAAACAAAAAAAGATCTGCCCGAAACCTGAATCAGGCGAATTTATAACTAACTTTCTAAATGAAAATCCTGTCGTTTATTATGTGTATTTAAAAAATATGTGAATGGGTGGAAAAGGTAGACATTGGACATAATAAAACAAATGACTGATGAAAACAGACAACAAACATATACAATGCCAGTAAAAGGAGAAGGCTAAGATCCAACTTTCCAGATCAAATCACCAAAGTAATAATGGTAAAGAGTACTCTGTACCGGCGGGCATGTATGAAGATATTGATGAATGTAGAAGAAGCAAACGAGGTATGTAAGTCTCGACTGAAATGGCGCTAGAGCACCATAGTATAGATACTCTCTGCCTACCACGTGAGGGACTAGACGTGATGATACGTATGTATGTCTAATTAGTCTAGTTATGATCTTCACGCCTTCCCACAAGGGGTTGTCAGAGGTTACAACGTGTGGGTTACAACACCCACTCTTCACCGAAGATAATTTGGTGCCAACGTGACAGATGGTGAGTCCGTCGCCGTCTCTTAGGCACTACATACGTCTTTGAATTTCTTCTCAGACGTGTGCAGGTTTCCTCACGATGTTCTCCACGCTCAAGCTCGTGGTGTGACTAACCACTGCACCTAAGTTAGAAAAAATCATTGGTACAGACCGGTGGGATTCGAACTTGCGTCGCTAGAATAGCAGAAAACGCTTCATACCACAAGGCCACCACGCCTTTAGTCTAGTTATGAGTGGAATTTTAATTAAATTCGTTAAGCCGAACCAACAAACACGCTTTCGTTACAAATGTTACAATACCTATAAGTAAGTAGGTCAAGTTACTTATATTAGTGAAGTCACTGACCTAAGCCGAACTGTTTTCAGCTGTGGTTCTTCAAATTGAGGGGACTATGGCAATACCAAGAAGTCTACTCCATATTAGAGCCCCTTTGCTTTTAATTATATAACTTTATTTAAACCACTAATTAGAAATTAAGTTTCCAATGCTATGTTTTCAAATTACTTTAATGTTTAATATGTATATGTCAGCGATAGCGCACATCAGGGAGCGCCATCTGTGCAGATCCACGGGGCAACAACCACAACGCTTGCTATTGGACAGGAAACCCGACCGGCCGACCCCACCGGTTCCTGAGAGTTGTAATTTGTAATGTAATTATAAAAAGTGTAGTGATTATATACGTACTTTTGCTATTTTGTTCAAATTCGCTCGAGTACCCACGACAGTGCCCACAGTACCTACGCCATCTTGAACAGAACCTGACAACTAGAAGGCCTAACTATAAACCTACTTCTGATGACGCGGATGCTTGCCGCGTCTACATATATTTAAAAAATATTTATTATTATTGTTATCACGCATTTATAGCTTGTTACGCCATCGCTACACATGAAGATCGCTGACTAAGTGTGGACATGGAATTTACCCATTCGCACAGAACCCACGTTCCCACGGTGCAGCAAATGCACGAGGCATCGAGTCAGCGATTTCTACGGAAAGTTACTTCAACCTGATCCTTTCACAGCAACTTAGTTTTATATCGTAATTAATTAATTTGTCATTGTTAACCTAGCATCGGTAACATTCAGACCATTGTAAATTAGAATTAGATTCAAGTTTAATTAAATATAATATAAAGTAATTTGGTTTTTTTTGGATCCTCCGGCTCCGACCTTCGTAATTAGCTTCACCTGTATGTATGTATGTATGAATGTATCGGAATCTTTCAACGTCATGTTCACCGACTTCAAGCCGTGTGATCATTGTGATAATTAGCACACGTATTAAGGACCGATGACAATACAATAATATCATAACTTTATCCTTATATCCTGATTTGTAAGTCTGTCAATAAATAAATAAATCCATACTAATATTATTATAACTCTGTTTGTTTGTTATCTTTTCACGACTAAACGGCTGAGCGGATCGTAATGAAATTTTACAAGGATATAGATTATATCCTGGCGAAGGACATAGGCTTATCTAGAACCACGCGTGACGCCACGGGTGGAAGCTAGTGTTATAATATTTTAAAGTGAATAGTCAACATAAACGTCCATAACTTTATTTCAAGCCCCAGTTTCGCACCCTTACATTACGCCACACCTCCCATAAGCCTGTTTATCACCACCACACCCACCACTTTCATGGTAATGGGTTCGCAAATTTTTTATTATGTTAGTTAGTTCGAGTTTTATTGTAATAGATATTTTTTCCACACAACATTTTTAGGGTTCCGTACCTTAAAAGTAAAATAGGAACCCTTTATGTGATATTTTTTGTTTGTCCGTCTGTCTGTCAAGAATTTTTATCTCAAAGTGTAGTTTTTTTTTCAAATGCGAATTTAATAAAAATATTCCTGAATCGTGCTGTTGAGTCGTGTTATTTCACTGCGGTCTTCCGTAAGGTAAATGTACAGTCCCCAGCCGGGCGGCTCCAATATTAATGGGAAAACCCACGGTAGATCCCAATTCGCCCTGCCTCTCTTTTTTTAGCTCGTTAGTGTGATTAATCACTGAAGTTAAGTTAAGAAATACTCATTGCTACTGGCCGGGGTTTGAACCTGGGCCCACCAGATGTCAGACCGTTGCTTCAACCACAAGGCCACCACGGCTCGTTTTTTTCCCGCAATTTTACATCCGCACTAAATTATCTTCATAAAGGAGAGCAAATGCGTTGTAATATTGCATTCCTTTCACAGACAAACAGACAACGTGTTACTTATTACCTCACTATGCTAGACGTGGATCGTGAGAAATTACTGCAACCGCCCGCTGTTTCCTCGCAAGGGAGGGACCGAGTCGAGATTTTGGAAAGTCGATAGTTTTCTTGTCTTCGTCGACAAAGGGACATTTTACAACGTAGCCGTTTTCTTTAAGGGGCTCGTAGCAAAGTTGTCATTGTATATCTATATTTGAAGTTAGCTTACCTTAACTATATGCAGGTTGGGTGGGTGATCATTCCATTCCGAGTAAACTCTGTGGCACGTTAAGTTGTCGATCCTTTTTGTCAATTAATATCTTTGTTCATCGTTAGAGACCTTTTTTTTATACCCCTAAGGTGGCACACAAGCATACGACCCACCTGATGGTAAGCAGTCACCGTAGACTATAGCCGCTAGCAATTCCAGGGATATCATAAACGAGTTGCCAACTGTCGGAGCCGACAAGAAAAAATCTTTACATTTCTTTAAATTTATTTTCTTACAATACGAATATATATGTTTTGCCGCCGAGCTAAGTAAGAAGCCGGCCGGCTCGGTTGGCTTAAAGTTGAACACGAGGGTGAGTGAGTTTTTTGCCGCCACTTGCTTGTCTTGACGTAAGATGACAGCGGCAGTTTGGCGTCAGTGAGTTGATGTCTTCTTCTTCTTCCTAAGTATGGCAATCAATCCCTTCAGGGACTATTTTTGCCAGTGTCGAGTGTTAGAGAATTTTCATGTTGCAAAATTTCTCGTGTTTGCCGCATTAAAATGCCTAGTGTCATGCATTCTAACGCCCAATGGAGTTTCTGGAGACAACCCACGGCAGTAGCAGATCGTAACACGCCTTTAGATTAGAGGTAACCTATTGACCAAAATGATAAATCACAACCCAAAAGTCGTATTATGGCATTATTTCCAATGCTCCTATAAATCAGTCACTAAATGAAACTTTACTGCACATATCGACACCAAAAATACACATTAAAGATCACTATAACACAATTTACGACACACTGGAAAAAATCTCAACCGCTCCGCCTGATTCCCGCCAAAAACTCCAATTGATGTCTGTCATATTGATGAATACCAATTTGTTGCCATTATTAAGATTATTTTATACCACTAAAGTGGCACACAAGCATACGGTCCACCTGATGGTAAGCAGTCACCGTAGCCTATAGCCGCTAGCAATACCAGGGATATCACTAACGAGTTGCCAACCATGTTGTTGATGAGAGTCACTGTGCTATATAGATATTCTTACTGCTAGCTTTCCGCTGATGAATGTAATTATTGTTACATGCTGCCTGGGTTCGAACCTAGACCCATCAAATAACAGGTCACTTCAACTACACGCAACCACAGCTTAAAAAATTACCATCGATCGTTAACACGCTGTTTATCGATACTGCCTTCGATACCCCATCACTAGTCGACCGGTACTAACCGATTGGTGTGAGTGCCGCTTTCACCACCAACTTTGAATAGTTCATATCATCGTATGTTTGCTATGATTTTAAAGTAATATAATAATATGTCTTCACGCCTTCCCCCAAGGGTCCCCGAAGGGGTAGGCAGAGGTTATAACACCCACTCTCCACCGAAGATAATTTGGTGTCAACGTGACAGACGGTGAGTCCGTCGCCGTCTCTTAGGCACTACATACGTCCTTGAATATCTTCTCAGTCGTATGCAGGTTTCCTCATGATGTTTCATTCACCGTAAAGCCCGTGGTGTGACTAAAATACATATTTTCTGTCAAATCTAAACTAACTAATATTTTAAAGAGGAAAGATTTGTATTTTTGTATTGAATAGGCTTCGAAACTACTGGACCGATTTTAAAAATTATTTCACCGTTAGAAAGCTAAATTATCACTGAGTAACATAAGCTATATATTATACTAGCTGCCCGCCCCGGTTTCGGACGGGTAGACAAAATAAATGTCTACCCGTGCGAAGCCGGGGAGGGCTCCTAGTTCACATATAGGATGATGGAGATTTCAAAATCAAAAAACCTTATGCAGTTTAGGCCCTAATAAGGCACTTATGAAGGTTTATGTTGCAAGTGTTATAAGTTAGTTGTGTGTCTGTCTGTGGCATCGTATCTCCTAAGCGGGTGATCAGATGATGATTTAGATATTTTTATTTCAAAGGTTACTTAATCGAGTTAAGCTATGATTTTTTTAGAGGATTTTTAGTCGAGGCTCTTTATATTTGTAATTTAGGTTGTATACATGTAATACTAGCCATCCACCCGGCTTCATTGGTTAATATAAACCTTTTAGGGCACATATTTTCTGCATTTGCGGTTGAAACTCTGGGTCCCTGGGGCCCGGATGCTCTTCAGTTTTTCAAGGAGGTCTCACGTCGGCTGGTTGAGGCCTCCCGTGACAGGCGCGCTCAGACAATCAGCATTGCTATCCAGCGTGACAATGCTGCCAGCATTCTTGGCACGCTCCCGCATGATTCCGGTTTGGGTCAGATCTTTTATCTATAAGTAGGTAGGTTAAGATATGATTTGTAAATAGTTTAACCTTTTATATTTTAATGTAATGATGTCTAACATTGATTTCTGTATGTATACTAGTTGGTAAGCCTTAAATAAATAAACTTCAAGAATCTCTCTGTCTATTAGTGAAAACCGCATTAAAATCCGTTGGGTAGTTTAAAAGATCTAAGCGTACAGATTTTGTTTTGATGTAGTGATTTTGCTTCTTACACTGAAATCACACTTAAGAGCCTATTTATGTAGAATGATTGTACCAAAGTAGGAAGGTTGTCCAACGCTCAGTATTCACAGAAACCCAACTTCTCTGAAACGTTGAACAAATTTAAATAATAATTTGTATGCTAATTGTGTTATTACTTCAATATTTATACAGTGTTACAGCTTTTCGTAGCGAAAGGCTTTAACGGACTCCCATTTCTGTAAAGATAACAAGTTTTTGAAGACTTGGTGGCCTTGTGGTTGAGCAACGGCCTGTCATCTGATGGGCCCAACTTCGAATCCCGGCCTGTACCAATGAGTTTTTCTAAGCTTAAGTACAGTGATTAATCACACAATGAGCTTTTAAAAAGAGAGGTAGGGCGATTTGGGATTTCCCGTGGGTTATTCCATTTAAATTGGAGCCGCCCGACTGGGCACTGTACCTCCGCCTTACAGAAGACCGCAGTGAAATAACACTACTTGATGTAGTGTTGTGTTCCACGAGGATTCGCTGGGCTAATAGTAATGCTGCTAGCACAGTGAGTCCTCATCAACAACATGGTAGGCAACCCGTTAGTGATACCCCTGGTATTGCTAGCGGCTATAAGCTACGGTGACTGCTTACCATCAGGTGGGCCGTATGCTTGTGTGACACCTTAGTGGTATAAAAAAAAGTTACATTACCAGCAATGTACAAGGAAAAAAAATTCTACGTACCTTAAATCTGCCGCATACTGCGTACTAGCTTTTACCCGCGACTTCGCCCGCGTATCAATATAATATTATAGCTTATGTTATTCAGTGATAATGTAGCTTTCTAACGGTGAAAGAATGTTTGAAATCGGTCCAGTAGTTTTTAAGTTTATTCGTTACATACATAAAAACAAATCTTTCCTTTTTATAATATTATTAGATTGCTTTTTGTGCAATTTAAAGGGGTTTATTTTTGGAATAAAAGTATGCCGTCAAAGGTTTTTGTATGTAGTTTTTGCGTGGTTGAATGACAAACAAACGCTAAAAAATAAGCCTAAGAAATAATGTGCGCTGAGCGACGCTTTAATAATCCTACTCCAAGGGAAAAAATGTCGCTTTATAAATGTGCTAGCACTAAATTTATTGGTTACATTAAAAACATTGGTGAATTTTTACCAAAAAATCAAATATTTTGCTACATATTACTTTATTGACACAAAACAGATTAAACTATTTACAAAAACATATCTTAACCTACCTACTTATAGATAAAAGATCTGACCCAAACCGGAATCATGCGGGAGCGTGCCCAGAATGCTGGCAGCTTTGCCACGCTGGATAGCAATGCTGATTCTCTGACAATAAGTCGAAATCAAAAAATCATACGTTCAGTTTAGGCCCTCTAATGACGCACTTATGAAGGCCTAAATTACCACCGGTTCGGAAAAAGCCACCTGAGAAGAACCGGCAAGAAACTCAGTGCTGTTTTTTTTCATGTAACAATCGTGATATAACAATCATAATTATCCTGCCCTTATCCTATATTATTTGTGGTCGGCGCAATATGTATTTCTTTTCCATCCTTCTCTATCAGCCGTCATCTCTGTTTCACTTCCTTCCTGGCAATGTCATCTTTCACACAGTCCATCCATATTTTCTTAGGTCTACCTCGACCCCTGTACCCGTCGTCCACATTCATACATAAAACCTTAAAATCCTGATATAAGAATGTTTAACAAAATTCTTCTTGACATATGTATTTACAAATATCAAAATTAAAGCTACCAGTTTTTAAAGTAACACCTTCCTCGTCAATTGTACATAGCCGGTGAAGGGTGCAGCCTACCACTCCTTTCATACGACTCCGCCCCCCTTCCATTGTGGTTTGATACGACACGCAAACTTACCGGACAAACATTTTATCAACACGCTTTATAAATAACGAAACTAGGTCGCAAATAAGGATAGGCCGTGAAAACCCAAAGTCGAAATCCTACTAATATTATAAATTTTGTGAGTATGGATGGATGGATGTTTGTTACTCTTTCACGCAAAAACTACTCAACGGATTTGCATGAAATTTTGAACACAGATAATTTATAACCTGGATTAACACATAGGATACTTTTTATCCCGGGAAAATTTTAGGTTCCTCTGAGATTCTAAGCTTAACGCGAACATAAGTCGCGGGCAGAAGCTAGTGAAAAATAAACGATAAATTCAATAAGTTATTACAAGGGAATATTATAAGTAGATTTAATTAATCAATAAACACAGTTTGTAATTCTATGCCTTACGTTTCCCAACGTGAAGCTATTACTACCAACACTACAAAAATCCCAAACAAATCATTTAGTACATATTTTATAGCGGCCTCAATTTAAATCTAAAGGGAATGTCTAAAAGGAATAACTAGCTTTCATAAGAAAAAATATAACGTAAAAACAAGCGCGAGTCGGACTCGCGCAACGAGGGTTCCGTACACTTACTCTAACAGCGCGATTCAGGAATATTTTCTTACTTAATTCGCATTAAAAAAAAAACCTTTTGCAGTTTTCAGATTTTTTCCTTTGCTTGTGCTGTAAGACTTCTTGCCAAATTTCATGATTCTAGGTCAACGGGAAGTACCATATAGGTTTTGATTCCCTTGCGAAATCGCAAAATAGGCGAAAATTTGCGGCATAATGGTCAATATATCTTTTCTTCATATTGACTTACTATAGGGGTTCCTTTTTCCTTCTAAGGTACGGAACCCTAAAACCCCTCGAAAACTCATCAAGATAAATTCCAAAATTGGTTTCAACAATAAACAAATTTAATCCAACGCTCGCGTGTTTACGAACGCACGCGATGCCATCCGCCATTTTGAATATCAAACGTTGTTCTACATCTGTTTGTATCTAGCCAATCTTGTGTCTAGACTTTGTATATTAAATCTAGAAAGCTCCAAAGGAGTTTGATCGATAACTTCTGCGGTATATTTTCGCAATAGTAATACAGCCGTGGTGGCCTTGTGGTAGAAGCAACGGCCTATCATCTGTAGGGCCCAAACCCCGGCCCGTAACAATGAGATTTTCTAAGCTAAGAAGAGTGATTATTTACACGCTTAAAAAGAAAGGTAGAAATGGTACCTCCCGTGGGTTTTCCATTAGAATTGGAGCCGCCCAGCTGGGGACTGTACCTACACCTTACAGATTACCGCAGTCAAATAACACTAGTTTGATGTAATAAGAACTGAGTTGAAGTGTCAAATATCCTATTTAAAATGTCAAATATCCTATTTAAAGTGTCAAATATCCTATTTAAAGTGTCAAATATCCTATTTGAAGTAAGACACAGGGGTCCCGTTAAAATGTTGTTTATTGCACCCATTCTGAAGTTAATGGTGCATTAAATGTAAACCGTGTTTTAACTGCAAGGGAATAAAACGCACCGTTCAATTTGATGGATTTATTGTTTAAAGTGAATAATGGTCCTGTTTTAATTTACGATACACTGTTTATATTTTAATGGGATAATTAAACGCTTGACGTGACAGTATGTGTGTACACCTGATGGTAAGCGGTCACCTATGGACGCTAGCAATATTAGGGATATCATTCGCGCATTGCCGATGCCAGATTCAGATATCTCTTCGCCTTTCTTGTAGAACCTCATGGTGTACTCCTTTGGGAAAACCTCGGCGGGGAGTTCATTCCACAATTCTACCTTAGGGCTGTGTTCCAGCGGTGAGTCAGGTCACCAGGGCTCCTTGAGGAAGGTCCACACGACACAATTAAAAGAGTAATTGTTGAGTTTCTTGCCGGATTCTTGTCAGCAAAAACGACCTTCCGAATCCGGCGGTAGATTCTGACGATTTGAAAGTGCTGTAAAGTCTAGTCAAATAAAGTTGATTTTGAGTTTGATCTTGACGCGACGCGACAGAAATATGTTTGGGCGTTTGCTTACTAACCGTGCGAAGCCGGGTCGCGTCGCTAGTTGTACGTATAAATACGAAGATTGCTTCCACTTTCACCATTCAGTGAAATGTCTATCAATCAATATAGCCTTCGACCTTTCATGGAGAAAGCTTTTCACACGAGGTTTATGCACAATTATATTTACTTGTTGCATTGAGTATAACTGTTATTCGTTAAATTGATGAGTCAGGAAATTTAAAGTGATAGTATTTATATTGGCACGCAAGCGTAAGGTTCTCTGATGGTAAGCAGTCACCGTAGCCTATATACGCTAACAATTTTCCTTTCCAGTGACAATTTGAGAAAACTATTTATGTAAGGTCAGGTTTTGTTCATAATAAAGTGTCCGATTGAGCGGAAATTTGTTATACCTACACGTTTGGTTCCCATTACAATACATGATTACCTAAATACCGCCATATTTAATCCAATATGGCAACCTATAATTATTTTAAGTGTCCGATACTGGTATATAAGAAAAGGTATTTTTACCAACTGGTTTTTTGAGACCTCATATTTAATAGCTAAAACAACCCGAAAAACACGTGATAGGTCGTGAAAGACACATATTTAAGTCCAAACCCTGGACCTTCAAATCTCATTTGGGTCCCAAATTGACGTATATAGTAAGGCCATAGTTCTCTTTCAGTAGCCCTAGCAACGACAATTTTTGATAACGTTTTCGTATCGCCTTCGACTATTTTTGTACGAGCAGAACAGCGCTGCGGCGGTGAAAAGTGGAACTAAAAACTATTATATAAATTTTGACGTTTCGCGAGTTACGTTTTGAAATACGCAGTCGCAAATTATTATAGCTCGGGCCGCAGCTTCCACTCTGCAACCAATATCCGAAAAGTTGTCACAGCGGGCGGTTGACATGCTATCTACTTTGACAGACGCGCCGCCATTTTGAAAATGAAAATGTCTGCGCGGGAAAGTTTAATAAGGGCTGTCAACACAGTCCACAGATAACAGAAGGGCAAGAGAAACAATTTATTCAATGTATTTATATTGTTACTAGCTTCTTCGCGAATTAGTCCGCGCTGAGCTTAGAATCCCAGAGAAATCTAACATTTTCCCGGGATATAAACTATCTGTGTTCCAAATTTCATCCAAATCCGTTGAGTAGTTTTTGCGTGAAAGAGTATCAAACATCCATCCATCCATCCATACTCACAAACTTCCCATTTATAATATTAGTAGGATATGATTACGTACTTAACAAAATCTTATCTTAAAACTATTTTCATTCATTGTCATTCTGATAAATCTCATCTCATGTCATCATTGCAATTAAAAGTTTACTCCCGATTTCATTTGCTAATTGAAACCAATTTTTACACATACATATATTGGTGCCAATTCTGTTGTTCAAAATTACTAAACTTAACTAATTTGACAGGTCTAAAAATATTGCCATCCTTATCTAACCCCGCACATTAGAAAGGAATAGCAAGATTTTTAGAACTGTCATATTAATTAAGTTTAGTAATTTTGAACAACAGAATCGATACCGATATCTATTGATAGAAACGAAATAGGATATTTAGAATTATAATCATAGCCGAGAACAACGCAAATAATACTTTTTCATTACAATAGGAAAGCAATCAATGTTAAATTAACCGACTCTGTTAAATTAAAATCTAATTCCCAGTTTCGCAGCGCTTCGAGCACGCATTACCATAAAGGACAAAAAGGGTAAAGACGGAAATACGTGACTCATTCCTTACGCAACCTGTTAGATGTCAGAGCGCGTGTATGAACAAGTCATACATGAGTATGACTAACAATTCGATTGCTTGCCGATAAGCTGCAGGCATTAATGTCACTAGCTACAGTGCCCTTCACACCGGAACACAGTGTAGTGTACGTACACTAGTGCTTGGCGGCAGAATATCTGACACTGCGGTGGTACCCATCTAGCCGGACTCTTGCAATAAGAGGCCTACCACCTAGTACCTAGTCTCTTATGGCCAGTAATGTCACTAACTCATAGTTAATATTCAATTAATGAAGCTCATAAAATAAATTTGATCGTTTGGTTTTCGCCTCTCCTCGTGGGGTTTAAACTCTGTGCTTTAATGTACAACAACGTTGCGTGTTGCCAATGTATTCCCCATGGAATTCGCAGCCATGACTCGGCCATCTCGGTCATCTGACATTGTCAACTGTCATCCGCCATTTAATTTAATTTTTAGAAGTCATCCTTTCGTTTTATTGTCGGCTAATTATCTAAATAAAATTGATGTAGTGAACTCATCCTAATTAATATGTAATTAAATATTTTTTTACAGAAATGTATGAATTTTTACTCTTATGTTCGTACACACATTACTCAGGCTCCGTGCCATAGTCCACAGTGGCCAGTGCGGGCGGTGGACTTCACACACGGCTTTGATACTCTTCTCACACGTATGCAGGTTTCCTCACCATGTTCACACACACATTACTCAGGCTCCGTGCCATAGTCCACAGTGGCCAGTGCGGGCGGTGGACTTCTCACACGGCTTTGATACTCTTCTCACACGTATGCAGGTTTCCTCACCATGTTCACACACACATTACTCAGGCTCCGTGCCATAGTCCACAGTGGCCAGTGCGGGCGGTGGACTTCACACACGGCTTTGATACTCTTCTCACACGTATGCAGGTTTCCTCACCATGTTCACACACACATTACTCAGGCTCCGTGCCATAGTCCACAGTGGCCAGTGCGGGCGGTGGACTTCACACACGGCTTTGATACTCTTCTCACACGTATGCAGGTTTCCTCACCATGTTCACACACATTACTCAGGCTCCGTGCTATAGTCCACAGTGGCCAGTGCGGGCGGTGGACTTCACACACGGCTTTGATACTCTTCTCACACGTATGCAGGTTTCCTCAGCATATTACCACAATCTTTAAGAATGGTATTAGTAATGTTAAGAACAGGTTTTTTGTCAATAACACATTATATGCAAATAAGCCACCGCCGCGATAAACATGGGTTCATACAGTCGTAGGTGGATGTTGAAGTCGAATTTATTTAACCGTGACTCAGCTATGCACTTGGCTTGTCTCGTTGAGGTCCTAGCTTAAATTCCCAGCAGCATTAGCTATCTAGAGCCTTAGGTTGGAGTTTCATGTCGTTTCTTCTATTGTGTCGTTCGGTCCCTAGAGATGACTATTGTAAGTTATGCTCTCTTTTTAGAAACTATATCATATATATAACTATATATATATATATATATATAGAGCTAAAAATAAACAAAGTTTTAAATAGGGGAGCTCCCTTAAATTTTTATTTATTATTGTTTTTAGTATTTGTTGTTATAGCGCCAACAGAAATGCACATTCTGTCAAAATGACATCATCCATTTTGGTCCAAATCTGAAAGTGGCGGCCAACGCATTTTTTTGTATATTCTGTTAGAGCTTGCCCGTCTGTATATTTATTACTGTGACACCAAATGACCAAACCTATAGATCCATTGACTTTCATTTTTGTTGAAAATAGGAATTCAAAATAACCATGTAATAAATGCACAGACGGACAAGCTCTAACAGAATATACAAAAAATATGTTGGCACTTTCAGATTTGGACCAAATCTCTATGAAACATGGATGATGTCCTTTCAATTGTCGACATATGACGGACGGACAGACAGCAAAGTCTTAGTAATAGAATTCCGTAGGTCACAATCGGATGCGGAGCCTTAAAAAAAGGAATGACGTTTTGTATCAACTCTAATTCTACCAACTTCCATTTAAAAGTATGTCAAATTCATCAGCTCAATGAATCATTGTTTATTCGATTAATCAATCGATTTGTAATCGAGTGACCAGTCGATGCATCATTCGATTAGTGTCGATAGCACGACAAGTAACATTAATGCTTTTTATTAATGTGTTTTTAATAGTTAATCATGGGATGTGTACAATCACTTTGTACATTTACTTGTTTGTCTTCGATAGCGCACATCAGGCAGCGCCATCTGTGCAGATCCACGGGGCAACAACCACAACGCTTGCTATTGGACAGGAAACCCGAGCGGCCGACCCCACCGGCTCGTACGCGATCGTTGGCAGAAAGCGGAGTGCACCGGCCAGTGTATAACCTACAGGCCGCCACGATAGACGGACCTTCTTATTTGTTAGAGCCAAGCCAACGCACGTGTTAGTTTCCTGCGAGTTGTAATTGTAAAAAGAGTAAAGTGATTATCTACGTACTTTTGCTATTTTGTTCAAATTCGCTCGAGTACCCACGACAATGCCAACAGTACCTACGCCATCTTGAACAGAACCTGACAACTAGAAGGCCTAACTATAAACCTACTTCTGATGACGCGGATGCTTGCCGCGTCTACATGTTAAATACTAGCAAACTCGTAGAGCACTGGCAACCTTACTCACCGCAGAAACACAACACTACATCAAAGTAGTGTTATTTCACTGCGGTCTTCTGTAAGGTGGAGGTACAGTCCCCAGTCGGGCAGCTCCAATTTTTGATGGGAAAACCCGAATCGCCCTACCTCTCTTAGATAAAACTCATTGGTACAGGCCGGGGTTTGAGCTTGGAACCATCAGATGACAGGCTGTTGCTTCAACCAACGCCACATACGGCTACACAATTCAGAAAAATCGTTTAATAGTTTCCTAATTTATCGCGTTCAGACAGACCGACGCCGCGAGGACTTTGTTTTATGTAGTGATAATGTAATGTTTACATTGAGTTGGGATCGACAAATATTTTACTTTATCAACACAAATATGTATATATCAAAGTGTACATACGTACATACCATCACGCCAAGTCCCTCACGCGGTAGGCAGGGGTAGGCAGAGAGTATAGACCGACATTTCACTAGACTTGCACACCTCTTTTGCTTCTTCTACATTGTAGGATTCGTAGATTCTCAAAGTATTGACCGCCCCCCAGTGGGCGCTGAGATTTTCCGAAGGGGCGCTTGAGGCTTATTTAATGGGGGCGCAAAATAAAAAGATGTTGCAAATTATAATGCAATGTTAAATTATATTTTAACTAAATACTAAATGTCTCTAACTAAGCTAACTAAACTCAAAATAAGTTTTTTTTTTTTTTTTTTTATATATAAGATTAGTTTTCCTGTAGTTTTAGATTGTATTATTATTGTCCCTTATATTACGTGTTTTCCATGTCATGAATAATAATAATAATAATAATAATGCTTGGACATTATCACACAGCGCCATCTGGCCCCAAACTAAGCAAAGCTTGTACTATGGGAACCGGTAGCTGATACAATACTTATATACTTTTTTTTTTTTTGTAAATACATACTTATAATACATACCAAACACCCAAACGCGAGGCAAACATATTTGTCACATAAATGTTTGCCCTGGCGGGAATCGAACCCGAATTGAAAAAAATGAATTAAAAAAAAGTAAGCTTACCTAAGCCGTTAATGTTCATTACCGTATATCTATATCTATGTATAAAAATAATTCCCTATTACATAGAACGTAGTATATTACCTACTCTGAGCTATTTCCCTTGGTCACGGCATCACGGGAGAAGACCGATTTCGCTTATTCTTTTTATTGTTTGTTATTGTCAAGAGAAATTTTAAAATTATAACACATTTTTAAGCAACATTTTTAATTTTGGGATAAACCAAAAGTATTTTTTTCTATAGTGTATTTGACATATGAATAGCTAAGACAAGACGTCTGTCGGGACAATTAGTGTTCCTAAAAAAAAATTAGGTGAAGTATTTCTGTGGGTGTTGGGTGCGTATATATTTTTCTACACCAAAAAAGTTTGAGAAACACTTATCTTCAATCTTTTCTTACATGCCTGAGGTTCTGATACTCTACACCTTTGCTTTGTATTAGTGATACGACACGGCATTGCCAGCGTCCAAAGGAAAGCCGTTACCATGAGTGACGTAACTTTTTAGCCACTTTAGTAGAAAAAAAACTATCACAGTACTAATATTGAAATTTAACTTTCACGCGTGACCGAGTCGAACGGTATTTAGCGGTTGCAACTTTTACCGAATTTAGTAGAAATTATTATACCGCGAGTTATTTGTTGATAAGCGTAAAATGTTTTTGTAATATAAGATTCCGTACGTACAGCTTCACAAGCATACTCACTACTCAGTGTTGGTTATTACCAGATATATGCCGTTAGCAAAACCGACAGCGGATTATTTTTAAATCATTTTTTATACCACTATTTTATAACAACAGGGTTGCAACTCGTTAGTGATACCCCTGGTATTGCTAGCGGCTACAGGCTACGGTGACTGCTTACCGTCAGGTGGGCCGTATGCTTGTGTGCCTTATTGGTATAAAAATAAAGAGGCTTTAAACTACATAAGTAACTTAATAAGTTGGTCGTAGAAGCTGTTCAAAATTAATATAATAACATCATAATCAAGTCAACCATTGCAATTCAGCGTGGCAATGCCGCCAGCCTTCTTGGCACACTTCCCCGTGACAGTGGTTCGGGACAATTATTTTACGTGTAGGTAAGTATTGTTCTTCTTAGTTTAGTTTATTATAAGTTTTTAATTCCTTCAGATATTACGTACCTAATAAAGTTAAACTTAAGAAATTAGTTTTCCGATATGTTTATATATTTGAACGTGTAATATTAGTACCAACATATAATAATAAAGTTATAAAATATATAAAAAAAAAGTCAACCAGCATATAATTATAAATATATTATCCATCATGCACAAGGGCTTTTGATCTATCAATATAACCCTAAAACACGAATATTATTTTGCCCACCTTTCATTTGGCCGGAAGTGACGAGATACAGTAATTACGGTAACGGTCGTCACTTCCGTCGAACCGACACGCTACGGTGGCCACATGCACTGAACCATCAGGAGTTTGTTTTACCCCATCAGTTTTACGAGTCGATTGTCTGACTTTGCTACCACTCCTGCGACGCACGGCTGAGCATTCGGTGAAGAAAATCTATCAAATGTATCCCACAGCTGCTAAACACCTCCATCGACCATCGGTCCTTCCACAGACGTCACCAGCCCACTGACACTTCAGCTTGCTGATCCTATACTAAGTTAGCCACTCCGCGGTCTGCACTCTAGGACACGTCTGCTCCATCGACCATCGGTCCTTCCACAGACGTCACCAGCCCACTGACACTTCAGCTTGCTGATCCTATACTAAGTTAGCCACTCCGCGGTCTGCACTCTAGGACACGTCTGCTCCATCGACCATCGGTCCTTCCACAGACGTCACCAGCCCACTGACACTTCAGCTTGCTGATCCTACACTACATTAGCCACTCCGCGGTCTGCACTCTATGACACGTCTGCTCCATCGACCATCGGTCCTTCCACAGACGTCACCAGCTCAGTGACACTTCATTTAACTTTCATCTTTAATATAAAAATGAATCGCTGAATGTGTTGCTAAGCTCAAATCACGAGAACAGCTGAACCGAAATCGCTAATTCTTTTTTTAGAATATTCCTTGATGTACGAGGATGGTACTTACGGAGAAAAAAATTAAAAAAAAATGCCTGAATAAGTCTAAAAACGGATAGACAAAATATTTGTTAAATGTGTACCCGTGTGTATCATGGTATGGGCATGTCATGCGGAGCAATGAAGATAACGTGGTAAGAGAGGTTTTGTGTATGAATGTGGACGGGTACAGGGGTCGAGGTAGACCTAAGAAAAAAAAATGGATTGTGTGAAAGATGACATGGCCAGAAAGGAAGTGAATACAGAGATGACGGCTGATAAAGAAGGATGGAAGAGAAATACACATAGCACAAATAATAATAGCTGTTCGGGAAGTACCAAAATTTAATTCAAAATAACTACTTTATGGTCACCATTATGCATTTTAATCGTCAACCATCCATCTGTGGATAGCGACCCCATTGTATGGATCGTTGCGCGTTATACTTACGGTCGTATTACAACTGTTATTTCTGTATTCATCGATCTACATATTATTTATTATCTTGTTCACTTCACACACATCTTGCGTTCCTCAGGGAGACATATTAGGACCGCATGTCTTGAGATTAGGTATATTTATACCGATAAACGTATCATTTTTGGGTTTCGTAGCTTAAAATAAACATATTACAAATATAAATTACAAGCTGTTACCAGTGACTTCGTTGCATTCGTTGCAAGACAAAATATAGCCATGTTTTTCACCAGGATATAATTTACCTCCTTGTAAATTTTTATCACGATTCGTTCAGCCGTTTAGTCGTAAAAAGGTAACAAACAGACAGAGTTACTTTCGCATTTATAATATTAGTATGGATGGAGGATAGTATCGCTAGAAGCTTTATTAATTAGTGACAAGTCAAATCAATTGAATTCTGGCCGCAAATTATTTTAGTTAGACATCTCACAAAAAAGCAAATAAATTACCCTTTAATCCCAGCTTCGGTCAACTTGAATTTAAGTTTGTTTTTAAGTGCTCCACGAGGATACGCTGGCCTGTAATGCTAGAACAGTGTATCCTCATCAACAACAGGGTTGACAACCCGTTAGTGATATCCCCTGGTATTGCTAGCGGCTATAGGCTACGGTGACAGCTTACCATCAGGCGGGCCGTATGCTTGTGTGCCACGTTAGTGGTATAATTTTTTTTCAATATTTCCTCAATAGCTCTATTCCAAATCTACATAAATAACTGACATGAATAATGTATTGAAAATAAAATAAGATTAAATTGAACCAAGCCCGGGCCCGCACCTGTCGCGACATTTGGTCGGCTGAGAAAGATACCTCCATTCTACATCAAATCTTATTAACCAATTTATAAGGTTGATTTTCAGAGGTGTCTTTTAAATTATTATTTCAAAGGGATTTGGTGGGATTGCGGTGTTTTTCGAAAAGAAAAGGAGTATTGAGTGGAAAGTTTGAAGCCTCCAATAAGGGACAGAATTTGAGATTCTGTAACGCACAATTATTTTAGTGTGTAGCGACCTCACCGCTACATAAACCAACGTTAGAAATCTACTAACTAACAGGACAACATTCAACGAATGACAACTACATACGTCACAATCCTGCCACGCGCTAGCAAAGTTTTCTACGCCATTCAACATATATACAAGTTTCCGACTAGAACAGTCGGAGCCGCGGTTCTCCAGGCACAACACCCGCCTGGCTGGAAGATCTTCCCTTTGTGGTGGCTGAGCATGATCGCCTCGCTCGCCCCACAAGTGTAACCAGTATTCTTTACAATCGTACCTCTTACCATCGACGGGGAATAATATAGCTAGCCTTAAGCACATGGGAAAAGGCCACCATGTCTTAAAATACTATTAACCTGACAGTACGTTTATCTACGATTTATGGATTGTTCAATAACATTTTTCCTTATTGTACATATTTTAACTGCTATGTTAGTTAAAGTCAATTATGGTCTAAATCTGAAAGTCCCGGCCATCGCAATGTTTTTGTAGATAGAGCTTAGAGCTTGCCCGTTCATACATTTAGTACTATTAACATAGCAAATAAAATAAAATCATCGACACTGGTCTTACTACAACCATTGACGATGATTGTATTTGAGTTTGATGATGTGAATATTCTTGTTTTTTTGTTGAAAATTGGAATTCAAAATAACCAAAACAAATCCTGTAATGTCCAACTTTGGTGTCATAGTAATAAATGCTCAGACAAGCGCTAACAGAATATACAAAAAAAAATACCGGCCGGCACTTTCAGATTTGGACCAAATCTTTATGAAACGTGGTCCATTACTAGATATTTTGACAGGTATAGTAATCTTTGGAAATAAAATATTACTCTTACCGATACAAGGAGTTATTTCTCGGCGAATAGAAGAAGTATTACCTGAAAGGAACAATAAAAGTTAATTAATATGTATTGAATATTGGGCAGATTATGCAAGTCAAGAGTGACGCGCTCTATACTCTCTGCCTACCCCGTGAGGGACTTGGCGTGAATCAAACATGCGCAAAGGATCAGCTTTGCCATACAAGAGCAATGCTGCCAGCCTTCTTGGCACCCTCCCGCGTGACAGCGATTTGGGACAAGGGTTAGTTTATTCCTCTTTTTCTCCTTTATTTTAAGTTTAAAGCATTCTGTGTAAATTTAATATGATATTTTAAGGGCCGCTTGCAATAATAAAAAACTTTTCTAACAAAGAAGCCACTAAGCTTGTTCCTTTCAATAAAAATGTGATACCATCAGATTGCAGACAAAGGTATCCATTTTTAGAAATGAAGCTTATATGCAAATATAGTGACGAATGCCAGCCAGTGTGGCCGCAAGAAGCGCGGGCCTATAAGCTGAGCGGGTGCGGGGGCGATTCATCCGAGTCTTGTTAATATAAAAAAAAACCTTCGCAAATGTATTTAACTAATAATCCTGAATATTAGGATACTTTTATGGAATTATTATAAGATAAGATAAATAATAATAAGATAAAAAACTCTTTATTTTACACCAGTATTGGTAATAACAAAACAAAATAAATTATACAATGCATAACGGTACAATTGGCGGCCTTATCACAAGATGTGATCTCTTCCAGACAACCTGGGTAGTGACTGGAGAATGGAGTATGAGACTGGGTAGTTGCCGTTGTTATCATCCTTCCTTATTTTTTTTTATACCACTAAGGTGGCACACAAGCATACGGCCCCCTGATGGTAAACAGTCACCGTAGCCTAAAGCCGCTAGCAATACCAGGGATATCACTAACGAGTTGCCAACCCTGTTATTGATGAGGAGTAACTGTGCTAGCAGCATTACTACTAGCGCAGCGTATCCTCGTGGAGCACTGACAACCTTACTTACCGCAGAAACAACACTACATCAAGTAGTGTTATTTTATGGCGGTCTTCTGTAAGGTGGAGGTACAGTCCCAAGCCGGGCTCTAATATTAATGGGAAAACCCACGGGATATCCCAAAGCACCCTACCTCTTTTAATACGTGTGCTTCGAAATGACGAGTCGGTGAAAATTCGGTTGAAAGATTCCGTTATATAGGTACATACAGCTGAAGTTAATAAAAGTGAAACAAGGCGGAGTCGACATCTATATACCCCTCTAAAGTATGTTTAGATGTCCATACCTAATTCCAGTAACATTGCCAGCAGCATTGCTATCCAGCGTGGCAATGCTGCCAGCATTCTTGGCACGCTCCCGCATGATTCTGGTTTGGGTCAGATCTTTTATCTATAAGTAGGTAGGTTAAGATACGTTTTTGTAAATAGTTTAATCTTTTTTGTGTCAGTAATATAAGTTTGTCATTATACATTTTCAATAATTAAATACCTGCATATTAGTGGTAGATGATTTATTGTTCTCCGGTGGTAGATTCTGACGATTTGAAAGTACTTATTTGTAAATATTTGAATATACAGAAATAAATTTAGAAAACTGAGCATATACCTAATAAGGACAATATATAAGAGAGCATTGATATCGATTATGGACAATAAAATCGAATAAGTGGTCGTTTTAACAATCAAACTTACTGGCTCGGCTCGTTTTAGAACGCCAATTAATAAGTGGACGGCGTATTTTCACATTTATTATATGATCCTAATCGTAAAACAACTTTATACGAATACATCAAACATTTGCGTTTAATAACGGTTATTAAAGTTTACTTTATCATTAAGTAAATAAAGTAGAAAATTCAGGTTCAACTGTAAATCAAGCTATCAATGAATCACGTGCCGAATGACTAAGAAATTGAGAAAACTATTTCAAGAAATACCCACTTTCCTTATGGGTACCGTTGATTACGATATTTATCGAATCACTCAGACGAAACGAGGGCCTGCAGTGTTATTTCATGGTAAGGCTTGGATTTTAAGGTAGACTCGAATTACTTTGAAGGCTTTTGCTGAAAACCAGCTTGTAGCCGTATTTGCTAATCGTTGACTGGTCTCCTGCGACACAAGCTGCGCTTAGTGCAGGGACCATCGGAACATGTGTACACTGGACTCTTTATCACTCAATAAACTATTTTTATTATTATAGCTCATCGGTCTGGCTTAAGTCTGAGCTGAAGACAGCTAATGTCGGTTTATAGCAACACCTTGTCTCATTTACGCAAGAATTAATCTTGCTACCACTTAATCTATATAGTAGGGGAGCCCACGATGCTAAATGGGGATTTACTCGAGCGTCATAGAGACCTATTAGGTTGCAAAGCTTAGATGATAAAAAGAAAAAAATGTTATATAATATATACCTTTTCATCGGTGGGGGAAGCGGCTATAGATTTTTAAATATGTAAAAAAACTGTTGCATGGACATACTCGAGCGCGTCAGATATTGATAGCATCAATGTCCTACGTATTATTAATGATGTACGTATGTTAATCTGATCATTTGCATGATGCGGGAGGTTGTACGTAAGGGTTAAAAATGAAAAAAAAATATTTATCGAGCGCGTCAGATTTTCTAAGGGGTTGTTAAGTGCACCATAAAAAAGCTCTCAATCAAATCAAATAATCTGACGATTTCGATTTGACGCAAACTCGCGGCTATTATTATAATGTGCGAAAAAAAATTGCCATTTCGAAATACTCAAGCGCGTCAGATTAAGATATATGTTGTTCATCTTATTGTTCTAGACGTGCAGTCTCATAATCTGACGATTATCTAAAGGGATTCGCCTAATCCGATAATAAAAATTTTTTTTTCAATTTTTAAAATCATTGAACATAATTAATTGAGAAGCTCAGGAAATAGCATGCAAATAAATAAGTGTATGTTTTTTGAGTAGAATACTTGTATTTATAAGAAAATATTTTTTAAAAAATGCCCAAAGGCGTAGAAACGCGGAGGGAAATATAGGTATCACCCAGCTGCACGCACTAAACTTTATCGACGATTCTTTATTATTTCGGCTTACGGAAATCGTCAGATTATATATTTTTCGTCATCCTTGAATTATTTCGTTCAAAATAAAAAAAAATTGGCTACGCTCGAGAATGTCGAGATGACGTTTTTATTTTACAACTTTGCTGCCCTCCCCTTTCTTTACGTCACTCTCAAATTGTCAGATTAGTGGAATATACACTTTTTAGCAAGTAATTAACTCACCCTAATAATTAATCTGACGCGCTCGAGAATTTCTAATGATCAATTTATTTTTACTAATCTGATCCTTTATCCTTCACGGGCGGCCTTATATATGGGGCTCATATTTGGTGGAGGTACATAACCGGATACAAGGTATCGCCCTGTATATTAATCTGCCGCGCTTTAGTAAATCCTGAAATCCCCGCTTGGGCTCCCCTTCTAATACTAATATTGTAAAGAGGAAAGATTTGTATTCTTGTATGTGTGTATGTTTGTATGGAAAAGGCTCCGAAACTACTGGATCGATTTAAAAAATCTGTTACCGTTTGAAACCTACATAATTACTGAGTAAGATAGGCTATATATTATACTAGCTGCCCGCCCCGGCTTCGCACGGGTGGACAATATACTTGATAAATGTCTACCTGCTGTATATAAATAATAAATAATTGACATAAAAAAACATGGTTGTCTTGTGGTATAAAGCGTGTCCTGCCACTCTAGTGACACATGTTCTTCGGCTTCCTGTAACACACTTCCGTCCCTTTTCACAGATTGCAGGAAAGATAGCACATCAATTATTTCCTAGTAGCAGTGTGTGACAACTCGCTTCAAAAATTCAGTATCTATTCATACTGATTTTCAGGTTGACTCATCAAATAACTTCCCATTTTGTATGAACGACGATACGGTATAATTGAGCGATTATTTTTTAATTTGCAATAGTTTAGGTGATTGTAAGCCACTTGTCGTCAATTCTGCACGCTATTCTCTTGGCCACACACGATTTCGTAAGAACAATGCATTGCCGACTTGCGATTAATTCGCTGACTGAATAATAAATGAAAAATTCTTGCCCAAGGAATAATCATTATTCTTTTTGTAAATACATTATTACAGGTGTAGGTAAATAACCGCGATGGAAACACGGATTTTTATCAGGCAGTACATAATTCATAATAATAATATAAATGCGAAATTAACTGTTTGTTCGTTACCTTATCACGACTAAACGGCTGAACGGATCGTAATGAAATTTGGCAATGAGATAGATTATAACCTGGGGAAGGATATAGGCTATAGTATAGTATATCTTTATCTAAGACCACGCGGGAAAAAGCTAGTAATCTTATATCTTTCTAAAATTCATGGAGTCTTATAAGGTCCGTTTAATAAGAAATTTATAAATTCTTTCACCAACAGAATGCTATGTTATCACTGAGTAATATAGGCTATATCGATAAGTGGACGCAGTCGCGGTAAAAAAAGCTAGTTTTAAAAAGCATAGATAGACGTATTCTAAAAAATATTTCACCAACGTAATGCCATATTATCACTGGGTAGCATAGGCTAGCGGCCGGCCCCGGTTTCGCACGTGTAGACTAGACATTTATCAAATATTTTGTCTACCCATGCAAGGCCGGGGCGGGCAGCTAGTATAATATATAGCCTATGTTACTCAGTGATAATGTACGTTTCTAACGGTGAAAGAATTTTTGAAATCGGTCCAGTAGTTTCGGAGAAACTACTGGACCGATTTCAAAAATTCATTTTCTATTCAATACAAACACACACAAAAATACAAATCTTTCGTCTTTATAATATTATTAATTAATTAATTATTATGGTAATAGTATAGACTACGCAGGCAAAGTCACAGAGAATAAGTTAATCTGAAAAAGCATAGCTAGAACACCTATTAGAACGACTTTCTCTGAAACTAAACCTCCTGGTCTAGACACGCGCTTCAAAACGCTAAAAGCAAGTGGAGTGCCTAGACTAGAACAAAGGAGTAAGCCGCCAATGAAATTCGAACCTTATTCACTTGTGACGTTTGAGACAATATATTAGCAGACAAAGGCTTTGTTAAGATACATAATACAACGACAGAAAACTGGAAAACTCAATATACATTATCTGCAATGAGGCGAATGTTAAGATGAAAAACAAAATCGGCCAAGTGCGAGTTGGACACGCACCGAGGGTTCCGTACTAATAAACACACTAGGTTAAATCACAAACTTAACTTTGTGGTTAAAACTTAATTGTTAACTTAACTTTTAACGATATAGCAATACTAACTATGAGCATTTCAAACGTCTACTAAATGGAAATTAAAAAAAAAAACACGTTTCTTGTAGAGTATTCCCGACTTAGTACTTTTATCATTTGTTTTTATAGCAAGCAACAGAAATCTGTGAAAATTTGATCATGAGATGCAGCCCGCTGACAGACAGACGGACGGACGGACAGCGGAGGCTTAGTAACAGGGTTCCGTTGGGTTCCCTTCAAGAACAGAACCTTAAAAAAATACCCAATGTGCGAAAACCAGATGATAATAAATCCAAAATGGACATTTATACACAAAGCAGATGTCTCGATGATTCTCGAATCTCGTGTGAGTTGTTTCTCTCCAATGCCATATTTAGACAGCTTTTTAATTTCAAGTGTTTACACAGGATCGGATCGGGCACTGAGCCAACTGCTATTGCTGTGCGTATTTATAGAAACTATTTCTTTAGCACTGCATTTGAGTGTCTGTATTAATTTTAGCAGACACTGATGAAGAGGGGAAGATCTTTGTCAACCAAGCACTAGTGTACGTACACTACACTGTGTTCCGGTGTGAAGGGCACTGTAGCTAGTGACATTACTGGCCATAAGAGACTAGGTACTAGGTGGTAGGCCTCTTATTGCAAGAGTCCGGCTAGGTGGGTACCACCGCAGTGTCAGATATTCTGCCGCCAAGCACTAGTGTACGTACACTACACTGTGTTCCGGTGTGAAGGGCACTGTAGCTAGTGACATTACTGGCCATGAGACTAGGTACTAGGTGGTAGGCCTCTTATTGCAAGAGTCCGGCTAGGTGGGTACCACCGCAGTGTCAGATATTCTGCCGCCAAGCACTAGTGTACGTACACTACACTGTGTTCCGGTGTGAAGGGCACTGTAGCTACTGACATTACTGGCCATGAGACTAGGTACTAGGTGGTAGGCCTCTTATTGCAAGAGTCCGGCTAGGTGGGTACCACCGCAGTGTCAGATATTCTGCCAAGCACTAGTGTACGTACACTACACTGTGTTCCGGTGTGAAGGGCACTGTAGCTAGTGACATTACTGGCCATAAGAGACTATTGTCTGTCTTGTGATGCAAGTGAAGGCTACCTTATGGTCTTCAGTATATTATTAAGTATGTTGCTCGCTCCCTGAGGACAATAAAGCAGTTCCATTGTAAATGCAACACGAGTCACATTACACTGCAGATTGCATTTGCTCAGTGTACATAGAACAGGTGATACATACGGTCGACAAGAGTGGGAAGCAAAAAACAAGAGTAATGTGTTGCACTAAGTACTTTGATTTGATGTAGTGCTCCACGAGGATACGCTGGGCTAGTAGTGATACCCCTGGTATTGCTAGCGGCTATAGGCAACGGTGGCTGCTTAACATCGGTGGGCCGTATGATTGTGTACCACCTTAGTGGTATTGTATATAAACAATATACGAGCTGCGTCTGCCGTCAAATAACACAAATCTACACAACATGATCCTGCAGTATGTAAGGGCACCAGAGCTCCTTATAGAAGGAGAGGTAAGGCACAACGGTATCTGCCGTTCAAAATAGGAGTAGCCCGACTGGGACAGTACCTCCACCTTACAGAAGATCGCAGCCTAATAACACTACTGTGATGTAGTGTTGTGTTCCTGCGTTGAGTAAGGGCACCAGGGCTTCTTATAGAAAGAGAGGTAGGGCACAACGGTATCACCCGTTCAAAATAAGAGCTGCCCGACTGGGTCAGGACAGTACCTTCTTTCAGGAGATTGAAGCCAAATATCACTACCCTCTTTGTATTGTGTTTGCATAGCAGATAGGCAAATCATGACATAGATCATCAAGAAGCGTAGAGATGGCCTATAATTTATTGGATAAAGCTTGGAAATTGTTAATAAATAAAAAAAAAACAAAAAACAGACCGCATTATCTCTTTATATATTACGCATCATTTATGACTAACTTGAGGTCAGCTTATTAACGTAACAAAGAAGTCTTTGAGAGCCGTAGATAAGAATACAGTAAGTTCCAATAAGTGATCCAATATGTAAACTGCTTTATAACGCGGCCCAGTAATCATTGACGTCAAGTACAATTTTTTCTATGAAGCTTCTGCGTGGCTGGCACAATTTAGCCGATGTCGCGTTGGTAGAACTTAGAATAAGCGATGGATGTTTTAGCTTACGCCCGATACCTTCCGCGATGGAATAGATCACGTTTTTTATTATACATAGTTTTTTAGCCTTATATATACATAATAAAAAAAAATAAAAAGGCAGAGTATAATAATAATAATAATAATAATGCTTGGACATTATCACACAGCGCCATCTGGCCCCAAACTAAGCAAAGCTTGTACTATGGGAACCAGTAGCTGATATAATACTTATATACATTTTTTTTTGTAAATACATACTTATAATACATACCAAACACCCAGACGCAAGGCAAACAGATTTGTCAGATAAATGTTTGCCCCGGCGGGAATCGAACCCGCGACCTCTAGCCTAGCCGTCAGGTGTACTAACCACTAGACCAGCAATCTCGTCAAAGAGTATAGAGCGCAATTAGAGACTTGCACACCTCTACTTAACCTTCAACACAAAAAGACAGGTGTTATAAGTTTAACGTGTGTGTCTGTGTGTGGCATCGTACCTTCTAAACGGATGTACAGTGCCGGTAGCATGAACATTTTTCGACTACGTATTCGAAAACGTAACTCGCGAAATGTCAAATCTGTCATACTAATTTTAGTTCCGCTTTTCACCGCCGCAGCGCTGTTAATGCTTCAATGCAAAATTGATCGTAGGCGATACGAAAACGTTGAAGTAAATTTTTCATGCTCGCACTACTAGAGACTAAATCAAACCGATTTAGTTTAAGTTCGTCTTCATTCATCAATCTCTTCATTTATGCTCACCGGTTCCGAGTACTCTCTACCGTTCCACCATTTAGCACTTTAGTTATTGGATCTAGAATGTTATAACATGGCTATCTGTAGCTTATTCTTTCACTCACATAACTTCTTGATCACTGTTTCAAGAATTAAAAATGTCATTTATTTAATAAGCATGAGATAAAACTATGTTATTAATTAAGTTGCACAACCTTAGTGGCAGTGAGTACCTTTGTAATCCCACGCCAAGGGCGATAAACTTAGTAAAGACAGACGGGGTCAACAACATCAGCTGATCTGGGGTCAGGGATCTTAACTATACTATAACCCGTGACTTAGCCCGCAGTTCTAGAGGAAAGCGGTATCCTATGCCCTTTTCTGTGCACCGAACAACGTGTGTGCAAAATTTCTTGACGATCGGTTGAGAAGTTAATGCGTCAAAGCGTAACAAACAAACTCTCATTCGCTGGCTGCATTAGTGTAAATATATTAGTAATGTGTGTGAACATGGTGAGGCAACCTGCATACGTGTGAGAAGAGTATCAAAGCCGTGTGTGAAGTCCACCGCCCGCACTGGCCACTGTGGACTATAGCACGGAGCCTGAGTAATGTGTGTGTGATCATGGTGAGGAAACCTGCATACGTGTGAGAAGAGTATCAAAGCCGTGTGTGAAGTCCACCGCCCGCACTGGCCACTGTGGACTATGGCACGGAGCCTGAGTAATGTGTGTGTGATCATGGTGAGGAAACCTGCATACGTGTGAGAAGAGTATCAAAGCCGTGTGTGAAGTCCACCGCCCGCACTGGCCACTGTGGACTATGGCACGGAGCCTGAGTAATGTGTGTGTGAACATGGTGAGGAAACCTGCATACGTGTGAGAAGAGTATCAAAGCCGTGTGTGAAGTCCACCGCCCGCACTGGCCACTGTGGACTATGGCACGGAGCCTGAGTAATGTGTGTGTGAACATGGTGAGGAAACCTGCATACGTGTGAGAAGAGTATCAAAGCCGTGTGTGAAGTCCACCGCCCGCACTGGCCACTGTGGACTATGGCACGGAGCCTGAGTAATGTGGGTGTGAACACACTATCATAGCAATCTTTAGTTACCTTACATGTACTAGTTAAATATATGCATAGCGAGAACAATGTGTATTGAAGACCATACGAACAAATAATTAATAACGCAGGTCGTTGAACTTGCATTAGCTGACGTATAAGATTTGAATAAACAGATACAGACTACAGTTCTTTGTGGCAATGAAAATAAACTGCATTTAAAAAAAAAGTTTATTTCTTCCCAAACTTAGATTTAAAAAAATTATGGAAGTTTGCGAACGACGCAGTGTCGCCGCTTTTTAAACATGTAGCGCGTGGGCAAGGCTTATTTATATTGTATTCGTTATAGATAGCTTGTGATTGTGTCTATTTACACTGCAAGGCGTAGTTTCTACCTGTTAATTACATTCGAGTTCCCAATATGAGTCCTCATCAACAACAGGGTTGGCACCTCGTTAGTGATACCCCTGGTATTGCTAGCGGCTATAGGCTACGGTGACTGCTTACCATCAGGTGGGCCGCATGCTTGTGTGCCACCTTAGTGGTATATAAAAAAAAATAGCCCGCGCGTGTTACCCATAGCAGGCGACTATTTTGTGTCGCCAATAAAAGCATTGCAAATAGTAAGTTTGAAAAACAATTTAGTACAGTCTGAAGGTCATTGACTGGAGCGTTCACCCCAAAGCCAGACAGCTGGTATCATCCCAGCTACCTACAGTTATATCTAATACTGGGTGCAATACAACTCGCTCGTTAGGTACCTAAACCCTTTTGTTATCCAAGCTTTATGAACACAATTCTGTACAATATTCTTGAAATACATCGATGACGGTGGAAAAGAAAAACAAATTAAATTACACTTTGGTTGAAAATGAGTTTTTATATGCAGTTCGATAGAGTATTGTATTCTCTAGCGATCTGTCTAGGTTAGAAGCCAATCGGAGCTACATCATTTTTTGTTTATACCACTAAGGTGACACAAGCATACGGCCCACCTGATGGTAAGCAGTCACCGTGGCCTATAGCCGCTAGCAATACCAGGGTTTCACTAACGGGTTGCCAACCATGTTGTTCATGAGGATTCACTGTGCTAGCAGCATTACTACTAGCCCAGCGTATCCTTTGGAGAAATGGCAACCTTACTTACGACAGAAACAACACTACATCAAGTAGTGTTATTTCACTGCGGTCTTCTGTAAGGCGGAGGTACAGTCCCCAGTCGGGCGGCTCCAATTTCAATTGGATAACCCACGGGAAATCCCAAATCGCCCTACCTCTCTTTTTAAAAGCTCATGGTGTGATTTATTACTGTACTTAATCCTCTTTAGTGACATCACAAAGAGGTAGATCTTGTTCGGTTAGTTTACAATATGTTTAGAGTCTCCGAAGAGGTAGGCAGTGGTGTTGGAACACCCACTTTCCCCCTTTTGGTGCCAACGTGACAGATGGTAAGTCCGTCGCCGTCTCTTAGGCACTACATACTTTTGAGATGAGTATAGTAAACAAATTTTTTTTCATTGAAAGCGGTTGAAATGGGCTAACATTTCATAATTTTTGACAGGTAGGGCGATTTGGGATTTCCCCTGGGTTATCCCATTTAAATTGGAGCCGCCCGACTGGGGACTGTACCTCCACCTTACAGAAGACCGCAGTCAAATAACACTACTTGATGTAGTGTTGTGTTTCTGCGGTAATTAAGGTTGCCAGTGCTCCACGAGGATACGCTGGGCTAGTAGTATTGCTGCTATCACAGTGAGTCCTCATCAACAACATGGTTGGCACCCCATTAGTGATACCCCTGGTATTGCTAGCGGCTATAGGCTACGGTGACTGCTTACTATCAGGTGGGCCGTATGCTGGGGTGTCACCTTAGTCATATAAAAAAAAAACCAACGTCCTCAATGATGGAAAGGTAAAGAGTACTCGGAGCCGGCGGAGTATAAAGAGATTGATGAATGTAGAAGCAAGAGGTGCAAAAGTTGTTGAAACGCGTGAAGATATGCAGAGACCATCGACCTAGGAGCTATAAAATTCCGACTTCCAAAAATCAATGCTACCATCCCAAACTTGACATAAGTGAGACACAATACACATTGTTTTAAGCTGTGTCTAATCCACAATGCATGCCCGATTAGTCGCGAGTTCTGTTCCGTATCGGTCAATGTTAAGACGTCACTCATTTACCGGTTCTTAGTTACGTCAGACATGATGGTAGGCCTCCTATTGCAAGAGTCCGGCTAGGTGGGTACCACCGCAGTGTCAGATATTCTGCCGCCAAGCACTAGTGTACGTACACTGCACTGTGTTCCGGTATGAAGGGCACTGTAGTCACTAGTCACATTCCTGGCCATAAGAGACTAGGTACTAGGTGGTAGGCCTCTTATTGCAAGAGTCCGGCTAGGTGGGTACCACCGCAGTGTCAGATATTCTGCCGCCAAGCACTAGTGTACGTACACTGCACTGTGTTCCGGTATGAAGGGCACTGTAGTCACTAGTCACATTCCTGGCCATAAGAGACTAGGTACTAGGTGGTAGGCCTCTTATTGCAAGAGTCCGGCTAGGTGGGTACCACCGCAGTGTTAGATATTCTGCCGCCAAGCACTAGTGTATGTACAGTACACTGTGTTCCGGTGTGAAGACGATGGCAACGCTAATTATGTCGCGGAGTTCAACACTGTATGTCAGGCAGCGATAGATAAGTAATGATTAATTCGTATTTCCCAAAGACTCACTATAAACAAACATGAATTTTAATTCACAGGTTATTTACGCCCTTCTATTTCCGTTATAACAGTTAATGCGTTTTAAATGATCGCCCTTTGTTAGCAGTTAGTCACTGGTTTAATGTAGGACTTATTTTAGGTTCGAAATAACTACAAGATAGGTACGGCGAATTGGGATCTCCCGAGGGTTTTCCCATTAATAGTGGAACCGCCCGACTGGGGACTGTACCTCCGCCTTACAGAAGACCGCAGTGAAATAACACTACTTGATGTAGTGTTGTGTTTCTGCGGTAGGTAAGGTTGCCAGTGCTCCACGAGGATACGCTGGGCTAGTAGTGATGCTGCTAGCACAGTGAGTTATCATCAGCAGGATTGTCAACGCGTTAGTGATACCCCTGGTATTGCTAGCGGCTATAGGCTACTGTGACTGCTTACCATCAGGTGGGCCGTATGCTTGTGTGCCGAAAACGTCATGATCCTCAAATGTGACAAACCCAACGCAACTTTATTTGGAAATCCAATTTCAGCGAGTAAAGATGTAGCCAATTGCAAAAGGATAAGATTTATTAACTGGATATAAATTGAGTTTACAGTAGACATAAGCGAGTGGCAACTCCTGTGCCGGGATGACGAGGGTTCGACTAAGGCTCGGATAAATATTGTTGAGGAAATTCCGCTTGATAATATTGTTTATGTCGTGGGTGACGCGTTTGTTCTCATTTTTAACTGGAATCAAAGCGGTGCCTCGGGCTTGTGTCCTAAAACGAAGGTCGGCGAATCGAATCCTGTTCCAAAATCAGATTTAAGCGGAGATAAACTCAAGCCGCTTCTTCTTCTTCTTCCTGAGTATGGCAATCAATCCCTTCAGGGACTATTTTTGCCAGTGTCGAGTGTCAGAGTATTTTCAAGTTTCAAAATTTCTCGTGTTTGCTGCATTAAAATGCCTAGTGTCATGCATTCTAATGCTTATTGGAGTTTCTGGAGACAATCCACGGCAGGAGCAGATCGTAACACGCCTTTAGGTCAGAGGTAACCTATTGACCAAAATGATAAATCACTTAACCCAAAAGTCGTATTATGGCATTATTTCCAATGTTCCTATAAATCAGTCACTAAATGAAACTTTACTGCACATAACGACACCAAAAATACACATTAAAGATCACTGTAACACAATTTACGAGACACTGGAAAAAATCTCAACCGCTCCGCCTGCTTCCCGCCAAAAATTCCCTGCTATTCTTGCGACGCTAGTTCTAATCCCACACCAATTAGTTTTTCCAACTTAAGTGCAGTAATTAGTCACACCACGAGCTTTACGGTGAAGGAGAACATCGTGAGGAAACCTGCATACGTCTGAGAAGAAATTCAAGGACGTATGTAGCGCCTAAGAGACGGCGACGGACTCACCATCTGTCACGTTGGCACCGAATTATCTTCGTTGGAGAGTGGGTGTTGTAACACCTCTGCTAACCTAAACTCGAGCGAGATTATTTACACTTGAAGCATAGTCTATGCTAAAGTTTTGTTTAGGTGAAATGAACTCAACTTTAGCAATATATGTCACAGCTTGTTACAAAAACCCTGAATGCAATAGCTTTGTATTGTAATGTTTGCTCGAATGGACCGTTTTGGTCTCTGCGACAATTGTAAGCCAATTATGTATTCAGCGTTCACCAGTTACGTGCAAGGTAATTGACATGTCCAAACTAGTATTAAACATAGGTCTGTTGACATAAAAATATTCTCAACCTTCACAATATGTTTCTCACGGTCCGAAACTGTTTCCGAAGAATTTCATACGTAGTAGGATATTGCAAGTCCAGCTAGAATAACACACTAGTCTAGGCCAAGATAATTAATTTGTTGATACGAATTTTCGACAGAAACAACGACATCTATATCTATATAAATACTAATAATATTATAAAGAGGAAAGATTTGTAATTCTGTGTGTGTGTTTGTATTGAATAGGCTCCGTAACTACTGGACCGAATTAAAATAATCTTTTATATATTTTATTGAAACGCGGACGAAGTCTCGGGAAAACAGCTAGTAAAATAATATAACAATCTTGTTTTAAGCCTTATTAGTTACATCACCAACTGCCCGTTAAGATGTATCCTAAATCCATTCCATCCCACGGTTGCCTGGAAGAGATCGCCGAGTGTGATAAGGCCGCCATTTGTACTATTCTATGTCACACTGTATTCTTGTATAGTATTCCTTGGTGTTGTACAATAAAGTTTTAAAATAAATAAATAAAAAAAAAAAAAAATTTAAAGGGTCGGCATCGCACGAGTCCTGGTGTTGCAAGCGTCCATAGGCTACGGTTACCGCTTACCATTGGCCTTACCATATGTTTGTTTGTCATCTTAGTGGTATAAAAAAAATGAAATAGTCTACAATATTATACATAGAATAATATATATCTATTTAATAAGAAAAGACTGATCAAAACCCACAGAAAGAAACACACAATATTATTATCCCGACAAATGAAAGTTTTCCCACGAGATATGTGATCGTACGCACGCTATTAATTAACAACACAACACTAAATAAACAAAGAGAATGCAAGACTATCCGCCTGTCCATTTACTTGCAAAAAGTACTTAGTTCTGAGAAAAGAAACTAATTTGCTGACCGGAATTTTTGCACGTAATGGCGTGTCTCCATTTCCAGACACGACAAGAGATTATAAAAACTAGCTATTACCCGTGATTTTCCCAAAGGAGTACAGCATGGGGTTCTTCGAGAAGGGTGTGAAGAGATTTCTGAAGGGTCGACAACGCGCGAGTGATACCCCTGGTGTTGCAAGCGTCCATAGGCTACGGTAACCGCGTACCATCAGGCGGGCCGTATGCTTGTATGCCGCCTTAGTGATTTAATAAAAAGTCTACTATGTTTAAAGACAAAAGTAACATATATCCTTCCCCAGGATATGATCTATGTCCTTGTAAAATTTCATTACGATCCGTTCAGCCGTTTAGTCCTGAAAAGTTACTAAACAAATAGAGTTGGCAGTCCGTTAGTGATACCCCTGGTATTGCTAGCGGCTATAGGCTACAGTGACTGCTTACCATCAGGCGGGCCGTATGCTTGTGTGCCACCTTAGTGGTATAAAAATACTTAATATTGTACAATACTATTATTACATCAATTTATGAAACTGTGTTCTTAGAAATAAGAATTTGTTTGTTATCTAAGGTCATTTATTGACACAAAACAGATTACAAAAACTATTTACAAAAACATATCTTAACCTACCCACTTATACTACTAGATAAAAGATCTGACCCAAACCAGAATCATGCGGGAGCGTGCAAAGAATGCTGGCAGCATTGCCAAGCTGGATAGCAAATTATTAAATTACTAGCTGTTTCCCCGTGACTTCTCGCGCTTATCAATATAATATAATTTTATATAGCCTATGCTACTCAGTGTTAATGTAGCTTTCTAACGGTGTTAGAATTTTTGAAGTCGGTCCAGTAGTTTCGGAGCCTATTCATTACAAACATACACACAAAAATACAAATCTTTCCTCTTTATAATATTATATTATTATTATAGTATTAGTATATTAGTATAGATTATTATTAAATTATTAGTTTATGTTGTTGGTGTTAATAAAATATATACAAACGCTACGAGGCTGGTATATAATTCAACGTACTTATAAATATTCTCTTGATACTTTATCTGTGCAACAAAAGGTGATTCAGGATCGCAGTATGAATCAGCTTTGAATCACAAAGTGCATTTGATTGAAGGTCGTATTTACGATATGACTCAACTAGACAATAGCAGTTGGTTGCAACAAAGGCTACAAGGGCGTGAATTAAATTAAAAAAAAACCTACTGGGGACTGTACCTCCACTTTACAGAAGACCGCAGTGAAATAGCACTACTTGATGTAGTGTTGTGTTTCTGCGGTAAGTAAGGTTGCCAGTGCTCCACGAGGATACGCTGGGCTAGTAGTAATGCTGCTAGAACGGTGAGTCCTCATCAACGACATGGTTGCGTGTTAGTGATGTTGCTAGGCAGAGCAAAAAAACATATCTAGCAGAAGAGCATCCGACCGGACCGCAGGTTCATGCAGACCATCAAACAAAGAAAGGTTGCCTACCTGGGACATGTGTTTCGGCACGAGAGGTATGATTTGCTGCAACTTATTATGATGGGCAAAGTTGCGGGCAAACGCGGTTTTGGTCGAAGAAAAAAGTCCAGCTGAACTGTTTCGCCTCGCGAGGGATAAGGAGAAATATTCAGAGTTGATAGCCAACCTTCAGTGATTGGAGAGGCACCAGAAGAAGAAGAAGAAGAGCATCCTTATTTTTTTTTTATTATTTGTTGTTATAGCGGCAACAGAAATACACATTCTGTGAAAATTTCAACTGTCCACCTATTACGGATCATGAGATACAGCCCGCTGACAGACAGACGGACGGACAGCGAAGTCTTAGTAATAAAGGTCCGTTGCTAGCCTGCGGTACGGAACCTTAAGAGATGTGAATAAGATTCTTGAACCGCTGAATTCAATTAGAGTATTTCATTTATTTTCACAAACCAGTCACGTAACCCATCGAATAACTGCTTCAGCTAATTGCCATGAACGACATGACTCACCATTTCGCAAGTCGGTTAACTAACTGAGGATATACCTAGTCATTTTTTAATTAAGCGAAATCTGGGTTAGATACAATGTTTTTTGCTGTTGCCTTGTTAATAACGGGTTTTGCTCTTTTTATTACTAGCGACCCGTTCGACCCGACTTCGCACGGCCAGCGTTAACCATACAAGTTCAATACCTACAAAACACAAATGAATTATACATATAAACCTTCCTCTTGAATCAGTCTATCTATTAAAAAAACCGCATCAAAATCCGTTGCGTAGTTTTAAAGATCTAAGCATGCATAGGGACAGAGCGACTTTATTATACTACGTAGTGATTTACTAGCTGACCCGGCAAATGTTTTACCATATAAATTTATTGTTTTGATCAATACCCACAAAATGTGAAGCCGTGGTGGCCTTTTGGTTGAAGCAACGGCCTGTCATCTGCTGGGCCCAGGTTCGAATCCCGGCCTGTACCAATGAGTTTTTCTAAGCTTAAGTACAGTGAATAATCACAAGCTTTTAAAGAAGAGAGGTAGGGCAATTTGGGATTCCCCGTGGGTTGTTCCATTTAAATTGGAGCCGCCCGACTGGGGACTGTACCTCCGCCTTACAGAAGACCGCAGTGAAATAACACTACTTTGATGTATTGTTGTGTTTCTGTTAGGTGTTTGCTATTAGGGGATATGAAAAATAGTTAATTCCGTCCTATTCTTAAACTGCGCCAGCGAAACGTGTAACTGTTTACTGTGGTGATGGAACAGATATTGCTGTCTCCCTCTTATCTCGCGCTCTCGCTCCCGCCACAAAATGGACAGTTCGAACTCACCTTAAAATATTTTAAGTGTGTTATTTATTTTATAAAATAAAAACAGCCGATTAATGGTCGTAATTAAAAATGATTATATTAATTAAACACTTCAGTAACTAACTAGAGTTACGTTTAGCCGTTAGCAGGAACATTGTCGACAACATATTCGAAAACGTAACTCGCGAAATGTCAAAATTTTCATACTAATTTTTAGTTCCACTTTTCACCGCCGCAGCGCTTTTCATTTTCCGATACAAAAACAGTCGAAGGCGATACGAAAACGTTGTCGACAATGTTCCTGCTACCGGCACAGAACGCAGGTTGCGTGTAACGTAAACAAAACTGAGCTATATTTATCAGACCTACCTCACTCACGGTCACGGCCAAATCCGGCTGAACTTACTAGTTTACGTTAAGTTAATCGTTTCCTTACTAGGCTAGAACATACAGCGTGTTATATTTATTACTAGCGGCCCGCCCCGGCTTCGCACGGGCAGACATTTATCAAATATTTTGTTTATGTATTATAAAAATATATTTACCAAAAAAATAGTATACAAGTATTATATCAGCTGCTGGTTCCCATAGTACAAGCTCAGAGTCGACAATATACTACGTACAAGTACAAGCTTTGCTTATTTTGGCGCTGTCCAAGCATTATTATTAATATTAAATAAAAATTAAAATATTAAAGGAGGCTACTCCTAGAAACTTCTAGAAACGTTTTGTTTGTAATAATGGCAACGAGTTTGAAATTATCATAGAGTGTGTATTGCTATATTTTCTAAATAAACAGAGCGAATTTACTATTTCAAGGTTGATAATCCGAATGGGCCCAAACTGAGCAAAGCTTCAACTTTGCACACCAGACAATATGATAAAATACTTTTAATATACCAAACACATGTCCAATGTTCAAATTAATGTAGATATATTTTATTTGAATGAATAATATGATTAATCATGCCTTACTTAGTTTATTGACAGATAGGTTCTTCTCAGAAGTTTCATAAAACGCTAATTAAGGCCTAAATTGAATAAACAATTCAAATTTTCAGGTCCGAAAGTCATCCCACTCGTATTTTCTGTTTTCTCAATGTCCTCAAGCAACACCGACGCTTAACCAAGTAGAAATTAAACAAACAAACATACAAACAGCCTGTATCGTCGCCAATCTAAATATTTACATACAACCTGCTTCGTAAACGCGCTCAGGAAGCCAATGTTTACGTTATCTGTGCGATGACAGATATTTTGAAGGGAACTCGCGTCAAATAATACGGTAAGTATTTAATTTAAAATTTAAAGTGAGATACACATAACACAGTAGATTTTAATGTTACTGACGAACGATCGATAGTCTTCCCTAGAGTGCAGACCGCGGAGTGGCTAACGTAGTGTAGGATCAGCAAGCTGAAGTGTCAGTGGGCTGGTGACGTCTGTGTAAGGACCGATGGTGGATGGAGCAGACGTGTCCTAGAGTGGAGACCGCGGAGTGGCTAACGTAGTGTAGGATCAGCAAGCTGAAGTGTCAGTGGGCTGGTGACGTCTGTGTAAGGACCGATGGTGGATGGAGCAGACGTGTCCTAGAGTGGAGACCGCGGAGTGGCTAACGTAGTGTAGGATCAGCAAGCTGAAGTGTCAGTGGGCTGGTGACGTCTGTGTAAGGACCGATGGTGGATGGAGCAGACGTGTCCTAGAGTGGAGACCGCGGAGTGGCTAACGTAGTGTAGGATCAGCAAGCTGAAGTGTCAGTGGGCTGGTGACGTCTGTGTAAGGACCGATGGTGGATGGAGCAGACGTGTCCTAGAGTGGAGACCGCGGAGTGGCTAACGTAGTGTAGGATCAGCAAGCTGAAGTGTCAGTGGGCACGCTTCATGGACCAAAGTCAATAAAGACTAATTTCGTTGGGCGTATCGAAACATACTTTTAACTAGTTAATACATTCGGTAGATATGTGACATCGGTGCGAAACGAGTCGTATTCACACGAAGAGTGATCCAGAGAGAACATTAATATAAATTTTGTGTCTGTTACTGTCGTTCTTGACACTGGAAATAACCAATATATTTTACTATCTCCGTGTGACGGCTGGGAAGGCTGCTCCTCCAACAATATTTAGCGTCATGGATGTACAATTTATGATATGGATGCGCCCAGTGGCATTGAGTCTTTTGATTGCAAGAAAGAAAGAAAGAAAAAAGAAAGATCATTAAGGTTTATGCCCTATTAATTCACTTTGTTATGATACGGTGGTAAGGTAAAGAGTGCTCGGAACCGGCGGGAATATATGAAGAGATCCATCAATGCAGAAGAAGCAAAAGGAGTGCGGAAAACAAGTGAAAGGCACTCTATACGCTCTGCTAATCCGTGAGGGAATTGGCGTGATAATGTATGTATGTATGTAAATGGGCAGATTATACCATATTGTTATCAAGCATGTATTACCTTCAACTGTATGTATGTATGTATCAATGTATCGGAATCTTTGAACCTAATTTTCACCGACTTCAAGTCGTGTGATCATTGTGATAATTAGCACACGTATTAAGGACCGATGACAGTACAATAATATCATAACTTTATCCTAATACCCTGGCAAATAGTTATTGATGCACTGTAGTGCCTTCGTAACGGACACATCATTATTATGTTCTATTTCTCTAAAAAACAGAAAAATATTCAATATTTGATGCTTTGTCCACGTATCAGAATTTTGGTAGCATTAGTGTAACGTGGTAAGTAGTAGTAGCCAGGTAGTTATGATCTTAATAAAAGAAAACAAATCTCGCTCGTCCTTCCATTCCCACAGCAAAGCCTTATCCAAATTTTTCGCTTTCATGGTGTGGCACGCGTAAGGATGACAAACCATGAATTATTGAGAGTGCGGTTCTGTTTTGTATTTTGTGGTATTTTTATTTTCTTTGCGTATAAATACCAAGTTAGCGACGTATTTTTGTATTGTGACATGCTTCCTCATTAATGAAAATGTAAAAGCTATTGCGTTAACGTATAACACACGGAATTTAATAGGCTTGTATTCAAAGCTGAAAATTTAAATAAAAAGTTCTTTGTAACAAAACAAAGGTCTAATCCAGGTTTAAAATTCCCAAGATTTTTTGTGTAGTCAACTAGTGACCGAGTCGATTCCAAATTTAAATTCAATTTTATTTTTCTTTTTGTCTTGTGTTGGAAGCTTTGATTATCAAGAGAATAATCAAAGGATGAAAGTTAAAAACCAGGAACAAGCTGGCCCGCTGATGTGAAAGAAAAATGGCGTCCTATACGTTCTTCTGTCTATCTACCCGAGAATTAATAAACTGTAATTATACATATAGTTGCTACGATGACGTTATTATGATAGTTTTTGCATGGAAATTAAGGTTGAGAATCCCTTGACTAAACTCATCTACATTTTCACATCTCATTTAAAAAAAAAATTCTTTATACTACTACAACTTGCTTAAAAAAACTTTGATTCTGCTTTATACTTGTTACAACTAGCTTAAAAACGTGCGAGCCTTACAGTATCCGCATGTCGCATATGACGTGTAACATCTGACATCTGATAGCCAACTCCACCGCCAAAAATTGGGGTTTCAATCACAATATGCCAGAAAAACTAAAAACTATAAACATTAAGCACGCAGTCGTCAATCCTTTATATTTTGGCAGACACAAATGTTGCCACTTCTAACGAAAAATTACTCCCATAACCGAGAGAAAAGATGTAACAAATCAATAATATCAAATTTGATTAGTATTACTATCAAAAAATTCTTACCTGATACAAATCCCGCCAAGAACAAACCAAAAAGCGCGGTAAAGGCAGCCATCTTGAATATCACAACACTTTCAAACTCACTGGTTCATAACTAGACCACGCATCCAACACAATACTCTTTCTTCGGTCAAAAACTGGTCTGACTGGCCACTAGCTGTCTCGCTCACACCCACAGCGCAATCTGTAACAAAAAGAAGATACTTTATAGGAGCATTATTTAACGGATTACATAATCTGAAGAGGCCAGGTAACTTTGACCTGCTTTTTAGACCGCTTGGAGTAGGAGCAGGGGTCCATTTTTTCTGGGCAATAGATGCGGGGATCGAGGCATACATTTTTCCCTACAAAAACTTTTTTTTTTCTTATTCCAAGGGCCCTGCTCACGAGCCTTTATAAATTAGGTACCTACATTTTTTATTAATTTTTTTTTAAAACTTATAGTTGTACGTAGTACTCTCGAGCTTATATTAGGTCCTTACATATGAAATTGGCGTTTTGTATGGGAGGAACAAAAAGTCGAATATTTTTTAATATAATATATTTAATTAATCAAAGTATGAACCATTATTTTCTATGCACTTTTGCCATCTCATAGGTAGTTCATTGATCCCTTTACTAAAAAAACCAGTCGGACGGGAATCAATAAAATCTTTGAAGGCGATTTGGACTGCCCCATCGGAGTTGAATTTTTTCCCTTGCAAGAAGTTATCCAAATTTCGAAAAAAATGGTAATCTGTTGGAGCAAGGTCCGGGGAGTACGGAGGATGTCTTAGACTTTCCAATTGAAGCTCTTCTAATTTAGTAGCCGTCTGTAGCGCAGTGTGTGGTCTAGCGTTGTCGTGAAGCAGCAGTGGCGTGGAGCGATTGACCAGCCTAGGTTGTTTAGCCGCTAGCTTTTCCATCATGGTTTGCAATTCCTGACAATAGACATCAGCCGTAATAGTCTGGCCAGATTTGAAAAAACTGTAATGAACAATACCGGCACTAGTCCACCAAACGCTTACAAGTAACTTTTTTGGGGTTAATTTTCGCTTGGGGCAGGATTTGGCTGGCTGGCCGGGATCTAACCATTGCGCTGAGCGCTTCCGATTATCGTAAAGAACCCATTTTTCATCACAGGTAATGATTCGGTTTAAAATACCTTCATTATTGTGCCGGTTTAGTAATGTAACGCAGCAGTCGACGCGCGTTTGCCGGTTTGTTTCAGTCAATTCGTGAGGTACCCACCTTTCAAGCTTTTTAATCTTCCCAATTTGCTTCAAGTGAATTAAAACAGTTTTATCACTAACATTGCAGCCTGCAGCTAACTCGGACGTGGTTTGCGATGGATCCGCTTCCACAATAGCCTTCAACTCTTCATTATCAACTTGAGTCTCAGGCCGTCCACGGGGCTTGTTCTGCAGGTCGAAATTTCCAGAACGAAAACGTTGGAACCAAAAACGAACTGTGTTTTCTTTTGCAACACGACCGCCATACACATCATTCACCCTTCGAGTTGTTTCCGCAGCACTAGTGCCACGGCGGAACTCGTACTCGTAAATAATGCGATATTTAAGGTTTTCCATTTTGTAAAATGAGTGACGCAAACAGAAAAAAACAGAAGAAAAAAAACAAATGAATGACGATCATCGAAGCACAAATACATGAGTCTATAGCTGTACAAATTTGAATTTGGAATTCCTTACCAAAGAGGAGAAATTCGTGATTAAAGTGGCCAGTACGAAAAACGCCAATTTCATATGTAAGGACCTAATATTATAGTAATATTCTAATTTAATTTCATCTCGTAATTACTTAGCTATTCGTTTAAGTGAGTAATAATAATAATGTCCTGGGGAAGTTTCATTGGAATAATGTTTCCTAAAAATCTTTTACATATTTAATATAAATATAGCGGGGATTTATAATTAAATTGTGGAGTAATGTCGCGTACAGGCTGGTCGCCAGACGTGACCTAAGATGACAGCACGTGCGTGATATTGAATAATGAACCACTTTTGCATTCACTGTAAGTATATTTTCACAAATCAGCATTTTTTGTCTCCTACTGCGACCGCTCCTACGTGACACCATAATTTCACAAAGTATTCTTGATTAATTTTTAAAAAAATAAAGCAAATTTAAGAAATCTCACTAGCTACAGTGCCCTTCACACCGGAACACAGTGTAGTGTACGTACACTAGTGCTTGGCGGCAGAATATCTGACACTGCGGTGGTACCCACCTAGCCGGACTCTTGCAATAACAGGCCTACCACCTAGTACCTAGTCTCTTATGGCCAGTAATGTCACTAGCTACAGTGCCCTTCACACCGGAACACAGTGTAGTGTACGTACACTAGTGCTTGGCGGCAGAATATCTGACACTGCGGTGGTACCCACCTAGCCGGACTCTTGCAATAACAGGCCTACCACCTAGTACCTAGTCTCTTATGGCCAGTAATGTCACTAGCTACAGTGCCCTTCACACCGGAACACAGTGTAGTGTACGTACACTAGTGCTTGGCGGCAGAATATCTGACACTGCGGTGGTACCCACCTAGCCGGACTCTTGCAATAAGAGGCCTACCACCTAGTACCTAGTCTCTTATGGCCAGTAATGTCACTAGCTACAGTGCCCTTCACACCGGAACACAGTGTAGTGTACGTACACTAGTGCTTGGCGGCAGAATATCTGACACTGCGGTGGTACCCACCTAGCCGGACTCTTGCAATAAGAGGCCTACCACCTAGTACCTAGTCTCTTATGGCCAGTAATGTCACTAGCTACAGTGCCCTTCACACCGGAACACAGTGTAGTGTACGTACACTAGTGCTTGGCGGCAGAATATCTGACACTGCGGTGGTACCCACCTAGCCGGACTCTTGCAATAAGAGGCCTACCACCTAGTACCTAGTCTCTTATGGCCAGTAATGTCACTAGCTACAATGCCCTTCACACCGGAACACAGTGTAGTGTACGTACACTAGTGCTTGGCGGCAGAATATCTGACACTGCGGTGGTACCCACCTAGCCGGACTCTTGCAATAAGAGGCCTACCACCTAGTACCTAGTCTCTTATGGCCAGTAATGTCACTAGCTACAGTGCCCTTCACACCGGAACACAGTGTAGTGTACGTACACTAGTGCTTGGCGGCAGAATATCTGACACTGCGGTGGTACCCACCTAGCCGGACTCCTGCAATAAGAGGCCTACCACCTAGTACCTTTATACTATATTATTTGTATTAACTTAGCCTAACAATCTCCCTGGCTGTTGGTACAGCCTGCAAGTTTAAGCACTTGTTAAAGTAAAGTAAATTGATTTGCAAAGTAAACGCCGAATTATAATGTTCTTAGAAAGTTGTAAGCAAAATCAATTTGTTGGAACATTGTTGGGTGCTTCTTGAACGAAAGGAAATTATCTTTGAATTAATTTTGTATTTTAGAAAAGGTTGAAAATTGATAAAGTATTTTTTATCGTGAATCTTTCATACTTAGTCCCTTGTCCTTGAATTTCTTCTCAGACGTATGCAGGTTTCCTCACGATGTTTTCCTACAGCGTTAAGCTCGTGGTGTGGCTTAAGTTAGGAAACCTTATTGGTATAGACCGGTAGGATACGAATTTGCATCGCAAAACATTTTTTAATAAAAACTGTAATAGGTAGTTGTTTGTTTTTGTTCATTTACACACATTGGGCATGTATGAAGAGATTGATGAATGTAGAAGAAGCAAAAAAGATGTGCAAGTCTCTAGTGAAATGGCGCTCTATACGCTCTTTCTACCGAAAGGGACTTTCACCACTAAGGTGGCACACAAGCATACGGCCCACCTGATGGTAAGCAGTCACCGTAGCCTATAGCCGCTAGCAATACCAGGGGTATCACTAACGGGTTGCCAACCATGTTGTAGATGTTTTCAATCTTTAAGACTTGTGATGTGTATGCGTTACGTTACATCATGGGAGTGAAAGAGAAAGCGATAATAAATAATGAGACGCTTCCTACATAACCCCATCACAATGAGTACACATGCTCGTGTGAACCGACACAGACGGACAAACAGACGAACAAAACACAGGATACCGTATATATATAGACATGCGGTGAATGGTTCGCCTTGGGTTTTGTCTGGCATGTGTGTAATTATTTACATGATATATGGATATAATATATATATATATATAATATATGCGGATTTTTATTGCAAGATCAGCAGCTATTTACTAAACATATCGACATTGGAATTGTTGGAAAGGAATTACAAATGAAACGCCTGAATGACACCATACTGAGTCCTGGGAGTGGAGACAGTCAGCAGCAGGTCTTGTTGTGTGTGGTGGTAAATAAAACTAGTTGGTTGTATGCGTGGTCCGGTTTACTGGTTTGATTGAGCTCCTGGTCGGTATGTTCGGTTTGTTCAAAGGGTCTCCGTCGCTGAGATATATAGCACAGCGACGGAGACTCTCTACCGCGCGTGCTAATTATGCCTATTTACATTACAGCGACATCTAGTGGTCAAAAGTCCGTTAAACAACGCCCTTTGGCCGAATGTTCAGCAGGGCAGTTTTTAGGGTTCTGTACGTTATAAGGAACCCTTGTAGGATTTCTTTGTTGTCCGTCTGTCTGTCAAGACCTATATCTCAAGAACACATGGAGTTATAAAGTTGAAATTATTATAATTTCATTTTAATTCATCTGAGATAAACATGTAAAGATCCAACAAGGCATTCAAGTGTACCAAAGATACGTTGGAAAGCATAACCATCCTTTTAACGCAGTTGGGAGACGGGAGGGAAAGGGGTAGAGGGACGCAGCTAACTAAGAGACAAGCCGTTGGTCGTGTTATTAAAAAAATATGATGTCACATTGTTTTTTTCACCAACAAGTGTTTTGGTCCGAATCATTTGTTTGTGGTTTACGAGGCGAATTAGCGGCCGGCCATCCATCCAAATTATGACCGCAACTACTTAATTGAACTTTCTTTACGTTACGAAATCCACTTGTTAATCACAATTACGGTGACCGCATCACTCCAAGTCCCTCACGGGGTAGGCAGAATGTATATAGCGACATTTCACTAGAGACTTGTACACTTCTTTGGCTTCTTTTACATCCGTCGTTCATCTATGTCCGCCGGTTCCGAGTACTCTTCAAATAAATTACAGTTTAAAAACAAAAATACACGTTTAAAATGTGTTTATCCTGATGATCCTGGTCAGGATATTAGGATAAAGTTATGATATTATTGTATTGTCATCGGTCCTTAATACGTGAGCTAATTATCACAATGATCACACGGCTTGATGTTTTTTTTATAGCACAATGGTGGCACACCAGTGTGCGGCCCACCTGATGGTAAGCGATCACCGCAGTATATAGCCGCTAACAATACCAGGGGTATCACTAACGCGTTGCCAACCCTGTTGACGAGGACTCACTGTGCTGGCAGTATTTCTACAAGCGTAGCGTATCCCCGTGGAGCACTGGCAACCTTACTCACCACAGTAACAACACTACATCAAAGTAGTTATTTGACTGCGGTCTTCTGTAAGGTAGAGGTATAGTTCCCAGTCGGGCGACTCAAATTTTAGTGGGAATACCTACGGGAGATCCCATTTAGCCCTACCTCTCTTTGGCTAAGGTAGTAAAATCGCGTTAATAAATTTCCAAAATTGAGCTACCTCACGCATACAACTGGAATTCGGAAAACCACTTGATTTTTCCAACCCTTATAATCTGAAACGTATTGAAATTGTATAAATCCATTGTTTATTAGAACCCCCTACTGCAGCCCCGAGGGTCGTTACCCCCGATCAATGGGTGCTAAGCAACGGACGTCACAACAATGACGTCACAGGTGTACCATAATATGGATGGAAGCAGAAACAACCACTCAAAGAATAGAATTGAGGGGAAAAACATTGATCAGACCCAAAAATCATAAGGAGTACTAATACTCGTAAGAAACTAATATAGACTGGAAAAATGACTATGCAGAAGGGATTGACAAGAAATCCAGAGTACCATGTGAAATGGTGCGCAGACTCTACCTGTTAGAATAACATTGTATTTGAAAATGGGACAGATTATCCTCCCTGTGATACTCTTCTCACACGTATGCAGGTTTCCTCACCATGTTCACACACACATTACTCAGGCTCCGTGCCATAGTCCACAGTGGCCAGTGCGGGCGGTGGACTTCACACACGGCTTTGATACTCTTCTCACACGTATGCAGGTTGCCTCACCATGTTCACACACACATTACTCAGGCTCCGTGCCATAGTCCACAGTGGCCAGTGCGGGCGGTGGACTTCACACACGGCTTTGATACTCTTCTCACACGTATGCAGGTTTCCTCACCATGTTCACACACCCATTACTCAGGCTCCGTGTCATAGTCCACAGTGGCCAGTGCGGGCGGTGGACTTCACACACACTCGGCTTTGATACTCTTCTCACACGTAACTCACAATTTTTAATCAATGGGAAAGTGAAAAACACATTGGTTTATTCGTATCAAAAGTAATTGTTTCAGAAAGAGGTCAATAGAGCCATGAATGCTTATCTTCACGCTTTAAGCATTACCTTCGGATATTAAATACTCTACAGAGTGTATGTATGTATGTAAATGAAACAAAATGTACAATGTCTGCAATGCGAGTCTGTAGTGAAATGGCGCTCTTTACTCTCTGTCTACTCTTATAAGACTTGGGCGTGATGTGTATGTAATATGTATCTATCTATGATTGTATGATGTGATCACGCACACCGAGATTACTACGATTCTCATATTAAACCCAAAACGTAAAGTACTCGGAACCCGCAGGCATGTATGAAGAGATTGATGAATGTAGAAGAAGCAAAAGAGGTGTGCAAGTCTCTAGTGAAATGGCGCTCTATACTCTCTGCCTACTCCGTGAGGGACTTTACGCGATGACACGCTAAACGAAGTAAATTCTACTTTAAACTGGATTCACCTACTGAGTATAGGATATGCACGCCACTCTCCTCGCCTTGGATGAAGTAAATTAAATTCAACTAATTCATGTATATATAAAAGATAGATTGCAGTTAAATCTACATATTATCAGTACGAGACAATGTCACAGTAGTTTGTTAATTAAATTGTGGGTTTTATTGAAGGTTAACCAGGCTTGTGTGGGCTGGTTAATTGGCTTTGATGATAATACCTAATTAATTCAAACTCAAAGTCATCTTTATTTGACTAGACTTTACAAATAATACTTTCAATAGTCAGAATCTACCACCGGATTCGGAGGGCCGTTTTATGCTGAAAATAATTCGTTATGGATGTCAGTGTTGTGTTCCTGCAGTGAGTAAGGGCACCAGAGCTCCTTATAGAAAGAGAGGTAGGGCACAATGGTATCTCCCGTTCAAAATAGGACCTGCCCGACTGGGACAGTACCTCCACCTTACAGAAGATCGCAGCCAAATAACACTACTCTGATGTAGTGTTGTGTTCCTGCGGTGAGTAAGGGCACCAGAGCTCCCTATAGAAAGAGAGGTAGGGCACAATGGATATACAGCAATGGGGATACAGCATGAGGCATCAAGGAGGGAGAGGTTTGTGGGGTTGCGTCTGTAGGCTGCGGTGACTGTTCACGCCTAAGTGAACCGGAGCGGGACACGGCGGGACGCAAGAAAGAAGCGGCGGCGGGGCGAGCGGGCCTCCCACTACCACGACTACTTGCCACCGTACCACTGGCGCGCGCGCACGCCCTTTCTTCTTACCGTTGCTAGTCACCGCCACCATTTTGTACTCCAAATTGTAGCACCAAAATACAGTCCACTCGCCTAATTCTTCTCACACCTGAGCTACAGCCCCTACAGTGACTGCTTACCATCAGGTCTTAGTGATTGAAATAATAAGTTTGCGAGCGACCTCGCGGGTATCCGTCAAGAATGCTACCAGGAAAGGCGACGACCGGGTTACAGTAATTGTTTGCTCGGCATAACAATACGTGCTCAATCATAACATTTGCAATCTCAGTAGGTCAGTTACTCAACAGCCTAGGTAGCCAGTACTTGAATTTTATCACTACTTTGTAATTTTACACACTAAACTCAAACTCAAAATCATGTATATTGGACTGGACTTTACAAGTACATTCAAGCGTCAGAATCTACCACCGGATTGGGAAGGTCGTTTTATGCTCTTTCAAATAAAACATATACAATAATTTATATTTAGATTACTTACATGACATGAATATACGAATATTTTTGAGAGGTAGGGCGATTTGGGATTTCCCGTGGGTTATCCCATTTAAATTGGAGACTGGGGACTGTACCTCCACCTTACAGAAGACCGCAGTCAAATAACACTACTTGATGTAGTGTTGTGTTTCTGCGGTAAGTAAGGTTGCCAGTGCTCCACGAGGATACGCTGCGCTAGTGGTATTGCTGCTAGCATAGTGAGTCCTCATCAGCAACATGGTTGGCAACCCGTAGTGATACCCCTGGTATTGCTAGCGGCTATAGGCTACGGTGACTGCTTACCATCAGGTTGGCCGTATGCTTGTGTGCCACCTTAGTGGTATAAAAAAAACACACAAACAAGTATATTATGCTTGATTACAAATCTAAGCTAGCAGTTAATAAGGCGGCTTGATGTCCAGCCCTCGCAAGCAGCACCTGTTCTCAAGTATGACGCGAATGCAGCCATCGCCCTCTTCAACCATTATGGAGGAAAGTGAGCGACCCGTCTTCCGGACTAGGTAAAGAGACTCGGAACCGGCGGGCATGTGTGAAGAGATCGATGAATGTAGAAGCAAAAGAGGTGTGCAGGTCAAGAGAGATGCTGTGTCTGCCTACCGCGTGAGGGATTGGCGTGAAGATATTTTATTTTATTTTATTATATTTGGAAAAGTAGGTAGACATTATATTTTTAACATCCATTGTTTTCGCATATGAATGTTGATGTGCTTGCTATTTATACAATAGTAAGTATAACGAAAGAGTATAATGCTAAATAACAAAAAAAAATAGAATTAATAAGCAGTTTGCATTCTGTTAGCGAACCGAATCGAACCAAAAGTGTGTGTTTTTTTTTTAAATAGCCAGGTTTTTATTAAATACATCGAGCTGTGGAAAATCGACCAGTGTGTTGCAGTATTTTACCGTTCTTATGACAAATTTGTGTTGTCTATAATTAGTATTACTGTGATATATCGTATGTTGTAGCTAGGCTCTGAATCTGCGACTTATATTGCACATAGTGTGATTGTCAGCAAATATCCCAGTAACTATTGCTAAGGCAATGGGATCTCTCTTGGATATCCAAGTTGGTATATCCGCTTTGTAATTTGAAATAAAAAAAGAATCAAACTGTCTGTACCAATGAGTTTTTCTAACTTTAGTGCAGTGATTATTCACACCACGAGCTTTACGGTGAAGGAGAACATCGTGAGGTAACCTGCATACGTCTGAGAAGATATTCAAGGACGTATGTAGTGCCTAAGAGACGGTGACGGACTCACCATCAGTCACGTTGGCACCAAATTATCTTTGGTGGAGAGTAGGTGTTTTAACCTCTGCCTACCCCGTCGGGGACCCTTGGGGGAAGGCGTAAAGATATAAAAAAAAATGTGGCATAAAAATATACTTTACAAGTATCCTCTACGTTGTTTGGTACCGGTACAGGCCTTGGGACCAGGCGGAGCTCAGATAATGTCAGAGTTAGGGGCATTACTTATACAAAAGATACGAAGGCTGTACGTCAAAAGGTCGATGCACTTACGATAATCGTCTTAACTTTTTTTCTTGTGGTGATTCTGACAAGTCTAGTCTGGGAGCTCAGCGGTATTAATAGTAAGTTATCTAGTCTTTTAGAAGCTTAGCTTTATAACTGTTATTATTAAGGCCGGATATGAAACACATAATCGCATTCCAAATTCAAATTCGATTAACTTTAGTTTTTCGTTTCTTCTCGTTTTTAATTATGGCAAACATATTCTCGATTATTTCTGCCAGTATCGATTGTAGGTAACTTAAATGTCATCAATGTGTTATCGAGGTTTCAAAGCAGCTTCCTCCCGCGTTTTTCCCAAAGGAGTACAGCATGGGGTTCTTCAAGAAGGGTGTGAAGAGATTTCCGCAGGGTTGGCAACGCGTGAGTGATACCGCTGGTGTTGCAAGCGTCCTACGGCAACCGCTTACATCAGGCGGGCCGTATGTTTGTTTGCCACCTTAGAAGTATAAACAAAATCGAATGTTTAAGGCATCCTGGAATCTCTGGAGACAATCCTTAAATTAATAACATATCATAATAGGCCGCTAGTCAGTCAGTCTTTATAAACAGCACAAATAATTCCCACAAAAAAGATATACAATGCCACTGATTTCCGTTAATAACACAACATTTTTGAGCCTGACATTCCAGTTTCTTATAGTGGCAATACTAATGAATTTAACATGGATATCATCTGACACGCAGTGAGTCAGCTCCCGAGCTAACCGCGTCCGGCCTCCTTTCTCTCCGAAAGGGCAGATTGTACTTAGTTTCAGAATAATTATAAACTACTTATAGTATTCTTGTATGGTATTTTGGCTGAGAGAGCCGCGGCAGTCAAATTGGCGCATCACAAGCCATCCGATTGTACTAATTAGTCCTACGACAGAATACTGGCGTGGTGGCCTTGTGGTTGAAGCAACAGCCTGTCATCTGACAAGGCCAGGTTCAAACCCCGGCCTGTACCAATGAGTTTTTCTAAGCTTAAGTACAGTGATAAATCACACCCTGTACTTAAAAATAAAGAGGTAGGGAGAATTGGAGTTTCCCATTAAATTGGGGCCGCCCGACTGGGGACTGTACCTCCACCTTACAGAAGACCGCAGTGAAATAACACTACTTTGATGTAGTGTTGTGTTTCTGCGGTAAGTAAGGTTGCCAGTGCTCCACGAGGGTACGCTGAGTTAGCAGTAATGCTGCTAGCACAGCACAAATGTACGTAGTAGCCAAGTACGTATCAGGCAGGGCACATATTTACTGAGAATATAATCTGTTTGTCAGTAACTAAGTGTTAGTTAACGTGAGTGTAATTAGGTACCTTTTTATCAGTTTGGTAATTACGTCGACCAATAGACAAAGTTCAGATTGTTTTTATGTAAATATTAGTACTATATATGTCACTTCATTTATTTATTGTGGTTAACACATAATTAAACTTATAACACAACAATAACAAGCAGAAGTTACATACATACCAACATATTACGTCAACGCCGCGTCACGTCGGGGTCGGCAACGCGCGAGTGATATTTGCATTTGCGTGATTGGTGTTGCAAGCGTCCATAGGCTGCGGTAACCGCTTACCATCAGGCGGACCGTATGCTTGTTTGCCAACTTAGTGGTATAAATAAAAATAAAAACTCTTGACTTGCACACCTCTTCTGCTTCTACATTTATCAATCTCTTCATACATGCCCGTCGGATCCGATAAAGTTGACCTTATTTTTTATACCACTAGTCGTAGCAGTCACCGTAGCCTATAGCCGCTAGCAATACCAGGGATATCACTAACGAGTTGCCAACCATGTTGTTGATGAGGAGTCACTGTGCTAGCAGCATTACTACTAAGGCGTATCCTTCGAGGAGCACTGGCAATCTTACTTACCGCAGAAGTACAACACTACATCTAAGTAGTGTTATTTCACTGCGGTCTTCCGTAAGGTGGAGGTACAGTCACCAGTCGGGCGGCTCCAGTATTAATAGGAAAACTACGGGAGATCCCCAAATCGCCCTAACTCTCTTTAAGTCGCGAAATTTTTAAAAATATCAATCGCCCAACTCAACTCTCTTTAAGTCACGAAATAAAAATAAAAATAGCGCCATTTCGCCGTTATTTTTTTTATACGACAGTCTAGACCTATATTTGTTTGACAGACACATATATATATATAAAACACAAAAACATACCTGACAAACAGATAACCGGTGCTAGGTCACAGATAACAGGATAACGAGTGCAAATAATCTTATCACGGCTATATTGTTATGGGACCATGAATGAAATGTTTCATCGCAAAACTGTAAAGTCAAAATCAAAAAATCTTTTATTCAGTTTAGGCCCTAAGGCACTTATAAAGGTCTAAACTACCGTCGTGGGTGCATTGTACAAGTCACTAGAACTAGGGATGTAGAAGAAACAGTAAATCAATCAAAAGTTAAGATGAAAAAGGATATGCTACGTTTGTTTGGACATAGTAGACCGAATGAGAGATGAAAGATTAAAATAATATATAATGAGAATGTGAGTGGAAGAAGCCGTAGATCCAATTATCTTGATCAAATTACCAAAGTAGTCAATGATGGAAGGGTAAAGCGTACTCGGAACCAATGGGCATGGATGAAAAGATTAACGAATGTTAAAATAGCAATGGTGGTGTGCAAGACAAATGGCGCTCTATATTGGTGCCAATTCTGTTGTACAAAATTACTAAACTTAACTTATTTGACAGGTGTAAAAATATTGCCATCCTTATTTAACCCCGCACATGAGAAAGGTTCAGCAAGACTTTTAGTCCTGTCAAATTAGTTAAGTTTAGTCATTTTGAACCACAGAATTGGCGCCATTCTTTGCCTATGTGAGGGACTTGGCGTGATGATATGTATGTGTGTAAAGAAAATGCAGGAAAAGCGGAGCGAAGCTATATACCAAGAGGCACAAACAAATTAACAGCCATTAACATTTATTACCACAACGAAGAATGAAGACGTGGTGAAGATGGTTAGGATAGAAGCGCCAAAAAGTACCTTAGAGAGAATGTTTCAAGCGATGTACAGTACAAAGGTATTAGCCTAAATATATTGCTTCGGGATAGGATACATCTCTTGGGACCCTCATTTATGTTCACACTAGAACCCAGCCTCGCTCTAGCAGAAAACAAAGGAATGTGAAGGAAAACATCGTGAGGAAACCTGCATACGTCTGAGAAGAAACTCAAGGACGTATATTGTGCCTAACGACGGACTCACCATCTGTCACGTTGACACCAAATTATCTTCGGCGGAAAGTGGGTGTTGCGACACCTCTGCCTACCTCTTCGGGGACCCTTGTGGGAAGGCGTGAAGATAACTAAATCAAACTCAATAATCGTTTATTCAGATTAGGGCGTCTACTTTATCTACGTGTCGAAAAAGTCGTCTATTTAACGCAGAGGGTGAAATTTCTAACTTCTAGAATTACGCAATTCTTATCTCTGAAGCGATAACCCGCATACATTCGTGAAATTTAATTTAAAACTTCACCGGATACTTATATCTTTATGTAGAGTTTTAAATAAATTTTGCTTTATTTTGCCATCATCAGAGCTGTCATTATTCTATCTTTAACGTATATCTTTACAAGAATTGAAGCCAATTGAGTGACACAAATGTATCGTTGGTGGTAATTTGTGTACTTTGGTCACTGTCACACAGTCGTTAACACAGCTAGAGCTATGAGAATAGTTTTCTGAGCTTTTATGTATCCATCGTGATGATCCTGGTCAGGATATTAGGATAAAGTTATGATATTATTGTATTGTCATCGGTCCTTATTACGTGTGCTATTTAGCACAATGATCACACGGCCTGAAGTCGGTGAAAATTAGTTTGAAACTTGAATCACTCCGTTACATTGAAAAGCGTGTTAAAAACTTACTCTTTCATTTTGAAGATAATACTTTACGTACAAAAATCTCTCATAGGCAACTCAGTGTGTCTTGTAAGACCTTGATTGTCCTATCGTCGCTTTGATGACGAAATACTTGACAGAAACCATATTTTCGCAATTTATCGTCAATGAGTGTTGAACTCTGGCCAGCGGACCGTGTCAGAAAACAAAAGTTGGAAGGCCACGTAAACTAACGGTGTGTTTTGATTTTAATTGACTTTTTAACTTGCGTGTGTTATATTGACCCAGTGATTTAGATTTGCTTCAAGATGGCGTTGAACTCTAACCAAGTTTGGACTTTTTTTTAAGAATTGTTTAATTAAAAGCATTGTATATCAATGGATTTCTTATGATTGGATGGATTGTATGGAGGACGATATGAAAATGGACGAATACAAAATGCTGGATAGAAGGGATAAACGGAAGTAGATATAACACTTTTATGTTTGACATTTGACGACAAATGCAGTGTCAGATCCGACACATTTTAATGAATAATAATTAATTACTCTGCGCTCAGCAAATTTCTATGCATGGCAATAGGCCTAAGCTAAATAGTATCTAAGCCTAAATAAGAAAAAAAGGTTTTAGTTGTTAGTACATTTTAGCGCGCGAAAGTCAGCCATATTGTTTGAGCAACTAACGGTTTGCGTACAGGTTAAAGACCTTGTCGACAATTTTATTATTGCACTCACCGTGTCTCCTTTATTGTTAGGCTAGAGTCGACTTTTGAACGAACTAAAATCGTTCTTTGTTTGAAGTATTAAGAACAAATTCATTGGACGTTGCAACAATAAAAAAAAAGTTGTAATTTCGAAGTATAATTGAGAAACCCTATAGATTCATAACAATTTTGTTATGCCAGTAAGGCGGCTGACATTCATAAGGTCCATCTGATGGTAAGCGGTTTCCTACACTCAATACGGGCAGAAATAGCAAGTGAAATGGAATTGATTTTTCGTCGGAGGAACATGATAGACCACCAAAATGATTTTACAAAAATTACTGTTTAACAATTTTTGCAGAAAATTTCGTCAAAAGCAAATCTGAATGTATGACGAATTTTTTGATTTGAGATGTTCATAGACATAAACGAGTTTGCGATGTCAATGGCCGCTAGACGCTTGTTTCATCAACACGCATAAACACTACGGTTACGTATACAGAAGGTAATAAGAACTAAGAACCAGTGGGCATGTATGAAAAGATGAATCTAGAAGCAAGAGGTGTACAAACCAAGAGTGAAATGGCGCCACATACACTCTGCCTACCCCGTGACGGACTTGGCGTGATGATATGTATGCATTCAGACGCTGATGTAGATAACAAAGCAGTTAAATTGACTAAAAATCAATTTATCTCACGGGATTCCCGCTTAAAAAGTAATTTTATTTTGTTAATACCCCGTTATAACTGTATTACCAAATGACACACATGTACCTAGTTTCGGATGAATTTAATAACCGAATTTATTTGCAGTCCACAAATACACCACGTATAGACTGCACATTTTAAAATGTAGGAACGATTTGTTATTGATGCGCTAATTTAACACTAACATTTGTTGGAAAACTTAAGTATAAATGTACTTGCGGACCTACGAACAATAAAAGTGATTTGACTGTTCGTAGTTGCGGACGGAATCTCGGTAAAAATTAATCCGTATTTGAATCGTCGAAACCTGCATAATTTGAACAACGGCTAAATTTATATTTACCTAAAGCGCATATTAAAATAACAAATTCGGGTCACAAGTATTATAGAATGTTTTAATTAACTCCAACTGGGTACCGTTTCAGAGATGATTAATTATGATAACGAATGTTGCAGGAAATATAATATCGTCTAGGTAAATTAATTTTTGATTTTACTCAGATTCGGGTGAGCGTTTGATGAGAATTTTCATTTTCCTTTTACATTAATGATGGAGAGACATTTCCTTACCAGGAAAGAAGATCAAAGTAACACTGTGATATATATCTTATGCTATCAGTGCAGTTGGTGTATTTTATAATAAGCAGATTCTGAATTTATAGTACTCAAATAAATTTTAAAGTGGGATGCAAACACGGGTAAATATAGTCGCATAAGTCGACAGGGGACAATGCTTATGATAATGAAACGACTAATGAAGAGTTTGATATCAGAAATATAATCAGCACCTAATTTAGAGTATTTTATCTGTATGGGTCTCTTTCAACGGTATTACAGATTTTGACGGGACTCGAAATCTGAAGGGTTTTATAACCCTTTTTTTTTTTTTTTTGTTGACGAGGGGGAAACCTTCAAAAGGTACCCACCTGCTTAAGGGGAGCAGACGGGGAATGTGAGATTTTGACTCACTAAAACCCCCCCGGTGGCCATCCTCCGTGCTATAGGAGGGCTCCGGGATCTCCAGTGGAACGCACCGGTGCCCTCCTGCACTTTGCCTGAGCACGTCCCGGGGGCAGCCATGTCGCCGCCCCTGGAACCCTCGCGTGCTCTTGACAGCACTTGCCACGTCGTGCTGCCACCAGCCCCGGGCCCGTTTAAAGGGGCAGTCAGAGCAGCCACTCTGGCTGCCCACGGGCCCGTCGGCCCCCTTTTAGTCGCCTTTTACGACAAGTAGGGGATACCATAGCCAAATTCTTAGCGACCCTGGCTTATTGGGTCAATGGTCTGGGGCGTCTGTTGCCACCGCCCCGCCGTTGCAGTCTCCGAGAGGGATCGGCTCTCTCCCGATCCCGCTCGGCGGCCTCCTTCTGGGACATGACAGTCTCACAGAAGGAGACCACGGCCTTTCATGCCTCCTCCTCTGCCAGCATAGCCGCTACTACGCGTGGCAGGGAGAGGTCCTGCCCGATCCTGGCGACCAGGATCCGCCGTTCCGAGCTCCACGCCGGACACTCCCCGAGCGTGTGCTGTGCGGAATCCCGGTCACTCCCGCAATGGTGGCATTGCGCCGTCGGTTCGCGACCGATCCGGTTCAGGTACTCACCAAAGCACCCGTGGCCGGTGAGCACCTGAGTCAGCCGAAAGGTGACGTGACCCTTCCTCCTCAGCCAGGGCTTGAGGCTGGGCTGAATTGCACCAACGATGCGCTGGCGGGCGCTTCGCAGCTCAGAGAGTCGCTCGCGCCACGCCACGAACGCCCGTCGGCGCTCTTGCCTCCTCACTTCAGCCGCATTTGGGGGGGCGGTTACGTCCGTCTGGCGGAGACGATCGTACACTCGAGAATCCATCTCCGCCAGAATAAGGGTTTTATAACCCTATAGTTAACCCAACTAAGCCAGTAACATTAAGGCTGGGAGAACTGAACTGAAATGAAAAAATAAAGCAAATGAAAGACCCGTAGGAGGGGACGCGGTGTTCTGAAAAGTTTCTAACTCGATAATGTAATCAGTTCTGTAATACAATATTACAGTGCAACTGTGCGTAAATATTATGACATTTTTCATTCTAAATATTTTTTATTATTGGCTCACTAGACAAAATGATCGTTGCTAATTTAATAATCAGAAAACAATTATTTATCGGCTATTAATATATTTTATCTTATTCGGCATTATTTGTCTTGGCAACAGAAAAATCGGTTTGATTTACGACTCACCATAAAAAAGAAAAAATACTTATCAGTGCCCCTGATTCATTATCAAGTTTTAAAATTATACATGTATTATTTTGGCTTCGAGATAATTGCTCAAAAAGGTTATTTCGTAACTCGATCCCCTACGAAGTGGTGGGGTTGGGTTTCCATGCCGTGGAGACGAATTCGTGGGAGGTGACCAAGTCACTACATATTATAAAACAAACTCCCCTGGCACGTCTGTCTGTCTGAACTACGGTTTTCATCTATAGACGGATTAGTTCGTGATGTAGGTTTATGTGTATAATTAATTAAATTTTGGTATAAATTGACAGAAATATGACGATGATTGTAGAAGTCTGAAATGATGCTCGTGATCATTTACGAGCAAAAAAAATGGCGTATGTCTCTGCTAACCGGGGCTCATCACTAACACATTTTTAATAAATAAAATAATGAAATCCTCTTTCACGCGCCATCTCTGCCATGTTTTGTATTCAGAAGTTTATTTCGTTTAATTTAATTAAAGGCAGGAGCTCATTCTTTTGTCGTTTTTTAAAAATTCATAAAACCAACCTCGTCAGAGACCATGTCTTCTAGTAAACAAACGTTTTGGGCATGTTTAGAACCGAGCCTTTTACGATATAAATGTTTATGTAAATTGGTAGGAATGGCGTACTCAGAAATAACAGTTTGAGATGTATGCAAAGAGATTTTACAGTTGTTTATTCTGCAAATCAAATCAAATTAATTAATTCAAGTCCTACTATGAGATTTCCTAAAATATCAGCAATGATATTACAAAATTATTGAATATCAGCATTATAACCCACTATTGTTTTTTAAGCCTGCTGTCAACTGTAAGAATGATATAGAGATTTCAAATAATCCCTTAGATTGACATATAATGTTTTTTTATACCTCTAAGGTGGCACTCAAGCGTACCTACCTACCAACCTGATGGTAAGCAGTCACCGAAGCCTATAGCCCCTAGCAATACCATAGATATCACTAACGAAGCATACGGCCCATCTGATGGTAAGCAGTCACCGTAGCATAAAGACCACTGTGAAATAACACTCAAAGTAAGGCGGAGGTACAGTCGGGCGGCACCAATATTAATGGGAAAACCCACGGGAGATCCCAATTCACCCTACCCCTCTTGTAAACTTAAAAAGAAAATAACGTTGCCTGCCCACACGTGTTCCGGGCTGACGCACGCTCCAACGCTTCGCAAAGGAATTTAAAAAACGAACGCGACTTCCCGCCTTGTCGCTGACAGATGCTACAAAATGGCCGCCGGTGTTGCCAGCCGGCGGTAAATTAAAGATTTATCAAGTTTGTTTAGTTAGCGCTATTCTATTGTGCATGTAAATATTGACACGTTTATACAAAATTCGTTGTAAAGAACTTAAAGTGATGATAAATTATTTGGAACTCAAAGGTCATCCATTTTGGGCCAAATCTGAAAGTGCCGGCCAACGATTTTTTGTTGTATATTCTGTTAGAGCTTGTCCGTCTGAACATTTAATTGCGGCACCAAAGCTGTAAGACTAATATCATATCACCATACTATTAAGTTAACGCATTTGAGGAACTACGTTTATATGTATAATTTATTCTGACTCAGAACAACTCAAAAACAACATAAGTTTCGTGTTGGTATCGAACACGCGGTCTTAGCCCCTTAGTCACCAGACCAAAGGAAGATCGAATTAAAACAAAGGGTATAACTTTTTAATTAATTATTTTTCTTTATTCCCGTTCCGCAACCTGGTTTGCAAAGAATTAATTAAAAAATAGAACAGATTAATGAATGGCTACCACAGATCCTAACGAAGTCTCTAAATAGAAGCAAAATAAGGATTTTTCAAGACGGCTCGCTTCATATTTAAAAATAGAACGAGTGAATGAATGATTGCAGACTGTGTTGCCAGTTATATTTTAATGAGGACCCGCGGGAACTTTATTATTGTTTGATCCTCTAGAATTGAGTGTTTTTTTTTACTATTTTGCTCTCCAACTCCAACCAGTTATTTACTTATATTGCAACACCAGGGTATCACTCGCGCGTTGCCGATCCCATACGTCTCTCTATTTACTGCAAAATTAGTCAGTAATAGGTATATATATTCTATAGATTTTTTTGTATTCTTCACAAGCCTACTTCTTGTCGGAATATTCCAAGCTTTCAATACTTTTTTCAACATAACCTGCAAGTAATAATATTACGATGTGTACGTAATTTTTTCTAAGAGCAACACAATGCCGGGAATCTCAAAAAGGCTCTTTGTTGCTTTTAAAAGTTCTTTGTATCTTTTGAAGGAGAAAGAAAAGAGTAATTTAGTTAATTGGAGTGTTGGGATGAATTCTAAATACGAACGATTGTAACGGACTTCGATGTTCTTTTAATAGTAACATAACTGTGTTCGTTTTTTTTGTTTTTTTATTCGATTGGTATTTTTTTAATGGTTATTCTTCTACATGGACCAGACAGTAAATTGGAACAAATTTTTGTTCGCTGATTGCCAATCTAATAATCTCTACTCGACTACAAGATTGCCTGTCACCTCTTAAACTATAATTTTAATTAAATTTGACACTTAGTCCTAAACCAACACAGTTCAAGTTAATCAGTAACTTGACGGCCCTTTGTCAAGTTACGGCATAATTAATATGCTACATATAGTAAATTTCACCATTTTAGTCTGTACCAATGAGTTTTTCTAACTTAAGTGCAGTGATTAGTCACACCACGAGCTTTACGGTGAAGGAGAACATCGTGAGGAAACCTGCATACGTCTGAGAAGACATTCAAGGACGTATGTAGTGCCTAAGAGACGGCGACGGACTCACCATTGGTCACGACACATTGGCACCAAATTATCTTCGGTGGAAAGTGGGTGTCGTAACCTCTGCCTAGTTTGTGGGAAGACATATGAGTGCTAATTATTTTGTACGAAATCATTAAGTTAAAGTAATTAGACAGGACTTAAAAGTATTGCCATCCTTATTTAACCCCGCACATGAGAAAGGGATAGCCATACTTTTGGTCCTGCCAAATTGAGTTTAGTTATTTAGACAACAGAATTCATTGTACACAGTTGATTTATTACAAAGATGTAATTGACAAGTAATATATTTTAAACTAATATCAACAATTCTTGAATTAAATCATTCTACCACTTACTTACGACAGCTACAATTTGATACACAAATTACAAAACGGTTTTATCGAAACGTTTGACAAACACAGCACTTTAATAAATGATAATATGACGAATAATGAAAGCTTAAATATCGATTTTGTCACAGCTATCATCTTTAGTCGAATACGATTTTAATTTAGATTGTAGGTACACGTCTCGGAAGGGACAGATGTGCATTTGAAAATTAGGATTGTCTTCATTCGATTTATTGAATTGTACTAGCTTCCCCGGCTTCGCACGGGTAGACATCAAATATTTTGCCTACCCTTGCGAAGCCGGGGCGCGCATCTAGTATAATATATAGCCTATGTTACTCATAGAAAAAAAAGACAGAGCACTGAGTTTCTTGCCGGTTCTTCTCAGGTGGCTTTTTTTTCCGAACCGGTGGTAATTTAAACCTTCATAAGTACCTTATTAGGGCCTAAACTGAATAAATGATTTTGATTTGAGGGATTATGTAGCTTTCTAACAGTGAAATCTGTCCAGTAGTTTCGGAGCCTATTCAGCACAAACATACACACAAAATACAAATCTTTCCTCTTTTTAATATAAGAAAATTGCGCGTTATTAAAAATCCTGTATGTTAATACAGCTTGTAATCTACTACCATTCCAACTTTCATACAAATCCATTGAGCTGTTGAGCCGTGAAGAAGGTATTAAACACACAAACTTTTGCATATTAGTATTTACTACAATATAATTTCATCATCCCATCCCTACGAATTAAACAGCTTTGTCATTGGAAATAAATGTATTAAGTTTGGCCTGTTTTATATTGTTCAGCGCCATTCATCATAGTCGCTTGCCTATTAGGGTTGTCAGATATTTTTTATCTTGGCTCTATTTTGTACTTTTGTTTTTTATACCACTAAGGTGGCAAACAAGCATACGGCCCGCCTGATGGTAAGCGGTTACCCTATGGACGCAACTATTGCAACACTAGGGGTAAAGCCCCTAGAATACCTTAATTTTAAGTGAAATTTTTTTGAGCCTCGTTGAATGATTGGTAGGTGCACTTATAGTTTTGCGTCACCGACATGCTACATGCGAATACAACGTGTTTCAATGTTTTAAGCGTTTACTTCTGTCGGCAGTCCCCATCCTGCTTGTATTTATTACTAGCGGCCCGCCCCGGCCTCGCACTGGTAGACATTTATATCAAATATTTTGTCTACCCGTGCAAAGCCGGGGCGGGCAGCTAGCCTATGTTAATCAGTGATAGTGTAGCTTTCTAACGGTGAAATATTTTTTGAAATCGGTCCAGTAGTTTCGGAGCCTATAGACATTTATCAAATATTTTGTCTACCCGAGCGAAGCCGGGGCGGGAAGCTAGTATAATATATAGCCTATGTTACTCAGTGATGATGTAGCTTTCTAACGGTGAAAGAATTTTTCAAATCGGTCCAGTAGTTTCGGAGCCTATTCAATACATACAAAAATACAAATCTTTCCTCTTTATAATATTATATAGTATAGATAAGGTTAGCTACGGTAACCACTTACCATCAGGCGGGCCGGATGCTTATTTACCAAGTTTGTATAAAAAAGAGAAGATTTAGATTTGTAATCGGTTAAAATAGTCACTTCAATTGACAAGGTACGTATAGTTACAATAATAATGCTTGGACATTACCACACAGCGCCATCAGGCCCCAAACTAAGCAGAGCTTGTACTATGGGAACCAGCAGCTTATATAATACTTAAGTAAATATTTTTTCATTTCTTTCTTACATATTTTTGTAAAAACATACTTACATAGTAAATATTAGGATAGTTTTTTTTTCTTTTAGTTTTAGATTGTACCATAATAAAGTAAAAAAATCAATAAAGTAATAAATATCAAACTCCCAAAAAAAATCAAAATGTTTAAAAAAGAATTATGCGTGCCATCCCTGTCCGAATGAGATGAGCGTCTCTTAATTACTACCAACTTTGTTTCAAAACTTCCAGCCGTTCTGTATTTAAAGCGAAGAGCGGGAATTTAATCTACACTATTAGCAAATTTTTTTTTCAATGCCATATTTGTTTGGTTCCAAATATGAATCGACAAAGGAAAAAAAAACGTTAAGTTTTCAAGCACTAAGTAGAGATCAGTGCCGGTAGCAGGAACATTGTCGACAACGTATTCGAAAACGTAACTCGCGAAATGTCAAAATTGTCATACTAATTTTTAGTTCCACTTTTCACCGCCGCAGCGCTGTTCATTTTCCAATACAAAAATAGTCGAAGGCGATACGAAAACGTTGTCGACAATGTTCCTGCTACCGCACATGTCAATAATGGTTGTACTTTTTGTTAGTTAAATAAAAATATCGATATTTTTAATGCTTGAAAATATTAGTTAAGATTTGGTTTAATGTTTTAAAATCACGTTATCTATAAAAATATCGCTGAATTGAATACAATATTGATATTTTTATTCTATAATGGTAATTAAGTTTATTGAATATGATGGTTATTAAATATTAGTTAAATTTATTGATTGATATTCAACATCTCAAGCACAAACATCATTTAACTTTCCTAATGAATAACTCCTTCCATTTATGAAAACCAAATGAAAATCCATTCAGTAGTTTTTGTGTTAATCGCGTTCAGACATACAGATTTATAATACGTAGTGATGTAGTAGTAGGTAGGTGCTTCACAAGATAATTTACCATTAGAAATTTCATATCGATGCGTTTGCAACGACAATAGTTCCCACATTCTAAAAAATCAACTGACGTGGAAAGTGATTGTCTATGCCACAGGGGCGTTCCGCTGTATTGTTGTCTGTGGAATAACTTTTATGTAATTACGCCTCTTTAGGGTTCCGTACCCGACGAGTTATCAACGGAACCTTATTACTAAGACTCCGCTGTCCGTCCGTCTGTCTGTCAGCGAGCTGTATCTCATGATCCGTAATAGGTAGACTGTTGAAATTTTCACAGATTGTGTATTTCTTTTGCCGTTATAACGACAAATAATAAGAAAATCAGGAGGCTCTCCTACTAAATTCGTGTTTCTTTGGATTTGGCTCTTAATTTTACAAGTCTATAACTTGTGTGGGGCGAGCGAGGTGATCATGCTCAGCCCCCGCAAAGGGAAGATCTTCCAGCCAGGCGGGTGTTGTGCCTGGGGAACCGCGGCTCCAACTGTTCTAGTCGGAAACTTGTATATATGTTGAATTGCGTAGAAAACTTCGCTAGCGCGTGGCAGGATTGTGACGTCATTCGTTGAATGTTGTCCTGCTAGTTAGTCGATTTCTAACGTTGTTTTATGTAGCCGTGAGGTCGCTACATCACTCCCCCCCGAGACCGGAGGTCGATCCAGAGCTTGATTACAGTCAGTGCTTGAATGCTTGCAAGTGCCAGTGTGCTTCGAAGTCTACGGTGAGTCGAGACTGAGCGTTAGATGCCGACTGAGTCCAGTATCTCAATGCAAGCGTACGACGTGGAGATAAGACGGTGAGCAATGCCGAATGGACTCCAGAAGTGGGCTGTGTGAGGCGGACGTATAGTCGGTGGAGAGGTGAGTGCCAGGACCAGTAGCGCGGTGAGTCGGCTGAGTTGGACCTGTTGATACTCGATGCTGGCTTGCTGTGTGACTGCGGCTGAAGACTTTGATGGGGGTGGAGAAGGTTGCTGATGTTCACGCCAATACTGACGCAACGGGGTCACCAGTGTGGGGCGAGCGAGGTGATCATGCTCAGCCCCCGCAAAGGGAAGATCTTCCAGCCAGGCGGGTGTTGTGCCTGGGGAACCGCGGCTCCAACTGTTCTAGTCGGAAACTTGTATATATGTTGAATTGCGTAGAAAACTTCGCTAGCGCGTGGCAGGATTGTGACGTCATTCGTTGAATGTTGTCCTGCTAGTTAGTCGATTTCTAACGTTGTTTTATGTAGCCGTGAGGTCGCTACACTTGTAAAATTAATTTTATTTCTGTTATAGTTTTTTTATTAGATACTTCAACTTAATTTAAATTAGTTTTAATACTTGTAACGCTATGCACACATACCTTGGAGCACAATTCAGATCAGATTTTCTCATTTTACTTTGTACTTGTTTTTTATAAATTTGTGTTCCGTTTGATAAAATGAGTGTTAATGAATAAATAAATAAAGACGCTTGTAAATCTTGTACTGCTATATTTTCTTACTAGCATTTATCAAATATTGTGTCTACCCGTGCGAAGCCGGGGCGGGCAGCTAGTAAAATATATATCCTATGTTACTCAGTGATAATTTAGCTGTCTAACGGTGAACGAAGAAATTTTGAAATCGGTTCAGTAGTTTCGGAGCCTATCAATACAAACCCACAAAAATACAAAATAAAAATCTTTCCTCTTTATAATATTTAGTGTAGATTAGTGTAGAAAAAGGTGAGTATTTAATGCGAAATTACTTTTACAAACTTATTTGATGTAGTCGGTGCAATAGCCTGTAAGGGTCGAACCGCATAGTTAAGTTTGTCGTTTAAAATGGTTTGTTTTAGCACGGAACCCTCGGTGTGTGAGTCCAACCCGCACTTAACTGTTATTTTTCATATATTAGGTCCTTACATATGAAATTGGCGTTTTGTATGGGAGGAACAAAAAGTCGAATATTTTTTAATATAATATATTTAATTAATCAAAGTATGAACCATTATTTTCTATGCACTTTTGCCATCTTATAGGTAGTTCATTGATCCCTTTACTAAAAAAACCAGTCGGACGGGAATCAATAAAATCTTTGAAGGCGATTTGGACTGCCCCATCGGAGTTGAATTTTTTCCCTTGCAAGAAGTTATCCAAATTTCGAAAAAAATGGTAATCTGTTGGAGCAAGGTCCGGGGAGTACGGAGGATGTCTTAGACTTTCCAATTGAAGCTCTTCTAATTTAGTAGCCGTCTGTAGCGCAGTGTGTGGTCTAGCGTTGTCGTGAAGCAGCAGTGGCGTGGAGCGATTGACCAGCCTAGGTTGTTTAGCCGCTAGCTTTTCCATCATGGTTTGCAATTCCTGACAATAGACATCAGCCGTAATAGTCTGGCCAGATTTGAAAAAACTGTAATGAACAATACCGGCACTAGTCCACCAAACGCTTACAAGTAACTTTTTTGGGGTTAATTTTCGCTTGGGGCAGGATTTGGCTGGCTGGCCAGGATCTAACCATTGCGCTGAGCGCTTCCGATTATCGTAAAGAACCCATTTTTCATCACAGGTAATGATTCGGTTTAAAATACCTTCATTATTGTGCCGGTTTAGTAATGTAACGCAGCAGTCGACGCGCGTTTGCCGGTTTGTTTCAGTCAATTCGTGAGGTACCCACCTTTCAAGCTTTTTAATCTTCCCAATTTGCTTCAAGTGAATTAAAACAGTTTTATCACTAACATTGCAGCCTGCAGCTAACTCGGACGTGGTTTGCGATGGATCCGCTTCCACAATAGCCTTCAACTCTTCATTATCAACTTGAGTCTCAGGCCGTCCACGGGGCTTGTTCTGCAGGTCGAAATTTCCAGAACGAAAACGTTGGAACCAAAAACGAACTGTGTTTTCTTTTGCAACACGACCGCCATACACATCATTCACCCTTCGAGTTGTTTCCGCAGCACTAGTGCCACGGCGGAACTCGTACTCGTAAATAATGCGATATTTAAGGTTTTCCATTTTGTAAAATGAGTGACGCAAACAGAAAAAAACAGAAGAAAAAAAACAAATGAATGACGATCATCGAAGCACAAATACATGAGTCTATAGCTGTACAAATTTGAATTTGGAATTCCTTACCAAAGAGGAGAAATTCGTGATTAAAGTGGCCAGTACGAAAAACGCCAATTTCATATGTAAGGACCTAATATTAGATGCTTATCTTGCATGGTTCCTTTTTAGGACAGATATTTTCATATTCATACAGATATTTCATATTCATATTATAAAATACTAGCTTTTTCACCGTGACTTCGCCCGCGTTGCAATATTATATGTTACACCTATGTTACTCAGTGATAATTAAACATAGCATCATACTTTCTTCCGATTATATAGTTTTCACCCTCACTAACAAACACTGAATTATTTCAGTTGTTTTGCAAAAACACGACGCAATTTAAAAAATAAAACAAAAACGCCCCGAGATAACGCTGAGAAATGGTGCCAGATGCGAAATTTCACAATAAGGCAAATGTACAATATCCATTCTCGCATACACCTTCAAGTGGTAACTTTTTAAAAGCCCTTTTTTGTGCACCCCGACGGTTATCTATGATGCCTACCTGTTGCCTTGGCTCTGTTTCAAGACAAGTTTTTTATAAAAATAAATGACGACCATGCGTTGGGAGTTTTGGCGGGAAGCGGGGGCGGGTGTCAAGCAGAGCGGTTGAGATTTTTTCCTGTATCTCGTAAATTGTGTTACAATGGACTTTAGTTTGTATTTTCAGTGTTAGTGTGTAGTAAAGTTTCATTTAGTGACTGATTTATAGAGAGCTAGCTTATGCCCGCGACTACGTCCGCATTGAGCTTAGCATCTAATCCAGATTATAAATTATCTGTGTTCTAAATTTCATCCAAATCCGTTAAGTAGTTTTTGCGTGAAAGAGTAACAAACATCCATCCATCCATACTCACAATCTTTCGCATTTATAATATTAGTAGAATTTGAAAATAATGCTGTAATATGGCCTTTGTGTGAAGTGATCTATCATTTGATTCAATAGGTTACCACTGACTAAAAGATCTGTTTTGAACTGCTACTGTCTCCAGAAACTTCAATAAGCTTTAGAATGCACAACACTAGGCTAATTTTGTTACACTCAACATTGGCAAAAATAGCCCTTGAAAAGGATTGATTGCCATAGGAAGGAAGAAGATAAAGACCATGCCTTGGAATCTACGATTGGAATGGATGTATATTGTATCATTTTATTTTGTAAAGGTAAAATGCTTCGCTTAGCTGTAGCAAAGTCCTTATTGACTGCTACAGCTAAGCGAAGTCCTTATTCCAACTAAGGTATACACCTTGTGGAATTTTTTCATTCGACGATCGACATTTGAACTTCGTTTTTTTAAGCTTAATACTGATTTAAAAATTTGAATAGTGGGCCTTTAAGTTTGATAAAAGAATCAGAATAAACCTTAAGCAATATCGACTTTCATTTCTGATATTCATTATTTTCGCCCTATTGTTATTTTTTTTGTAACTAGCTTCTGTCCGCGTCTTCGTACGCGCTGAGCTTAAAATCCCAGAGGAACCTAACATTTTTGCGGGATAAAAAAATCCGGGATAAAGGTATCGCATAAGTTAATTCAGGTTATAAACTACACGTAAACTAAATTTAATACAAATCCGTCGAGCCGTTTTGATTTGAGTGAGCAACAAACATAAATCCAAATCCATTCTTTTAAACTTTCACATTTATAACATTGTAGGACATGAACGTAGTGACAGTGACAGAACGTAGCATCTACCTCTATAAACTCAGATTGTAGATTCGTTCTCTTAAATAAGTATGGAATAATGACTTATAATACCAAGATGAGCGCTACAACGCGTTGGATAAAACTAAATGAAAGGTAACCATAATAGCTTAGAGCGGGACGGACATACATCCAAAAGCGAGACAACACCCACAGACTATCCTAGAAGGATTAAAAATAAAAATAAATCGGAAACCGGTCCGGCTCGTGATTCAGTAAGAAATAAGAAGGAACGAGTTCTGTGGAGAGATTCTGTTTGGTCAATTATATATTTCAACGAAATTATAACAAGTCCTACAAGTTTTGTAACTTTATTCTAAATCGAAGCTCTGATCTAATAAAAAAAGTAGTCGTAACTTTGCGAATAACGAAGTGACGCGTTTTATAAACATGTAGCAGCGCGTGGGCAAGGCGTATTTTCGTTGCATTCGCGGATAAAGGCATAACAAGTAAAAACGTCGTTACCTACTTACTAAAAAATCACATTATTTTCTTTTTATGCCAATAAGGTGGCACGGCACACATTTATACGGCCTACCTGTTGCAAGCAGTACCAAGGATATCACTAACGAGTTGCCAGCCCTGTTGTTGATGAGGACTCACTGTGCTAGCAGCAATACTACTAGCCCAGCGTATCCTCGTGGAGCACTGGTAAGGCAACCTTACTTAACGCAGAAATACAACACTACATCGAGTAGTGTTATTTCACTGCGTTCTTCTGTAAGGTGGAGTTACAGTCCCCAGTCGGACAGCTCCAATATTAATGGGAAAACCCACGGGATATCCCAATTCGCCCTACCCCTCTTTTTAAATTTCTTTCTATTCTTAATACTATATACCTACATACAATCCCATTTGCAACAACTGTTCTAAGCCGAAAAAATAGCAACCCTTATGGATTCCATATGTGATTTATATTGGCCATTCCTCTAGCAATAACTTCGGTTTCAATTTTCTTTATGAATAGTTCTTGTAACACCCACGGAATACTATATTGGCTGGAATTGATCAGTAACTAGGTGGTAGGCCTCTTATTGCAAGAGTCCGGCTAGGTGGGTACCACCGCAGTGTCAGATATTCTGCCGCCAAGCACTAGTGTACGTACACTACACTGTGTTCCGGTGTGAAGCGCACTGCACTGCCAGCTGGGCTCATATTCGGACAAACGTAGTGAAAACCAGTTAAAACGGCCCTTGGAAGTCACAAGCGTGAAGCATTTTCACTAGACCATAACCAACTTTAGATGTGGTAAGTTCTGTGTTTAGCATACGCAACGTTACGTGGTGGGTCAGTGTTCGTTGCGGTTCGTGTTATGTTCGTATCGGCTGGTTACGATACTTTACTTTCAAGAATACATTTATTGCTAACCTATTTGGAAATATCAATGGTTATACAAAGACTTTACATCAATTTATGATCTGTTTGATAGAACGCAACGCAGTGAACGCGGACCACGAACTTCCGAACGTCTGTAATACATGGCTTGTCAACAGTATCATCATATCTTATTTCACGTACCTATTTACAATTTCCTGGGGCTCCCAGAAACTCTTTAAACGAGCATACGGCTCATGATGGTAAACTATTACCGTAGCCTACAGACGCTGGCAACACCAGGGATAGCACCCGAGCGTTACTGCAAAAATCTCTTCACGCCTTTCGTGAAGAACCCAATGCTGTATTTCTTTGGGAAAAACAATTTAATACAAACCTAAATTGAGGTAAAGGGGAATAGTCTGAAACTTTCAATGTCTAAAGGCCCGTACATGTCTTTATCCGGCACTGCTAATCGGCCTTATATCATGCCAATAATTAACTACCATTTAATTATGGGCATGATATAAGTAAGTTATTATCTAAGCCATTATCGAAGTAAGATTGAATATATCTAATAAAAAATGTAAAAAGGAAACTCTTAGCGGAATGTAATAAAGTTCGAAAAGCCATTTAGAAGTATGTTTGAGTAATGATTTCCCCAAAGAAATAAGTTGTAAAATTTTAATGGCAACATCGAAATTAACGGTCCTAAACTGAACGCAAATTTCAAAGAATTCTCATTTTGTTTTTTGTTATAAGGAACTGCCTTTGTCAAGGTAGCTAATAAATTGTACCTAAACCATACTCCAGTTGAATTACAAAAGTATGATCGTTTCAATATCACATCGTGCCTACATTGTGATCGTGACGCGGCAGCAACAACAACTTTGTATCACCAAGCCGTGTTTGATGGCGCATTGCTTTCACAGTCTATGGGTGGCGTGTTTTTAGACCGCAAATAAAGTTGGTAGGCGATATTAAATCTTGTAAAAAAAAGTTTTTAGGAAACCCTAGTTCTAACACCTACCCATCCATATTTGTCTACCACTAGGCGAAAGAAAATTTACGCAGTTCAAAGACCATGGCCATAAGATCAAAGCCCATAAGTAAGAGATTAATTAATTACGTCAAAATTAGTCATAACGCCTACTTAGTGTTCCTAAGAAGCAATTTGAAACGACAAATGTATGCAATCTAGAGCATAGGTACGTAGCTAGTGAGCGATGTTGGACTGCGTTTCATTCTCGTAAAAAACAAACTGGAGCATTTGATTAGTTTCATTTCCTGTCAAGTTTACGGTAGCATGTATCTTATCATTAGCTTTAATATGCGGTCAGAATTAGGTGTGAGTACAAACGTTTTAGGTAGTCTCAGTACTCTTTTGTGCGTTTAACAACGTGTGTGCGAAATTCCATAATGATCGGTTCAGTAGTTCGGGCGAGAAAGCGTAACAAACAAATATTAAAATATCAATTGAAAAACTGATAGGTGCCACTTTTTTGTCCCTCTTTCTTTTGTTTCTTTTTTTATACCTCTAAGTTGGCACACAAGCGCCTATGAGTACGGCCCAACTGGTCATCAACTGGCCAACAGCAGTCATCGTAGCCTATAGCTAACAATCAATACTAGGGGTATGCCTAACGTGTTGCACAAATTTGATAATTTACTTACTCACACTGGCAAAAAATGTCCTAGAGGAGGATTGATTGCCATAATTAGGAAGAGGAAGAAGGTTAAAAAGAAGAATTGGATGTTTAGACAGGGGGTTGACATAACTCCAGACAGGATGGAAAACCGTTTTAAATTAAATAATTAATAAAATAGTGTTTAGGTCTTTAGGCGTATAATTGGAGGCCACAATACTTACACAGGTAGCTCTCACCGGATATTCAAAAAGCTAGATTGCAGCGTATTGGTAAGGTAACCGATAGATAGTCAATAATCTTTATAACCGTTTAAGATTCATCCAACATCGGTAATTATACCATTTAGTTCACTTGTGAGAATGGAACCACACTGTTACTCGGGTAGAAAGTATGAAATTTTTAATCTTGCTTAAAAAATTTCGATGGTTTATTTCTTGTCTATGAATGTAAAAAAACTTAACAGAAGTAAAGTATTTAACAGATAGTGTATAGGTACTCTATGTAGAACGGTAAATATTGTAAGTGCTCTCATTAAATAACTTGGTAGGATGGTAGGATGGTAGGTAGGTAGGTAGTAAAACTAACGACTTTGATGAAGTCATCAATTAAATTAAAAAAAGATTACAAATGCGCGGTTAGACCAAAGATCACGTAAATAATCTGTTTCTATAAGACTGAATTTAACTTATAGTAGGTAAATAGGTATTGTGGGTGGTTCTACCTTACAAAAGTTATGTCTCGTGGCAATCTAGCCGAAACATTTCAAACTAGCACCGTTACACCTGACGCTAGTAAAAAAACTATTCCAAACAAAAAAATCTCAGGTAGATACCCTTCCGACAGCGGCCAGACACCTGTACACAGATTAAATAACAAAATCGAAAATTAACTATCTATATTATCTCAAATGATTACCTCGATACGGGAATCCACAATGAGTCACTTGAAACACACCAACTTGGATTATATAGTACGTAAAAAGTACTTCTTTTTGTTTTAACGTATATTGGCGGTTGCAGTACTAAAGCCACGCCACACCTAGAACACTTTCGAACCGGTTTCAACACCACGTAAAAGTAGGCAGTACTGCGGAGCGACACACAATACGCGCTCCCGCAAGAACAGTTCCCGACAAACTGATCAGAAAAAAAAGTTCGGTCGGGTTGCCAGTGCGAGATAACGAATTTGAGTAAAACAATTTACATTTTATTATCATTTCTTTTTCTTCTTGTAAATTAAAATTGTACACAATCAAGGAAGTATGACAATGTTAAGTTCACTAAAAGGCATTAGAACTTCCTGTGGTGGATAAATAGAATAATTAATAATAATAATAATGCTTGGACATTATCACATAGCGCCATCTGGCCCCAAACTAAGCAAAGCTTGTACTATGGGAACCAGTAGCTGATATAATACTTATATACTTTTTTTTTTGTAAATACATACTTATAATACATACCAAACACCCAAACGCAAGGCAAACATATTTGTCACATAAATGTTTGCCCTGGCGGGAATCGAACCCGCGACCTCTAGCGTAGCAGTCAGGTATACTAACCACTAGACCAGCGGTCTCGTCGAATTACTATATAGGTATATTGTAGGTTCCGTCTTTACTGAAAATAAAGTTATAATTTATTTATATAACATTGCGTATGGCATTCTATTCCTCCACTGTATACGGGTAAAACCGAGTACTATAGGTTATCTTAAGCCGGTCTTATCCTATGTTTATGTGGGTGAAGTGGTGGTATAAAAACACATTTGACATTATGATTTCACACTTTGTCGAAACTGTTGACATTGAGATATTGACAATTACTTAAGAGCCAAGAGCCGCCACAATGTTTCCAGTCCGAATTATTTATAACAATACATTTCAAGAGTTTTAGCTTCAATGATTAACATAAATAATAAATGACGCCCCCAAAAACATACTTTGATTTCAATATGTAAACATTTATGACTGGTAAAAAGCACTAAGCACTGTGTAAACATACTGGTTCCTTATAAAACCACCCATTTATTTTAAACAAATGCCCTAATGTCGACAGATTATTTAAAATACGGTAAATCTGAAATAGTTCTCGTAGTCTGGCAGCCCCAAAAAACAACTTTCATCGCTCGCTCGCCGACGACGTTCGGGAAAACTCGGCGAAGCTCGGGCGGGTCCGCTACGGTTCGTGGATTTGTAAAAACCAAACTAAACGGTCGGTCGTCTCCAGAAAAGAAAACAAAAGTGGCTATATTCTTGTGAATAATATTCAAATTGTATGTTAATTTTGCCTCTAAATGTACGTAGGTATGTTCATTCTATTACGCAGTCCTGTAAGTAAAGGTTCCTTTGTGTCGTTGTTACCGTCTACCCTTCTCTTTGTGAGGCTGACACAAAAATATTTATTTTTAGGATCAGTAGTTTCATTAGATTAAGACTTGTCGAAATAAATCTCTTCAGACTAAAATAACCATTTTATTCCTTTTTTAACTAACGTCATTTACGATTTAAAGAGAAGATTAATTGCACGATCTCTATACATTGGTGTGGTATTTTTTTTACAACTCGAATACTATGGGTTTGATTCACGCCAGTGCAAAAATTTACGAGATAAACGTTTGATTTGCCTTGAGTTCGGATGTTTAGGTACCTTACCTATTACATGCAGTTCTGGCTTCAAAATACTTTAATCGTGGAAATTTTATGAAATTTATACGAGCGTTACGGATGTGACGTTGACAGCCCGTCGGTAAAGCATAGAGCAGTCACTGTTTTACCGATGTCTGTTGTCAGTAAAGTAAGGTGAGCTGACATTTTTTTTCTAGCTTACACTGTCTGTTACCACTGCTGGGCAAACACAGCCCGATTCTTGTCATGTATTTCTACCAGCAATATGGACTCAAACGATTTGTAATACGTACTATTTTCTTCATGATAATAATTGTTGCAGTCACTCACGCACGGGAAAGCGGCCGGGAATCGAAGCCGGACTTATTGTGTCCAATTAGCGATGGTATGTCGGCTGGCCAGACGCTTTCATTGCTCCTTTTGATGCGCCCCACACACATACGGATTGTACTCATGTGCTCTAGAAGCGGGCGACCTAGAGCAACAATAAGATAGCAGCGATTTTTTAGTAAATTACGCAAATACGACTAAAAAGGATGAAAATGATCATGATGGAGGACTACGCTGTGTGATGTTGAGTACGAAGGGAAGCGGATATTTATTCCTCCCAGTTGATGTCTATCTAGTTTACGACGACAGAAAAATAATACTAAAAATTAAAGAAAATTTAAAAATATCACGAATAATTTTGAATTTAAATATAACGTAATGAATTCCAAAAAGTATTTAGGCACATGTCGCCAACAACGACTAAGCGGATTTTTGCCCGGCAGTTATTGACTTATTAAGTGTCGAAATTAATCAAAATCAAAAATAGTTTAGTTAGGCCCTAAGATAGTTAGGACAATTTCGAAAAAAAAACACCTGTAAAGAACCCTGTTCGTGAAAACTGAACGATGTCCTTTGATACTTATCAAAGGACATCGTTCAGCACTTGCTTAGATGCCTACATAGGTACAGCTAGCTAGATATATAAGTGCCTGCTACGTACTTACCTACTTATTTTTACTGTAAAATCTTACCGTAAATGAAAGGATAAGAATTGAAAAGATAATTTTATAAAACACGTAACTAGATAAGATAATTTTAAATGATGAATTCTTTAATAAAAATGGGTTTTCCTAAATTTTGAGTGGCGGTTTCTATTGCTTCCGGAAGTTTCTGAAAACAATCCAATGAGCCTTTAGGCAAGAGGTAACTTAATGTGCCAAAATAATCAATCACTTCTCCAAAAGGCATATTACTGCACATAATGACACTGACATTGCTCACTAAAGATGACTTTAACACAATTTACGAGAATTACGAGACACAAATATGCCAACCGAACCGTCTTCTTCTTCTTCCTAAGTATGGCAATCAATCAGTTTAGGGACTATTTTTGCCAGTGTCGAGTGTTAGAGAATTTTCATGTTGCAAAATTTCTCGTGTTTGCCGCATTAAAATGCCTAGTGTCATGCATTCTAACGCCCAATGGAGTTTCTGGAGACAACCCACGGCAGTAGCAGATCGTAACACGCCTTTAGATTAGAGGTAACCTATTGACCAAAATGATAAATCACTTAACCCAAAAGTCGTATTATGGCATTATTTCCAATGCTCCTATAAATCAGTCACTAAATGAAACTTTACTGCACATATCGACACCAAAAATACACATTAAAGATCACTATAACACAATTTACGACACACTGGAAAAAATCTCAACCGCTCCGCCTGATTCCCGCCAAAAAACCCCGAACCGTCTAATTCCCGCGCAAAATCTTCATCTTTTAAAAAGTAAATTTAATGTACCGGTACCCTACTTACCATAGACAAACACGGAACACTTTCTTAATTAATTTTGATGACAAATTAGGCAACGGTTGCAACGTGTGAAGCCTACAAGCAGGCTGTACAAACGTACAAATAGTTCAATTCAATGTTAAGTTTCTTCAACTTTGTGCCCATTTGCGTTTAGGGCTCCGTATGTTTTGGTGCATTATGTATTTATTGTTTATATATAAATAAACAAAGGCATAAGAGTTGAGAAATATTTTCTCTTTTATTTGTAAATTATTATTTTTTATTTTTGTTTAGCCATTTTAGTGTTGCAAGTATAATAATTCGAAAACTGTTTTATTTCAATCACAGCGAAGCGTGGTCGGGTAAAGCTAGATAATATTTTGACCTACCCAACAGACACACTTTTAATATTGATAATATAACATAAAACAATATACATAAATATTTATCTAATTTTACAGGCACACCTGTTATAGAATGTTAACGATAAAAATATTAATAAAAATATTTCCGCGCACAATTCCATTGTGGAAATCCCCGCCGTGGGTTTCCCGCGACGGTAACCGCTTACCATCACGCGGGCCGTATGCTTATTTATCACCTTGGTGGTATAAAAATAATAACAAAATTACATTATAGTACAAAATTAATAAATCTCTGAATTAAAAACAAAAGTCACACACAAAAAACAAATAACGTTATTTTATTAAATACTGGCGGCCCGCCCCGGCTTCGCACGGGTAGACATTTATCAGATATTTTGTCTTCCCGTTTTTAGACTTTTTCAGGCAATGTTCCCGTATTTCAAGGAATATTCTAGAAATCGGTTCAGCTGCTCTCGATATTTGTGCTTAGCAACACATTCAGCGATTCAGTTTTTATATTATAGATATAGAGGCTATACAAGATTGTATATAGGTGAAATCGCGGACGAATACTTGTAAATAATTAAACTTTCTGTCAGTATTTTCATTACTGTGAAAGTCAACACTACATATTATAAAACAGTACCCCATCGCCGCGTCTATCTGTCTGTTTGAACGCGATAAACACAAAAACTATGAAATGGATTTTCATACGGTATTCACCAATGAACGGACTGATTCATTAGGAAGGTTTACGTGTATAATGCATTAGGATTTTGTGTAAATTGGCTGAAATATGACAATAATTGATGAAGATGTTCTAAAATCATGGCCCGCAGATGAAACGTCTTGCAACAAGCTGATAAGAAACTACCACAGATTAAAAATGAAGGCCACAATGTTCTGCTACGCGTGCGAAGTCGGAGCGAGTCGCTAGTAATTCATAAAGAATGTCTGCAGCCATCGATCAGACTGAGTATCAACTGTCGTCATTTCGCCGAATCGCAGTAACGGTTCTTCTCATATGACAATATGGGTCGGCGTAAGCCAGTTACTGGTTGCAAGGAGGTTACGCTCGATAATCTGATTCTAATCTGTCTATCTGTCCTCTTACAATATCGATGTTAACAACAACGCTGGATTTTGTCCGTGACTTCGCTCGCGTGCAAGAGTGTAACTTAGAAGCCTCAGGATAGTATAGATCCCATCAAAACAAATGTGAAAAGAGAGCCAAGTTAAATATTATGATTTATATTATATTGGTTGTTGACTTCAAAGACAAAAGAATTGAGATCTACATGAGTGCCAAGTTCAATGGTCGGACCTAAAATTTATTTATAACAACATAAAACATTTTATTACGACTTAAATTATAATTTCTTCTTATAACTTAGGATAATATATTGAAGCCTAAGGTCTGACTTGGCTAGTTCTAATAATGTATATGTATTTATATAAATAAAAAAAGAGGTAATGTATAGAACCCTCAGAATAAGACTAAGCTCACTTAATATTCGGAACTAATATTCGGAGAGCTATCAATCTACTTTCTCTGAAAGATTAGTCGTGCTTGGCGTAAGTTGGAAGAATGAGCGGTTGATTAAAGCATCTCCAAGATTTTGAGCTCATAAGAGACTTATAATCCATAGTGTTCTGAGGTATTGTTGGCATAATGCCCACGGCGGCTACATTCTTCACCGCACCTATAATAAAAAAACGAAAAAAAAAACCAAAGCAGCTTTCTTCCCACGCTCAGGTAGTAGGTAGTAGTACCGAGCTCCCAGCCGTGGTATTCCCAATTGATACAGCATGAGAGCTTCAAAATGGAGGGAGAGATTTTTGCAGGGTCGCCGAGTGATACCCCTGGTTGCAGCTTCCGCCGTAACTGCTTATGGTCGTATGCAACCGGCAACTACCCTGTCTCATACTCCATTCGCCAGTCACTACCCAGGTTGTCTGAGATCACATTTTGTGATAAGACCGCCAATTGTCCCCATATGCTTTGTATAATTAATGTTTGTTTTTGTTGTTACTTAATCTGGTGTACAATAAAGAGTTATTTATCTTATGCTAGATCTTTTGGCTTCTCAAATCAAAATCAAAAGTCATTTATATAGTTAAGGCCTTTAAATACCCCTTTACTTTATCTTAATTCCGAGTGTTAATGATAATGTGCTTTTATCCTGCGATGTAATGAGTATGCAAGGCTAATTCATCTCAATATAATAGTATAAGTACGCATGCGTCGTATGTGCCATCGCATCGTAATCACGCAACAACAACGCATCCTGTGTGTCACCGGCCAGTCATCAGCAAGGAATTTTGTTTTTGCTATTAATTGATTAAATTACATAATTATTTTCTGTTGTCGTTGAACACGTTGTCTGTAATAAAACATGCGTTTTTATGTGGTACAAGAGAGAGGTGGGATCAGCGAAACGGGATCACCCGTGGGTCTTCCCACAAAAATTGGAGTCGCCCGGCTGTTCCTTATAGAAGACCGCAGTCAAATAACACTACTTGAAGTTATGTTGCGGTGAGTTAGGTTGTTAAATTGTTAACTAAATCTGAACGGCTCCTGCTGATGATGAACTGATTTGAACGGGACTTTCATTGGCAGCTGATGCTATAAAGCGTAACTTAGGCTTAATTTATTTTGAAAATTAGGGTTCCATGAACAAATTAAATTAAATCAAACAAATTAAATTTTATAAAAGCCATAAATAGAAAATTAGTGTCACTTGTACGAAGTGGCGGGCAAAGCTGGTAAATAAATAAACGGTAATTGGTAAGTCTGTAACGAAACTTGTTGCTGCAAGGTACAAGTTATTAATAGCTTTCATGAGTAGCTGGGAATAATTTTGTCTTAAGTCAAATAAATCATAAAAACTTATCATATTATGGGACCAATAAAAATAGAGTTTTTGAAAAAATGGTAAAGTTGAAACATAGCACTTTAAAATTTTCATTGCTGGCAGCACTAACAATGTCACTGTCAAGTGTCAAACTGTCAATTTCACAATTTTAATTTTACGTATACTCGCTAGCAGATACTGCTCAGTGCTCAGTGCAGTGCACGTACAAGAAACGAAACTAACTACAAAACTTAATAAAAACTGATTTCTCGTTTAATCTCGGCAGTTATAGTTATTCAACGTATATTATGAGTAATAAACAGTTATCAAGCTGCTGTAGTAATAAACTCGATTAGTAGTGATGTAAAGCTTAATTATTCTGTTGAAACTCGTAAGTGGCGTGTGAAAAACTTGATTAGTAATTCGATGCAAATCATTTCTCAATTGTAAGTCATGAATTAGGATGATTATTGAGGATGTGTGATCTGCGGACGCTTCTTATTTGTCATTATTGACCGTTTGCTTCGCTGCAATCTCTTTATATACTTTGTTAACTATTGATAAACCTTTGATAAAAATAAGTTCTTTGTTTACCTACGTGTTTATTTCTCATTCCAATTTTTAATACACATACTGGATACTGGATACTAGTTCTAGTCTCCTATTGTTTCCAATTGTGTGCCAAAGTATATGTGTATAAAGTAAAAATATTAATATTTCAGAGATACATATACTTTTATTTCAGACTAGCTGTTTCCCCGCGACTTCGCCCGCGTATCAATATAATATATAGCCTATGTTACTCAATGATAACATTCTTCTTTCGAAAGAATTTAGGAAATCGGTCCAGTAGTTTCAGAGCCGATTCAATACAAACATACACACAAAAACACAAATCTTTTCTCTTTAGAATATTATTAATAGTATAATTATATTAGTATTGGTACTTGGTAACACAGGTTCCCTAACAGGACCTAAATCTACCTTTTATATGACAATAGTGATAAGTAAGCACATCAGATTTGAATCCTGATATTGGTACCAATTGTGTTGAACGAAAGTCAGTAAACTATACTAATTTGACATGACTAAAATTCTTGCTACCCCTTTCTGATGTGCGGGGTTAAATAAGGATGGCAATATTCTTAATTCTGTCAAATTATTTTAGTTTGGTGATTTTGTAGAACAGAATCAACACCAACATGTTATGTGTTTTCAGTTAGTCCTGTAAAATGGCAGAGACTGCAAATACAGAGGATCTGCGCTTGCAAGCATCACGATGGAGTCTCGGAGGAGACGAGCACTTGTTGAAGGTGCTCCAGAACATGCATCAGGTGAGCTCCAGTTGACAGCTGCATTCACTATCGGCATTAGGGCCACTGACCCCGGGCTAGAATATTGTGGCAGGTGAGCTCCAGTTGTCAGCTGCATTCAGTATCGGCGTTAGGGCCACTGACCCCATTGTGGCGCCCACTAAAGGAAATCATTATAGAGTATACGTTTTTTGCTGAACCAATAGGAACTTTTATTAAGAATTTAATCTTTCCTTTATCATTACCCGGAGCCAATCATATGGAGGTAGAAAGTTTGCAGGTCAAAGGTCAAGGTTTTTATGATTTTTCTTTGATATATTTCGTGTGGCGCCCCCCCCCCCCTAAATTTGGCGCCCTGGGCCGTCACATCATGTAGTACTAGCTTTTTACCAGCGACTTCGTCCACGTACCAATATAATATATAGCCTATTTTACTCAGTGATAATATAGTCTAGTATTCTGTTGGTGGAAGAATTCTTAAATTGGGTCCAGTAGTTTTTGAGTATTTTCATAGCAAACAAACCTTTTCTGTCTATTAATTTAGTGTAGAGAATTTATGTTGTCCATTTTGTTCCAGAAACTGATCACCAAGTGTCAAGAAGTAGATTCCAGAATGGAAGAGATGACAGCTGCATTGGATGATGCTTCCATCAGCTTACAGAATGTCAATAACAAGTCAGTTTAACTTATAACAATTCTTATGTTTCAACTTTCTTTCTGAACCTTATGTTCACAATTAATGAGAGCATTCAGCTAAGTGAAAGGTTCTTAAAGTGAGTACCGTACCCCAGTGGGCAGTGAGGCTTCTTAGGGAGGTGATTAAAACTTGTTATATTGGGAGCGGTTCATCAAAAATGGCGGGCACCCGGGCGGTAAGAAGTGTAATGCAGTGTTAAATATAATAATGTAAATAACACAACCCATATGAAGAATATTGGAGAGCGTAGGATATTTTTTTTCTAAATGGGGCGATGCACCCGGAATGTTTGAGAAACACTGAGCTAATCTAACTGATGCGATTGACCTACAGATGGCGCTATGTGATTTCTGAACATGATTAATTTCGATTCCGGTGGTAATTTCGACATTCATTAGTGTCTGATTAGGGCCTTAACCTGAATGAATGATTTTTTATTTTGATTATTATAATTATACAAGCGACCCGGCCTCGGATTCGCACGGCCAGCGTTAGCCATATAACTTACCTACATAAAAGGTGAACTATTACATAAAAACATTCCTTTTAATCACTATATTGTGGTCGACTGGCATAAAAGGCTCTAGCATCAAGTCCAGCATTGTATTTCAATTGTGCATGAAGTTTTAAATAAATAAATCAATTCAAATTCAAAAAACCGCATCAAAATCCGTTGCGTAGTTTTAAAGATCTAAGCATGATCATAAGACAGACAGCGGGAAGCGACATTGTTGTTGTACTATGTACTGATTGACCAGGTTCATGGCGTTGAGCAACTCACAGTTTATTGAGAGCAGAGTGTATGATGATGATCTAGATGTGGCAGCAGACTCCGCACCAGTCAAGGTCAGGACACTCATAATATCATTCTTGTTTTATATAATAGCCGTGGTGTCCGTGTGGTATGAAGCGATGCCTGCTATTCTAGCGACGTAAGTTCCAATCCCACCGGTCTGTACCAATGTGCAGTGATTAGTCACACCACGAGCTTTACGGTGAAGGAGAACATCGTGAGGAAACCTGCATTCGACTGAGAAGAAATTCAAGGACGTATGTAGTGCCTAAGAGACGGCGACGGACTCACAATCTGTCACCCAGAAAGGACAGAAGAAAGATGTGACACATGAAAATATAGTTAGGGGTACGGATTTTGACACAATATTTTTTAACTCCACAGTCGACTTAGGTGGCACACAAGTGTACGGCTTACCTTACCGTCTAGCAGTCACCGTAGCCTATAGCCGCTAGGAATACCTGGGGTATCACTAACGAGTTGCCAACCATGTTGTTGGTGAGGAGTCACTGTGCTAGCAGCAATACTACTAGCGCAGCGTATCCTTGTGGAGCACTGGCAACCTTACTCACGCAGAAACACAGCACTAAATACCATTAAACTTTTGTTTTCAGCAAGAGGTTCCCCCGGCTCGAACGCAGCCGGATGTACAGATGCTGAAGAACAGTTTAGCTGTACTGGAACAGTTCCACGAGACGGTCACCATTCACGATACTGACCTTGACAGCGACAGCGAGGACGATACCACCAGGTGAGCGACTCACGGCCGGATACAATTATATGTGTGTTAAAATTCGAAGTCGTAGTGGCCTTGTGGTTGAACCATCAGATGACAGGCAGTTGCTTCAACCACAAGGCCACTTGCTCGTTGCTTCAAACACAAGGATTTGGGATTTCCCGTGGGTATATTCCATCCAATATCCCATTTAAATTTGAGCCACCCGACTGGGGATTGTACTAAAGACCGCAGTGAAATAACACTACTTGAAGTATTGTTGTGTTTCTGTGGTAAGTAAGGTTGCCAGTGCTCCACGAGGATAAGCTGGGCTAGTAGTAATGCTGCTAGCACAATCAACAACATGGCTGGCAACCCGTTATTAATACCCCTGGTATTGCTAACGGCTATAGGCTACGGTGATTGCTTACCATCAGGTGGGCCGTATGCTTGTGTGCCACCTTATTGGGCAATTAGTTTCTCAATGAAAACAAAACTATTCGTATTGTAGAAAACTAATTATATTTATTTCGATGTACAGATCAACGCAAGAACACTTAGTCACAATAAACGTAACAACAAAAAAAATCATAGACAGTGTTGCCATTAAGTACAGACACAAATAGGTATTACAAATTAAATTTTTCTTCATATCTAACACTCCCACTAAAATTTAACTTTATGTCTATCTATAAACAGATAACAAACAAAAAAATTAATCAGCATCACACAAAATCTGATCTCTCAAATATGCAAAAGCTTGACAGGCCAAAGCTTTAGTTAAAATGTCGGCTAACTGACAATTGCTTGGAACATAATTAATTTTTACTAAACCCAATTCAACCTTTTCCCTAATAAAGTTATATTTAACATCAATGTGTTTTGTTCTCTTATGATAAACAGGATTGTTGATTAATCTGATCGCACTCTGATTATCTACATTTAATGTGATACAATCATGACTTTCACCCAAATCAGACAATAGCTGCTGCAACCACAATATTTCTTTAGCACATTCGCTAGCAGCCACAAATTCAGCCTCTGTGGTGGAAAGAGCAATGGTCTTCTGTTTCTGACTGGACCATGTGATTGGTCCTCCATTCATCATAAACAAATATCCTGTAGTGGATTTACGTGTATCAATATCACTTGCAAAATCTGAATCTGAATATCCAGCAAGCTCATTGCTTTTTCCATTGTACTTTATACACAATTTTTTACTTTTTATTAAATATCTAATAACACGTTTAACAGCATTCACATGTTCTGGACTTGGATTGTTTACATATTTGCTCAATACATTGACAGCAAAAGAAATGTCTGGCCTTGAGACAGAGCTCAAAAACAATAAGCAACCTATAGCTTCTCTATAAGGAAAATCAACAACAATTTCATCAAAATTCTTTGAAATAATAACATTGACATCTGCCGGAGTGTTGACAGGATTTGCATCACTCATACAAAACTTCTCAATAATCTGATTAATATAGTTTTCCTGATGAATATATATACTGTTATTCATACGCTCTATTTGCATGCCCACAAAATACTTGAACTTTAACTCTTTGATTTTAAAAGCTTCATTTAAATATTCTAAAATCTCTTTTATAAGTTGTTTATCTGAAGAAATTACAAGAGCATCATCAACATATATTATTAGGAATACCTTAGTCCCATTGAATAATCCTATGTAAATACAATTATCAGCCTGAGATTGAACAAAACCATATTTAACCAAAAACTCTGTGAATGTTTTGTTCCAGCATCTAGATGCTTGTTTTAGCCCATACAGTGATTTATTTAATTTTAACACAAAGTCATCTTTAATTGACAAGCCCTCAGGTATATCTATAAAAATATCCCCTTCAAGATACCCGTTTAAAAAAGCAGTCTTTACATCAAATTGTTCAATTTCCAAGTTATATTTTGCAGCAATAGAAAGTATAATTCTTATAGAATCATAACGGGTTGTAGGAGAAAATATTTCTTGATAATCAATATCTTTAATCTGGTTAAAACCTCGTGCACATAACCGAGCCTTATAGCGTACAACTTGATTAAATTCATTCTTCTTTACAGTGAAAACCCACTTTGTAGTAAGGGTTCGTTGACCAGACCTTTTAACCGCAGACCAGGTTTTGTTTGCTTTATGTGCAGACAATTCTTCTTTAATAGCTCTAGACCATTCACTTCTCTGTGGACTATCCAGTGCCTCTGCATATGTTTGAGGCATTGACAGCTGTACAAGATTTGCTTCATAACTTCTATTGATTCGTGGTCTCAAATTTATTGAGTGTATTGTCGAGTCTTCCAATTCTCGAGATGGTTCATAGTCTGGATCATCACTGTTAGCACCAGTACAACTCAGCATGCTATCTTCACCCTCTGCTGATGGACTGTCAATTAGTGTATCATCCACATTGGATTCTTGCACTTCACTCTCATTTATATCTATAACTTCATCATCAACAATACTTATCTGTGCAATATTTTTCCTTGTGCTTGGAACATAATGTTCATCAAATATTACATTTCTTGAGATGTTTATTTTCTTTGTATCTATATCATACATTCTGTAGTTCATGTTGTCATAGCCAACAAGTATCAATTTCTTGCTTTTCTTCTCTAATTTTGTTCTTAATTGATCTGGAACATGAACATAGCCAAGACTACCAAACACCTTAATATGACCTATTTGGGGCTTAATCCCGTTCCACAATTCAAAAGCTGTCGTATTTGGAGTTTGAGTGGAAGATGTTCTATTCAATATATATATAGCACATTGTACAGCTTCTGCCCACAGCTCCAATGGAACATCTCGCGCATACAACATTGAACGTGCACTCTCCACTATCGTACGATTTTCCCTTTCTACACGACCATTTTGTTCTGGTGTATATGGTGCCGAACGCTCATGAACTATCCCTTCTCTCTCTAAGTAGTCTTTAAAAACTTTATTTACATACTCTGTTCCATTGTCTGTATGTAATATTCTGACATTATGCATGAATTTATTTTTAATGATTGCATTATACTTTTTAAAAGCTTCCAGGACATCACTTTTATGTTTAATAAAATAAACATGCCTGTGACTTGTTGCAGCGTCCTTGAAAAGTAAAAAATACTTCATACCTTGAATGGATGAGATACTCATAGGTCCACAGACGTCGCTATAAACAAGGTCACCTGGCTGTAGTTCTCCTCGCTCAGATTTGTGAAATGGGAACTTGCACTGCTTTCCATATGCACATGCTTCACAAATAAAATTGCTTTGTCCAATGTCAACCATTTTCAGTCCATTCACAACACTATTTGCACTCATATTTTTAATTTGTTTTACATTAATATGTCCTAACCTTTCATGCCATATTTTAATATCACTTTGGCTATTTTGAACCAAGTTACATGTATCAGGAACCACTGTTTTTATGTTCAACTCATATAAATTGTTTTCTTTAATATTTGCACTCATCACCACTTTATTGTCTTTATAAATCAGAGCACTTGTGTCTTTCTTCACAATAGAATATAATTTTCGTATAATCACTCCTTCAGAAAATAAATTTCTTCTTAAACTTGGAACATACAACACATCATTCAGTTCACTGGTCTCCCACTGTTCATTGACATATCTTTGTATCAAAACTTTTCCAATGCCAGATACTTCCACAGATTGTTTATTACCCAATGTCAGTGATTTCTGGTTACATTCAAATAGTTCTACAAAGAAATCCTTTCTAAATGTCATATGGGCCGAGGCACCACTATCTAGAATCCAAGTATTCTCTTCAGTGTTACATGAGTTATTTTCCACATAGAATGCTAACATATCTGCACCTTCTTGTTGAGGTTTTCTAGTCTTGAATTTTCTTGGAGCACGACATTCTCTAGCAAAATGCCCCCTCTTTCCACAATTATAGCATTCAAACCTATGTTTATTTGCTTTATTATACTGAGTTGTATTGCTCGCACTTTCTAATGGTTTATTTTGATTTGGTTTTGTTTTCCATCCTTTGTTGGCAACAAGGAGTGCTGTCTCCTGTTCCTCTTCACTTGCTAAGCTCGCCTCTTCATCCAGTAAACGTGCAGTTAGATTAACAATGGTTTGTTGATTCGGGTCCAATGACATCCATGCCTGTCGCAGTGCTCTAAACTTGGAAGGCAAAGTTCCTAGTATTTTAGTTATGATTGCCATGTCACTAATAGCCTCACCACTTTCTTTCAGCTGTTTAGCTAAGGTTTCCACCTTCGAGATGTGTTGAGCTACACTATCAGCCGGTGACATCTTGTACTGATAAAACTTTTCATGGATTAACATTTTGCACAGTTCACTCTTTTGTTCATAAATCGATTCTAATTTTGACATAATTTCCAAGGCAGTTTCGAAATTTTCTATCAGTGTAATTTGTTTGAAGTCCATTGAGGAGGTTATGATGAACATTGCCATGCCGTCATTTTTCAACCAATCTGTACATTCTCCTTGTGGTTTTGTTTTCGAAATATCTATTCCTTTAGCTTTTAGAGCACATTTTATCTGAAATTTCCATTGACGAAAGTTGTTTCCATCAAATTTTTCTAGATTCATTGCCGCCCGCATGGAGTCCATTTTTAGGTTAGTTTGTCAAAAACTTTCTCAAATACGATTGTAACTTTTTCTTTGCTGATTCCTTCTGTATTTCTATGTCCAGAGTCTCCTGGGCCCATAACCTATTGGGCAATTAGTTTCTCAATGAAAACAAAACTATTCGTATTGTAGAAAACTAATTATATTTATTTCGATGTACAGATCAACGCAAGAACACTTAGTCACAATAAACGTAACAACAAAAAAAAACATAGACAGTGTTGCCATTAAGTACAGACACAAATAGGTATTACAAATTAAATTTTTCTTCATATCTAACACACCTTAGTGTTAGTATACCTATAAAAAAAAAGTTTCAGTATTCGGCCATTAACGGCTGAGGCATCAGTATTTGATCACAGTGGTGGTGTGCAGTCATGTTCAATGAGGTGGTAGATGCATACATGTATATGTGAAATTGTGTTTGCTTGCACTTGTATCAAATTCAAGAAGATCTTTATTTGACTAGACTTTACAGGCAAGCACTTTCAAATCGTCAGAATCTACCACCGTATTCGGAAGGTCGGTTTTGCTGAGAACTACTACTACTATCTGTAACTAGCCCCACCTAGCTCCTTGTACACTTATTGCGACCAATAGGAGACTTGAAACATCGCTTTTGTGTTAAAATCCTTTGTTTATTAAATTAATGATATTGCTCTTGCTAAGTGTTTCTTAATTTAACGAAATAAATATAGCCCATGTTAACCAGATGTGGACCTTTGTTATTTCGTCGTCCATAAATCTAGCAGTACTATTGGTTTGCAAAAACAATGCAAGGTGGGGGCTATTGACTGGTCACTTCACAGAATATGCACCCTTAGGGTGTCAATGTGATAGTTTTGGCGATGGTACATACATATTACAGACATATATGTATGTATGTATAGATAGGCAGAGAGTATTGAGCGCCATTTCACTAGAGACTTGCACACCTCTTGCTTCCTCTACATTCATCAATCTCTTCATACATGCCCGCCGGTTTCGAGTACTCTTTAGTAATAATAATAATAATGCTTGGACATTATCACACAGCGCCATCTGGCCTCAAACTAAGCAATGCTTGTACTATGGGAACCAGAAGCCGATATAATACTTATATACTTTTTTTTCGTAAATACATACTTATAATACATACCAAACACCCAGACGCCAGGCAAACATATTTGTCACATAAATGTTTGCCCCGGCGGGAATCGAACGCGCGACCTCTAGCGTAGCAGTCAGGTGTACTAACCACTAGACCAACGGTCTCGTCAAATTTAACTTTCGATCATTGAGTACTTTGGTACTGTATCGTCATAATTGACCACAGAGTGGTGCTCAATCCGCGAGACTTGTATGCAGACCGACCTCTGCCTTACATCATCGGATCACAGGCCTGGAAGAGCAAATGGCATGCTGGTAAGGAATTTATAGACTAGCTTAGCTACCCGTCCTGGCTTGACACGGATAGTATTATATATGTAGAAATTAAACCTCAAGAAAATGAGAAGTTCGCTGTAAACAAAACTTGCACGTTTATCGCTCTGTCTATTAGTGCAGTGCTTCTCAAACTTTTTTGGTGTACCGCCCCCTTTATACAAAACGCCCCCAGAAATTCCTAATTTTTATTTCTAGAAATATATAGGGAATTACAAATAACATATCTAGGCTTAATTAGAGTTATTACATATTTCGTAATTTATTCCACTGTCCACCGATTTTTCTTTAGCGCCCCTTTATAACAAGTTTCAATCGCCCCCTCGGAAAAACTCGGCGCCCACGGAGAAGGGCAGTAACGCCCATTTTGAGAACCTTTAGTATTTTTTTTTCAGTATTATTATTTAGATTTTTATTGAGCGCCCCTATATTACAAGTTTCAATCTCTATCAGCCTCAGCTACGGGGTGCGGTACCGCCCACTTTGAGAACGGTTAGTATTTTTTTTATTTTTTTCAGGTTTGTTAGTGGAGGTCAGTGACTCGGAGAGCGCCACCTCGAAGCCGGATGTAGACTCGGAACAGTATTCTGACTCTGAGTCTGAGCCCGAAGAAGTACTTCCGGATGTAACAGACGAGCGGGCCGAGAGGACGGTTAGATATTGTTTATGTAATCTACACTAATATTGGTGTCTATTCTGTTGTTCAAAATTACTAAACATAACTAATTTGACAGGTCTAAAAGTCTTGCTATCCCTTTCTCATGTGCGGAGTTAAATAAGAATGGCAATATTTTTAGACCTGTCAAATTAGTTAAGTTTAGTAATTTTGAACAACAGAATTGGCACCAATGTTTATTTAATCTGCATTAATATTATAAAGATAAAATATTTGTATTTTTGTGTGTAACGAGTACACTTAAAAAGCACTGGACCGATTTTAAATATTATTTCAACAAGAGAATGCTATATTAATACTGAAAAGTTTATATTATACTAGCGGCCCGTCCCGGCTTCGCACGGTCAGCGTTAGCCATATGAGTTAAATACCTACAAAACACAAATAAATTATACATATAAACCTTCCCCTTGTATGACTCTATCTATTCAGAGAGTTTAATTGACATAAATCCTTGTTTGTCGGTTCAGATATCGGAGGGCAGTGAGTTGTCCGCGGAGCAGACTCGGCCTGTGATCCGCTCCCAAGCGGACATCGCCGCGGACCTGGCCCGCAGGCTGGGGGGACCCCCGCCCCAGGTAACAACACAATATGCTGCCCTACATCCCCCAGGTAACAACATATTATGCCCCCCACAAGCATCTCGAAGATAACACCACTATATGCCCCCCTACATCCGCCAGGTAACACCACTATATGCCCCCTACATCCCCCAGGTAACACCACTATATGCTGCCCTACATCCCCCAGGTAACACCACTATATGCTGCCCTACATCCCCCAGGTAACACCACTATATGCCCCCCTACATCCCCCAGGTAACACCACTATATGCTGCCCTACATCCCCCAGGTAACACCACTATATGCTGCCCTACATCCCCCAGGTAACACCACTATATGCCCCCCTACATCCCCCCGGTAACACCACTATATGCTGCCCTACATCCCCCAGGTAACACCACTATATGCTGCCCTACATCCCCCAGGTAACACCACTATATGCTGCCCTACATCCCCCAGGTAACACCACTATATGCTGCCCTACATCCCCCATGTAACACCACTATATGCCCCCCTACATCCCCCAGGTAACACCACTATATGCTGCCCTACATCCCCCAGGTAACAACACTATATGCCCCCCTACATTCCCCAGGTAACAACACTATATGCTGCCCTACATCCCCCAGGTAACAACATATTATGCCCCCCACAAGCATCTCCGAGATAACACCACTATATGCCCCCCTACATCCGCCAGGTAACACCACTATATGCCCCCCTACATCCCCCAGGTAACAACATATTATGCCCCCCACAAGCATCTCCGAGATAACACCACTATATGCCCCCCTACATCCGCCAGGTAACACCACTATATGCCCCCCTACATCCCCCAGGTAACACCACTATATGCTGCCCTACATCCCCCAGGTAACACCACTATATGCTGCCCTACATCCCCCAGGTAACACCACTATATGCTGCCCTACATCCCCCAGGTAACACCACTATATGCCCCCCTACATCCCCCAGGTAACACCACTATATGCCCCCCTACATCCGCCAGGTAACACCACTATATGCCCCCCTACATCCGCCAGGTAACACCATATTATGCCCCCCCACAAGCATCTCCGAGATAATACCACTATATGCCCCCCTACATCCCCAATCCCCATGTTAACACCACTATACGCCCTTCTACAAGCCCCGGGTAACACCACTGTATATATGCTGCCCTACATCCATAAGAATAAGTCATCATCATCAACATCATCATCAGCCTATAGACGTCCACTGTTGAACAAAGTGAACAAAGGCCTCCCCCATAGATGTCCACGCAGACCGATTCAATGCGGCCCGCATCCAACGCTTGCCAGCGACCTTAATCAGGTGATCGGTCCATCTAGTGGGGGCCCGTCCGACGCTGCGTGTTCCAGTGCGTGGTCTCCACTCTACAACTTTACGGCCCCATCGGCCATCCGTTCTACGAGCTATGTGCCCTCCCCATTTCCAATTCAACTGGCCAATCCGTTGAGCTATGTCGGTAACTTTAGTTCTTCTGCGAATCTCCTCATTTCTGATTTGATCTCGCAGAGAAACACCCAGCTTAGCCCTACACAATAAGTTATAAATAATAACTTATTCTTATTCCCAGGTAACAACACTATACGCCCTCCTATATCCGTAAAAAAATATAGATTATCTCTAAAAAATAATTGTTTTCACAATTGCTTTTAAAACGGGGTTTTTGTTTCTGAGTCGATGCCTAGTTGTGTATATAGATTAATCTTGTACCGTTTGTCTGTCAGCCAGTGGTCCCAGAGCCGGCCCCAACCTCCTACGTACCGGAACATACCGTGGATAGGATATACAAGCCCCGGCAACCGGTACCGGGTGAGAATATAGTACATTTATATTATAAATAGACTCTGTTTGTCCTCTCATGTTTGTTACCGCGGTGTGTTCGCGGACAGACGGACCGACAGACGGTAGGACATAGCTGAACTATAAGGGTTCCTTGTTGACTTCGGAAACCTATATATACCTGCTTGGTTTTATGGGAAAGCCTTGCCCTATCGACATGTACTGCTTTACCATTCACTAGAACATATTATTGAATTAATTTCCAGATTGTATATATAATGAGAGTATATAAAATAGTGTACTAGCTTCTGCCAGCGACTATGTACGCGTTGAGCTTAGAATCTCAGAGTAACCTAAAATTATCCCAAGATAAAAAAAATAACGGAACAAAAAGTATCCTATGTGTTAATCCAGGTTATAAACTATCTGTGTTCCAAATTTCATCCAAATCCGTTGAGTAGTTTTTGCGTGAAAGAGTAACATCCATCCATACTCACAAACTTTCGCATTTATAATATTGTTTTATTTGAAATGCTTTAGTGGTCACCCATCCATTACATAACCTCGTCCCCAGGCGCAATATTCTCAGACGAGCCGCCGCCCATAGAAGAGTATCACTCGGAAGAATCAGACCAAGGAGATATATTCGCGGAGCTGCACAAAAACCAACCTTATAACAACAGCAATACGGAACGAAGTCGCTTGGCAGAAGACTTGTTTGATTTCAACAAAGCGGAAAGTGTTTCCGGGGATATTTTCAGTGATTTTGCTAATGATAAGGTAAATGATTTCCGATTTGGGTTTGGGAGTGGGTTTTCCCATTTAAATTGGAGCCGTCCGACTGGGGACTGTACCTCCACCTTACAGAAGACCGCAGACAATTAACACTACTTGACGTTGTGTTGTGTTTCTGTGGTAAGTAAGGTTGCCAGTGCTCCACGAGGATACGCTGGGCTAGTAGTAATGCTTCTAGCACAGTGAGTCCTCATCAACAACAGGGTTGGCACCCCGTTAGTAATACCCCTGGTATTGCTAACGGCTATAGGCTACGGTGACTGCTTACCATCAGGTGGACCGTATGCTTGTGTGTCAACTTAGTGGTATAAAAAAAAAATGTAGATTTTAAAAAATAGCCAAGTGCGAGAAACAAACTAGGTTAAATGACAAACTTAACTTTGCCGTTCGATCCCTACACACGGCTAATACACCAGCCGCAAATAATAAGTTTGCTTATTATGTAATAGTAAACTCGCTCTGTTTATTAGAAAATATAGCAATACTCACCCTATGAGCATATGAAGCGTCTACTTGTTGCCATTATTAAGATAGAGCAAACAAACCAATAGGGGAGCCCCCTATTTTATCAATTTTATTAGTTGTTGTTATAGCGGCAACAGAAATACACATTCTGTGTCTCAAAATTTCAACTGTCCACCTATTACGGATCATGAGATACAGCCCGCTGACAGACAGACGGACGGACAGTGGAGTCTTAGAAATAGGGTTCCGTTGGTTACCCTTCGAGTACAGAACCTTAAAAAGCGAGCCTTACAGTATTCGTATATGATGTGTGTTCAGGGTTAGGTGAACAATAAAAAAATAGGAAAATTTGGACGAATTGGTTTTACTCGACGGAGTTTGTTGAGCGAGTACAAATTTGAATGTAAGTCCCCTCCCGGCCGGCGGGAAAAGGTCCTTGTCATTGGTCCACACGAAAACAGATGAAATTGGACCGAAAGTCGCTGGCGCAGAGTTGGAGACGCGATGCAGCGTCGACAATGTGTATCATCTGACATCTGACGGCCAACCCTACCACCGCGCGCTCATTGGTCAAATTAAATAACGCGCGTATCCCCTTCCTGTAACCCACTTGCGTCCCTTTTCACGAAATTACTACAGACTGCAGGAGAGCGAGTGGATAGATGCTACACATAAATATTTTTTTTCTTTTACAGATAGCAACAACTCCACCAGCCAAGCGAAAATCAATTTTATTCGAAGGGGAATCGGAACCAGAATTGTTTGCGCCACAGTCAGCCTCAACCAGCAACGCAGTGCAACAGACAAACAAGGAAAACGGTGTTATTAAGGTAATATTTTGAATTATTATTAAAGAACTCAATGATGGAAAGGTGAAGAGTACTCGGAGCCGGCGGAGTATGAAGAGATTAATTAATGTAGAAGAAGCAAAAGAGGTGTGCAAGTCAAGAGTGAAATGGAGCTCGATACTCTCTGCCTACCCCGACTAATAGGCAAGGTTTTAAAAAAAAAGTCTCTGTCTGAACGCGATTAACACAAAAAACTACTGAACGGATTTTGATACAGCACCAATGGACAGAGTGATTCATGAGGAAGGTTTAGGTGTAATTCTTTTAATTATTTTTTGTAAATCGGCTACAATATGACGATGATTGTTGAATATGTCGGAAAAAATTATACCGCCCGGTTAAAACTTAGTAAAAAATATTTGGCGTAGGTATATGCTCCACTACGTGTACTATTATATAATATATAGTATCCTTTTGACCATTATTACAGAAACCAGTGGGCGGAATTAGTTTATTCGGATCAAACAAAGGCGCGGATAGCATAGGAGCGGCCATTTTGAGAAGAAACAGGAGAAAATCCGCTTCTACTGATGATGAAACAGATGCCGCTAATGTACCGCAGACAATAACATCGAAGAGAAAACACGTTACGGCAAAATATAAAGTAACTACACCTAAAGAAAGTGATAAACCGCCAAAAATAGAAACACAGGCAGATACATCAACAGAAAAAGATATATTCGACGATCTTTTTGCTAAGCCTGAAAAGTCACAAAAGAAAAATGTACGAAAGATTGAAAAAGATAATAAAGAACACAAAAAGGTTGATATCTTTGGCGATAATTTGTTTGATGATATAGACGATATATTTACAAGTAATGTTGTTAAAAAAGAGCCAAGTATGAAACAGAAGTCGTTGTTTAATGATGAGGATGATCTATTTGCTGATATTGCAGTGACTAAAACGGCAGAAGTCAGCAAAAAGATCAGTCATGATAGAGGACTATTCGATAGTGATGATGATTTGTTTAGTGATACAAAAAATGACAAATTTAATAAAAATAAACCTGAATTAGTAATCCAAAGTGAAGAAAAATTACCTAAAACGGATAACACAAGCAATGCTCCAAATAATACACAAACAACCAATCAAGTTAAAAGTATATTCGATGATGATAGCGACACTGATATATTTTCAGATATGAAAAAACTTGTCCCTTCAAATAATAATAATAATAGTGTAGGTTCAAGTGTTTCTGAAATTGTTATTAATAAACAAGAGCTTTCAACGAATTCGGAAGAATCGGAACAAGTATTTACTAATAATAAAAATAGTAATTTAAATCCTAGTTTGGAAATAACAAAGGATAAAATTCTAAGAGATACGGATGTTACAAATAATCAAAACTTAAATATAATAGACAATTCAAATGTAGATAATTTATCAAATAATAATAAAACTGAAATAAACTCATCATTATTTGACGATACCGATGAACTACACAGTGAAAATAACAAACCTACAAATAATAATATTGAAAACACAGATAGTGAAAAGATTTTGAGCCCAAGTTCTAATGACATATTAAAAGAAACTAAAGTGGAAGAAGATGATGCAGATATTCCAAAAGATTTGAAAGATTCTCATCAAAGTAATGGAGTCTCCAACGAAGACACATACTCTGAAGCTATTGTTCAAAATGAAAACGACATAACACAACAAGAAATAGAGCAATCAATACCACCAGAAGACGTGTTTACATCATCAACATCCGACGAACCGAAAGAAACCCTAAAAGCGGACGCTAAAGATTCAAATACAAAAGAAGATGTTTTTAATGACATACTTTTATCCCAACGGTCGGATGTTGCAGAGGCAGATATATTCAATGTTCCGCCAATAGCTGATGTTAGAAAAGAATCTATTATAACTAGCGTTCATGAATCGGTTTCCAATAGAGATCTTTTAAGTGACATTTTCACGGAACCACCGGTTTTTGAGAAACCAAAAGAACCTAAGAAGAGTCAAAATGTGAATGCGTTATTTGATGATGACTCTGATGATGAAGGCCTATTTTTCAAGAAGAATGACATTGATGACGTCAAACCAGACATGTTTCAAAATAATGATATGTTTGACATATTTCAAGATGAACCTCCTGCTATCGATGTAGATTTTACCACTAAACCTAAAAATACTCTCGACTCGATATTCGATTCAGACGATGACCTATTCCAGATACCTAAAGAACAAGAAATTGTACTTACTACAGACAAACTAGATTTAGACAATAAATCAGATTTGGATGAGGATATATTCAAAGAATCGAAACAAGACAAAAGTAAACCAGAAACGGTATCAGTAAAACTTGATGTAGAACTTCCAATAGAGAAAGGCATTTCTAACAGCAAATCAAACTCAGAAATCGAAACACAAGATAATGAAGCTAAAAAGATAAACAAACTAAAAATGAATATTAAAATAGATGTAAATGCCTTATTACCTGGAGCTTCACCAAAGAAGAAGATTGATCAGACACACAGACCGCCAGGCCAAATAGAAGAAATTGATGGACAGACAAATTCTACACTTCTAAGTGATGCTCCAGAACCTGTGATTGAAGAACCTGTATCAGAAACGAAAATAGTAAAATCGGTAAGCTTCGACGGAGACAGAGATTCAAATATTCTGGATAATAAATTATCTAAGGAACGGGCTAAAATTCAAGTCAAGCGACGTCCATCTACAAGGCGAGCTAGAAAGGAAGCAGTCAGAAAGTCCGTGATAGATCTCGAAGATTCCACTGATAATTCTAGCTCAATAGATGATCCGCCAAAAACTGAATCTAATATTACTGAATCAATGTCTGAGGCTTTAGCTACAAATGTTGCTATACAAGAAAATATTCAAGTCAATACTCCAGACACATCAGTCAAAAATTCTAGCCCAGAAAGCAATGTAGATGTCAGTGTAGTAACAAAATCTAAAGATGTGAAATCGAAAATAGTGTACATATTAAACGACGAAGATATATTTAATACTAAACCTGTTAGTGAAAGAAACCCAGTTCCTAATAAAACAGTACCTGAAAAGGCAAAGTTAAACATACTTGATGATAATGATGAATTGTTTAAACAAAATCAGCCACAAAGTCAATTGAAAGATGAATTATTTACTTTAGGAAAAAGTTATGAGAATCTGAATAGTAATATAGACACAAGAAAAACTCATGATCAAAATGAAAGGGTAAGTACAAATAAAAATAAATCGTCACTATTTTGTGATGAAGATGATGATGAACTGTTCAAAAGTAATAAGACAGTGAAGAAAACGAACATTATCAATGACGATTCTGATGACGACTTATTTACCGGTAAAATTGCGAAGCAATCTAAACTGTCAGAAAAGACACTGGTGAAAGGATCACTCTTCGGTGATGATGATGAAGATGGTGATCTGTTTGGAGTGAAGACGAAAAAAGTCGGTAAGTACATATCCTTAGAGTATTAATCACTTCAAACTATATTTATCCTGATAATCCTGGTCACGATATAAGGATAAAGTTATATATTATTTTATTGTCATCGGTCCTTCTTCTTCTTTCTAACTATGGCAATCAATCCACTTCAAGTACTATTTTTGCCAGGGTCTAGTGTTCTGCACTCTGTGTTTGCTTCGATGCTCAGTGGTGACTCGTGGATGTGTCAGGAAGGTGGAAATCAAATTTGTTGCACTGTTATAAGTTTATTTTAAATCACAATTACATTTCGCGTTCTTGTCGACTTGTCGACAATGGAAGGGCAGAAGTGCTGCCACATGGCAGAAACTTAAAAATTACCCCTTTTACATATTAATGTTGCCAACACTAGTGTAAGAGAATTATCAAGTTTCTCAATAATATGTTGAATTAAAACGCCTAATGCAGTGGATTCCAGCCCTTATCTGGAGACAATCCACGGCAGTAGCAGATCGTAACATGCCTTTAGCCAGAGGTAACCTATTGTCCAACATGATAGATATTAAAGCATTATTTCCAATGTACCTATAAAGCAGTCACTAAATAAATTTTACAGCTCATAATGACACTGAAAATACACACTAAAGATCACTATAACACAACAACGAGACGCTGGAAAAATCTCAACTGCTCTGCTTGATCCGCCCAGAAACAAGGATTCATCGATCCTTAATTCCCAGTCTGGTCAGTGTTACTTGCCCTAAAATTGTATGTCTGTTTCAGAGTCTATGCCTCAGTCAATAAAGCCTTCGACATCGAGAGAGACCAAATCTACGGAACCAGTCTTTGATGATCCGTTGTCATTACTTGGTGATGACGATTGAAGGTGGTGAAGATGGTATGTTATATCCAAAATTGAATTCGTAACTGGTTTTGACCTATGACCGACTTTAAGGGATGTTCAAGTACAGTAGAATCCCGGTAGTCAAATAAAACTCCCCTGGTTTTATTCCGTATAATCGAAAATCCGGATATTCGATTTCAAAGTCAAACCAAACTATAGATTTTAATAACTTTTATTATAGACAGGGTGTTACTGTCTTTTAGACAATGCGATATAAAAAAAATCAAGTAACCTATGTAATAAGAAAAAAATGGTTGGAAATAAATTGTGATTAATATTTTTCATTGCAATTCGAGCCGTGAAGAATGAGTGGATAATCGGATATCCGGATAATTGATGTACAAGGTCGTAAATCTACTGGTTACTGAGAATTTGTTGGTCGATGGTTGATACTTGATGTCACGAAAAAGAAATTAAATGAATTTATTAAAGTGCTTTACTGTTTTGCTCGGGTAAATGTCTGTTATATAAAAAAAACGCTTGGCATCAATGTTATATAAATTATAATAAATGTCTAGAAAAGAAACAAAAGATTACATTCCATTATGCAGGTATTTGGAATATATTATGAACAGATATTGTTGTAGCTAAAATTTGTTGTAATCAAAGCATGTATTTTTGTTTATAAAATGTTATTTAAATATAAATTGATTAATATAATTACTTAATTTGTTTAAAAATGTATTATTGAATGCTCATTTTTTACTATGTTATTTAAAAAATCTATTGTCTCGGCGATCTGTTATTTGTGATGTTGATTTTTTTATCAAGTGGTTTGCTGTTAAAAGTGCCTATAATAAATGTATATTTTTAAAATGGAACAAATAAATTATACAGTTTTATGAGTATATTTTTTATTTCTTAATATCCTTCCCGCTTTAGTTTTAGTTGTTCAGTGTGATGGCAGTTGCTTTGTGTAAGTATGACCAGCTACATCGGATCGGATTAGATCTAGTGCCGACGGGTTAAGACCACTGAGACGGGTTAAGACCACTAATGTTCAATCCTCAATAAAACCGCGCCCAGAATGTAGGTACTATCTCAGTTATTACTTATTATTATGGTACTATCCCCATTTTACTATGATGGGATCGAATAAAATTAAATATACCAAAGTGATAACTGATTCTCCATGGTGCTTCTGCAATCACGGAAGGTTGGTCATCGAGCTCGAGTATCTTAGTCTCTTTTGCTAAATATGTTTAAATTAAATGTAGAAAAATAAGTCTCTCTTAGCAAACTGTCTGTAGAATTTAAGAAATAATTTTCTCGAAGACAAAAAACTCTGTGCCTCGCAAGGTCCAAGGCTAGCCTAAAGCCTAAAACCAGTTGTATCCCTCTACGGTCGTATATTTACAATATATCTAAGCAAGTATTTCAAAATGATAATTGATATGATGAATTATGTTTATTCATGTTTCGCCTTCGTAGTCAAAAGACACAGTTTTCTCTATGGTGCATGCGATTGTGTTTTGTCAATGACAGCGTTGTGACATTAACATCTATGACACTAGAGTTCGCGTGGTTGGTGGTTTGTTTTGAGAAAAACACATTTTCTCAAAATGAAATTAGTACATAAAAGTACAGATAAAAAGGAGAAAACTAAAAAAAACAATGGAATTAAACCGAAAAAAGAGCATGTATTGATTGTGGCCCAAGAAATAAAATTCGCCAGGTTACTGTCGGGCAATGAAAAGAAAACTCGTGACCGTGTCTTGAAATCGTTGAAGAAGTGGCTATTAAACTGCTTTGAGAGGAAATATGGTATGTACACAGTTGTCACATATTTTTTTGTGTGTAATTTAAAAATAACATAGGTAAAATATACAAGTAAATTTCACATAACCTCAAAATTCCATTAGTTGTTTTTTATTTCTACTTCGTACATTTTTTATGCCACTAAGGTGGCACACAAGCATACAACCCACCTGATGATAAGCAGTTACGGTAG